>CM060832.1:102657500-103857500 GCA_030762175.1 Metallyticus violacea
ATGCAAGTTTGTCTATGTCCGAACCGCCTGTCGTGCCTCTGTAGGGCGTTAAACATCGTTCAAATAAAATACAAGATCCGGTAACATCACAGGGTGATTTGTTGGAAAACTTGAGTAATTTATCTTAACAGATTATACATCTACAACACGGGAACCGCCGGGATTGAACACGCGATTTTGGATTTAGAAGGCAAGTATGGTTACCACTGTACCGCCAGGACGACTGAAGCGCTTGGCCTCTTTTATACCTTGCAGGACAGAATTAGAGTCATCATTGATCATTGGAAGAAAAATTTGCATATTCAAGAATGAGAAAGCGAAATCAATCACCAACACAAATACGGTTTTAAATGTATTATAAAGCAATCCCAAGTTATAAGATTGAATATAATTAAAGGTATTGTTATTAATAAATTTACTTGTTATGAAATACCCTATTGATCATATAGCGAGTGTTACTTTAGGCTTGTTATAAAGTCCTTTAAAGAGTACAATTTTACACCAACTAATTAAAATAAACCTTAATGTAGATTATTGCGTTCTGAATTGCGTTTCTAATATTCTTGATTTCCAGTTATACAGAGCTCTAAACCAGAGCCTTCTTTTTCTTTGTTTTTAATTACTTGTTTATTATCATTTATTTGTTTTTGTCATCTTCTGAAAACCGAATAGCGAAAAGTTCTTCCCTAGCAATTGAATTTGACCATCACAACTCCAGAATGTGTTACAGGTCTAGAAATATCGGCGGCAGCCCTGACCTAACTCACTCCATATTTATAGTCTCGCTATCGCAAACGTTCTACATGTGTGCATAGAGATGTGCTAGAGAGCCTTGCATGATCAAAAACACACGTCTATCGTGAACTAACTTGTTGAGCGTTTTAATTATTTAATGTAATATTTCATTTTATGTCAACTGAAAGTTTGTAGCTTTCATAATATCGTGTCATATTTGAAAGTCTGTAAAACTGCCAATTCAAATTGAAGAGGATTGTGTTTCTAAGCCCTCAGGAAAGAATTAACTGCTTCTAGGAGGTAACTCTATTATCACACTTTTTATATCCATTTTACTTATTTTGAAATATTTTGAAAGATATACTCCATATATCTCTACCTTCTGATATATACTTATAATAGCACAGTATGGGGTATACACAACGCCTGTGGTGCCTCAGTAGTAAAAACGGGCGCTAAACTCTACTAAAAAAAAAACTCTAGGCACTGATTTAACGTCTTAATGTGCAACCTCCTTGCTCGCCACCCCATCGCAACGGACAAGCGAAACTCACAATACCAGAATTGCACATATCCGTTGACAGTTCTTCCCTATTATCATTAGGAAGTGGATTCTTACGTGCATAAATTTCTTTCTGCATAAAGATAACCAGTTTAAAACTGAGCAAACAATTACACCGTAAACGCATCTTATTTGACATAAAACACATATTTTGAATAAAAAGATATGTAAATACTACACTTTTTAAGAAAAGTCTTAATAACAAACACATAACTTTTATATTCTGACTTGTTCTGTTATATTTCGCTGTTTTTATTTGTTTAGAATAAATTACACTGTTATTGTAGATCTAGTTTGTAAATGCATACACATGCGTGAATAGATAGATATCAAATTGGTGGGGAGGAAAGTATTTCCTAAATCACTGTCCAAAATTTATATATTCGAACAGTATACAAAAAATCATCTTCCCCTTTCCGCTGGGGTACATTGTAAACTTCCACACTCTGCTATAAAAAGAATTTTGAAGGTTTTGCTTCCGTTATACCCAAAATGGACAAAAAGAAGGCGAGTCTA
The DNA here is from genome assembly GCA_030762175.1 of Metallyticus violacea. Classification (NCBI taxonomy): domain Eukaryota; kingdom Metazoa; phylum Arthropoda; class Insecta; order Mantodea; family Metallyticidae; genus Metallyticus; species Metallyticus violacea. The sequence goes on from CM060832.1 coordinate 102,659,314, forward strand.
TTGAAATACTTCAAGATTTACTAAAGGATGGCTGTTTATGAAATATTTACCATTCATATCTGCAAATTTAAGCACTAACCAACTGGAAACAATTGCGAATCTGACATTTGAAACAGTTACGAAGGTGCAAGTCGCTGAAACCGCACTAAAATTATCAGTCACAAGTTTTTAAAGACAAATTTGGAAATTTGTTCGGGTAAGAACGACGACTATAAAAATTGTAAAATCGTTTTCGTTCGGTAGGGTGTAGAAGTAAGTGAAATTGTGTTAGTATCAGCGACATCCTTCATTTTAAATGTCTATGTCTGGCGTCCTGTATGTCAGATGTTGTTCATAGACAATCGCCATGCATTTCTGACATATAATTTGGAGATGACTTTTGTTGTTCTGCAGCTCTAAAACTAACCCCGAGCCCGACAGCTCCGGAGGTCCATGGTTTACCGCACGACCGCTGCGTCCTCTGATTCCGCCTTGTTATATCATGGACAGAGTGCAATGTAGAAGGGGAGCATGTGATTTCCACACCGCACTCCATCTGGGGCTGCTACCTCTCCATCAGGCAGCTACTGAATCTCATCACGGGGCTGGCTGGGCCCCATTCTAGACCTCCCTTACTTAGATCTATGCAGGTACCGGATCGAACTCGGAACATTACGGTAGGCAGTCAGTATGTAGGTCAAGGAAACGGTCCACTGCAATTCTCAGAGAAATTAATATTAAGGCATAATTGCTGAATACCTACAAATCTAGTCTTATTATAAATTTGTAAATAGAGAGCACACACTTAAGTAAATAAATTGTTGTGCCTGAAAGGAAATAAAGAAAGAGACCATTTAAGGTGAATAAAAAATAATATTGTCAAAATTTGACAAATATCGTTTACTGCTTTAGTACATAAATCAGTTTTAAATGTTTAGCACATCAAAACTACATATTTCCAATTTTTTGATAATTATTTGTGTATGTGCGTGTGTGTTTTTTTTAAACTCAAAAACAAATATTTGACGTTTATACCACATCAAATTCCACTCCTAGTTATTAATAAGGCTATTTGATAAGTACGTGCAAACTCAAAAGTTGGTAGCACTAGATTGTTTTCAACGTAGTTGCTGTTGAGGAATGATGTACATGGTTATAAAAAAATTTCGAAGCTTAGTCTGTGTTTGAGAACCATTTTCCTGTTTAAATTTTAAACAAGCGCCCAAACTGAATAAACATGAATTTCGAGTATTTATACAAAGTATAAAATATTACTTTTTGAAAGGGGCAACACCTTCTGAAATTAAGGCAAAGCTGGAGAAATATTTCCGGGGATCTGCACCTTTGTTTGTAATGGTGCATAAATGGTTTGGTGAGTTTAGATGTGACCGAACGAGCACAAGCGATGCGGACATTGAAGTTAACGACTCCCTGGATAATTGAAATAATCCACGACATGGTGCAGAGCGATCGTAGACTAAACATGCGGGTTGAAGCTGCGGGCATTTCTGAAGATCTGTGCATAAAATTTTGCACAAACAAAAAAACTATCGGCGAGGTGCGTGCCGCGTTTGTTAACGATTGAACAGAAAAGATACGAGCCATACTTTAGTACAGAATTTGGAGCTATTTAAACATAATCCAAGTATACTTTGAAGATTTGTTAAAGTTGGCGAAAAGTGCATCCGTCAAAACAATTGGTTGCAACCGGAGAGTGGCAAAACAGTTCCTTCAGCAGGGAACATGATGTTGAGATTGTCATGGCGTTATTTTAATATACCTTTTGGAAAAGGACAAAACCATAACCAGTAAATATTACGTTATGCTACTGGAGCAATTAAATGGCGCTATCAACAAGTACCGTCCTCGTCTGTTTCATCACGATAACGCGTGAATGCACAAGTCTGCAATTGCTATCTCAAAAGTAATGCAGTTAAGGTATGAAATTTAAAAATCGGTGGAATAATCGTATAGATTTTAAAGATTGTGTTGATAAATAAAACTATTCATTCCACAAAAAACACGTCTTCTTATTTTCATCAAACTGTCCTCGTATAGTTTTATTTATTACTGCTGACATGTGGCATAAAGTATTTTCCTTTAAGGTTTTACATAAGTAACCAAATATAAGATTATTGTTAAATAGACCACAATAATTGCTTATATAAAGCATTCAGCTGAAAAGCCTGGTCATAAGCAGGATCCATCAGAACGCTTTTTTATCTGCCACAACACAACACCACACTCAACAACAAACTTCCGGCATGAAGATAGATTACAGGACCTGAAAACTTAAACCATTCGGAGTTCCAAAACTTCCTAAAGCAAATATATATCTTTAATTCGTGACAAGATAAAGTACGTTTCAAAACAGGCTCATGCAGCCAAATGAAACAAGTTAAGTCAAGCGCTCTGAAAACAAGCTCAAATGTGTGTTAATGTTCTTTTAAATTTAATTTTTCTGTGCATATATTCTTAGGTTTTATGTGTCTGGGCATTTGAATATCATCAAATATAATACTGAAATAGTTTTAAAAAGCAGCAGATAAATTTCTTTCATAAGATTTTAAACCTATAATGTAAATGACAAGCAGATAAATGCCATTAATTTTATGCCAGTGAAAAATGTTACAAGCAATAATGGACCTAGAAAGAATAATTTTGATTTCCCTCCCTTGCATCTGCTATTCTAAATCCTGCATCTAAGCATTGTTATTAGTTTTTGCAGAAAGTTTGGTATGTTTTCCTTAAACTACTATAAACACAAACTTGCTCATCAAAACAAATGAATGTCGTTCGTTAAATTTTTAGAGTGAGCATCGCATTATAACGTTCGCCTCTTTGAACGTAAACACAAGAACTTTTCAAGTGCAAGGTCTGGTTTGAAAATAGTCTGAGTGACAACACCAACACACTCTATGCTAAAAGGAAAACCATTCGTGCTCTCAAATACATAAAAAATGTATTTGCACATGCGCACACGGTCAAAAAGTGAACGATACAGAATTAGAACTTTCTTCGGCGTAGGTTAAGGCTACAACACATCAGCATGAAAAAGAAGTGTTCGCAGCTTGAATTCCTCTATAACTTTGCCACTTTTTTTCTAATTTTCCAGTTTGGTTTAGTGTTGACGAAAGTCAAAATTCAGCAGAAATTGTGTCTCTTTTACCATACCTGCGTGACATTAAAACACTGCAAAGAGCTTTCATCAGAAATCCATTAAGTGTAACGCAATCTCCACGCTAAAGATAAAGTTTCACTCTTGGAGTGGCATTTTCCAGAATATAGTTTGTTAAATTTTATTTTGTTACCACTTTAAGTGAAAGGATCTCGTTTCCGAATTCGATTTTCAAATATATCACCATTTAAATATTTTCTTGTGACTAGAGGCATATTACATACACTTAGCTGAACTGAAGCCATAGCTTATAGGACATTAATAAATAAAACAAATACTGACAGATATGAGGGATATAAAATATTTGACTACGTGAATCCGCAATAAAATTTTTTAGTTGTTACTGAAAACTGACCTAAATTGACGTGGAGATACGCTTACAATAATATGTAGATAACTCCTGTTTTGTTAGAAAGGATCATGATTTTAAAGTACTATGTTCTTTTGACTAAATCTCTGGAAATCATTACAATAATTACTTACGACACAAACTATAGTAAAAACAATTGAAGGTCCCCCGGAATAAGGGTCTAAGGCATTAAACTAATTTTTTCAAGTAATGGAAATAAGTGTAGAATATACTGAAAGTGTTCAACAAAAAAGTAATATGTTTATATAGTAATAAACGGGATTTCGTTTTTAACAACATGGAATAAGGGTCTAAAGCATATAATAAGTTCCATAATGATATGTTGTATTAAATTTTACATTTTTCTAACAGTCTATTACTTTAAAGTCCTGTAGTAGCTTCTGAATTCTTCTGGTCTATACTCATTCACCTTGATCAGGTTGTTTCTTTTTTCTATGCTGATAGCCAATGTGGAATTGAATATCTGTGGTCCAACTTCGGTGTGCATATTGATTTTTAAATATGTTGAGAATTATTCTTGTTCTCAACAGCTTTCAATAAACTATATCTCTCCTTGTCACATGGGATCTTCTTACCTGTGCAGATAAGGTCATCATTGGAGGACTTCAATTACACTGCCTCTATAATCTTCAAAGTGGAATCTTTAAAAAAGTATTCTTAAGCGAAATTAGGTATTGAAGTCGAAACTTTGGAATAGCTCTCTAACAAACAATGGATTATTGGGCCCTGCCTCAACTATTACATTCTTCCGCCGGCTTAAAGACATACACTTTTAACAACCTTTCCCTTGCTTCTATAAAAGCGAAATCATAAGAACACCGCCACTTTTGCCCTACTTTCTTATTGAAAATAAAATTAAAAAAAAAAAAAAAAAAAAAAAAGATCTTACCAAAAGGTTACAACGGTTCGCATCTGTCTGAACAAATTAATAGTTTTCTCTCAGCTCCCGGGCTTAGTGTTCCGTAATTCTCTGTAATATGTCAATAAATATGACGAAATGCCAGCAGATTCTGTTTTCACTATTAATTCATGCCAAACATTCTATTTACTATGTTTGTATCTTTGCAATATATAACATTGTATGTAGTTGGTAATACACAACGAGAGTCGACACAAGAACCCACCAAATTGAATTAATTTGAACTGTTTCAGCATTTTTGTCTGAGAAATTTATTTGCACATTCAGCTTTTCTGTAATGCACTTTGTTTGGCGTTAGCATCTCGTTCAGTATCGTAACCGCAGAAAACAGCTGAATGTAGAACTTTCGTCGTATTTGCATGTATCTGTTTTTGGTACTTCGAATCCAAAGTTGAAATCACTGGAAATACATCTTCATAAAATATTTAATTTATTGGTTCAGGATGGGATTCCTTGCATATGCTACACACTTTATTTAAAATCAGATCACAATGCAGATATTGCTTTTGTGAATATTTACGTAAATAGTGACTTCAATCCTTGGAAAACTATTTATTTGCTGCCTGATTTCCTGATTAATGTCATCAGCAATCTTATAAGCTTGCCTCTCGTACCTTTAGGGTCAAATTCTCTGCTTTTCTCAATATTTCGAAGTGAAAGGACAAACATATCTACAACAATTTTCTTGCATACTTGCACTCCTGACGTTCTTTCGTGTTGAAACAAAATATTCTATAGAACATTTCCGATGTGAAGATGCATCGTTTTATCATTTTTTTGTTCTGATATTTTAAGACATATATTTACAAAAAATTAAAACTGATACTTTAGATCCAAGTCATACAGCTTCATAAACAAGCAATTGTTTGCAGAAGTGTATTTAAGGCAGAACTACTGATCACAGACACGATCCTAAAATAAACAACTCTAAATACTAAGTGATAATTCATATTTTATGTCCTAAATGACTCTTTATTTTACATAAATTATGAGAACATTTACTAGGACCTCTTAGCCTTATTAATTATAGACACTTATTCCAATCATCACTTCCGGCCTCAAACGGGGTGTCTCTATAAAGGAAACAGCCACTGCGACGGCGCAGTTCTAAAAAAAATCAGTAACTAACAATTCCAACAATGACAGTGTGGAAGGTGTTAAGAAAACATCTCCTACAGAGACCGTATTGTCTTACAGGGTGTCTCTGTAAAGGAAACAGTCAGTGTATCAGATGAGAATCTGAGCGGCGGGCGACTTGAGAACTAACTACAAAACAAAAGCTGCGCATGTAGAAGTGAAATTTCACAGTTACTCTTCAATTAAAGTTATGATTCAAAATTATATTATATACCGCAGAGAAATAATAGAAATTTAAAACCGCTATAGCCATTTGTGTATAATCTATAATTGCCTATTCCATCTTACGTTTTATCTCCAGACTGAAAAGATTAATAATTAGTGAAATTTCATCATTTTAACACAAATTCAAATTTAGTTTGGTATTATATATTTTGGTTTTCTACTGTTAGGTATTGAACTAGTGGTTAGCAATGCCGGGAGCCCGGATTCGATTCTCGGAACTTTTCTAAGTTAGGGAGGTGTGGAACAGGGTCCACGCAGCCTCGTGAGGATATTTGAAAGCTGCCTGCGTTCTTCGATCACGAAAGCCGATAATAGGCGACCGGCAGGATGCCGGCAAGCTGATCATATGACCCCCTGCAATACTGCCCTCTATCAATGAAGTCGTAAGACAGAGGTAGAGGATGCAGAGGTCGCCGCGGTAGGCCAAAGCTTGCCCTGGGCTGTAGCGCCAAATGATTTGTTGATAGTATTTAACGCCCGTTTTTACTACTTAGGCACCACAGGCCGTGTACACTGATGATACATGAAATGAAATATTGGAAAATATTTTTTATAAAGGAAGCGTTCCATGCCTAAGTTTAGGGTACCTTCCCGGCATTTGCCATTTATGAGAACTGAGGAAAACCTGGAAAAAACTTCAGTCAGGGAGAACGGCCTAGACCTCCCGCTAACGAGTTCGCGCCTTAACGACCTCTGCTACTCGTGGTGGTCAGCGCCAAATGAGAAGAAAATAAAAAAGTATACTTAATTCTCGGTATTACAAAAAAAATGACGTTAACTTGTTCAACCGTTCCTGATAAAGACAGTATGCAAGTTTTTCCTAATTGAGTGGTGTTTGATACCCAGTATAAATTATCATATATGTTATCAAGCTCTTGTTATAATTTTCTGGATGTATGTATGTATGTATGTATGTATGTATGTATGTATGTATGTATGTATGTATGTATGTATGTATGTATGTATGTATGTATGTATGTATGTATGTATGTCTTATTTCCTAACCTACAGAAACTTAAGTGTTAAGGTAGCGTTATTTGTACAGCTTACCTTATGTAAATTAGAGGAAAAGATTAACAGCATGAATTGGCAATACATAGAAGGAATAGATCCAATGAGGATCACATGATCGGCCACATGATTCAGGTTCAATAGGTATTTCCAGAGCGCAATGGTAAAACACGTTTGCATAGGAACATGCTTCATGAACTAGCCTTGCAGAAGAAGAAAGAAGAAAATTTTGGGGAGAGGTCTTTAGAAGTGTGAAAGATTTAAAACACATTGCCAAAATATATAATAAGCAACCAAAATCCCAAGTTTGCTTACAATGATCTGACTATAAGTAATCACCAAAAATAAAAATTGTATCACCCGGAGGGACTAGTACAGTAACGGAAAAAAGAATAGCGCCCAGAAAATAAATGCTGTTTTGGACAACCCTTCAAAAGTTAGCCGGAAGAAGTTTCTTGCGCTTGTGAGTGTAATAGAGGTGCGGAATGAGACAGAAGACGATCGATAGATACATAAACTCATACACATTCGTAGGAGAACTCAATGAATTGGTGAATAAGGAATAACAAAGCTCTTCATTTTCACTGCGAAACAAATGTGTATACATAATTATAAAAACAACGTTCATATTCATTAAATTTGTGGAACGTCTAGAATTTTAAATGATGATAAAGGAATCTTCTTAGGTTATTAAAGGGAGGAATAGAAATAAAATTACATTAAGTGAGATTTAAAATGCGAAGAAGCGTTTTCCTCTAAATAAACACAAAATATAAAAATAAGTATTTTTAGACATAATACTACATGTGCTGGGAAACTAGAATTGATATACACTTAGGAGAGAACGTGAAGGATTCGTTTAACTTCTAATAAGGTGAGGAAACCATCTTATATCACGATTAAGCATAACACATTTACTTCTAACGTAATGAAACTTTATAGAGACATTTTTTGAATCAATACGAGGTCAGCCAACCATCGTTGTCTACGACCTCTTTCGAAGAGATGCGACAAGAGACTCACAAACATCGAGGTTTCAATTAACAGCCTCTCCATGCTTATCGAAATTGGTTTCTTGAAATCCGCCTCTTCTTACTCTTAGAATTTGGCAATGCAAAATCGAACAGAGCCTTCTGATTTATCGACTGCATTGGCTATATCAGGAATAAAACGGTCGCATTCCCACATCCCTACAATACGTCCTTACATTAGTCCGAGACCGCCAAGGGTGGCCGAGGTCGTTAAGGGGCGGACACGTGAGCGGAAGGTTTGGGGTTCGAATCCCGCCAGGACCGTCCTTTCCGATTGAGGTGTTTCCAGGTTTCCCAGTCGTCATAAATAGCAAATACCGGGGAGTACCCTAAACTTAGGCTTGGAGCGTTTCCTTCCTTAAAAAATTCTTTCCTAATATATCACTCCATTTCATGTATCATCAGTGTCCACCGCCTATGGTGCCTCAGTAGTAAAACGGGAGTTAAACACCATTAAAAAAAAACGTTATGCCCGACGAGTAAGACATGATGGTAGCTGTATGTGTCACCTCCCGTGCAATGCTGACATAGTGCGGCAGCTGCCTGCTCTTTTTGTGAACTATAAGGTATCTTTACCAACATTTCATACTCTGTGAAAGTCAAGGATAAGCTGGCTTTGTAATGTAGTACTTGTTTACACTTCATAAGGTCGGAATTTTTTTCCCATCATAGTACAAACTGGTTAACTGGTTCTAGAATCTAGCATGGGATTTTTCGACTTGTGAGCCACCTGACTAATCCAAAGCAACCATCTAAGACCTCAAAGAAAATGTAAATACCTCTTCATTTTTCAACATCGTCTCCGACACATTCAATACAGGTCTTTCAGCGTTTTGTTAATGCCTGGATTCCACGACAGAGAAATATCTGCAACGTTTTTGCCGTTGCTACTCAATGTTTCGACCTGATTGCTGGTATCAAATGGTTCTCAAACAGATCACATTATGATTCGCTGTTAACACTGCGACCTCTGGGCATGTAATGTTTCATGATTGAACCTGAGTCCCAGAGTGTCGGATGACACAGCTGTATGGGACATTTTTGGTTTTGGCGATGATGTATGCTGCACTCTTTTGCTTGATCTCTAGATGGAACTAGGGAACCCAGCACTCATTACCATCCTAGCTGTAGGAAATCATATCCTTTGGCTTCGTGATGTCATAGTAGTATTTCCCAAACATTCACACGACCTTCTTTCAGTTCAGAAGTGAGTTGTTTTGGTACTCATCTAGCTGAGACTACAGAATGTCATGGATAATGTTATATGAGCACAGCCGGGACTGATCTTCAATTCTACGGTCACCTCAGCGGTTGTTACCCGTCCATTGTTCTACTGCAGCGATAGTGTCTTGCGTAATTGCAGAGTGCGGGCGACCAGAGCGAGCTGCATCATTCACAGTTGAAACTTTTAAACTTTCTATGCCACTCATAAAGCTGCTTAAGTGATACAAGGAAATTCCTCCATATTGTCTCTTAATTCCGATGAATATCTGTTAATTTCTCGCCCTCACTACCCCCCCTCGCAAAAACAATAATAATAACAACGAATAATTGTTTGTTGCTTCTCGTTCGTGCATGTTCCCATCATGTTATGGTCGCTGACGTCACATTTGCCAAGATGCCGCACGCTCTTGTCCCTCCAGAAGGATATAGATATATTACTTTTCGATTCAGTCTCGTGTTTCGAATTAATAAGTGCATGTTTCAAATTAAAAAATAAATATAATTTACTTAATTGATAAATGCAACCGGTAATTTGAAAATAATAAATAGAATTTTAATGTTCTACATAAAAAAGAACTAATAGGAAGAAAGAACAAAACTCTTTTTCCCCTCAGAAAGTTTTATTCAGACACACTCTCTGAGAATTTGTTTTTATGGAAGGAATGACGCATGAACACTTTCACCTAAATGAATCGTCTGGTGGCTCGAGCTAGGAGCCTGCGCGAACTCATAGGTAATGCATAGAGAAGAGAAAGCAAGTAAAGAAGACGACATTGTATTTGGGCAGTCAAATAGACTTCTGAATGTATACCGGAACGCTTGACCACACTTCTGGATTCAAATAAGCTCGCATCGCATTTAAAGATCAGAAACCAGATGCCATACGCTGGGGCTGGCTGTATGTGCATAAGGCTCAATTCTTGTTCGGTCAAGCTCGCTGCTATGCCGCTGAGAAGCTCATTCACCTGTATATAATCTAACTTCATTTCGTTCCTCGTGCATCCAATCATCCCAGAAGATTTCAATTTCGCCGGGGGATGTCGATACAGTAAAATAATCTTATTTGCCTCTCTTCCTTCCCTTAATGGATGATGGCGGTATACTTATTGGAATTTCTGTTTATTAAATCAATTACGTTCTCTTCAGTGACTTTAAACAAAATAGCAAAGGCTACAATGTCATTGCACATGTGATGATGATAACATTAACAGTGATTTAAAAACAAATCGCATTGTCTGAGTTATTATCACATGGTCCAGGATTCTAATTTTCATTTTCACAAATCATAACAAAGAAATGGAATCAATAACGTATATCCGTGGAATCGCTTAATTGTTGATTTGTTTTATTTACGGACGCTCTTTAACATCTCAGGTCATCAGCGTTCCATTTTATTCAGGGCGTGAAACGGACGGTCAATTTTGCTCAGAAGCCTCTTCTTTCAGGCTTGACGTTCTTTATAGTACCATAAATGTACGACACGGGACCCCATAGCTATATGCTTCCCTTCCGAAGGCAGCCAGCCATACTTACAATTTTTTACGCCCGAAAAAAATCATCGATCCTACCCGGCTTTGAACCCGTGATCTTGGGTGTAGAAGACAAATATGGTTACTACTACACCACCAGGACCGACGGAATCGCTTAAATTTTACATTTGTTATGTTATTGTTATTTTTGGCATTGGATTCACATTTTAATTAATATATAAAGATTTTTAAGTAGCACATTCTCTCAACTAAACGTAAACGAAATAAAATTCATTCTAAAGTGTTTTTAATTAAAGAATAACCGTTTATGATCATCGTCGTGAAATTTTTGATGTCACACTTTGGCATTTTTATAAGTTTGTATAAACTCTTAATAACATACATCGCAAATTACAATTTTGATGTACTAGTAAAAAAATTGCATTATTTAAATATTTGACATTTTCGAATTCAGCATAACAACTTTTACTAGCTTCTACGCAAATGCAGCAAAGAATAAATTCATTTCTGTGAATTTAAACATTAAATTTTACTTAACTAGACATTAGAGTGTTTTCCGTTTATAATCTGATAATGGCTAAGATGCAGTACAAAATTTTAATTTGCTATTGGTGGTGTTTTGCTACACTCCTGTTCTGTATGTTTTCTATCACTATAATCTATTATCATCATAACCTCAATTATATTCTTTTCTCTTAAAAATAATAATGTATGTTAAATGTGTTTATAAAACTGTCTTCATTGTGAAAGGACTATTAACAGTAATCAACAAATTATTTTGTTGCCATAGTACTGTAACTGCTACGAAACAAATGAGGTGTTGCATAGCGGCAGAGACAAGAGCATTCTTCAGAAAATTTGGGGAAAAAAAAACAGATTGTCATTTAAGTTCCTGTATATTGCCTTCATACATCAATAATGGGTGTAAAAGTATTTTCATAAAAAGCCATTTCAAAATATGAGTTGAACGCATCAGAGTGCTACTTTTGAATAACTAATATACAGCTTTGCATAATGAAACAAACTTTAAAAATTCTCTACAAACTGCAAAGTTTGAAACTGGGAAACAAAAAGGATAGAAGAATGTTTTAAAAATTCAACAAATACGAAAGTTTGTCATATCAAAAGCAGGTTTTGATGTGTATTTCATTAAAGTTTAGTTTGGTGTGGGAATCTTGGTGAAATGTCCTACTGGAGAGAGTAGAGCACTGCGCATGTTCCGAAAAGGAACACCTGAGGTGCTCTCAGCTGTCCGCCGAGAGGACTAAAAAGAATAGGAAGATCGCTCAAGAGATGCCGACATCGATTTTAGGAGTCAACAATTGTTGGGCTCTGCTTGTCATAGTCTCTGATCTCGAGAGAAATGATAACACTAAGCAACTTTATTTTCGTCTAGCTGCGACATGAAATTTAGGTACCTTGGATGTTGGGTGCTTGTAGGGCCAGCTTTCAACAAGCTCTGCCTCGATTCTTATCGCTTGTAAAAGCGATTCCCTTTCTTCCGTTGTTTATAGAGCTTCTTTAATCTCCCCAAAGTTAGAACCGTTCCGATTATAAAATTATCTTAGGACAAGTGACTGGATTTTTTTCTAAGAATTTCTATAACTCATACAGAATAGGGGAGTGTTATACTTTAAGCGTTTCGTAATTGCCAAAGCTAGATAAATCTTAGGTACAATCGATAATATATCTACTATATTTATTTTATTAATTATATATTTTATTATACGATCTCGTATAATGATGATACAATTGTTTGTCAGTGCAGAGGGTATATTATGTTTTGCAATGCAATACATGCTGTTTCAGGCCAGCTGGTAAAGCACTGAGAGACAACAGATAACAAGCTGATGCTTGCAACTCCATGAAGAAAATGAATTCCGAGCATCACTCAATTGCCAGAGGAAATAATATATGCTATGGACAGTGTTGCCGCACCTTTGTTTTATAGGGTGGAATTTTGAGCTAAGCAATTAAAATGGGGTCGGGAGTTAATTTAAGATGATACTGTTGTTGAGACATCATCATTGGAAAGGTGCCAAAATATAGAAGTTATAATTATAGACGCCGCCACGATAAGATAACTACCATAGCTATGAACTAGGCAGAGGTTCTTTGTTCATTCATAATAACTCAGTCCTTGATGAGTAATTCCTAACGCCTGAAATGTTCTCGGTCTTGACGAAAGAGGCCATGTAATGGCAAGATAATTGTTTTTAAGTTGATATCTGTCTAACGCATTCATTTGTAATATATAATCATTGCTGCAGATAGCTTACTTCGTACAGCTTTCTTATGCAAACGTGTTGTAAGTATTCGATAAAAATGGATAAAATTGAGTATCGTGCAGTGTAAAGTCCTTTGTAAAAGAAAAGTATAACAAATTTATTAAAGTGCGAGGAATCTTCCTCTTCATTTTAAACAATTAAAAACTGGACTTTTGAATTTAAACATGACCCACAGCGTTGAAAATAAACCACGAAAAGAAAGACCAAAAACTACAATAGCAGCAGAAAACATTAAAGAAATATTTGACACAGTGCTCGATGACCGGTGGGTTACAAAGCGTGAAAATCTTGAGGATATTGGCATGTTAATGAAACGTGTACTTCCATTTTACACAAGAAATGTTTACTCAAGATGGGTGCCGCCGCGCTAGCAAACAGCAAATCATATTGGCATTCATGTAAAAATATCGCAACAGTATTTGGAGCATTTTAACAGTAACTGAATTCATTTTGTGCGTTCACTGTGGATCAGATTTGGATCCATCATCACACCAGAATGGATACAGCAGTCGGTGTTTAGCGACAAATACAAGTCGGTTCCATCTGCAGGAAAAGTTATGGCATCAGTCTTTTGGGATGCTAAACGAATTTCTCTAATTAATTATCTTTAGAAGAGTAAAAACATAGTACTATTTCAATTTTAAAGCTAACTATATTAAAAACTTGCCGAGAAAAAGATCTAGTTTGCAGGGGGCGGGTTGTCGTCATTTAGGCAACGCACCTGCTCACGAAAGTGTTTTAGCGACAGAAAAAGTGAGAAATTAGAAGTACGAATTGTTGCACCATCCACCTCAACCCACAGATTTGGCTCGCTCTAGCTTCCCGAAGCTCATACTCCTTACCGGTGAACGGTTTTCATCAATCAAGAGACGACTGCAGCTGTAGAGAAGTATTTTGCAAACTTTTCGGAAACCACTTCAGAGACGGGATAATGACATTGGAGCATTGCTGCATTAATTAGACCTTATGGAAGATTATGTTGAATAATAAAAACGTTTAAGTTAAAAACTCCTTCCTTCTTTGTTAGGCCGAAAACTTTTTACACTGCCCTCGAATGTTGTCAGAAATTCATCCTGAAGAATTTGGACCTCTTTAGGAGGAAAAAATATGTTTCCCAAGCTCGTTATCGGTGGCGACAGTTGTTTTAGGAAGGGAAACAAACAATGTTTTACTGTTAGAATACATGCCGCAAAGTCAAACATATAATACATAAAGACATCAAACAGAGAACTTTGCGAGAAATTATCAGCAGGCGTTCACTATCCCAATAAAGTTTACAAAACATAGGATGCTGTATAGAATAAGGGCAATTGAGCTTACCTATCTATCTGCAGTTGAAAACCTGACTTACAGAGATTTCCCCCTTCTTTCTTTCAGAAGCTCAAGAAACTCTTACGTGGACGTCGATAAAGCACCAAAGAAACGGTAAAGAGTCGACTGGACGTGCACGATGAATCCTTTATTCCGGAGGCGAAATGTTAGGTCATGACTTATGAGTGTTAAACTGTATTTTCATAAGTGAATACCTTTCTTAAGAGTATTCTGTCAATATCCATAAGCCGCTTATTGGAATCCTGTTTTGGTCTGCAAAAGTGCAATCGTTTGGTATCTTCTGCCCGAATTCAAACATGTGGCACAAATTCAGTCCAGTTACAGCCATCGTCCACAAAACCTTGCAATAATATATCCACGAAACAAGGACGAACATCCTTTTCTCCAAAGAGTTTGGAGAAGCTGTTTCAATTTTGTAGAAAATTAAATAAATCTTACAATTATATCACTTCTAAACATAATAAGAGTTATTGCCAATGCAGATTAAAAGGCACATATTAATTAAAAATAAACAAAAAAACAACACATAAATACGCAATAAAATAAACTTTTAATTGACTGATTTGCATTTACGTTTATTAAGGAATATTTTATGTAATTTAAATTATTTTTCTTTAATTCTATCCATTATTGATTTATTTATTAATTTATGGACGCTCTTTAACATCTCAGGTCATCAGCGTCCCATTCAACTCAGGGCGTGAAACGGCCGACTAATTTTGCTCAGAGGCCTCTTCTTTCAGGCTTGAGGTTCTTTTTCGTGCCGTAAATGTACGACACGGGACCCACGGCTTTATTTCCCTTCCGAAGGAAGCCAATACTTAGCATTTTTACGCCCCGAAAAAATCCATCGGTCCTGGCCGGGTTCGAACCCGCGATCTTGGGTTTAGGAGGCAAGTATGGTAACCACTACACCACCAGGACCGACATTCTATCCACCAATAATATATTATCCGGATATGACTATAGTAAAACTCTGAACGTATATGCAACTCCTAGAAGAGAAAACATTACAATTGCTGTTTTCTAAAGTCAGCTGTCATATACAGAGCACGTCTCCTTGCTCATTAAGCTACTCACTTATTACCGTGGGATGAACTAAATTACTAAATGATTCTTACGGTACACGTACAAAGCCGTACGAAGTTAGTTACAATAAGGTTATAAAGGTCATGAGCGGCATGAATCTATCGATTATTCCTGTTGAATTGGTTACGTATTTTCTAGAATAAAGCCAAATATTAGTGTAAACATAAAGTCAAATCTTTACATTCATACTAGTTACATCGTTTGAAAAATAACATGTAAATTCAAGTTAAAATCGAAGACGAAATTGAAACAGGACAATGATATTCATGTATGTGATTGCAGAGACGGAGTAATGTAATATAAATACCACGCTTCATATATTCTACGAGAGCGTTAACAGGCCTAGAGAAACAGCAGAAATTAAGTGACCATGCGCTCAATAAAATATGCACGTCACTTTTCGGTACTTTAATTACTTGCGGATTAAAAAAATGACTGAGTTTAAAAAAAAAATACGGGAGAGAAGGCAATTAAAATATAGTTAACTACAAAGAATAAATAAAAACAAGATTCTGTTAAAAAGTAAAATAAAACTCGATAAATTTAAATATTTATTTAAATATGTAAACTATGCTATAATTTACCAGCTAACATTATGCAAGAAAACGAAAAATCAATAAAAATTGCATGTTTATAAGGAATATGTAATATAATACCTAGTTTTTGTAAGTAGTGGAAACGTTCCTAGCTACATACAAGTAATGTTATAGTAAGTAAATCATCCAGATTTGACGTGTAACTTAAAAATATAAGAAGAAATAGAATAAAATATTAGAACGTTTACTTACAAAACTATACATCGAAGAAAAGAAAATTGCAGATCACTAATGAAATCAGTAGGATTTACAGAATGAAAACACATTGAATGTTAAACGACGGTGAAAAAAGCGTTCAAAATAAAAAATAAAACGCCAAACCACTCCGAACTGCAGAGTAAAGTAACCAGATAGACACTCCACCATTTTCACTAAACATTTGTAAATGATGAAGAACTCTAGCCGATAAATGATGTAACCAAATTATCTATTGAACAAATGTGAGCAACGGAGACACACGGGGAACCCAAGGTTAAAGTCCTACGTAACAGAAGAAGCAAGAACATATTTGCATAAATGTTTGATATTTCCTCACTTAAAAATCCATAGAATGCAACAAAACCAAATAATCGATTTGTACAGATTTTTTCATGAGATAATACTGAAATACATAGAAAATTACTTTTTCTTTCGAATTAGATAATTTCTTCTGTGACATTTACAATTTGTTTTAGCAACTAATGATTTTTTGAATGTATTATAAATCTCTTTCCTTCCCGTTTTGTCGTTAGCACTAACTATGCCGTAGTTATAAAACTCAAAGCTAAGTAGCCTGTAAGAAGAGGCCTCTGAGCAAAATTTGTCGGTCGTTTCACGCCCTGAATATAATGGGATGCTGATGACCTGAGATGTTAAAGTGCGTCCGTAAATATATAAAAAAAATCCAAGCTAAGTACAGAATAGTCCTATTTTTCACCAAATCGAAATAATGTCGACTTTGAAATCACGAATATAAGAAATGGATATACTTATATATTTCTATTCGTTATTTGTTAAAAAATAATGTAATTTTTGCGTACTTGCAGTTCTTGAATATGGTTTTAATAACAAACATGACTAAAACAGTCTCTGCAAATACGAAGAACCTCTACATGAAATGGACGTGCAACTTCTGTGTATTCTCTCAAACATAAACACAATGATAAGCTATGCAAAATTGACCATGGCTGGGACTGGAAATGCTACAGCGAGGAGAAGTGTATGACACCCTGATATTGTGAAATGTTTAAAGATAGAAATAAATAATTACACTACCTGCTTTTTTATATAAAAATGTGACCATTCTCAACGAGGAGTTCGTCAGAGAGTTCGCGCTATTTTAAGGTTGTACTAATTTTTTTTTTATGCTCCGTTTGTTTATATGAGGCGGTTAGAAATGCAATTCACCTGCTTCGAAAAATAATCATTTCAGACAGCATTTCTTTTTTATTTATTTATTTATTTTTTTTATTTTTATCCCCCTCACGCATTTTGCATCTTTGAAAGCATTTGTTCACATTTTCCAGACGATCTTTAAAAAAAATTGGGCATGTAACTTTATGGTTAATGTTAATATTATACGGGATAGAAGGGAACTCGATATAAAAAATTTGCGGGATGATATGGAACAAACTTTCCGTCGACATACTATTTGGTCAAAAAAGAATTATTGTCTGCATTATGTTTCATGCACTGTATATAATTAGCATCAAAATTCATACATTTTGATTATAAGAATGGATAGATAAAAAAATAGAACACATAGTTTCCTTTGTTATTTTTCAATAACACAAAGTGTTTTGATATAAACTTACCTGAAAAGTAAAGTTTTAGGTTAACAATTTGGGTTCGCGAAATTAGATTTGGCTCAATAATTATTGCGTTAATATTAACAAACGCTAGTTATGAATTTCTTTTCGCAGTAAGCTTATGCATACTGAGTATTTGTAATCTAAATTTACTAATTGGCCACTTCAAAACGTTAAGTAGTTTTGCTAAATGTTTTGAAGTAACATATTACTTTAAAATTTAGAGAAAAAGTATTTATACTGCTTTTTTCCTTTGTTCTACTGTATTAACAATACGCTGATGACCTAGATGTTAAAGAACGCCCATAAATAAAAATCTATTAGCACTTTTAATAATGGCAATGAATTCCCTTCCAAAAGTTCCTTATACCTGTATATTCTGTATACAATCTCTGCCAGCCGTAATTATATTTTATTCTTCTCTCCACTTTTGTTTAGGTGTAGAAGCAGTATTGTGAAAAAATTACCAGTGAATTGCCGTTATTTTTAAATGTGATTAAGTTAAAAGCATAATTTTTTAAAGTAGCATAACGGAAGAAAATGTTTCGCTTATTGCAGAAAAAAAAAACCACAGAAAATGGATAACTTCAGATTTCTAGAAGAAAAAGCTAAATCAATTAGTAACGCTAGAAATGATTTAATTATTGTAGTAAGTTATATTTTAAATATTCATAATTGTTAACTATATAATGCAAATAAAGTCATTCAAAATTTAAAAAACAAACATAGTGCTATAACAAATAGCCTTGGAGTTGGAAAAAAAGGAAAAAAAAATGGAATATTTTCGCAATCACTAATCTGAGTTTAGTAGAACCAATATAAATCCTTGTTAAAAAAATATTTCGCTCTTTCATTTGTTCTTGAAGTATGGGTGCAGAATAACTGAAGGTAATTCTTGTTAACATTTGAAAGTGCTATTATTAAAATTCATACGATTCAAACTACTCATTAAAAATACTAGCAAGATCTGTAGGTTATTGTCAGAAATTAAATGACCCAAATATTATCGGCAACCAATTTTATTTCTGGATAAAGAATAATTACTTGAATAAGTTGTTTTAATGTTTTTCTGTACTTATTTACTTTATAGAGAATTAGGTTTTAAGTAATGCTTTGTTTTATGTATAACTGTAGTTTTTGGAGCGTGTAAGCATTTGTGTGAGAGAAATTAACAGTTTAGGTTACGCCGATCCGTCCAGAGTGACGCAAATAGAGGTATGTACCTCTTATGTTCAAATAAATGAATTAAGAAACAGCCACTCGAGGGGGGTAGCGTATTCTCGTAATGAAGTCCCAAAAAGTACTCACCAGAAAGTGCAGGGGGGCAGCCCTCCCCTGCCCGGGGGGCGCGCGACAGGACGCGGCACAGAAACAGCGGTAAGGCGCCACAGCGGGGATCAAGCTCTGCTGTTGACGGATACTTGACACTGACTAGTGAACACGTTGCCTTGTGCTCAGTATCCTCCAGCGCCTGCGTCAGTATATTAGCCTGTCGTACGACACAACATGCGCCCTTCGCTTTAGGTTATTGTGACCAATGTGTCTTACAGGACCTAAGTATATGTGATAAGGCATAGATTCGAATCTCTCGAGGCGAAAGATATTTGCTTGGATTCCCTCAAGCAAATGGCTTGGTTTAAACGGCTAGATTTATTATTACTCGATGCTTCCTCCCAATTCCGCTTCCTAATTTATACATATTTAAATTATGCTTTATTTAGTACCATAGGTTTTAAACAAGAGTGAGCGATATGCAAAACTTTGCCAAAAATAGTGAGGAACCCATGTCCTATGTAAATTTCATTGGCAATATCCCCAATATGTTAACGTTTTATAAGTGCTACATTACAGTGACAAAACTAGCAACAATGCATTTGTACAATTTTGTGTTGCTAACCAAGATTCAAATGAAATATGTCTACCTAATGAAACAGTAGTAAAAATTAACTATTTTATCTTTTTTGTTTTTATTTTTAAATATAAAAAAAGTTGATTGTGCCTTTTTTTAGACTACAGGTGGGAATTTAAGTTCTTTTCTTACGCTTCTTTGGGCTTCTTTTCTTAGAAATCCCCTCTCCCATGTAATACTGATTTATTACACCAAAATCACTCAATTGTTTACTTAAAATGTAAGAACTGTAACAAACGTGTGCTTTTAGTATAATTTATTTTAGAGCAAACGTTTCATTATAAAATAGTTAATACCTCATCATATAAAACAACATAAATATGTATTATAAAGTTATAACAATTAAAATTAAATACACGAGGATTAAGTCATTAGCCATGGCAATTTTTCCTCCTCGTGGACAAGAGACAACATGAAAATATAAGATATACGATTGAAAGTGCATGGAATGTACTTTCGAATGAAACCACCAGGTGGTGTATGTGAGCAAAGCTGCGTGTCTCAGCACATTTCGAAGTTCACTTGATGAGCAACAATCGTCAGGAATGGGGGTCACGAAGAGTGAACAATGTGAATGTGTGAAAATAAAATCTTTCTGTGACATGAATGCACCAGAATGCCACACAGAGCTACAGAAGCATTGAGTGCGCGTGTTCTGTCCTATCGAATAGTGCGGGAGTTGGACAGAGGCCTTCAAACGGGGCAGAATGTCGACCCCAGGTCTGCCGCGTAGTGGGCGTTCTGTGACGGGTACAAGGAAGTACGGTGATGGTAGTGGAACAGTGATTGCGCGACGATAGGCGCCGGACACTTGCGGAATTAGACGAGCAAATAGGAATTACGGCAAAAACAGTGCACCGTATTTTAGGGAGGATCTGAACGCGCGCAAAATGCGTGCAAAGTGGTGCCACATGAATTAAGTGGATTACAGAAGTAAATTCGCTACGAAACACATCACATTAATCTGGTGATATTTCAACAAGAAGAGGATGCCCTGTTGAATCACGTCGTTGCAACTGATGAGACGTGGGAAAGGGCATAGAACCAGAACTCAAGCTACAGTTCATTGAATAGCGTCATCCTGGGTCACCACGCAAACACAAGTTTTACCAAAACTCCTTCACCAACAAAAGTCACGATTATACTGGCATATGACAGTCAAGACGTGCTTGTGTGTGAAGGGACTGCGTGAATGCCCAATATTACAGCTCTTTTTGGTGTCACAATTGTGCCGTGCCGTACACACCAAACGTCAAGAATTTTTGAACAACGCCAATATTCTCCACGATAACGCGACAGCTCACACAGTTGACAATGCCAAGTGTCTTTTATAGCGGTGGGGATGGGATGATCTTCCAAACCCGCCATATTTGCCTGATCTCAGTCCCTGTAATTATCTCATTCTCAAAATGAAGCAGCCATTGCGTGGGAAACATTTTGACAGCATTCGACGCGAGGTGACTCACTTTAGCAACTCACATGCAGCAGATAGTATTCAGTGCCTTCCCCATCGTGAATCGCCGATGTTGCTTGGAGACTACTCCGAAGGCTGCTAAATACCGTGGATTAGTTGGGAGACCCATCCTGTGACGGATTTGCAACCCCGCTCAAGTTGTTGTGTGCAACTTTTGCTCATACTATAATAAACCAATGTTGCCGAGTTGCTGTGTTTTATTTCTGCCCTAAGAGGGCTGCCTACTTCCAGTCTTTCGTTGTGACATCACTCAGCAGTAAATGCCATATATTTTCAATCGTATATATTAGATTTTTCATGTTATCCCTTGTTTGCAAGGAAAATAAATAGCTATCATTACTTATATCTCATATTTGAAATTTCAGAATATCCTTGTCTCATGCAAATTGAGTGCAATTATTTGGGTTACAGGCCGGCAGAGTGCGGTTGTATACTGGGAAAAGTCAGTCATCAAGACTGTATAATGTATGTGCAGATAGCAGCTTGTAATTTGTTTGAGAGAAGCTTTGTCGTCGTATGATTATGTGTTCATGTGTTACTCTATTCTTTCATATGTGTAGCAATTGTTCTTTGTCACAGCATAAAGTCTTGAAGAATGGGTTTTTATGTAGAATACAATGTGATATGATTCTTGCAGAGAAATAGTAAGGTGGTTCATTAGAAAATATCCTGACAATGGTGTTCCAGATAGAGAAACTATTCACCAAGTTGGTTAAAAAGGTACAAGGAACAGGATCTCTCAATGACAAGAAATGTGATTCAAATCAATGTGTTTTTACAGAATAAAGTTAGATTACATACAGGAATTTCCTATCAGATGCTGCAATGTGTTATCATTGATAGGCATCATTTTCAACATCTCTTATAACACAGGTTAGTGCTTATTATGTTCAGTTTTGAATACAGTATAATTTTATGCTTTCAGTAAAAATAAAAATACTTGAAATAATAATAATACTAACTTTATATGTAGCATACCTTCCTTTTTCCAGCTGTGGAGACTACATTTCCTCAGTGAGTAGCTGCACTCAAGGAGATCATAACTCAAATAACCTCACTGTAAAAATGAGCAACAAACAGAGATGTTACCTAGACTCAACATATCATACAGTTCATAAGAAGATATTACTGCAAGAAATAACAACTTCAACATGATGCACAGAACCATTCAAATGACATTGTGACTTACAAAGGAAAGACATGCTACCTAAAGATCTATAAAGTATTGGCTGCACTAGTATTAATTTATGGTGGCAAAAATTTGATCTTAAATAGAAAATATAAAAGAACAATAGAACCTTTCAAAATATATTTCTAAGACCCCTTGGATGGTTATATGGTTATATGATTAAAAAAATATCTATGGCAAAAATTGAAAATATAAATATACTTTAAATGACAAAGATGAAAACAAAAGGAAATAATTATATTAATGCATAAAACAATATAAGAAGATTATTTCCCAACAAAACTGCTCAATTGCCATCCATCGAGACATAGAAATATAGGAAGACTGAGAACAAGATGCCTGGCTAAACTAAAAAAGTATGCAATGATGATGAAGCAGGAATGTTACTTGGGGTCAAGGGTGCATAAGCAGTTCTTCCAATGAACTCCACAACTCTTGCAATGATCTAGAAGTTTTAAGAATTAGACCATTTAAAACATTAAAACATAATTTTTATGGCAAATGTATTTTATTTCATACTACAAAAGTATATTTTTTCTCTAAAAGGTATTTTCTAATTATATTTATCTTATTTTGTTTAAAATTAAGGATGGAATAAGATAACAATAAATTCATCGAACCTCAAAACTATTTATTTTTTCTGATATTTGATACCTCCAAATGCAAATATATGCAAATGTAGAATAAGAAGAAATATAGAAAAAGAATAAAAAATGTTTTTTCTTTGCTGTATTTTTCTTTCTGCCCATAGCAACAATTATAGTCTGCCTAGTTTCAAATTTCTAGTGACATATTGGATAGTAAAAGTTGATTGAAATGTAATCAAAATAATCAATAGTCAAGTTTCCCATTTGGTGATATTCTGCACTTTTTTTACTTGCTTGCAAAGCATTAGTCATAATTTTAGGTGTAAAAAAATAGTTTTGTACTTTTGTGTGCTTGAGATAAAACAAATTTTTTCCATATAACCTAGAACAGAAAAACCAGACTGAGTACTATAGTAAAGTTTACTTATGCTATCCCCTTAATATGAAATAAACTAGATCCTTATTGAACATATAATATTCTCCTGATTCATTTAAAGTTGTTTGAAGATATGATTTACAATACCCAATGCACACAGAACGAGTCTGGCTTTCCAGCTGCACTAATCTTTTATCCAGTATATAGTCTTTATTTATTTAATGGTTTTCCAATTTTTATTCAAATTTA
The DNA here is from genome assembly GCA_030762175.1 of Metallyticus violacea. Classification (NCBI taxonomy): domain Eukaryota; kingdom Metazoa; phylum Arthropoda; class Insecta; order Mantodea; family Metallyticidae; genus Metallyticus; species Metallyticus violacea. Next base: position 102,682,754 of record CM060832.1, read on the forward strand.
AACTATTTCTGAGTGCTGAAATATGAATTTATTGGTAACAGTGAGCTACTTTAACATAGTTATTAAATCTGTATCCTCTGGTACAGTCCAAACCCGTCTGAACAAATTTGGCTGCACTTACAACTTGTTTCATAATGGTAACATGCTTTCAGCTGAAACTGAGAATTGGAAGTGGGCAGCATCTAGGGCAGGGAAGAATGTGTGTCATTGATTGGTTGTTCCATTTCCATAGCGACTCAGAAGGAAGCATGAGTTTTTTCAGCTTGCTAAATATAATTTTTTCAGATTTTTAAATTTTACATTTACTGGTACAGTATTTAGCAATTTGTTTTATAGTCTTTGGCTACAAAAATAAAACTTTTGGGATTGAACTTTAACTGCTATTGCTTTTAACTCTGGCTACATTGAAGCAATTGCTGATATTATTGTTTGTAACTTCAGTTTTCTATGCACCTAGTGCATTCATGTAAACATGCAGTGAATCTTGTAAATACACCAATGTACATTTTTAAAGTTCATTTTCCTATTATATACCTATAGTACCTCTGATATTGTGTTTTATGTTGAAATAGGGCATTTACTTTATTAGTATTCTATTGTATAATAAGTACTGTTAAACAGTCAGTAGATACACTTATGCATATCAGTATACATTTATACTCAAAACTGTTTATTAGTAAATATTATTTTGAAATTTAGATCCTAATATACAGGTAGATCCGCACAAACTTTTAATGTTGCAAGCAGCCACTGATACAGAATATGATATATTTCTTTGTCCCAAACAGTTTCTGCATTCTTCATCCCAAACTTCAGCTTACAGAGATCCTGTAAGATTGTTAAAAGCTCATCTATGCTTATCTCCCCTTACTATTACTATAGCTTTTCTAATCTTAATAAATGGTTTGTTACATTTCTTTGTGTGTTTAGATTTACAATTAACTTGTACCTTCATCCTTAAATTTCCAACTCTCTACATATTCCTGTTGGAAGCTCCAGAACAATTTTAGATGCCTGAAAAGTATCTGTGATCACTTACTTGCCAGAGCATCTGCTTTCTGTTAGCTGGGCACCAAGCTTTATCTCATTAAATTTTCCAATCTGCATAAGGTATTGAAGACATTGTCATACAATTTAGGTTTTGCCACATGAAATCCAATGCTGCCAGACTTCCTCTGTAGCCTCTATATGCCTTAGCATATGTGTTTCTTGGCTCCCATACTACCTGCTCCTGACCTTTGCACATTACACAGTTTTACAAAAATTAATTAAAACTTTATCTAGCTATGTGTAATTTTATGGATTGAGACAATTTCTTTATTATTTACTGCAATAAACACATCTATCACATGGCAGATGTGAAATGCAATTTGCTTTTCCTCCGAAAAAATTATCATACCTCATGTTGGTATTAAGAAACAATTATTGCAATTTATGATCAGCCTGTAGTTCAGAGAATGGAGTACATTCACTAAATTGTACATTTACATCATCTCACATGTACTATCAATGTAAGAAAAGCCCTCTCTTTTGCAAATTAAAACATAGACTAGAAATACTGATTGGAACTTTTACAGTGAAGCTAATGATATAATTAACATCATTGTAATAATGGCTCTCCACTTACTTGTTTATATGTAGTACAAGTTTCATGAACCCATCGACAGGTACCTGAGAATGCGAGCAAGGGTTCTTGAAACATGTACTACATTTAAACAAGTGGAGCCAATATGTGTGTAGTTCGACCAATCAGACTATGATTTTAATTAAATTAAAACATGTTGCTTTAAAATGGTTGATTGCTAACTAGTAAGATATATATAAAACTGTAGCTAATTTTATAAATGGTAAGCAGAAATTTCTCTATTGAGACACCTGGTAGGTAATTATTAGTATTTAGCATTTTGTTGAATCTTTGGCAATTTCAGTAAATTAATACTTATAAGCTGAAATTTTATTTGAAGTTTTCAAACCTGGTGGTTTGTTTTTTATTTTTTTTAATGTATATATTACACACCTCTTTTGTTAACATAGCTACTACCTTAACCCATTTCAAGCTAACATATTCTTGAGCTACTTCATTTTTGGAATCACTGGTTATGTGTAGTTTCCTATTTCCTGTATAGTCTTATTTGTTTTCCGTTACAGTCAATTATACTTGATGCTTTAGAATTATTTAAAATAATTTTTTTTGCAGGATTCTTATATTAGACTCACAAAAGTGAGAAGGGCTCAGGAAATAACACTTGAATCTCACATTCAAGAGGTTCCAGACTCAAATTCCTTGCAGCCAGTCATTCTAATCTTCGGTTTTTTTATGATTTTCGCTGGTCTCTTAGGCAAATGCTGGGATTTCCACAAATTTTCCATACAATTTATATCATTTCATTCCCATTGGTTCTGATACAGAGTTGAAAGTGCCAGAGCAAGGTTGACTGTCGTCGTGTGACATGGCATGCACTTTGGAAAGGTTTCTACTCTGGCATCTATAGAAGCAGCCCTTCTGATGGTCCCAAATTCCATCTATGTCAAAGTCTCACTGCCCAGTGTCTCCCTCAAAATTATCCCTTCCAGAGGTTCTGAGCCTTGGTGATATAGGCACAAATGGCCAGTCCTTGAGCAAAGTTGAAATACCAAAATATTCTCCTTCATCCCTAACAATCCAATCCAAGTTGTTTGTGAAACTAAGATTTCTCCATCAAAATTATTATATTACTTCTATAGGAGTTCAATGGAAATTCACTATGTATTCTAAAATAAGCATTTTCTTCTTTAAATGAAAATTTATTTAGGTAGTTTCAAATGCAACTAATGCTATCGTTTTTAATATTATAGGTGATTCATCTTTTTTGGTGATTTTATTTTCAACATATTTTGATTTTTATACATTCTAAGGACCCAATTAGTGTTTATTTGATTTAGTTATTATCACGATAATGCCTAATTTTTTTCTGAATATTGATTTTACATGTCATTTAGATTTTTTATTATGTATTATCTGGGATGAGGAACAATAATTCCTATATTAATTACATTCAGCTTTTGCTCCATTGTTGTTCTATCATTTTCATTTGACTGATTATCAATTATATTCTGGATTACAGTATTAGGATTTGTTTTGATGGCTCTGAGATAAATAAGTTCTCTTGAACTGTTGTTTCTCATGCATCCTAAGAATGTTGTTCACTATATATATATATGTTTTATACACCTTTTTATTTTACTGTGGAAATGCAGATTCTTTTCACTTGATGGTGCTAGTCCCTTTAGCATATTGTTCATTGCAGTTATTAATAAGTTCTGAAAAAGTAAATTTCTATCTATAGTTTTACTTATAATAAAATAACCTGAAAATAAATATCTAAAAGATAAGAATTTTATTATAAGATAATTTTTCATTGTTTTTCCATTACTATTTTTAATAAAAGTATCTGTACCTAATTAATTAAAACTTTTCCTTTGGGGAACAAAGTCCTTGTTTGCCACCCCTGGTTTAGCTCTTTGCTTTACATACCCCTCTCTCATCCTGGGTTTATAATGTTACAAATTTCCATTCATTCCTCATAAACAGCAGCCCAATATTCAAACAATATGAACAGTTGTATTACTTTGTGATTAATTAGCATATTTCTTCTGTATTCATTGTCATAATTCATGGAATCTTAGAGAAGAAAGTGCATTCATGAGGAACCAACCTCAATTATTCCTTATAAACATGCATTATACAGTGAGGTTATATGAATTACTAACAGGTGAGTGCGGCTGCTTACTAGGGGATGGATTGATGATTGATTTATTTAAGGACGCTCTTTAACAGCTCAGGTCATCAGCGTCCCATTCAACTCAGGGCGTGAAACGGCCGACAAATTGTGCTCAGAGGCCTCTCTTTCAGGCTTGAGGTTCTTTATCGTGCCGTAAATGTACGACACGGGACCCACGGCTTTACTTCCCTTCCGAAGGAAGCCATACTTACGATTTTTACGCCCGAAAAAATCCATCGGTCCTGGCCGGGTTCGAACCCGCGTTTTGGGTATAGGAGGCAAGTATGGTAACCACTACACCACCAGGACCGACTACTAGGGGATGGGGGAATGCAGCCAACATAAATGGAAAAAGGAAAATGAATCACTATGCATAAAGATACTACTTTTATTTTAGTAATTATATTTGTATTGAAAGAATAAAATTATACTATATTTAAAATTGTTAATAAAAGCACTTTTTTACAACTGAAGAACCACAGGTGATGGACACTGATGATACATGAAATGAAATTATAAATTGGGAAAGGAATATTTTTTAAGGAAGGAAGAGTTCCAAGAGTAAGTTTAGGGTACCCAGCATTTGCCATTTATGAGGAATGAGGAAAACCTGGGGGGGGGGGGGGGGAAAGTCAGGGAGGAGGGGCTTGATGGGAATCAAAACCCAGGCCTCCGCTTACAAGTCCACCTCAGCCACCCATAATAATAAAACCCTAACCTGTAAAAGATATGTCAAAAAGTATGCTCCTCAGCAGCAACACATAGCATATGCATAAGAAATTAATTATTTCATCTAACTTTTCTTCCATAAGAACATGGTAATTCAGAACACATTTTGGTCAATGAGAGATGATAAGAAACATAATTTTTAACAAATTTCTCAGTCTGTAACATGTTTGCTACAATATTTTATTGCAAATTGCCTTACCAGTTATCAGCAAGATTCTTTTTCACTTATGTATTGTCTTAAAAAAAAAAAAAAAAAAAAAAAAAAAAAAAAAAAAAACTGTTCAAGACTATATTTATGCAGTGGCATAAATAACAAAAAGAACAATTGGCACAAAATGAAAGCACCAAGTAACACAAATACATAACCAATTGCTGACATAGTCTCCCTCAAACTTACAAGCTGCCATCTGTACTTGCATTATATAGTCTTTACTATCTTCCCAATATAGAGCTGTGTTCTGCCAGCCTATAACCCAAATAATCTCACTATATTTTCATACTCTATTTACATTCTCTTTCCATGAGGTGCATTTGCTAGAAAGATATTTCCAATTTCCTGGAACAAGCTTGCAATTGAAAGGGTTATGTTCTCCTAGATGGATAGTGGTACCAAAAGGTTGCAGGTCCAGAACTTTAGGCACATTGGAATATTTATTCCTCTCTTTTGCTGCCTAACCACTGGCAAACTAAGAAATCACATTAGTCATGTATTGCATTTGGTTCACATAGATATGCAAGACCTTTGGATCCCTATGATTTGGCACTAAGAGTTTGCTTGTTAAATGGTGGACCCTTGTTCTATTCTATTGACAGAAGTGGTCTGGATTAAGATTTTCTTACTTATCCTTCATTCTCTTAATATGAAAGGCTGGTAACTTAAGATGCTATGGACTTAAGACCAATTTGTACATCATCATTATGATAGATGTAATTTTTTTCACAGCTACTACAATACTGGATATTTGGTTTAGTCAATGCCTATCTCTGACACTTTTGAAATTTGACGCTTTGCTTGCTTGTACAGGCCATTGGCCTTCAGGAAAAAGAGAGATCAAAGAGAATTCTGGACAGACAGTAATCTTGGCTATGGAAGAACAAGAGAAATAAAAGCTCAGGATGCAGGATGTAGTGAGGAATTAAATATGACTGGATTATATATTATCAATGCATTTTCAAAATGCATAAATGTTTTTTTAAAAAATATATATATACTGTAATTTAAAACATATAAGATATTTTTAAAGTTTATTTTTTAAATAAATATAACAAAGTTATTAAAAATATAAAAGTGAGAGTATTACAAACATAGGACAACTATATTCAAGTGTAACAATTCTTTGAAACATAATTTTAAAAATTATATATTTAATGCAACAGGACGGTTTGCATGTACATTTACAACCAACCAAAAGCAAACAAAAACAAGCTTGTCAATGTAATACTTTACAGTACTGCTTCTGTAATATCATGATCCTGATTGGCATAAGATAAATATATTTGTTCTTTTCTTATAAAAAGTAATGAATAAAAAGTAATAACAGCTCTGGAGAAGAAAGAAAATAGAAACATTTGCTTGTGAACAACGAACAACTAAACTATTATTTACTTACGCCCAAATGGACAGGAAATCCAGTGACAGTAACAAAAACATAACAAATGCTATTTCTGTACAGATGATTTTGAAACAGTGTGCAGAATGGCTTACAGTGTACACTAGACTGGGGCAACCAAACTTCAGTAGTATCTCCCATTTTCTAAGTGCAAGCTTGTTGGCAGCACTACATCAGGCTAACATGATTATGAAGCAGTGTACAGAACATGTATACTGGGGCACCTGGAGGAAATATGTCCAGAATTTGTAGATAACAAATTGCGTTATAAGTGTTGCAGTCAAACCAAGGTTGCCTGGTGAAGGTCAAGTGGTCCAATCAATTAACCATAATGTCACCAAACAAACAAAAAAGTTATGTAATGTGAGCACAATTTAATGAATTTTGTTTTAATTTTAATAAATTTTATCCAAATTTTGCAAGTTTAAAAATCTCTTTACAGCTACTTAATGAGTTCCTAGTTGTGGAGCACACAATGTGAAATTTTTTCCCTTAATACTGGACCAAAATGTACAGAATTTCCAAACATTTTTTACAGTGAAACTCTGTACACAAGATCCTACAACTCTGCATCAAAAGACAATAAGGTACTTTCACTCATAATGGGCTGCACATTCCTGAGGTGTGGCATGAGAAGTGATTAGATGCAGAAATGGGAAGTTGTTTCTAGCAGCTTTCATGATGAACTATCCAGCATTTTATGGAGAGTGGAATTGTAAAAGAATGTCCCAAGCAAGGCAGGTCATGTACAATACAGACTCCACAGAGACAGTCAGTAATGACCTGTAAATCAAAAATATTGAGAATGTCTATATTTAGTGTGTTAAATAGTGGCCTGGAACTACATACTAACAAACACTAAGAACACCTCCTCACAAATGAACTGAAGCACCACAGATTCATAAAACCAAAGCTCTTACTTAAGCATTATTTAGCTTATGGGTACCAACAAATCCTTTTTATTGACGAAAAGATTTTCTGTTTGAGGAGACTTTCAATGCTCAAAATGACAAGGTATATGGCACAAGTTCAAGAGATGCTTGCTAAGAGGCTCCAAACACCCAGAGGGGCCATCATCCTGCATTAATCATGGAGTGCTGTAGTATGAGTTACAAGGGCACAACTGAGCCTCCATTTCTATTATAAAGGAGGAAAAACATCAGGCACAGTGTACCAGAAGAAAGTGCTGAAGAGAATGGTCAGGAATCTCAACAACAGCCTTTTACGGTTACAGAATTGGGGCTTGCTATATGATTCAGCCCAAGCACATAAGGCTCGGACAACCCAGCAATGGCTTGCAGCCAAAGCTCTGGACTTCAAGCAGTCCAGACCTAAACCCTATTAACCACAAATTGAGGTGTATGCTTTAGGAATTACTTATAAAATGAAATGCCCAAATATTGCAGTTTGAAGCACTCTCTTGTAAAGGCATCAGCAGAATTCCCAATTGATGAGATGCCATAAAGACTAAGGACAGCATGCTAAAGGTCTTCATTTTGAATAATGTTGTCTAATTTATGTTTATCACATATCCATGTAACTGATACTATTAGACAATAATATATCTCTCAGTATCTTCCGTCAATTTACTCAAAATTTTGTGACATATTTATAGCAAGATTAGGTACACTCCCCTTTCAGTTATTTCACAGCTTATGGCCAAAAGATTTTTTTTTGTTTAAATTTTGTACATTAAAACCAAAGAATCTATCAATTTGGGCTTAAGTTTATCTATATATATATATATATATATATATATATATATCAACAGTTTCAGTGTTTATAAATCTGAAAATGAATTTTCTGAATGACAATAATAATTGTGAAAATTATGGAAAGACAACAAAGTGTCAAATAAAGGAATAGCTCTACAGGAAGTATACAACAAAACCAAGAGCAAGGACAATGATCAAGGTAGAACCATTACATACTCAGAAGCAAGTTCAAATGTTAATTTGTATTGTCTTATCTTACTTGCTAATGCACTGAAAGTATTTATAGGCATCTCATTTCAATTGTTTCTTGTGCATACTAAATTAATGCTCCATCTCTTTTTACTGACTTCAGTTGTTTATAAATGCATAGTACATAATTAGCTCCTAATCCATCTGCTTCAAAATAATGGTAAAAGTATAAAGACTGTAATAATTAGAACCCTGATTTAGGATAAAAAAAAAAAAAAAAGGAAAAAAAAAGAGAGATAGAAGAAAAAAAGGGAAAAAAAAAGAAAAAGAAATCTAAGTATTCAGAAATGACATTTGTGAATTATCAAACATTGAAAAGTTTTATGCTTGCCATTTTTGCCTATTTTGTATTCTGTTACCGATTTCAGTCCTATTTCTAATTATTTTTGCAATTTTTATGTTATTTTAGTTTAGTGCTTTATTAACAGGAATAAGATGCAATTACTAACATAGCTGTTGTAAAGAATTTCTTTTTGTAGTAGATTTAATTTTATAAAAGAAATGTTCTATGGCTATCCGTGTGTTCATTACTAGGGAGACCTTCATTTTAATTTGGGTAAATAGGTTGCTATAGTAAACTTATTTTCATTGTGAGTGAGTGGTATTCAGCTGTAAGCTGTCAATTTGCATTATTGACATAAATGAATTGTAAATATGCACATAAAATATAGCTGAATGTAATTGTTTATAGTATAAATGGAAATACTCCATTATATGGAGTAAATTTGCTTCTTGTTTTTAAATTGTATTTTCTGACAATGACAAAGTCAAATGTAGAGTCTATGATCAGCAATAAAATTATTATTATTATTATTATTATTATGGTTTTTTATTACCTATATTTTAAGTGCTTTTTGCCTCTCTTTCTTTTATTCCTGAACTTATTATCTGTAGTAATAACAGAATTTGCAAATAAATTAAAAACATATCACGCCTTACACTTACACTGATTTTATTAATAAATGGTACAAATTTATCTCTGGGTCTCCCCCTTCCTTGCCTTTGCCTTTCTTCAGTCGGCTGAAGTTTACTGCAGCATACTCATAATCACAACTACATAAATCTTGAATCACAAGTTCATTCTCTCTTAATTAGCCCTTAATAGTGTTTATAGCAAGATCATATATCATAGCAATGCACTTATGTACATGTTACACTGAAGTAACAAAATTTGTGGGCAGTTTGTCATAATAATAACATGGAATATAATTTGGCAGTAATAGAGCCTGTCCATAAGAAATTAATGAAAAAGATAAAATTGCTGCAGGAGTATAAAAACATTAAAAGTCATCATAACTAATACCAAGATTCTGATGACTAAATACTGAAATATTAATACTGTTATGTTTTGTTGTCAAATACTACATAAACCGTAACTGAGTATTTGAGCATATATTCCACTTATTTAGTACAGCTTTTACACCTTTAAACTTAGCAATTTATCATATCAATTTGCTAACAAACCTTATATTACTGTATTTTACTGTTAAGCTTGCTTTTGGTTGTGGACAAATTCTAATTACCATATTATCATTGCGATGTAATGTATTTGCCTACATTTTAGCTGTAAAGAAAATTCATTAAAAAGATTTCTATGTATGTAAGTTCAAGATATAGAAAACCAGCAATGCCACACTTCAAAAAGATAACTCCACTTTCTTTCTTAAATGGAGACTTAAATTTTATGTGTGCTATATGGCATACAATTGTACAGAGCTTTCACGTAAAAACTACACTGCATGAGTAGGAATGAGCAGTTATGAATCCCGTCAGTTGCGAGCGGCACCCCAAACTCTTTTCCCTACAAGTGGTATAGTTTTTACGAGAAAGCCCTGTTGCTACTTTTTTTTAATTCATCAATATTCTGAATATCTTTTTAATGCAATTTCATAGGCAACTTAATTGCATTACATTATGTCAGCAAGAACACAAATGGAAATTTGATGAACATAAAGTAACCTCAGCACCAAGAAGAATCAAGAAGACACTTTCCTTGAAACCACCTGTACATCAGCTGATTTTCTGGAGAGAATTCTTCCAAATTAATTGATTTCTGGGCGACATCTTTATTCTGTAAAATATTAAAAACATCAATATTACAAAACTGCCAATGGTATCAACAAAGTCATCAAAATAAAGGAGCAATATATGCAATATGCCACTTTTTTTCAGTAAACATGGTTGGTTGGTTGCTAGTGGCCATTGGGAGTGCTGATATTTATCATTTTTTTTACTTATCTTCCAAATAAAAAGCTTCCAAATTATTTTTTATTTGTTTGTTGCTATCTAGTTGGCTGCATTGCAATAGGTGCTCTTTATTTAAGATAGTACATGTCCTTACACAGTGGGCAGTGGCTGTCCTTGATTAATTTCTTCCTGAAGAGATGTTCTGACAGGGAATCATGTCCAACAATTAAGATGAATTGGGCAACTCCAATTTTTCTTGGTTTTAATAAAAGATCAATTTGACTGCCTCCATGGTTTAGTGGTAGTGTTTGCAACTACAATCCAGAGGTCCTACATTCAAATCTCGGTCAGGTCAAGCTGTATGGGTAATTTTTTTTTTTTTTTTTTTTTGGTGTGTATTTTTCCTCCCACTAAGAAGGTGAATGCCAAATAGCTTTCAGGCGCCAAGGACTCTGAGCTCATTTACACCATCATCAATTCATTTCATTCATACCTACAGACTTACACCTATAGTATTCAGTCCACAATCTATAGATGTTGCAAAAAGAACAAAGCAATCAAAGTGACAGTACATAAAGCATTAAAAAAAATTACAATAATAAAGTTTCACATTCAGATTAACAAACTTGCAAATAAGAAGATAGACTACCAATCCAAGAACCATAAAATCATAGACATAGTGCAGAGAAATGGTTATACAATAAATCTGGTCATCAAGAGTTAAATTCAAAAAACTAAAACAAATAAAAGACATCACCACAATAAAAGACTATAAAGCAGATCATTTGTATAAGAAATCCAAAGGAACACCAAAAATTCCAGAAGTATTTAAAAATGTGAACATTATTTTGGCTTCAATAATCAAATACAGATTAAAAAACCTAAAAACCAACAAAAAAGACAAGATTCTGCCAGGAGAAAACAATCAAGCATTTATGAAACCAATTGCTAAGATTACATATTAAATATACGGGAAAAAAAAAAAAAAAAAAAATTATCCTACAGTTTATGGAACACATAGAAATGTGAGATATAAACATATGGAGAAATCAGCAATAGCATATCACTTCTGGCAAAAAAAAACTATGAATTTCTTAGAAGCTCTTCAGAAACCCATAGAATTAACAGTGTTGAGAATAAACAAAAACAAAAGAAAAATTATTGAATTTTGATCTTCCAAACAATAACCTCATCAGCAAATTCATAAAATCTAGAGTGACATTTGAATACCATACTGGGAAGAATTTAAAATGATTGAGTCGAATTTGTAACACTTATATCACTAATATTGTTACTACTAATTATGTTACCACATTACTGAATAACTAATCTTTAATTAAAACTGTTCTCTGCAGCACAGTTTAAACAAATATAATTTTGGTACAACTGATTTGTTTATTTATTCAATACTTGGTACCGCTTCAGGTTCTATGTTGAGCATATAGACTACAAAGTAACAAATAATCAAAAGTAACAAACAACAAGATTAAAATTAAATTAACCAAAATTGAACATTTTTCCCTTCCTTATCTTAGGTGATGTCTTATGTCTTCTGGAATGTACTTGACAACATCCTCAGCTAAAATGTGACTAGAAGGTTCCTCAAACCCCTTTATACATTCGATTTAACAAGATAAAGTTTTCACACATATTAGCACAATATTCTATCTAATTGACTTACCCATATCTATTTTCTCTAAATATTCTATGAAAACCACCCTCTAAGCTCATAATCTGCATGCTGATGACCTGAGATGTTAAAGAGCGTCCATAAATAAATCAAATCCTAATCTGCGACTTATTTTAGAATTTCTTAATTATTACATCTTTTCTAATCTTCAGCCATTTCTCGTTATCAGTTATTTCTTAAATTCTTAGGTCATTGAAATAAAAAAGCATGCTAACAATCACCATATTTCCACAAAATAATTGAACACATTGTTCTACATATGTTCCTTGTCTCTCAATCTTCAAACCCGTAATTGCAACTATTCCAGGGGTGTTTTGTCCTTGAATACAAAGCATGCAATGCCTACTCTCAGATTTTAATTGGAAAGATGGAAGCTACAATTTAACAGAGAAATATATCACTCAAAATGTAGTTCAAATTCCTACTTAATGCACCAGATACTATAAGTTTCAAAAAAAGGCTCAAAAGTGCTATGGCAGTTTGGGTTTATTAAGTAGCATAATTTGAGCTTCTGTTGTTGTTTATTGTAGGGAACTGCATGGGAAAAGCCTTGCTAAATGCAAGTTCAAAACTGCATTCACTATTTCACACCTGTCCTGAAGGTCACTTGTCGTCATTTGGATAGGTGCTGAATTGCAACATTTCTTGTCAAAATATGTTAGGGCAATAAAATTGAAACTTGTAACTAACACTCCAACTAAATGTTTCAACATTTTATAAGCTAAGTGTTTAGGCATTATTTACTTCATAAAGAATGTTTGGCTGTCAAAAAGTAACATGGCTTTGAAATAATTTGGCAGGAAACAACAGAATATAAAATGAAAACACATTAGCAATGCCGCTTGAATCACAATTAGTTCACTGTTATGATTATCATTTTTGAAGCTCCTATATGGTTCTGAATTTCTACAGCCTTCTCAAAGAAATTCCAGAACTATTATTTTAGTTACAGAATGTGTATTGTAAAATTTTTATTTTGTAAGATTGAAGTTGAGCTAATAAGGGTCTATATAGTTTAAGGAAAAGAGTTTAGGGATATTTGCCAGTTTTTAGGTTACAAAGGGGACTAGAAGATGTTTAAATTGTTTGAGATAATGAAAATTATTCCTTCAGTGAGGTCACTGGTCTAGCATTCTTTTTCAGCTTTGAAACATATTAGAACTTCCATGCAAAACAAGATTATCTCTCTGCATTAGCAATGATGTCAGTAGAAAAAGATTTACTCATGGATATGAAAGCCAATACTGCCTTCTTTGATACAGCCACAGAAAAGTTCTGCAAAAAGACATGAACGGTGGAACTTTGCTTCAAACAATACCTGAATGTTCTCATTTGAACAAATTATCTTGAAACTGTAAATGGTACTATTTAATACTGTTTTTATTGATGTATCATTTCTAGTCTTTCTACAACTTTTTTTTCTAAACAGATCTTATTAAAATTTGTATGTAATGAAGTGCGACAAGTTCATTTTGAAATCACTAATTAATTTATAATACTATCTGGTTAATCTGCACCAATACATTTTAATTGCATGCCTTATGCAGGATATGCCACTGAACTATTCGATATCTCTTCCTCATTCTGTTATATACATCCAGTGAGTCTTCTCATCTTGCTGATCGATAACTAGGCAAACAGTTTACAATCCATGGAAATGCAGGTGTTCCCAAGTGACTTGCCACATTCACCAGACCATTCTATATGGGAGTTTACCTTTATCTACCATTTGCATATTGCTCCAGAAAGACTCCTAATTTTCAACATTCTTTTGTATGTATGAATATCTACAATAAATAAAATATCATTCAGTGCCTTATATTTGTTATTTCAGATTAATATAAAGTTATTTGCATTTATTTAATTATGTTCAATAAAGCAGATGCTTATAATAATTTGTTATTTAATTTGAAATTTACATAATTAAGATTTTTATATTTATAAATATCACAGAATTAGCAAGATTTTTCTCTTCCTTGTTAGAAAACAAAACAAAAAAGGATACTTTAAGGGATCTGTAAATGAATTCCAGACCTTTCACCACAAAAGTCCAGCAAGAGCACAACACAAGTCAGAACATGCCAAGAGATACATAGCAGCCAATTTGGCCAAAATCAATACAACGCTGGGAACAGTTTATGGGATAGTCTACAAAATGCCGGAATTTTATAACTTTCCATTCCACAGGATGTGTATATATATTTCCTTCTTACATGCTTCCTTCATCTTCTTGTTAAATATAAGAATTTGGTATTACAAGTGGCATTAAAAATTTTGCAAATGATTATGTAAAATGCATGCTATAAACTAGCAACTTAAAATGCTTCATAATCTTTTAAATTACTTCCTATCTTCTGTAATAGGCACTATCACACTTATTCTCCATTTCGCTGGAATCACACCACTCTCTAAAATGTTATTAAATAACTTTGCTAATAAGTGTGTCCTATTTGCTATCCTTACACCATAACTTCCAAAATTTCCTTTGAATTGTCAATACCACTCGCCTTATTTCTTTTAATTGTGAATCTGCTTCCAGATTTCTACTACACTAATTCTCCTATTAAAATCTTCAATGTAATGTTGATACTTGCTCCCAAATATTTGTTGTCTAATAATACTATCCCCTCCTAGTAGTTCCCTAAAATAATTACATCATTCATCTGGCCCAATATTATTCTCATTTACCATATTCTAAGTCTTAATTCTTTGGTAAATAGCTCACATTTCTCTTGCCTCCATTTGTAAATTTCAAACTTTGTTCTCAGCTGACTAGCCTTTAACTCCTCCTTCACAATTGCAAAACTAATTCTTAGCAGGAAATGGCAACTCATTGTAACAAAATTCACAGTCTCAAAATCTTGTAGCACATTGTCCAATCCTATTAATCATAAAATATAGTCCACCATACTTTGATCATTTCTATTTACAAAGGTAAACTCCTACCTTATCCTTCCTCTCATGTCATTACAAATTATAAGATTACTCTCCTCACAAAATTCCAATAATTTTTTTCCTTTGTTGTTACAAAATTTATCTTTATTACCTTGTGTACTACTCATCTATATATCCCCAATTAAATCTTCAATCAAATTCTTTAAAAGCAGCTGCTACTATCCTATTCTGGTGTTAAAATTACCCATTAACACTATTTCCATTTGTACATATTTGTTAAAAATATATTGAATACTTTGGTTTAATTTCCTGTATAAAATTGTATAAAAATAGTTCAATGTGTTTGGCAGATTATACCAATTCCTGAACTTACACAACCATCGTTTTTCCTAAAAATTACCTACAGCGCTTAATTAAGTTCTAAATCCTTTTCCTCTGGACCTCTAGTTTTGCTCTTCACACCACAAAATTCATTAAAATCAAACCCCTTTATGTCAATAACTGATTTGTTCACCAACCATGTTTCCATAACTCCTATAACATCACCTTACTTTAATACCTGTTTCAATTCATCACTTAACTTTTCTTAATTAACCCTTTGCTCCAACTGAATAACAGAGCAAAACTCTATACCGAGCCTTTTCTGTCAAACCTAAACTGATCCAATTTCACTTTGCTTTTGGTCATTCTCATGATTTCTCTCTTATGACAGCCTTGATCCTCTACCTCCAAACTACTGCCCCCTGGTGTTGACATCACATTAAGTTACTCTTTGCACTTTATATCAAGGCCAGCTGATGCTCACAGGGCCTCTCCCCTCAATTATCTGAGCCGATGGAAGCAGATGTCTTTTCCATGATATCATATCAGCTGTTTGTATTTTCTTCTCTTCCCATGCCTAGAGATGTAGCCACACTGATTGTATCTCTCCAGGCATCAAGGTTGCCTTCCTGCTACTGACTCATGGCCAAATCACCTTCCCTGTTTCTGATGTTGTGTTGACGAATATCCTGTTTTACAGCATCTATCCATAAGTCTATCCCTTTATCATATGCTTTCTTGCCTTCTTCCCTAGCCTTCTTCATTTCCTTTATCACCAAACTTTTAATTTCCCTCTCCTTCTTTCCCAAATCTTGCTCATGTATATTATCATACCTTTAAATTTTTTGCTATTGCTTAAATCCATCCATTTGAATTTTGCCATTGCTAGCTTTACTACAATCCTCTTGTGCCAATGTGAAAAGTTTTAGTATTCTCCCACCCTGCCAACTCATTTCTGCTTAACTATATCCTGCCAAACTCTGAGCTCCCATCATTCCCATATTCCAAAAATTATTAGATTTAAACACCTACTACCATCCTCTGATCTCTCCAAATGGAATAATCTACTCATACAATCTATGATCTATGATTTTTTGCCCTTGAAGTTTACTACCATGGATTTGATATCTTTCAGTTTCATATTTAATTTGGCCCCTATTCTGTTTACCATTTGTTTAAGATCCTCTATCTCCTCTGTTATGGATTCTAACATTTAGATCACTTCCATTTCTGGTCCCAGATTAATCTCAATATCTCCTATCATGAGAATAATGACTATTAATAGCATCAACCAACAGTCATTTGCATTCCATGTTTCTTCTCCCCAAGTGTTAAACTGTACTTTACTTGCATTAAACAAGCCAATTCTGGCTCTGTAAATGCAAGTATCGACTCTCATAATTTAATGATATTATTGTACAATTTAGTTGAACTAAACACTCTTAATGCTTCACTTACTTCTCAAGATTCTCCAGAACAGTTTGTTCTCGAAACTGGTTCTGTATATTATGGCAAGTAAGTGAAGCATTAAGAGTGTTTAGTTCAACTAAATCATACAACAATATCAATTATATGATTGGCTTCACTTTGCAAGTTCCAATTTACATTTTAATCTCATAATTTATCTTAATACACCTCTCCCGGCATGTTAAATCTCGCCTCATGTCTTGCAGGCAACTTCCTTTTACAACTTAGAACTATTCCCCCAAAATATTTGCTGCCACATGATTTATTTGCTCTTATTTTTCTGTATGAACACCAGTAAAAGCAATTACATGAGATAATACATTAATAAATCCTTTTTGCATTAGTTTTAGCGCAATTAAAAAACACTGTAAAAAATTACATTTGCAACCAACCATATGCGGAGGGAAGATTCTTTTGCAATCCAGTCTGTTGACATGTTCCAAGTATGCTTCCCTGAAGATTCTCATTGCATCCTCTGTGCAGCATGGTTTGCATACATGGCATTCAGGTGACATGCAGCTATTTCTGCACAGTTTTCTTGCACAGACATTTGGAAATACAGCAATATTTTCGTCTGATACTTGCATCAATTCTTCCTCTCTAGACCTGGAGCAAATTGAGAAATGTCAGTACCGTAAATTATCTTTATTTATTAACATTGGTAGTTCTGTACAACCAAGCTTTGTTCATGCAGTACCTTGGGCGAAGAGAGCTACTGTGTATCTTACGGCCCACTCCTACCAAACTTAATGTGTTGAAAAGCACTTGTTCATAAAGAAGTCTGTTTGGAGGATAATGCTGAGATGATAGATTCGGAGACATGTTTACCTGGAACATAATGTGCAATAAATATGATTAATTCATCTACAAAGTTTATCAAGAAAGTAATGAAAGATGTAAGAAATATAAGCACAATGAATACCAAAGAGTATTATGGTCATAATCTTCTAAAAGGAAAAACCCAGGCAAAAATCTCATTTATGCAATTTTATTAAAAACTGAAACCACATCTGCTATCTTGAACATAACTGAATCACATCATTCATTATTTAATCATAATAAATGTCTTAAAATAATTCGCAATTTCTTTAAATTAATACTGAAACCACATCTGCTATCCTCAACATAATTGAGTCATAGCCATATTTATTTAATCATAATGAATATGGCTTAAAATAATTAATTTCCTTTAAATTAATAAAGATTATTGGGTCAGTTTTCTTAATTGTAGTGAAAGTACAATTCAAATGAAAATGATGTGCTATATATTAAGTAATTTCAACAGTTTATTCCAAAATACTCCAAGTTTAGAATAAACATCATATAAAATAGTGCTTTCTAAAGGCTGTTTAAAGGTCCTTTTGCCATCTATAAAGTTACAAGGTAACAAGTGGATTTATTTCTGTGAAAGCAAATTCCTTATTTCAATCTTAGGGAAAATTAGAAGAACTGGAGAGCTGATTCCACAACCTCCCATAATTTTATTGTCTGTAACATCTATGTTGGCCTTAAGATAGCTGTTTATTTCATACACCACCTCAGAAGATAGTGATGTCATTGGATTTTCCCATTAAAAGCATACATGCCATCTGCACCTTTGATACTAATCAAAAGGCTTTGTAAAACACAGCTGCTAATACAAAAATGCCAGTAAATATTCTCAATATTTAGAGTTTCTATTCTGGCTTCAACACGTGCATTAACAGTCACTATCATGTATGCCTTAACATAGTCTGTTACTATGTCATACCAGCTCTCTTGACATCAATTACTTAGACAGCATAACAATCACTTGTAAATAGTACAACATTCAATAAATTGTTATAACTGCTAGGTTTCAATAACTGAGCTTTGTTTAGTTCACCAAAAGTCACAATATACTAGAGCTGCTGCTGGAATAAAGTCAATTGAAAAACACACAGAAACACTACAAAACAGGGAGTAAAGCTTTGCTTCTAGGTTTTAAGGATAGACTGTTTCATCTGTTTTAGTCATATGGTTTAAAATGTTTTTTAACAAAACATTCTGCTTGCTTTACTGTAGTAAGATATTGAACATTTCAATAATTTCCTTTATTTCAAAGTAAAAAAGAAAAAAAAAACTTTTTTTTTTATATCTTTGTTATTTTGCTTCATCCCTTTTGTCAAATGACTGGCAGTACCTGCCTTTCATCACTTTCATAGTTCTGTAAAAATATTTAATTTGCATATTTTTATAAGCAGTTATAATTAAATGTACATTACATATAATGCAAAATAACTATTCATACCTCCATAATGTATACATTTAAATCTTCATCAATCACAAAATCAAAGCGCACCATTTCAAAAAAGTTACGCTTTGACTTAAATTGTGAAACACTTCTAAGTAATGAAGGTTCAGCTCTCAGGTATGTTTTCCTTATGGCATCATCAATTTGGTCCCATATTTTACTTGCATTCATTCCTATAATGAACAAAATAATTTAATGGCATTTAAAATGTTTTCTACTTTGAATACAGATGTTCACTTTTAAATGAAAAAGAAAAAAAAACGGGAGGTAAATTTTCGCTTTCACACTTATACACAAATCAGAAAAAATATATAAGTTTATAGCTTTAAGAAATTCAGTTATGAACAATGTCTATAACCTTTCTGAGGATTATTCAACAATATTTCAGAACTTTCTCAGATGCTCTACTACACTTTTCTTTTTTATTTATCATATATTAGGCCATTCAGTCATCTGATGACCAATACAGTGATGGGGGACTGTATCACCCAATAAGCCATCACAGTCAGCTGGGCTACGCCAGAGCTAGGGCATATGGTTGGGTCAATACAAGAGTTGGTGGGAGAAACACTAAAGTGACAGGCTAATAAATTCTAATCCACTTAAAAAGTTACGTATTCACCAATATTACAGAAGGAAATCCCTTCATTTCCCATTCATTTCTAGCAAATGAGAAATAACATTGATCTCTTGGTGAATGTTATCCTTTAGTTTGTCTAAAATGTGTAAATACTACTAACTTATGAATTGCATCACAACTTGAAACTTACGAGGGGTTTCAAAAAGTTCTTGACCTGACCTAGAAAAACAATACTTAAAAAAGAAATGCTTTTATTTTATTTATATATTTTTTTTTTTCCAACCTAGTCACTTTGTAAATCAATACATTTAGTGCAACAACTTTCCATCTTTTTAATACCCTCAGTAAACTAAGTGTCTCAACTTCAAACTCATCATTTGATGCTAATCTTCGTACACCCAGCCATTTCTTCACGTTTAGAAACAAAAAGTAATAACTGGGAACCAAATCTGGTGAATATGGTGGAAGTGGAAGCATTTGGAAGCAAAGGTCATGCAGATTAGCAGCAACAGTCCCAGAATGTGTATGAAGGCACAATATCATGCTAAATGAGAACTTTCTTTTTTGCAAGGTGTGGATGTATAGACTGAAAGCCATCCTTTAGTTGGTACAATAGTGAAGCTTAATATTCCTTGATGAGGTTCTGCCCTTCTGGAGGTAGACCATGCCATGAGAATCCTGTAAACCATAGCCATAGCTTTTCCTAAAGCTGAAACCATTTTTTGCTTTCTTTGGTGCACTTTCATATTTTGCCCCCACTGTTTGGTCTGTTCCTTCGTCTCTGGCATGTAGTCATGAATCCATGTTTCATCTACTGTTATGAAATGGAGAAACTCACTAGAATTGCATTTAAATAAGTCTAAACACTCTTGCAACATGTTCATTTGAAAATGTTTTGGTCCATTATTAACAAATGCAGCACCCATCCAGTACAAAGCTTTTTCATTCCCAAAACTTTGTGTAATATGTAGTGGACACAGCCTATAGAGGTCTTTGCAGTGTCAGCCAACTCGTGCACCTTCAAGCTATCACTTAGTACAGCATTGTGAATTTTTGTCACAATCTCATCATAATAGTAGTTTTGGGATGCCCTGAGAGCTCATCATCTTGAATGGATCTACGACCAGGTTTAAATTCAGCAGCCCACTTTTTAATCTTCTAAAACGAAGAGGAAGAATCCTTTAATGTGGAATCTAACGACTTTTGTATTTCTGCTTGGGTTAAACCCTTCAAAAAGAAGTACTTTATCACAGCTAGTATTTTCATTTTGTAGAAAATAACGAATTAACACTAGTTTGTTTACATGATTGTCACAAACAAGTGACTGCACTTAAGCTACTGAAACTTTACAGCATGCCATGCAAAGGAAGATACTTAACACTATTATAGTGATTTGGCCATCTTCATGTCTCTGAGTCAGGCTGAGAATACCCCTCATAATAACCTAATCATTTCTCTTCAAATAATCTCCTGACAGCACAGTAGACTTGGTTAAGACATATGAGGGTGATTCCATAAGTTTCACATCTCGCCGATAAGGATTATTGCCTTTACAAAAAGTTTATCTGGTGTCATACCTTATTTGCTAAGTAAACAATTGCAGCTGTAGCTTCTGCTCTGCTGTGTTGAGTTGTTCAGATATAGTTGCTTAAAGAAGGCAATGTGCAGAAGATTGTAACATGTTCAAAATGAAGCATCAAGCTGTTATTAAGTCCTCCACAAAAGAAAGACTTACTCCAAATGAAATTAAACAGCAATGAACAGACTGTGTATATGGGGAAGCATCACCCTCATATTCTACCATAAAAAATGGGCCAAACTTTTTCAAATGGGTTGAGAAGGCATTGAAGACAAGAGCATGCAGGTCGGCCCTTGGAGGTGCTCACTCCTGAAAAAATCGCTCTTGTGAAAGGGAAAATTATGGAAGACAGGCGACTCAAAGTTACAGAAATAGCAGCAAGGTTGGGCCTTTCTAAAACAACGGTCCTTCGAATTATTCATGAACATTTGAACAGGTATAAGGTTAATGCAAGATGGGTGCTAAGACTTCTTTTCTCAGTCCAAAAGCAGCATCGAGTCATCTGTTGTCAGGCATTTTTGGAGCTCTGCCATGGCAATGAGAGAGAAGTTCTGCAAACCATTGTTACAGGAGATGAAACTATGGTCCTACACTATGATCCCTTGTCCAAAAGAGAACCAATGGAATGGCATAAACCTGGCAAAGCACTGCCTCTAAAGGCTAAGGTCACTCAGTCAACCAAAAAGATCGTGGCCGCAGTCTTTTGGGACTGTGAAGGAATACTCTTCGTTGACTTCAAGGAGAGGAACACCACAGTAAATGGGGAGTACTATGCTGGCCTATTGCACAGACTACGTGCTTCCATCAAAGATAAAAAGCCGAGGAAAGCTGAGTGCTGGTGTGTGCCTTCTTTAAGACAAAATGCTTGTGCACACAGCTCATGTTGCAAAGGAAGCTGTGAAGAAATGTGTCTTCAAGGAGACCAACCATCCACCCTACAGCCAAGATCTAGCTCCCAGTGACTATTTCCTCCTCTCAAAACTCAAGGACCTTCAAGGAAGGAAATTTAAGTGTGATGAAGAAGTGATGGATGCTGTTTATGCCCATTTTCAGGCAATACTTCTGACTATTTTTGGGGGGATTGAAATGCTAATTCAAAGATGTGAGATGTGTTGCAATAAAAGATAACTATACTGAAAAGTGAAATATAGTTTTTGCCTTTATCATACCTAGAAAATGCTTAGACCAGAAACTTATGAATCTATCCTTGTATGAATTATGAAGAAACACTCATTGTGGATTTGAATAATTACACCTAGTATTTGTCATTTAGTAATTCTTTAAAAAATTAAATCTACAATTAGACAAATATTCCTTGTACTATTAAAATAACACAGAGTGAGTGGCATGAGATTCAAGGACTATGTAATAGTTCAATAAACCCTGACCATCTAAACTCTTGTAGTCTGATTGGCCTTGAACGAAGGCTTATGGTCAGTGTAGTTCTCCATCACCACAGCAGATCATGGATGATCTGATATTTTCATGAAGTAATTAGCATAACTATTATTGGAAGCTAGTTATTAAAAAGCACAATGGGTAACTGTGTTTCGTGAAAAAAGAACATGGTAATCAAAATATTCCTTGGAGTTAAAGAAGATGCAGTCAGTACAATATAAAAGGTCAATGCAAGTAAAAATTATAATCACACTCTTAAGACATTTCAGCTCTTCTAAGGAATTGTTTGGAATGAATAGAAAAAGACATTTTCACAATGTGAGGGGAAAACAGATAAAAGTAATTTTTCATCTTAAGCAGTTGCTAATGCCAATTTTTGCTATATATAAAATAGCTTCATATATTCTTCTTTTCATACCTCCATTTTCACGATCTCTTACAATCATTATCAGAATGTAATATGATAGGATTGGGATAGAATAATACTATAACATCTATTGGGGTGTGTTTTCCTAATAAACTGTTTCAGAATGTATTATGGCATCCAGAAAGTAAGTCCCAATCGCGCCTAGAGCTCTAGATGGATCTCTGCTGGACTTTGGTTTTGAGCGAGCAAACCCCGAATGACTGCATGAACCTCGCAGTTGGCGGGAGACAATATCAGAGCAGCCATTTTCTTCTAGCACAGCGCGGTAACCACGGCCGTCACAAGGCTGAAACTTTACTGCATTATTCCCACATACTTCCTCTCCACTCCTGCGCATGCGCATTCCTATCTGACAAGTGGTTCCATCTCCAGGCGCGATTAGGACTTACTTTCTGGATGGCCCTCGTAGTATACTTTCAAGGAAGCACAAAATGTATGCAGATTAGTCAGAAGTTCCAAAATAGGCTGTATTATTTTAATAATAATTGTAATTTTATCCAAAATATATTCTTTTCATCATATAAATAACTGATTATTTTTATTCTGTCCAAATTGAAATGGGAGCTCAACTTCCCAGGTAATGATAGAAAACAAAATATGTTATAACAATTGAATCCTCTTCAAAATTTAAATATCAAAAGGTAGGGTGCCATTTGAAATTTCAAAGTGTAGGTGGCTGTGGGTGAGGGAATGAAACCAAACATTTATTCTACATTAATTTTAAATATCTCTCTCAAAATCTAAATTCACAGTTTTTTTTTTTTTTTTGTTTAAATTTGAATTAAATAGGTATTTATCAAACTGGGAAGTTCTGAAATAAAAGCCCTGCATAATTAGAAATTTTGGTTCAAATTTATAAGAGCAAAACTGTTTTTATGAAAAAGACCTGACATAAGTGGACAAGAGATAAACATAAACATCAGAGTTTATGGGAGCTTATATATGATAGTAAATTCAAGAGCCAATAGCAAAAAGGGAAGAGGAATGGCAGAATAATGTTGAAGTTACGATGGAGAGGTAATAAATGCTATATACCTAGTAGAGGATGATGGATAATAGTAATTTCAAATAGCAGTGTTTATGTTCTCTTGATTGTCATTTTGTTTTTGGCACAATTCATGATCAATGTTAATTTACCAATAGTAAATTAACATTTTCCTACCATCTTTTCCCATATAAAACATTTCTTGCATACTGGACTCTATTGTGTTCTCTGACCATAAATTCAAATAAAAGAGAGCCTAAAATTTTGTCTCTTTCAGACAGAGACCATTCAAAGCACCATATTCTGAATAAAATAATAACATTAGTAACCATCGCTATTGAGGACCTGGCAACATGTTGAATTCCATTGTGACAGAATTCTTTACGGCAGAAAGCAAAAAATCCATTCAGTGCAGTTTCCAGATCAGCTAAGTTTTGGGACTGCTGCTCTTGGAAATGATTATTCAAAGAAAGTAAAAGATGGTGCAATGTTTGGAGAATATGGTCGGTACACTAGTCTCCCAACCAAGATGGTAATAGTTTCACAAGTCAGCTGTATGTGATTTTCTATTGCATGAAAAAGTATAACACCTTTATGGTTCAAGAGTGCATGCTCCTTAGTTTTCAGCTTTTCATGGATGTGTTTCAGCTGATTAATGTACACACTGGGATTGATTAAACTGGCACCAGTTCACAATGCACAATATCCCTCATAATCCCCCAAACATAGAGCATAATCTTCTTTTGGTGCACTGGTAGTTTTGGCTGTTTGGGGATAGATTCATGGGCTGCCAATTAGTGATTATGGTACGAGTATCTTGGAGTGTCATAAAGGATCCATTTCCCATCATATGTCAGCAATCTATCAAAAAAAAAAAATCCTTCTGTTGACTTGGCAACAATGCAAAATAGAGTTCAACTTGTGCCACCTTCTGAGCCATTGTCAACTTGTGTGGTACCCAACAACTGCATTTGTACCTTTTTCCTAGCTGATGGAGATGGAGTCATATAGTTTCTGACCTAATGTTAAATTTCTGTGCTCAGTCCTCACAAATCTAACTAATATTCACCTCAACAGTCGCTAAGAGAGCCTTGTCATCCATTGTTTGTTTGTCTTTCTGTCCTTGGCTCTTCTCAAGGGTTTTGTTGCTTAGCTATTTTAGGGTTGCTCTGTTATATGGTTTATCTAAAATTCACAAGACTGGAAATGGTGTGCGCCCCATCATTCACAACATCAATACTCCCTCTTACTATTTAGCAAAATGGTTAGCTAATAGATTCAAGACATTACCAAAATTTCAAACCAGGAGCATAAATAATTCATATCAGCTAATAGAAAAAATTAAAGACATAAAATTGCACCCCTCTGACACTCTTATATCTTTTGATGTAGAATCTCTGTTTCCGAGCATACCAAAAGAAAAACTCCTGATTTATCTACATGATTGGCTAAAAACAAGTGGAATTAATGATACACACATAAAAGAACACATCAAACTGACAGAAATTTACATAAACCAAGCCTTTTTTACTTTTATGGGAAATTTTATAAACAACAAGCAGGACTTACAATGGGCAGCCCCTTATCTCCATTTCTAGCTAACCTCTTCATGAGTAGATTTGAAACACACATCAACACAGCTTTTCCATACATATTTAAGATATGGTACAGATATGTAGACGATATATTTGCCATAGTTAACAAAAAACTCATTGACGATGCCTTAAAACTTCTAAATATTCAAGATAAAAACATATCATTTACATACGAAATAGAAACAGATATGCTGCCATTCTTGGATATTAAAATACTGAAATGCCAAGAAAAACTTAAATTTGGAATATACAGAAAGAATGCACATGCAGAGAATCACATCAAAGCTGACAGTTTTAACCCCACAGCATACAAACATGCAATAATTAACAGTTTAACACACCGGCTAGTTAACCTACAAATTAGCAAAGAAGAATATTTTAAAGAATACAAACAAATAGAAGAAACAGCAGTTAAAAATGGTTTTAAAAAAGAACTAGTACATAAAAAATTCAAGAGAAAAAAACATATCAAAGAAACCACAACACTTTCAGCAACAAAAGATAAACTAATTTTTAAAAAATTCACATATCATCCATGGGCCACAAAAAAATTTCAGAATATTAAAGATTTTAATATCAGGTTGGCACTGATTAATAGATTTAATGTTAAAAATTTACTGATAGATAATGCTAATAACAGTATTCCACAAGAAGAAAAATCAGGTATTTACAAAATAAACTATGCAGAATGTGAAAAAATCTACATTGGAAAAACAAAGAGAAACATAGGCACATGGTTAAAGGAACATTTCAGGAACAAAAAGTACAAGCAAATAGAGAAATCAGCAGTAGCATATCATTTTTGGACACAAAATCAAGATATAATAAATAAAGCCAAATTATTAACAACAGTACGGAATTAGCAACCTGGGAGAAAAATCTACATCTACAAATACAAAGACAGCATAATGAACTTTGACATCGTCGGGGATGAAAACATAAACTACGAATTTATCACACTGCCACCAGAGCAGAATATACATTCCCACAGCTCAACAAATGATCCGACAGTTGAACTTTAGCCTGGCTGAAGATGGGAACTAAATGTTCTCGAAACCGGTTCCATACATTTATGAAAAGTAAGTGAAGCTTTAAGAGTGTGTAGTTCAACTGAATCATACAATTGATTATCTTTACACTGTCCTCCATTCATTCACATTACCAGCACCATGGCATATATTCCAAGTCAATGAGTTGAATTGTTCCCTAGCTTAAATTCATAGAGCATATAAGCTTGTATCATCTTTGGGGTGTTCATATTGAACTGTGGCTCTTGAAATACTGGCTAACACTAGGAAAAATTAACCACCTGTTTAATAGTCTCTTAGCAACAATTCACTCCGACCTAATTTTATTTGCTGCTCATTTAATTGTTGCCAATGCTCAAAATTTGAGCAATGCAAAACAAACAAACAAAAAAAAGAACAAAAGAACTTTTTTGTCATGTGCATACATGAAATATAGTAAATTTTGTCGGGGCCAGTAATTACATGCACAATCTGCATTTTGCAGCGCTATTTTATAAATTAATAACTCCACATTGCTCAAAATAATTGGATCATACAAAAAATTCAATATCCAAAAACAAAAGCTTAGAAACAAATGGCTACAACAATAAGCATCATGAATCTTATAATTGCTTAATACAGTTTCTTCCCATAACTCGTCCGATTCTCCAAGAGATCTTTCTCCTTAAGACTCATAGTGAAAAAGTTGTCTTAGGTTTCTTCAGTTTTCCATTCTGTGCACATATTGGAACCACTTTTACGGATACTCTTGTATAGTTAATTAGTGTTATTCTAACTTGATAAGCTATTCCTTCATTGGAAAAAAAATTCATGGTTTGAATCCTGGCCATGACCCAGATTTTTAAGTTTGATTCCTTTTTTTACAAATAATGTCCTATATACAATTAGAATGAAAGAATTATTTTTATATATAAATTAATTCCTACATAGTTGGTGGTTAAACTAGAAGCATGGGCCAAAAGTATTCACAGCATTATGAGTAGTCTTAAGGAATAACTTTCTCACAGTACAGGAAACCTTAGATTGTCTGGGATATATAGAATTAGTGGACAGAAGTTCATGACTCCATGCTTGGAGAGCAGGGATAGGGTCAGCATGGAAAAATGAAGATTTTGTCTGTGACTTGAATTTTTTAAGTCTGATCCTTCCTTGCCAAATAATGTCCTATGCATGTCTAGTGTGAAAAAACTATTTCTACATTTCTTCATTCCTCTTATGATCTAAAAAACTATATCCTACAGTTTTTCCCAATAATTTAATTTTAGCAGATGTTATATTCTATTTATCAAGACTTCAAATGTCCAAGCTATTGATCACTATTAATAGCTAACAATAATCAATTACTTAAATACTTTCAGTGACATTTACTTACCATTGCTATGTAAGTAGGCAACAAGGGAGTCTTTCATTGAAAATCCTAGGTGTACATAATATTTCTGCAGAGAAGGCACTTGCCATGTCGGTAAATAATCATCTCCAACTACATACTTTTCCATAATTTTAGGGTCAAACGGATAGTACTTCTCCATGCAAAACCTAGGAGAAATGGGTAACTGCATTCAATAACATTAGAAAATACATACAAATCTAAAATATTCAGAATTATTATGCTTTTGATGGAGAAATGAATAAAGTGGTATGAACATAATTGTGATACAATTTCAATGCAAGGTTCCAGCATAAAAGCATTCCATTTCAGAAGAGGATATACATAACTAGCAGAATGAAATGTTTATAACAATTTATTTTAAAATATTAAGCTAATGCAATAAAAACAAATAGTATCAAACTCTGGCATTTTGGTTCCACACCTTGTTTGATAAGATCTTTATGTGATGATTTGATCAGTTAATATATCAAACTGTTACCAAAATCATCACCAAGAAGGGTACCATTGGCAGAATTAGGTAGAACAAGAAGAAAAGGAATGGCAGTTGAAAGATTCCTGAAATACTGGTATAGGAATCTAGAACTAGAAAATGATAATGTAATTAAAACTTATATGAAATACCACAGCACAATTTTGCACAATAAATGGTGGAAGAGACTGAAAGAAACACTGGAAGAGATTGGTATGGATGATGTATGGCAGAAGGGAAAAAATAATTTAATAGGTTTCTGGAGGAAAGGAGGAGAATAGAAGATATTGAGAGGTAAGAGATATAGTAAGGTTTGATAATCTTTGAGATTTTTTTTTTCTTAATAGTGTTTAATGCCTGTTTTTACTATTGAGGCACCACAGGTGGTGGACACTAATGTTACATGAAATGAAATAATAAATTAGGAAAGGAGTATTTTTTTTTTTTTTTAGGAGAAGAAAGCGTTCCAGGCCCAGGTTTAGGGTACCACCCTGGCATTTGTCATTTATGAGGACTGAGGAAAACTAGAAAAAAATCTTTGACAGGAAGGACAATCCTGGTAGCAATCGAACCCCAGACCTCTCACAAATCTGCACCCGAACAACCTCGGCCATTCATGGCGATCCTCTTTGAGACTGTACAAGATATTAAAGAAAGATTGTAGTAGGAAGAAAGGGAGAAAAATGCAAGATGCTTGATACTTTGCAACACCTGGCTATGCACTATAAAAGCTACCACTTTCTTGCTCTGAATTAGGAAGAGGTCAAATATAAATTACTCCATTTGCAAAGCTGGCCATAAAAAGGAGCCTATTATAAAATAAAAGAGCCCTAAATATAAAATTACATAAATTATGATATTATAACGTATAATATGATGTGTTAAAGGAAAGTTGGAAGCAATGTATTCTAGGTTTATCACTATCTATGAACCCTATGGCTGCTGCTTAAACTTATTTGTAACTCTATGATTATATTTAAACCTGACCTACAGGTTAGATTTTAAAGCAATTCCATGAAAAATGTTATGAAATGCAAAATTATGTAACTGGTGTCAGAACAAAATTACTTCTCCCATATTTTTCATTTGGTGCATTACCCCATACTAAAACCCGAAGGTTAGTAAATTTCTTTGAGTTTGAACTGTCTTTCCAAAAACAAATATTTGTATGGGTCATCGTGGGCATAATTTTTCTTTATAAAATTCAAATGCTTAATATTTTAAAAAGAGATGTGAAACTGCATTAATTTCAATTTATTACATACATCTGCAAATTGTGTATTAAATTTTCATTTATAATATGCATTATTGAAATATTTTTTCCGATTTCCCCAAACTCTTTTACATGAGATACAAATGTTTCCCTCCTTTTTTTAACATATGTCTTAGGAAACATTTATCAATACTGCACTATTTATATATAAAATAACTCTTGAGGCTTAAAAATCAAAACTTAACATGACAAATATAATGTTAAGGCTATTAACAAAGAAAAAAACCAGAGAAAATTTCTTTATAATTTCTTTTTCTGTCTTTCTCCTGCCTTCATTTCACCCCCTTACAGTTGGAGTCACTACTTTCATGGGATTTCAAAGTGCCAACAATGAAATTAGTTGTTTTTGCCATGAAGAGTATAAATATTAATAACAGAAGAGAAATAGGTAGTATTCAAAAGAAGTAGTAAATTCAGGAAAGTGGAAAGATGGAATTAAATGGAGAGCAAATAGAGGTGATGAAGGAATTTATTTGACTATTTAGGAGTAAGATTAAGCAGCCATGGAGGCTTTTTTTTTTTTTTTTTTGAATGATTTATTTATGGACGCTCTTTAACAGCTCAGGTCATCAGCGTCCCATTCAACTCAGGGCGTGAAACGGCCGACAAATTTTGCTCAGAGGCCTCTCTTTCAGGCTTGAGGTTCTTTTTCGTGCCGTAAATGTACGGCACGGGACCCACGGCTTTACTTCCCTTCCGAAGGAAGCCATACTTAGGATTTTTACGCCCCGAAAAAATCCATCGGTCCTGGCCGGGTTCGAACCCGCGTTTTGGGTTTAGGAGGCAAGTATGGTAACCACTACACCACCAGGACCGACGCCATGGAGGCTGGGAATTACACAGTAAGCATATGAGATAAAATGAAAATTAGCCATTAGAGCAATTACAGTATGCTATACCAAGTTCCAGAAATGACAATTAAATGGCCAGAGAGGATTTATGAAGCAGTTGTAGAATCTAAAATGTTATATGGGGTTCATGTATGAGGCTTAACAGGGGCTAAGTCAAAGATAGATTTAATCTTTGTAAGCAGTTTTTGGAATTGTCTATAGCTTCTCAAATGATGTGGCTTTGGCTGAATTGGGGAGATGAGAAAAAAAGGATTAGTTATGGAGAGAACTATAGAGTATTGGTTTAGAAATTTGAGGTTAGAGGACATTAATATATTTAAGGAATGTATGAAATATCAGAGAGAAGTGAGAAGAGTAAATGGCTAGGGGGAAGAGTAGGAAAAAGGCTAGAATGAACAGCAAGGGGAAAAGAATGTGGTATGATTCCAGGAGGAAGTGAGGAGCAGGAAGGAAAATATAGAAAAATGGGATATTTGGAATACTTTTCAGAATGAAACGCCCTTGAAATTAAGTAAGTTGAAGTATGTGGAGCAGATCCTGGAATAGAACTGTGCTAGATTATTTAGGAATTACATTAATGTACAATTTGGTTGGAATTCATGTTATAATGTGTACTGTAAAATTAAAACTATGTTTATAACATTGATCATTAATTAATATAATCAATTTAACTCACCTCAAAGTATGTCATTTCTTACATTTTTGCTTAGATTCATCAACAAAGTTAATTATTTGAATTTTTCTGCATTAATAATTACCTTAGGAGCATATCACCATTGTAAATGTACACTCTTAGTGGATCAATGGAAGTCTGAATTGCATAAACACCAATGTCAAATTTATATCCATCTACTAGGAGAGGTCTGCTAACAAATTCCTGTACAAAGGTATCTTCAGCTGTCACATTAACTTCATCTGCATGGGTAACCCGGATGCCTCTGTGACCATTATTTTTCTGGACATACAATGCTTCAGGATTTTGAGCAGCCTGCAAACAGCACATTTTTTTAAATACTGATATTATAAAAAATTAAATAAAATTATTAATGTTAACTCCAACATCTTTTACACAGTAAATTATATATAATTAGATATTTTATTAAGTTTACAGTCATTTTACGGGAAGACATCTTTCTCCTAGAATTCCGGGGAAGAGATCCTTGGCAGTTTTACACTTTAATCAAGTGTGGCACTAGTGTCTTCAGGATCTACCAAAGACTCTGGTTCCACCAGCATTAGGAATGGAAATTCGTAAATTGATTTAAATGGTCTTTTAGTAATAAACTATGACTGGTAATTAAGTGCATTTTGCTAGATGAATAAACTACATATGAAACATGATAAATATATAACAGAAATGAATATCATTTTGTAATTAGTGCATTATTTTAATATTAATAATTAATTTGTTCATTAATTTGTTTACTTGTTCATTTGATCATTTGCTCATTCATCATATTTTAGAAAAAATTATAACTCATACTTACATATTCCTTCAACTTTCCTATGTCAGCTGGTATCTTGAATGCAGGTGGGACATATTCATATCCTGATGTGGCCAGATGAACTTTGTGTGTCAAATATCCTGAACCAGGAAAATGGTTCACCTACAAATGTACATAAGTCACTGAAAAATATTAATACAAATAGCTTATATGGAGTAAAATACATATTACATTTGCAGAAGGAGCAAATATGTGAAATATATCAAAGAAAACATGAAAAAAAAAATTGTTTTCAAAATGTGTTGCAGTTCTGGAACTAATTCTCAAAAGCATTTATTTCTGCACAAACCAGTTAATCAAAACAAATAATTAATTTTTTATTGAATAATCTTCAACAGTGAAGCATAAAAACTTATTTTAAAAAAACTCCAAAAAAGCATTACTGCAAATGTAACAAACCTAAATATGCTGCTAGGTAAGCAGAACTATTAACACTGCAGCAATGAATATATTATAATGGATTAACAGAGACAAAGAGCAAGGTAAAAATAAGCATTAATAATAAGAAGCATCTCTATTATCCTTCCTATCCCTAAAGTTTTCCCCTCCTTTTAATAATAATGCATTAAACAATGCAAATAATGAGAACTTCAGTTTGTGCATAAGTTTCCCACATTTTTTACCATGTGATATTAGTCACAGTTTCAGTTGAAAAGTTCACAGGTACAGTTTCCATCCAGTGTGTGGTAGAACTTATGACTTGCAGATTTTATGACGATACTCATACAATGACAGCAAGTTACTAAGTGACCTCACTCCTGATTTGCACCAGTTCAAGTTCTGTTCATCATGGTCTCTGTCAAGTAGAAATCTAATCAGATTCTTATATCTTCCCTCTACCTTTTTAGTACTTTCTTCCAGATGGTTGTTAAGAACAGAATTCCCCCTCCCTCCTTTTTATAGTATTAAAGTTGCCATTCTTACATGCACTCCTCTGGTTCCCAGCCATTGTATCAGAATCTCCCCCTCCCTTCTTCCTCATCTCGTCGGACCTAGTTTGCCATTGGTTGAAGCTAAATAAACTGGCTGCATAGTCATGCCGGATAGCATGCTCTCAGCTCCTTCCTTGGCGCACAGAAAAAACATTTTGTACGGAGGGATGTATAGCCATTTCAGCTCATTTTTAAATAATTAGGTCCAGAGGCTTCTCAGCCATATACACCCAGTGACCCAAATTAAATGTTGTGTTAGAACATTTAAGCTAAAGTTGTTAATTATATTATATAGGATTAAAGTTTCCTTTGTAATAAATTTAGATAGGAAGGAATGTATATTTTTAAGCCAATGTGATGAATTTATTGTAACCAAGGGACTGTATTTAAATTCTTTCATTCATTGTCAAAGTGGGACAATTTGTAATACATAGTTCATTCAACTGAAGCTGTAGAAAAGGAACCCATGGCACTATCTATCTTTGCAAATGGACTGCATAATTTCATCCTTCAATTTCTTGACAGGTTCCACACTTACATATATTTAATAGCTGAAATGAATGAGATTTGTTACTTATCACATTTCTTTAAAATGGAGAATATGCAGCAATTAAGTTTTGCTTTCAATGTGGTAAGACTGCAAATTAAACTTTTTTAATTATGCAAACTGCATAAAGTCTAAGACATAGCAAAGTGTTTGAGTGGTATACATGATTTAAAAATGAAAGGAAGTTGTTATGACGATGCAAGAGGACACCCCTTAACATGTGTCATTGACAACAATGTTGAGTTGTTACAAATATTATTGGCCAACAATTGTTGGCAAACCATCAAACTGTTGTCAGAAGAGACTGGGATAAGTGATGGCAGCATTTACCATATTGTGTTCAACAAGAGAGAGTTGTATGGGAGGTTTGCTCTGCACATACTTACAGCAGAGAAAAGGGAGCAAGCTTATTGTCTCCCAGTTTTTGGCCAAAAAATCGGTTTACTGTGATTAACCTGAGACCATATTCACAGGATCTGGCTCCGGCAGACTGCTTCCTCTTCTGAAAACTCAAGGCTGTGTTAAAGGGTCAATGATTTGATGATGAGGAAACCATTCATAAAAAGGTGATCTGTGTTTTAAACATTGTATCTAAAAAGGAATTTTCCCACTCTTTCCACAAATCACCCTTTCTTATAATCTTTCCAAGATATGTATAGAAAGAGATCAAAAGTATGCAGAATCCTAATTAATTAAATTGATTAAGACACGCTGAATCAATCACCCAGCTTCTACAAATGATTCCTACAGTCGTTTAACAGCTGTTGATGTGGACAAAAGTTCCATGAAACATATGTTCTGAGTAAATCTCATGTAAATGAAACCATTCAGTGTGTTGTAAATATGACTTAAAAAAGATATAACCAGGCAATAAGTACCATTTGCATACCAAGCTTATATGTTTACAAACTAATAAATTAGCAATCTCCGAATAGCAATGATGGTTTTACTATGCATTTGAGGTGAAAAATTTATATTTTTGTTTGCTACTGGCCATGTACAAACCTTCTGATGAGATTCCAGAAGCTGCAGATGGGTAAAGAAGTTCCTAAATGGATATGTATGAGCCCACATGACATCCCAGTCTGAGTTTATGTCAGAGTGACGTTCATATCCCAAACGCTCAAACACAAGGAATACATGCTTCAGGTAGCCAGATTCTAACTGAAATATTTTGAAAAAAATAATAAGCATTTTAAGTGCAAACATACTACCAAAAATGCAGTAGCACTTTTCCCACTGTCAAAGCCTTTTATTTTATTAACAATCATATATGACTATTCAGTAATGTTCAGTTGAAATTATTTTTGCACAAATGCTGTTGTCAAAATTCAATATTTACAAAATCTATTGTTAGAAGTACCTAATTAACTGTGTTCACCAATATAATATTGTCAAAAATAGTGCATGCATATCTCAGAGTTTCAATAAATTACTGTTTTTACTTACCTAAATTAAATATAAATCACATACTTATGATTAAGTGAATCTTTATGTTGTTTGCTCTACTACTATAATAGCTCCGTCATTACCCAAGTTCTACTGCATTCAAAAATATAATTTTAGTACTGCCTAGACTAATATCAATGTTGATCTGACAGAAAAAAATGGAATCAATCACATGTTACCATCTTAAGTAATAAGTCATATATTACACCTGATCATCCAAGTATCTAATGATTAGACATAAAGTTTTTAGGCACTAAGCTTGCAGTTTAGGCACCTAGCCTTAAAATTAGTTCAAAGTTTAATAAATTAGCCCCTCTTTCAGTAAAACCAGGATTTTAGGTACATGAGACTAAGGCATGAAACCTATTTATTTCACTGACATTAACAAATTACCATATTTACGTGAATTTAATGCACACCCTTTCGTCCAAATGTAGTATTCAAAATTGTGGTGCACATTAGATTTGATTGAGTATTAGATTCAAGTGCAAATCCATTCCATAGTTCACTGGTAGCTTCATTCAAATTTACTATTTATTACATCATAATGCAGTGCTGCAATTCTCGACTTGATCACATTGCCTATTGTTGGCCTATTATTGCATACAGTGTTTAAATAGTAGGTAGTCATGAAATTGAGAGCAAACAGAGAAGAACATATTATGCTACTTTCAAGCATGAAGCAATTCTTTATGTTGAAAAAATGGTAACAGAAAGGCAGTAAGAGAGTTTAATGTAGCTGAGAGAAATGTTCCCTTGTGGCAACAACAAAAATTGACATTATTTGCAGCTAAAACTAATAGGAAGAAGTTCACTGGTCGTTGCAAAAGAAGATATCCTGTCACTGAAGAAAATAACAGAACTGTCAACAAATCAATTAACAATCAGGCCTTGTATAGTTAGTCACAAAGATGTAAAAAAAATAATTTCATCTTATTTCTAATACATTACCCTTACTCACATTATTACCATACACAAATAATCCTGGCTTTTTCTTCATTATTTTTTCTTCCAGTCCTGATGTCAAAGAATTTTGTTTTTCCTCTACTCGATGCATTTCAAATACATTCATCACAGTCAAAATCACACACAGAAATATAATGCACAAGATCAACAGCCCTCTTCTGTTGATACATCCTAAACCATATATGTGTTGTATATTCACACATGAGGCACAGCGTCTTCCTCGAGTTTCCTATAAAAAAGAAATTCTTTCAAAGAATTATATGAAATTATTTTATTCAGTTTTTCAAATTATGTAAAACCATTGCATTCAGTGTTTTACATTTTGTTTATTTTTAAAATTGCTACATTTTCTAAAGTTTTATGTATATTATTAAGAATATTAAGAGATCAAATAAAAAAGATGGACCAAATGAACTATTATAATTAAAAAGTACCAGTTGCATCAGCACTCATGCTTAGGATAATTATTTAGCTCATCATTGACAAATAATTAAAGTTTTCAAAATGATTTATTGTTTGCTTTGGGTTACAATTGTTTGCCAATTGATTTAAAATTCAGTATCATATACACGTGTAATGTAGATTCTCATTTGGACATCAAAGTAGATGTGCCATGTTAGTTTTGTGTAATGTGGCAGATACAACTGTTTGATGTATGGTGCTTTGTTATGCTATATTTCAATTAAAAAGGAGAATATTAACTTTTGTATTTTTTAAAAAATAGTTAACCTTTAGTATAACATTAATATTTTTAACATGCTGTGTGCAGTTTTTCAGGGGGAGGGAGAGATTTCAGGACATTCTGTGTCCTACCAATTATAGAATACTGATTTTAGTGCTTTTAAAGAAGTCAAGGTACAGTTAGCTGTGGTAACCACACTTTACACTAAATGGGAAAATGCAAACTGTGCTTACAGTAAGCAGTAGTTGCCTTGAGGTTTAATCTTGTTATGCAGATAAGGTGAACATGTGCAAAGTTTGTGCAAAATGTCTATTGTATGTATTATTGCGTATTATTGAGGTGCCTGGGGTGTTAACCACAAGACACCAGCTTGAAAATATTTGGAAATTACTAATGTAAATCAATCACAACGTAAAACAAACTATCATATCATAATAAGAAGCATACGGAAAAAGCTGCTGTAAAATTATTCCATCCCACTTATTCTGCCCACTCTTATGATCGCACTGGTAGGGGTGCAATTATCACAGGCTCTGTGACTATATAAGCAATGCATTGCCTATGTGGGCAGAAGGGAACTGTGGGAAGAGATTAATAGCTAGTAATTCCAAGATTAAAAATTAGAGCTCCAGCAACACATTTGTAACTGAGATATAACCTGTACATTCAAAACTATGCTGTTTTTAGCTTTCTGTTTGCAATATGTTGTTCCGTTGTCATTCCTTATTATAAAACTGAGTTATTCAGGTATGTTTCAACTTCATCTCATCACTTTTCACTCTGTATTGATATTATTGCACAGGAAGCCAAATTTGATTCAAATGTAATCACATCTACTTAAAAGCAGCAAGTTAAAAATAAACATGTCCTGCCAAATGAATGGGAAATGTCTTGCTATTCAGAACGGTAGTATTAAGATGCAATCTGGTGTTCTGTGGTCTTTCCTTATAAAACTGAGTTTTTCAGGTATGTTTCAATTTCATATCACTTTTTATCCTGCGTGGATCTAATTGCACCAGAATGTAAATCTGGTTCATATGTAGTCACATCTGCTTAAAGCAGCAAATAAAAAAATACCCTGCCGAATGACTGGGAAATATCTTTTTATTTGGAATTGTGGTACATCTGCTTAAAGCAGCAAGTAAAAGAATATATGCCCTGTCCAATGACTGGGAAATGTCTTTTTATTCAGAATTATGGTACTAAGAGCGTAAAGGTCATTCACAAAACCCCTTTTTATTATTTTTTTTATATGTTATTAAACTATAAGGTAAAATCATTCAAAGCTCACCTGTTTATTGGCAGAATAGTCAGGATCATATGAGGAAGTTTTAGATCTACCAGATGATTTGTAAATTGCTCGTTGCATTTTTAAGGAAGACTGTTTTATATTCAGACATATCTTATTTATCATAACTCCATAAATCAGCTGCCACCCGATTATGTTCAAGGAGTTGCATGTAATATTCCGAACATAACCTGTACATCCAATGCATCTGATTTTTTTGTACTAATTTTGAGAACCCCTTGAACTGCATAACGGTTTTTCACTAGATACAAAAGGATGAGACCAGTGACCTACAAAAAGATGAGATGGTGCCAGATGTTACGTGTTTACTTAAACATAACGGTATTATTGTTCAATCTTGTCTGCCTTCATGTCCGCTAATCACAGGCATAAGCATAACCTTCTATTTTTGGTGTCATCAACACGTCTTGAATTTGCGTTCATTTGTGTTATTAAAGTTGTCTCTAGAGGGAAGCACGATTTAGTCAATCTGTAGTGTTGGGCTATCTATGGTAGTCATAGTCAAAGGCAATCGGAGGAAACAAACAAATGAATACTAAATAATACAATATAGGTAATTTTTAATATGCATCATCGTTCGATTATTATAAAAACTAAATTTTAAAATTATGTAAAAAATATATGCACTCTATAATTATTCTTTACTTATAATTCAACATTTTTGTATATTAAAGACCTTTGTAGTATCCGTTTCCGATTGAATACTTCCTCTCTTACATCGTTGTGCAATTGTGAAGTTGATTGTTGCATTTTGTCCACGTGATTCAGAACTATTGGTATAAAATGGGTTTCCAAAATATATGGTATTCCCATCCCAGGAAATATGGACAGGGATCCAGATCATGGTAAGATAGAAATTGTATTATATTTACCGTTTCAATGTCAAATTGAGATTTGTTTACTTGTAGAGCAATTTGTTGAAATTTTTTGTCAAAGCAGATCGCGAATAAATGAACTTATAAGTTTATGATTGTTTGAACGCATAAACCGTGATAGGCACTGGTCAGCATACTAAAGGGGCGGATGTTTAGTTTTTAGTTTGTTGAGCATTCATTGAGTTCGCGTAGCACTCATAGAAACCTACGAACGTATCATTTACTATTATCATAGTAGCACACAATCTACATATACAAAATAGTTATATGCAAATGAAAAATCATCACCTAGAACTCAACCAAAACAACAAAAAACAGACAAATCACTCAAGTCACATGTTTACATATGATTGATATAAAATTATTGCAGCGTTTTTAACCCAGTTTAGTATATTGTCACTCATATTCCGTTATAGAAAGGCCTTTTTACATAGGTATTTTCTAACAGCAGATTTAAAGGATTTATCATTGTTTATTAAGGCTTTTAAGCTAGAGGGAAGAGCATTTTGTACTAAAATACATTCACAATAAACTCCTTTTTGATGGTAGGAAAGTGTTGAAGCCAGCCCTTGTAGATTTGCTCTTTTCTAGTATTCTTGTCATGTATAATTTGAACAAATTTTTCCTTATATATGTAAAAGTTTGTGAGAGATATAAATTCTCAAGGAAGAGTTATAATTTCAAATTGCCTAAAGAGGTTTCTGCATGAATGTTTGCTATGTGTACTGGCAATTATTCACATGGTTTTTTTTCTGTAATTGGAAGACACTTTAACAAGTTTCTTCAAAATATAAACCATATTTCATTACTGAGTTGAAATAAGCATAATAAACTAGTTTTAAAGTCGTAATTGACTCCATTGTTACTAATGCACATATTGCATAGCATGCACTGCTAAGTTTAGTATGATAAGATCAATGTGACATTTCCAATTAAAAGTGTTATCAATTATTAAACCAAAAAATTTAATATAGTTGGTTTGTAGAAGTGCACTGTTATAATAACCTACTGTAATAGTGAATCTGGAGATTGTGAGTGATGAATTTCATAACATTTGTTTTATCTAGATTTAGAGATAATTTTTGCTCTGAAAAGTACATACAAAGAACTCAGAACTAGTTTTAGTTTAATGGCACAACATTTTAAGGCTATTTCTATTTATCAATATGTATTGTGTCATCTGCAAATGGAACAATATTTCCTACATTTTGGATGGATAAGGAGAGTAAAAGAAAAGGGCCTAGAACAGATCCTTGAGCCACTCCATGGTTAATCATTCCCTGCCCTGAAGCATTGTTTGTTTAAAGGGTCAGTTTATTACTACTTTCTGTTTCCTTTTGTCAATGTAAGTTATAAACCATTTTAAATGTTGGTTTTTTATTCTGTAGAAAGCTAATTTGTCTGTCAGAATTCCATGATTAACACAATTGAAAGCCTTTGCTAAAATATTCCTTCTGTGTGTACTCTTTAGTTAAAAGCAATTAGAATTTCATTAGTGAGTTCATAGTTTGTATTTTCTGTTAAAATTTCTTTTATAAAGGCAAACTGATCATTAACTAGAATATTGTTACTTTCAAGCTAATGATAAAGCCTATTGTACATTATTTCTCAAGCACCATAGAAAATGTAGGTGAAATAGCTATAGTCTATGATCAGAGATATTTATCTCTTCTCCCTTTTTGAACAGAGGCTTCACCACTGAATATTTTAGTCTTTCAGCAAATACACCCAATAAAGTACCCAAAACGGGTTCTAATTGCTTATATGTGTAAAACGGACATAATCAAAAGAAAAGAATCATTGGACAGTAAAAAAAAGAGGTAATATTTGAGAATGGGCACCTTTTTCCAGGGCCCTGTTTTCCAATAAAATGGTCTAATACTTATAAGTGTAAGTGCAGCTTCTTGTAAAACATTGTCTTGTAACTTTCTGTTCCAAGAAAGAAATGCTACACTGGTAAAGTATTAGTAAAAAGTTACAAGTGACGTTGTATAAAAGCAAGATGGAAAAACGGCTCTTTTGCAATACATTGCCATACCTTAAATCAGGCTATGCCCACTCTTTAGGAATTTTTAATGCAAGGAGCGGATCGTTGTCATTTCTGCAAATGGTTTTCCCCTCAGCGAAATTAAAGCTTTAAATACTTTTTTATGTATTTATCGATATTAAAGTATAATAATCCACTTTTGAGGTGGCAGAAGAATTGCACTTCCCAATTGCTCTTGGGTCATTTTATTATCTATTTGATCCTTTATATTTATTTATATTTCTTGACAATATTTCTTGCTCTCATAAGGAAAAATACTGGAAAAATTGTGTCAAAAGAAATTATTTTATAACAGAATGAAAAGAAATTATTTTTGTGGCAATTGGCACAAACCCTAAAATGAATTAACTAAGATGATGGTCTAAAATATGCATTTAGAACAGAAAACTTCAATACCAGTCATAAGCCGTACTTTATTTGCACTTAACCAAACCTTATCATTATACACAAATACTTATTTATTCTTTCTTTATCATATTCCTACTCTTCATTATCATCTTTTTCACTAATATTTAGCGCATTTGGGTCAACTGGCTCCCAAAATCATTAGAAAAATAATTAAATTTTGTGCTAGTATTTGAAGTTACCAATATTCCTACACTTGTAGGGAAATTCATACAAGATATCAATGCCCAACTAATACTAATATTTTCATGGAACGAACAGAACTAGGAAAACTTGTGCATTTGTAAATATGGAGTAGTAAAGTACAATGTAGCAGAAATCTTTGTGGAACAGAATTTTACTAATAATTACAAGTTACTAGTCTATACACCTAAGCATTAGTAAAAAAAGTTACAAGTGACATCAGATGGAGAAGTACCTATTTGCCATTTATTGAATTACGTTATGTCCACTAATTAGTAATAAATTCATATTTTTAATGTGCAGGTTGGATTTTCATTCCTGCTAAATGGTTTTTGTATTTTTTCTCAGATATAATGATATTTTAAATACTTTATTATTCATTTATCTGTATTCAAGCTTAATAATCCACTTTGGGATGACAGTTGCATATGGCTATATTTAGTAGTGTGAGTTGACTAGTTGTTGAGAGATGGCAGGAGAATTATACTTTCCCATTGCTCTTGGTCATGTATTTTATTAGTCCATTTGATCATTTGTATTAACATATTGCTTGGCAATCACATTCTCATTATAAGCAAAAAATAGGGAAAATTGTTTAAAAATAGATTATTTTAAAAGAGAATGAAGAAAGAAAGGAAAATACTTTTTGGCATATAGCAAGAACCTTAAAAAGCATAAACTAAAATATGCATTTGAAAAAGGAAATGCCAATTTCAATCATAAACTTAACTGTAATTGCACTAAACGTATTTTGCACATATAGTGAACTATTCTTTCTTTATACATATTCCTACTCTCATCATATTTGCTAATACTTGCCATAAAATTATTAAAAAGATATTACATTTTGTGCTAGTATTTGAAGTTATGAATATTCTTACACTTGTAGAGAAATTTATACAAATTATCAGTGCCCAACTAATACTTCTGAGGAACAGAACAATGAAAAATCACTTGTAAGTATGAAGTTGTAAAAGTACAAGTGTAGTAGAAACCTTTGTGGATAGAATTTTACTAATAACTATAAGCTGTAAGTACATAAATTAAACTTAATATATTGTACCATACTTCTGTGAAATAGGGCCCAGGGTGGATCTGGTTACATTTTTGTATTAATATTTATTTCTCTTGCATCACATATATATTTTTTAGCACAAAATAGACACAAATAAAAGGGGGAAAAAGGTTACTTTTAAATATAACAATTAGGAACAGTGCCTTCGGCAATTCCAGAAGGCACTGAATCCAATCAAAATTCCAATTTGATTGGCTCAGTCCACCAGTCCCCGGTTCATCAGCAGCTACCTACTGGAATATCCAGGGGATATTCCAACCGGTCGATCCAACCAAAAACAAAACACAACATTAAAAGTAATTTATACATCCAATATAATATTAAGTTATATTTCTTACAATACTAAACCTTTCTTCTTTTTCAATTATACCCATTCAGCCAAATTTATATCCTTTAAAGTTGCTTATTCCTTAGGGCTTTGTACACACTAACAGCTAGATTATTGGTATGTAAGGATCCTGTTTAACTAATATTAGATAACTAGCCCATACCCTCCCCTATTCATTCCTTCCTCCTTTCACTATTGACAATTTTATTCTCAAGCACATTCCCTAAGTATTTTATACCCATAACCATTTTTGTCTTGCCTATGTATTTTCCTAGTTCCTTAATGTTTTCATCTGATTTTAAATTTAAAATTCTTCTGCCTCTTATTTCAACTGGTAGGTTTTCCCATTTTCTTAATTTGAACTGTTCCCTCCAAAATTTAGTTTGCTTACATTCTAGTATACAATGCCAAGTACTATCTGGTTCTGCACACATAGGACATTTCCCCTTAGTGTGTCCATTTTTTAATTCACTTAAATGTTTTACTCCTGTTCTAAACCATACCAACCCTTCCCTTCCTACCTTATCACAAATTTCAACATATCTTTCTCTTTTCCACGCCTTTTTTAATGTACTATATAATTTCAGATTTTTTTTTTTTTTTGTGTGTGTGTGTGTGTGTTAAGATTTGCCCATATTTCCTGTTTTTCTATATCCTCAATTCATGTGTTATCTCTTTTCAAAATCCTTCACCCAACTTTTCTCCCTTGTACTATACTAGTCCTGTGCCCACTTCTTGTACAATATTTTGGATTTTAGATAACCAAGTTTCTCTCCCCTTGATTTTATCTTGTGCTACCAGACACTGATTAATAATATTCTCTTCCTCTAGTCTCCCTATTCTATACCAAAATTTCAATACTCTTTCCATGGCCTTGCTTTTATAGCTCAATCTTCCTAGTTTCATTAGAACAACCTCGTTAGGGGAGATCTAGGTAAGCCTAGAACAATTGTACAGAATAATCTATTTATCCCTTTCCATTCTTCATCAGGCCCCCAAATTTCTATTCCATACATCATTCTGCTCTCCACTATTGAGCCATATATTCTCTATAACCATTTTACGTGCATATTTGGTATTTTGTTTACACAAGATCTGATTACACTCATGGCTACTTTTCCTTCTGCTACTGCTTTCCTTTTTTGATCGCCCAGTTTCCCATCACTAGACAATCTAACACCTAAATATTCAATTTTCTTAACAACTTCAATTTCTGTGCCATCCTACCATCATTTTTCCTGGTTTTTTTTTTTTTTTTTTTTTTTTTTCATCACCATAATCTTAGATTTATTTTTATTTATCTTAAGCCCAGATTCTCTACAAAAAGTGCCTATAGTTTCTAATGATCGTCATATTTTTGTATGTATGTCTCACTCTGTAGATTCTCAGTTGAGCGAGAGCTCTAGGACATAGAACATGTCAAAAAACAAAACATATGCGTAATTAAGATAAATTACATCTAAAATATTCATCCATGTTGTAGAAGATTTAAGCGTTTAAGAATTATTTTTGAAAGACAGGCATATATGTTCATTTCCTAATAATTTAATTCTGTTGGGTAGGCCA
The DNA here is from genome assembly GCA_030762175.1 of Metallyticus violacea. Taxonomy (NCBI): domain Eukaryota; kingdom Metazoa; phylum Arthropoda; class Insecta; order Mantodea; family Metallyticidae; genus Metallyticus; species Metallyticus violacea. Next base: position 102,727,094 of record CM060832.1, read on the forward strand.
TTATATATCTGATGCAGAATAATAGTTTTATAACTTCAGAAGTCTTCCATTTATTATTTTGCATAGATAATATTAATTTCTCAGCATTTTTCCACCTCCAAAGATCATTTTTATATTTTAACAATTATAAAATTTTTGCTTTGTATGTCTTTTTTTGATTTTTGATTTTACATCTTCTAATTCCATGCATTTTACCAAAATTGCCTTATTTATTTTATATTCTTCATCAAACCAATTCCCATCCTTTGTTTTTCCCCACGTTTTCACTTCAGAATAGGTTTATGAAGTATGCCAAAATCTAACTTCTCATAAAGGATTTCATGGCACAAATTGTAGCCATTGCTAATGAAGAGATGTCATGCAGCAAACTTATAATTTCAAGCCAGCTTTGCATGAATACTCTTTCAGTGGACTTCAACAAGGATACCATTTTCCTATGCCAAGCAATGGCCACAGTGGCAATATTCCTTTATGCTAAGCTTTCAAGGGAGACTTAACATTTCTGCCTCTAGATGTTGCAATAGTACTTGAAATTGCCCATGCTTTACCAAACCTGCTGAAGTTCTATCAATATCTGCTTTTTGTTGTCCATCCTGCTATTCTGACTATTGGAGTTGGCCTGAGACTGTATAAGAAATGCAAGTTGTAAGAGGACTGAGGGGAAGGAGGTTAATAGATAGCAACTCCACAATGCAAATAGTTCTTCAGAAAAACAGTAATAAGTGAGAAATTATGTTCTTTGTACACAAGTGTTTTTTTAAATAACTTTCAACTTTCATTTACTGGTTCAGGCATGGATGTCATAAACAGAGAATGGATTTTAAGTTGTAAAATTATAGTTGCTGGAAAAGAAAGGTTCTGAAAATTTATACAAAAAAAATTAAAAAGGTGCTGATAAAATATCTTTATTTGGGTGTAAACCAGTTACATTAATGTTTTTTATTTAACATTGTAGCAAATAATCTAAAATAGCAAGTATTTAGGAAGTTAACGTGGCATTTACTGGTTTTCAAACAATTTGTTACACTGGACTACACATGTTTCTGTTTTCAAATTAAAGTTGCTGGCATTTTGAACTTGGAGATACTTATATATAGAGAAACTCCACTTAACATCTACTGAAACCAATGAAGCATATTTTGTAAGCACATGAAAATTGTTCAGTGGAAGTTAAACAGCTACCACATCTGAATTGCTCCTCAAAATGAATTCAAGTTTGACTTTGGCAAATCAGTTGGGGTTGCCCCTCATAGTTGTCAATTTCTTCCACTATTCTTCCTCCATACCCTCTTCTTGTAAACTCTGAATCACACCAGCCAAACATGTAGTCATGCACTGTGAAAAATTCCAACTCTAGGTCCTTCCCCCCTCTTTTTTGCCTTTACTCCTCCTCCTCCTTCTCCTCCTCCTCCTCCTCCTCCTCCTACTCCTTCTTCTTCTTCTTCTTCTTCTCCTCCTCCTCCTCCTCCCCCTCCCCCCTGAACAATTGTTGGACTTACTAGGAGGCTGTTGCATCCCTTGAATCTAGAGCACATATGAGCTTTTGATTTTTTCGAAGTAGTCATACAAGAAAATGGTACATCTTAAGCCAGTTACCCCAACTGATTATGACTCAGAATTGTGATAGGTGGAGCACAATCATTTCTTGGCACAGAGTTCAAAAAGGGTTCTGAAGCATCAAAAGTGGAAGTGAATAGGGAATAAATGTGCTTATTTTACAAAAAGGTGAGACAAAATTTGTCTATTTCACTTCATTTCCTGTTCTAAAATACAAATCTCAAATGATCAGTATGAAAGCAGTTATATTTTTGTAAAAGTGCTGTACCTTAAAATTTGTTCTTTAGTCATAAACCTTTACCAAATTCTGCTGTAGAGGAATAGAATGCATAGACTGCTGCTGCGCATTGGATCATCTTGTATATCAAATATATAAATTGTGTTACTACTCCATTTGGTCTTATTTTGTGTTGAAATATATTAGAAGCAAAATGCAGTATCGTATATCTGAGTCCTCCAGTTCGTTGTATATCTGAGTCCTCCAGTTTGTTTTAAGCGTGAAATCAGTACTTTGGCCTTTTATTATCCTATTTGCAGCATCTGCCCACTCCACTTAGGATATACTCTTTTTTTATATATATAAAATAATGTTTAATGCCCATTTTTAATTGCTGAGGCATCACAAGCATGGACACTGGTGATAAATGAAATGGTAAATTGGGAAAGGATTTATTTATTTTTTTAATTTCATTTTTGGAAGGAAATGTTACAAGCCTACATTTATGAGGATAGGAAAACTTGGGGGAAAAACCTTAATCGGGAGGACAGTTCTGGCTGGAATTGAACCACATACCTCTCACTCATGCCTTAATGACTTCAGCCACCTGTAGCGGTATGCAGTAGTTTGAATCACTCTCTTAGGTATATAGTAATTGATCAGTTTTGTACATACTTATCACCTGCAAGACAAGTCTCTCCACCACTACATATTTTTCCTTTTCATGTTAATGGACTGTCACCTCATAATAACCGAACAGCAGCTCAATTGAATAATTAGCATATAACTAATTCATAGTCTTGAAGTTCTCTCCATGGCATCATTAGGATTAAACTTGTAAGTTTTAAGAATTCTTCAGCAGACATTTATTGAGCCATTGATTTTCTGTGGCAGCTTATTTCAAAAACGTTTACTTATGGGGCACAAAATAAATTAAATTGCAAGTCCGGTAAAGACTGCACTACAAATCACTTGTGACTATTTCACATAATAAATGGATACTGTGTTTATAATAACAGATGTAGTACAAATTTTATCTGGTTATAGAAAATTTACATCTTATTTTAAAAGATTTTAAATCATTTTTGATGTGACTGTTTGTGGCATTGAATAGCCTATTTTTTTAATGCCTAATTTTTGGCATGTTATAAAGCAAACCAGACAGACACACTAGGAAATCCATAATTAAGCAGGCAATACAGAGTATAACAGAATAAACAGGATGGTAACCTAAGCTGCTGCATATATCTACTGGATCAAAACCTGAGGATATACTAAATTTTTTGGAATGTCAAGTTATCCATCCACAGACTATGTTGTACCATTTTGAAAACATGTCTCTATATTATCTTTTAAATATTTTCGTTTGCTTTTTTTTAATTTTGGTGTTGCTGAATATTCAGAAGTAACAGTAAATTAAATTAAAATTTTTTAAAAATTTTAAAAGCTTCAAAAAATTCATATGGAACTAATACAGTGAAGCTGTCATGAATTAAGTCTGTCATCTAAAACTCTTCATGCTTCACTAACCTTAAAAATATCCAGAACCGGTTTCAAAGATATGTGATCTCCAGCCGTGGACGACTCACATTATTGTTTATTTGGGGGATTAACTTGTTCAGTTGTTTTACCAGAGATAATTGAGTATTCAGAATATGATAGCTAGATAGGAGGTACTTGCAAAAATCCATCACTGTCATGATGTTATGACTATTATAAGGAATGCCTGGCTTAAAGTAGAGGAGTTTCTAAGAAGATATGACATGTATGTCACGTACATATTATGTAAATTCATAATTGCAATACATATAAACACAATGCTCATTAATCTTAGTCATTATAATTACAAATGTATTCAGAATTTAACAGAATTTGTTTCCTTGTTTCCCAACTAGTTATAAATTCATCTGAGACTAACAAAACACAATCTATTGCTTTCCATTATGAATTACACAATCTTTATAATTTCCCTTATAGCATTACCGCCAATGTGTTCAGGAACTAATATTGGGATGATCTTTAGGAAAAAATGTCATATTTGAGCAATAAAGTCTAAACTTTAACTAATAAGAGACAACAGAAGAACCTTATACAAAAGTTGATCCTGGTGGTGTACTTGCCTCCTAAACCTAAGATTGCTGGTTCAATCCCAGCCAGACTTAATGGTTTTTTTTTTCTTTTCTTTTTTTTTTTTTTTTTCTTTCTTTTTTTTTCCCTTCTTCTTCTTCCCTGGCATAAAAATCCTAAGTGTGACCTTCTTTGAAAGGGAAGTAAAGCTGTGGGTCCCATGTCGTAGAATTATGACACAAGAAAGAACCACAAGCCTGAAAGAAGAGGCCTCTGAGCAAAGTTTGCCGGCCGTTTCATGCCCTGATTTGAATGGGAGGCTGATGACCTGAGATGTTAAAGAGTGTCCATAAATACCAAATCAAATTGACATACAAAATTACATAAAGCCACTTCAGTTTTCTAGTAGTAGCATTTGTATCTAATCTGGATGTCCTGAGTTCGAATCCCTGTCAGGTCAAACTTTCTGGCACTTTTTCTTACCCTGAAAAGGTGAATACTAGATACCTTTAAGTTGCCAGGGACTCAGCTTATTTGTGCCATTATTAAATCATTTCATTCATCTCTATAGTACTGACCTCACAAACTACAGATATTGCGAGAAGACCATGCAGTCAAAGCAACGGTAAATGATATAAAAAAAATATATTTTGCTACATTACACAGCATATGTTTTAATGTGATTATCATTTATAACCATGAAAGGTAAATGTGGGATCAATGATTTACAGGTTTCTCATGCTCTCTTCTTTGAATAAAAGCTGATGCTCTCGTGCTTCCTGAGGCTTATCTTGCCACTTATTCATAAACCCAAAATGTCCATAATACTTAAATCTAACCTAAGGATAAAAAAAAAAGTGCAATTATATGAAAAAAATAATGATGTATAAAATTATGTACCTGATGACCTGACCACATTGTGAGACATGTTCACTCAGTGCACTAGTAGTTGCTGCATTATATATATATATATATATGCAAGTAAATTTTATTTTTAGGCATGAGATTACATGTGCCTAAGCAGAAAGCAAACAAATTTTATATTTTTCAAATGCTTATAAATTCTATTTCTATACCAACTGAGTAAAGGTTACAAGAAAAGTTAAGTGAATATTAGTGCATGGCAGTCTTCCAAAAGATTCTTAATGTTTTCAGCAAAATGTTGCTTGGTTGATAGCATGATACACTTCATCTAACAATTTCCGGACTTTTCGTGCAAAAATCACCAGCATTGGAAAATGTTTCAAGGAGAAAGAACGAGAGCAGCTAACTTTAATATAATTTAAATATAACAACAGTGACATTATATTGCCTTTAAAAGAGAGGCAAATCATGGAAGTTCAAATGTAGGCATATATTTTAGAAGTTTTCAGTTTTTACATTGGAATGTGGTAAAAAAAATTAGCCACTGTTGATTTAGTCGTCATGACAAAAGCAATCACTGGCTTATTTGTACTTGAACTCTGTTTAAGGGAAGCGTTATCTAAGGCATTGTGCATTGTAAATGTATTTAACACTTTTGCTTTTCTTCTTCTTTTGCAGTCGATCATGTGCTAATGGACATGGACTAATAAGGAAGTATGGTCTTAATCTGTGTCGGCAATGTTTCCGAGAGTATGCACATGATATCGGTTTCAAAAAGGTGAGTTGGAAATAATGCAAAATGTCACATGTAACATTGTGCTCTTTTATGTTGCATCGACAAATTAAATTGCTTCAGTTAACATATTTTGGAAAGAAAGCTGACATCTAATTTTGGAACCAAAATGTAATTTGCTTGGGCTTAATTTGTATATCTGTTAATGCAATATGTAATTTTAGAAGGCTCAGTTCTGCCTTGCACTAGTTTGCTGTGTTGTAAATCAAAACTATGACATCTCATGTTCTAGCTTTTCTTAGTTTATATGCAGTTGTTGGTCAGCCCATTGATGTATAAATTTTAGTACAAACTTCTGTTTTCGTATCCTTGACATTGCCTTTGGTTAGAACATGAAATGCAAGATAGCTTTATGCATCAAATATTACATATTTAGTCATCCTGTAATAAGCTACTGACATTTTGCCAGGATGGAATTTTACATGCTTGAAATGAAATTGCATCACTACCAAGCAAATCATATTTTCTAAATGCTAATTTATAAATAACTGTGCAACTGATGTTTATAACTTAAAGCAATTGTCTAAATGGATAAGAACCATTATACAGCTATATGTTACTTTTCCTTAATGTGCCTTTATTGTAAAGGGTGGCATTTGTGCAGTTGAATTGCACTAAGTGCCAGTTCTGTTGATGGGCGAACCTTCATATTTCTACCTCACAACTTTGATCAATAACATGCAGACAATATTAGCTTAGGTACTAATCTGTGTTATAGGAACTTTCAAAGGATATCCATTTGCACTCACACATTTTTGAAATTTTTTATGAAATTTTTACTAGTAACAGCTCTTTTTCTATAATTCTAACTGGATGTTAAAATGGGAGAAACCTGTTTCTCTCCTTGACAAGGTGCACGAATTCAAGTCCCTGACTGCAGAACAAAATATGTATTTACATCAATGGTTCTAAGGACGCATTGGGTATAGAATACACCAATGTTCTCGAGTGCAGTGGTTTTACATGTGGTTTTAGGACATCTACTTCTATCTTTACTGTTGAGCTTTATGCAATATATAGAGATCTTTTACATATAAGGCTCTGAAGCTTGATAACTTTGTGATTTTTTCTGACTCATTCATTGCCTTGCAAAGCCTTGTGTCCTAAGCGCTGCCATCCCATTGTTCAAAATATCCAGGATAAGTCATTCGCTTGCTGTTTCAGGAACCAGTGTATTGTCTGTATGGGTTCCTGGTCATGTTGTGACAGGGAAGGTGCTGATTCCGCTGGCTTATATTAGTTTTATTCATACTGTTCCCCCAGATGATTTTAGCCATGTACTGTAAATTCTCTCATGGTGGTATGATTGTCACTTATGGATTTAAGCTTTATTTTTGAAGTAGTGCTTTTCAGTAGTAAACCACATTTTAGTTTTTCTTAGGCACTGATTTTGTTAGGGCACTAAGAACCATTGTAATTGTGCATCCTTAAACCGCACTATACTGCTGCTGCTTAAATTTTGAAAATAGACATTTAAAGTTTTGCTGTTATGTTTTAATCAATAAATGGCTTAGTTAGAGAAATAAATTATTTAAACTGTGTTTCTGTTTACTTTACTCTAGATGTTAACAGTATCATGTGCTCTTTGCCAGCCCTAATTGGCTGAATTTGCTTGTTGGTCGATCTTGTGCTGTGGGGAAAAGAATGTCTTCGGTTGTTCTTAAACACATTTTACTATTCTAGTTATAGCTTTGTATGCCACTTACTTGATAAGCCACATGTATGATGCAAAAGATTTAGTAATCAGAGGAAGGAGATAGAAGGATATAATTCTATTTACATATGGAGTAAAGTTAAGAAACAGGCATGTGTAAGTGCTGTTTCAATTGGTATTTCTCACAAAGGAGGTAGACACCTTTTTGGAAATGCAGGTAAACCATAATTATCTTAAGTGATATAACTAACTAATGAGATCAAGCGTATTTCATAATGCATATAATGGCACTTAACCTCTTTATAACATATCTGGAAAATATTAATTCTCTATTTGTCATAAATTTGGATCATTAACTCACAAGTGGTCATTAGACATGAAGTTCTGTGAGTGATTGTAGGTATGCATTTTGCTCATGGCATACATCTTTTTTATTTTTCTGGATATGTTTTCAATTTTCAGGAAATAAATTTACTGCATTTATGTTTGATATATCTGTAAGATTGTTATCACTTCTTAGAAACGTACTATAAAAGTAGGAGCTTATGAAAAGTTTGAATGTTTTAGAACTTTCCTTGATTTTGTTCTATTGTTAATACTAGTCCTCTCCCTCTACTCAATTTCACACACAAAAATCATTTTTTAAACATCCAAAAAAAAATATAAAACACATATGCAATTACTCAAATGTTTTCACTAAAAGAAATATATTTTCGATAGAATACTGGTAGCAATGTTTTGGCACCATATCCATGGGCTATTCAGAAGAAAACTGAATTTTGATAAAAGAAGCCTTTGAGAACAATGAACTTTCAATTTATAGATGTCCATTTGGTCACAGTAATCATCTGCCATCTCAAGAAAAAACCGAACATGGTTGGTCAATTTATGAGAAAGTGCTTACAATACATGGATTTTAACTTCAAAATATAATACAGGAAGAATAGAAATAAATATGAAAATGCATATGGAATCAAAAAGTCACACGTCTGTGATGTTTTGGTTCTTTACTTGAATATGGGTCTTTTCAAATCACTTATTAAAGTTCTCTATGAAAGTACATTTTATTTTCTTCCAATACCCAAAGCTTAGATGTAATTTGTTAAGTTCATTCATTTTAAAGTTTGAGTATGTCATTATGCAGTCGATTGAATCTACAGTCAAGCAAATAAAGATAAACACTATGAAAAGATTAATTATTCTCAACTTGTCTAGAAATAAACAGAAACATTCCAGGCATTGGTTTATAATTTTGAAGTGTAATTTATATGTGGAAAGGTTATAATTCGAAGGCAATGTAATGTCATAGCTCATCAAGACAGTCATGTCTGAATAATCCAGGTGTATTCTGTTAAATCTGTGACTCTTATCATTCAAAAAACTGGATAGAGAACATAACCTCATTTGTGAAATAAGTTTACGTAGCTTACTGTGGCGCATGCTGTGTGTCATAAATGTATTGTTTAAAAAATTGGACACAAGCAAAGCAGAAATCTTTACTTTGAGTCATTCCAAGAGAGCAAAATAGTCATGAAGATGATTGCTAATTTTGTATATTGGTGACTTAACAGAAAAGTATGGCAGACTTATTATTCATACTCAAAATTGACCATTAGATCTATACCACGTGGTCCCAGTATTTCTGTACCTAAACCACCAGTAGCCTTAGAGTTACATCAGACACTAAAGACAACCCTTATCAAAAATTGAAACCCACAGGAAAACCAGAGTTGTTTATGCAAGGAGAGCTGGACAACTTGGTTAGAGATCTGGGTCTTTCAAAGAATTAGCACAAATTTTGGAATCTGGATTAAAATAAAAACATTTAATTTGTCCATTAATAATCTACTGGTTTTGAATAAGAGAAGAGGAACTTTGTAAATGATTGACTATAGAAGAAAGTCTTGTTTATTGCAAAAACATAGAAGGTATATTATGAAAATTTGAAGTTAATAACAAGAAATAAATGGATGCTATTACCAATTAAACCTTAAGCCTTTACTTTTATTACAATAAATGTCTCCACCGGTTGCATATTTTTATGCACTTAAAGGAAACCTATGAAAACTTGAGCGTTACTATTGAAGGCAATAAACTATCAAGAACATAAATGCGTCATATGTGAAGACTTGAAAATCATAGGAATGTAGCTTGGACAATGGCCAGGCTTTATTAAGTTTCACTGCTTGCTTTGCCTCTGGGATGGTCATGCTCATGAATCATGCTGAATAGAAGAAAGTGGCCTTCTAGAATAACAATCATGGAGAGAACAAATGTATTACAGAATTCCTGGTGAAACAAGAGATCATCCTGTTGCATCTTCAGATTAAACTGGATATACTGTAATAGTTCAATAAAGCACAACACAAAGTTGGTGGTTGTTTTAAGTATATCAGTTCTAAATTTTATTTGCCTGAGGCTAAACGTAAAGAAGGAATCTTTGTGGGGGTCCCAAATAAGAAATTTAATAAAATATGAAGTATTTGAAAATGTGAAGAAAGACTGGCTTGAACAGGATTTAAGAATGAATTTAATTGGGGAACAGGAAATGCCCGGATTTCCAAAACATTTTAGTAAATTTGTTAACAACCAGAAAAATTTAGTGTGCAATATTAGCATTAACTCCATTTTCTTCATAGCCATCTTGACTTCTTCCAGTGTACCAGCAAAGGACTTGGAGAGAAATTTAATCAAGATATGAAACGAATAGAACAATATGATCAAGGCAGGTGGAATGAAGTGATGATTGTCAACTAATGTTGATTTCTAAAAAGAGACCCTGTAGAGCTAGAATATGAAGACAAAACATACAGATAAAGGGAGAGTGCTTTTGAAAGACCAAAAGTGATTACATAAGACTTCAAAAATATTGAACTTAAATGGTGAACCATTTTAAGTTATGAATATGATAAAATTTCAAGTGCTATATTGATATTGCGGGCTGTATTTTTTTTTGTAAGATTACGTAGTTTCTAATAAGTGAAGTATATATACATAAATTAACACTAATAATAAAAGTAGATAAAGATAAAACACTGAGAAAGAGTCACATTTGCAAAGAGTGTGACTCTTTCTCAGTATTTTATCTTTATCTACTTTTATTATTAGTGTTAATTTGTTACATTGTTAATAGTATTTCTTTATTTTTATTTTTCATTACTATTATATTATATATATATATATATATATATATAAAAAATATATATATATATATATATAAAAAAAATTGACCCTTATGTGACATAAAAAATCTGATTTAATTCATATTCATGAACTGTAGGCAGAAAATTAATTCAAAGCACCCTTCATGGTTAAAAGCCTTGAACAAAAATGTAATTTTGTCCCCTGTGTTGTTATATATTAATAAGTAAGCAAAGTACACGTAGTGACCACTCATGGGTTAATCCATCCATTCCTAATACAGGAATGTTTATTTGGTTTTTGTATAAGCATTTTTATTAAACCAAAATTGATATCTGCTACCTGCCACAAATGAATGCAAAAACAGAGGTCTTAACATTTAAAAGGATCTTCTTTCTAACACTTAATATTTAATTGCTGCTACTATACATATCACTGGAAGAATTTTAGCTTAAAAATATATCACATGAAATGTTACCATATAATTGCTTATCATTGACTTGTTCACATTCATAATTGTTGACCATATTGCTCCTTTTAATATTACTTACCAAGAAAAATGTATGACATTTTAAATTCTACGCTTTTTTCACATAAATGCTATTTTAAGCAATTAAATAGGCATTTATATGCACTTCTATTCCCATATTTTACAAGGAAAGGAAAATGAGCAATGGGGATAATGTTCTGAGCTTAGTAAAATTATAAATACTTGAGTTATACTAATTTCATAACCTCAAAGTGAATTATAGTAACACAAGTCAGGAATGCTCCTAACACCAAACTGCTACTGACTGACCATGCACATGTATCCATGCAGTAACTCAAATTAGCTGTGGATACGGGGAAAAAAAATAACAACTTGGTGAATTAGAATGCTTTTCCCCCATTTTTACAGCCAGATAAAGTAAGGGGAATCCAGTGTATATAATCTTGCTATTATATGTGACAAATATAGTAGAAAATAATGTTTAATACTGTAATTACATCAAGCACAAGTTCACAAATTAAGAGAGTACACCTTTAATTGCTCAGCATCAGAATTCCATCTCCCATTATCTTAATCTAAGAATTAGCGGACACATTATAAAAACATTTCTGTCTTTAGTCATTTATCTAACTACTGTTTTTAATTGCTACAAATTTCATTTAAATAGCTATTCCCATGTTCTCATCATTCTATCTGATAGTGCTATCAAAGACTAGATGTGACAGAGCACAATCATATATTTCATTGTGAAGTAGCAATTTTGATGAATATTGTGCTTCAGAACTATTTTAAGGATCTAATACATTAATTTTTTAATTATTTCTTTGCTCTTAATAATTATGGAGTGTTAAGTAAATGAGGTATTTTCTTCTTCAGCATATTAGCATGTAATGCTGCGCCCAAAATAAGAAAGTACCTGTTTAAGTTTGTATGCTGTAAAAATAATCAATAATACAATCCCATTCTATAGTTATTTATTTTGAAACATTCAAAATATATTTCATTTTTAGCAAGACCCATTGTTTACAAATGTTGATATTAAATCAATGTGCAAAAGCTTGAAAGTTTAAAATATTGTTTCTGAACATTTCTGCATAATATAAAAGAAGTATGTTTTTTGATAAAAATTATTTGTACAATATAACAGAAAGAATGCATATGCACCAACACAGTTTTATAAGTTGTTCCAAAATCTGGACATACACAATAAATATATTTGCAAAGGAGGAGTTCTCTCTCTCTATATGTATATAAACTACTCCAAAATAATTTCAGAGAGTGTAGATGTTCTATATAAGCAATTTGAAATAGGCACTGTGTGGTATACAACTAAACATAATGCTGTTTTATGGTGTTAAAGTCAAACTGAGTCAAAAATTTGTTTAGAATGTTTTTAAAACTGCCTTGTGAGCATAGAAATATAAATTTTCCGCAGTTCATTATAAGCATTTTCAAGATTTAGTGCCATAAAAATCTCTCAAATCTCTAACTAATCATGTGACAGTGTGATACTGAACATCTATTAAATGTCTTCTTGCATTGTGTAACCTACTCTAGAGCTCTTTAACTGCTTGTGTGATATAATGCATAGTGCAAAAGCTGATGATCCACATGATGCAGGTTCAATTCTAGCCATGCTGTTAATTTTTTTTTTATTTAATATGTGGTTCTTGATACACCCTCTAAATAATTATGAATGAAATTTAGGTAACTTTTGAATATATGACACCCAACTCATTAACATTACGCATAATTCTACCTTTTGTGTGCATGAAACATCTCAAAACGTAGACTAAATGCTGTATTATTAGACCCTAGTCAGAAAACAGAGGAAAAAAATTATGAACGAGACTCGGAAACAAATGACCACCTCTTACTCGAAAGTTAATGTAATAACCATAGAGCCAGAGTGATACACTCAGAAACATCCCTTATGCCTTCAAGGGGCATCTTCATTAGCCAATGGCATACTGGCACTTTAGAAACTTATAGCCTTAGCTTCAAAATTTGAACAGATAGGCCATGTGTTATTTATCCCAAATTGCTTATATATATGATATCTCTACACTCTGAAATTTTTTTGGTGTAATTCATTAACATTCTGTATGTCTCTCCCCCCCCCCCCTTCTGTTTAAAACTTTTTGGAACTATTCCCGTGAGGCTGGTTATATGATTAAAATTATTTGAGATGTGTCAACCTAAACACTCTTATTGCTCCACTTACTTGTTGTAAAGTATGGTACCAGTTTCAAAGACAAGTGTTTAGGTTGACATATCTCAAATGATTTTAATCAGTATTTTTGTGTTGGATAAAAACTGAATATACATAATAATTATAATAGTACAAAAGGATAAATCAGACTCCACGAGTTCGAAATACAGCGATCTCAAGTGTGACTTTTTCTTAGTGTTTTATCCTTTTGTACTATTATAATTACTATTAATTTACTACATTGTTAATAGTATTACTTTATTTTTCTTTTTCTTTTATATATATATATATATATATATATATATATATATATATATATATATATATATATATATACACATGTACTATTCTTAAGGTTAGCTAATGTTCTTAATCCATTGCACAGCACAATCACACCTGAAATACCCTTAATTAATCCAGGTTATGCTTTTCTTTTCAGCTGGACTAAGGCACTCTGTATGCAGTTCTTCACCAGCTTCACAGAAAATTGCTTTAGGTTTTGATGAATGAATGTGTAATTTGATTTATCATTGCATAAAGCATAGTTTGTTGAAGCCAAAAATTGTGTTTTTATTCATCATCCAACTCTCTGAAATTATAAAATGAAAAAATTTAAATGATATTTAACAAACAGGTTCACATTGTTATTTGACTACATTTAATAAAATAATGTTTCATTTTCTTCAGATTCAAGTTCACATAAAAACATTGAAATCTCACATTACAACATGCATTACAAAAGGGAAAAAATAAACCAGGGGTAAGGTTACATTGGTCTTAAGTTTTGTGTCATTCAGTCAGTGTCAGAACAGTGAAAGAAATTACATAATGGTAGTTTATCGACTTCCTGCACATCAGCATAAAAGGCTTATTGTGCACAGTGAAAGAAACAAACATATTTAGCTTTATAGCATAAAGAATACTAAATAGCAATTACTAGGCCAAAATATTTTATTTCACAAGTGTTTATTTATGATTCATATGTTGTACTAAATCCATTGGTGGTGTCAGAATATTACTTAAAGAAAAATTTGCAAATGATTAGCATTCCAAGTTGTAATGCAACTCATAAATTCACAGTATTCAGTTATCCATACACATCAGCAAAACCAGTGTTGCAACAAAAATTCCTGTACCCAAGCAGAATAAGCAACCACTGCTCCAAATCCATCCTCCTCTTTCCTACTAATGCTGAATGACATGAGCCATAGCACTAGCTAAATAGCTTTGTTGTATAGTAGTATAATTTGATATTGAAGGCTTTTTATCATGTATCTTCCAAACTGGAAAGAAAAGTCAAGAAGGAATGGAAGGGAAATTTTTTCATTTATGCTGCAGATGATAAATCTCTTATCTGAAAAACAAATGTGCACATTTAGTTTGGGTATTTTTAAAGTATGAATCCTTCAAAATATCTACATCTCAGGTCCTTTACTGGCAAGACTACAGCAATGTATGGCCCAACTTCCATTTGTGAACAGTAAGTGCACAGTTAGCAGTTACTACTAATTGATGGTTTGTGAATTTTAGTGGCTCATAATGTTAAAGATCTTCCTTTCCGTGCAAAACAAATTAACAGCTTTTTTTCCCCTTCTTTTTCCTCTCTCTTTTTCTCTGCATTTAACTGTATGAAACAAATTACAATTTTATAGTCTTGGAACTGCAATGAATATGAAAAATGAATGACTAATAAGAAAATAAGATATGTGTGCTTGTACTGGAAGACACATTCTGGCAGCTTGTTCTCTTTATGCAGCTACATACTGTACAACCACTAACAGGTATCTACAGTACAACATGGTATGGCCTGCCCAATGCTTCTCCTTCTTTCTTCTTACCTGCTGTATTGAGGGATGGTATTTTTGTGGCAGTCTTCACTTTTTGCCAACATCTCTGTAGACAAAGTGAGAATAACATCCCTGAAGAGATTGGTTAATTTTTTCCAATATAATTAAGAAAAATAATGGGTAATTTTTATGAGTAGATGCCAAAAATATGGTTCCAGCCTCTCCCTCACCACTGGTCATTAGAGTTTAACTGATATTAATGTTTGATGTGCAAGTTTGGAGTACCTAAACAACTAACTAGTCTGCTAATTCTCTTAGTTTAATTCATCATTTTATCACAGTACTTGCCTTGCAGTAAGTCAGCCCCTAAGTTCAGTTTCAGCAGCTCAGTGTTGTTCATCAAACTGCCTTATTTGCAGTGGGGAGTAACAATTGTGCACAATTTATATGTATATAGCTGTCTATAGGTATGGAGAAGTTAGTCCAATGTGTTCAATGATTTGCAAGCTTTCTTGAAAATATGCAGGGTGTATGAAAAATGCAATCCAGTAACAGCACTGTAGGTTAGAGTATATTATGTTAATTTGAGAGCCAGTTTCATCAACAGGTGTTAAAAATACAGTAACATTTTGTTTTTTAACATTGTGTTAATATTCTAATATGTTAAGACTCATGCGTTCCACCAAGCTTTTCCAACATAATGTTAGTTAGCACGTTAAGGATCCTGAGTATTTCAAATTGCACAGATTGAAAAGACAGTGTCATAACCAAAAAATTCTGAATGCATCCTGATAAATTTTTGTTTCCATAGAATAATTAAAATGTATGGCTCATGCAAGGAATATTAAAAGGAGCAGAAGTACAAATATGTTCTAACTTCTCACGTATTTCATCTACAATCCTATGACAACTGTTTTTCACATTCTGTACCTTTGTAAAAATTGCTCTTTTGCATAAAAATATCAAAGTAACGCATCTACAGCTGTGTTTAAGGCTGCCATTTTCAAGCTTTTACCATTTGTTAAGCTTTTAGCATAAGGACAGAGAAATGTTAACTTACACAAAGTTTTACACGGTGTTAAAATTGACATTTGTTGATGAAACAGAATTTCAATGTTTAATAGCATATTAACTTTTAACATCTGTTGATGAAACTGGCCCTAAGTATAGTAAATAGTAAATAATATTCCACAAGCCATAATTATGGGGATACCTTAAAGCAGTTCAAATCAATTGGGTCATGCTATCAAATCCATTGAAATCAAAGAAAAAGGCTAGCTAATCATAAAGTTCTACTTGTTGTCCACTGACTGGCCAACTACCATCATTTCAGTTTATTAGCAAGGATCCGGTTGCCTTTAACACATCATTGCTGATGATGAGGGCAATGTACGCGCTCGAAAACTTTCAGTAATTCCTTCACTCATCTGGCTGATCTTGCAAGTGGACTATGAGGCTTAAAAAATATTCTTTTCACAAATGTTACATCTTTTATAATAATACTGTATAATACATATTACAATGGCAACTGAACTTTATTCTAACAAGTGCTCAAAATGCACACCAATCATCTAAAGGCCTCGCTCACTCAGTGTACAAAACCTTCATTGCCCTGCACACCTGCTCCTCTTTGATGGCCACAGGCAGGTAAGCAATAAAGTCTTCCTCTTCAAGGAATTCTCTTTATATCAGCCTCCCTGAAAATGACCCCTTAGGTGTGATAGCAGTCCCAAAGGATTCGGGTCTGGTGACTGGGTACCTACCATCATCTGTCTGTTATTGTGATTCACCCCTTTTAGGTCTCATTAGAGTAGTGGTGCGGTACATCATCATACTGAAGTTTCATACTCTATTGTAGCACATAATGAATGTCCTGTAGGAGGATTGGTAAATTTTCCCTAAGAAACAGGACATAACCCCTACTGTTCAGATAGAAGGTGTGGGCCTCCAGAAGCCCTATCCATGTATTCTCCAGCAAACTTGGTAATGCCTTTCCCTCATGTGGGTTCACATGTGCCCACTCTTAGCTATTATGGGGGTTAAAGACTCTGGAGCAATTTGGCTGAAAATTGCAAGTTAAAGGATTGGTTCCTATCATTTTAATTGCCATGCTCCTGATTATCATAGCCTGCAGTTTTAGATGGCATTTTACATACACCCTGTATGTAAAATTTGTTTTGGTATTGTGCATTAATGTTTCTGTATATGTACTATAGAATTGCAGAATTCAACCACACAAAAACTCTGAGGATTATGAAGGGATCCTGGGTGAGTACTTTGAGATATGTAATTCTAGATTATAGGTTTAAAATTGGGTGCAATGGTGCAGAATCTATTAATATGTTGCAATCACTGATTCAGTTTCCATGTCAAATTAAGTTGCATATTCCATTGTGTTAACTAACCGTTCTAAGATTTTTACATGTGTAGCATACATACAGAGGATAAGATCAAAGGTTCAAACTGGAATGCTTTTATTTTTTATATATTTATTTCATCCCCCATCCATAGCACACATGGAGAGGATTGATCTGGATTCCTGCTTGTAATTTACTTGTGCAGTCCTAATTTATTTTTGCTATATTTGATGCAAGAGTTCTGCAGCTGCCATGTAATGAAAAAAAGTAGTTTATTGAAAGTTTTATCACATTTAAAATGAAACTACGCAAACAATAAACCTACAATTCAGTATAACATGTTTCTGTAATAAGCCTGACATAACATAAATTGAAAAGGCTCATATTAATTGCATGCCTACTTTTATAATGAAAAACGCTCTGAAACAATAAATCAGTAATTTTAAAAATACTTGTTAGTAAACACTCATACCATTGTTTTGCAACCAATGAAAGAGATGAATTATTTAGCACAGCCAGGCCTAATTTGAATTTTTGTTTCAATTACAGCATGCAGTTTCACATATGCAATATATCTTTAACTTTGGCGCATAGACCATTTTAAAATGATTGCTGCCTTTACAATCCTCTGAATTTGAGTTGTTGAATAATTCTGTAACAGCTTTTAGGTGTCAAATAGGTATTGCGTAAACTGTACGTACATATAGCAGTACTATGTGTCTTTTACAGTGGGTATGTATGAAGGAATTGACAGATTGGTGTTTATAAAGACACCTTTATATAAGCTGTTTTCTTGCCTGCAGTTTTAGTTTCCCATTACATAAGACCAGTTGACTATTCTGTAGTTGTGAATGGCACATCAATAATAAACACAACTCAGGTGGAGTTTATTATGAGTTCAATTTCCTTACCTGAGCAAGTACTGCTATTAAGGCAAGAAGTGATTTTTTTGGAGGACGACAGACTTTTTTACCTCTCTCTTGGCAGCATAAATTTGGTAAGCAGTCAATCGGAGTTCTGCATGGTTTTGGAAATAAATCAAATATTGGAGGTGGCGGAGGTGTGCATTGAAAATATGAAATCATTCTTCTTAAGCCTGCAAAGGTAAAAAAAATTTTATTTTGTATAATTATTGATTAATTAAAGTTGAATAGTTTTATTTTTAAATAAAAGCATGCAAAGAAAGATTTCATTCTGAGGTAACCTGGTTATTCACAGTTGATAATGTTAAACACTAGCAAATCAAAATATTTTTGAACCCAAGATTTAGAATTGAACCCATCTTAGATGAACAATATACATTGGTATCTATTAAAGTATTTAAATGTAAACAATATGTTTATGATGCATAATTTTTGTAAATTGTCAAGAGGACTGCAGGCCATAGCTTTGCTATGCTGATGTAAAAAATTATTTTTTGCTTATGCTCGCAGCTGAGCACAGCACTATAGGACAAGGTCATGCCAATTCTCTGTCATAACTCCCAAGCTAATCAGTGCATGTGCACATTTAATTGCACTTTTCTATTACAAGAACATACAACTACTTTAACTTATGCTAGCACTCTTTATGAAATAAAACTAATATTGTGTTCATGCCATTATTGATCAAAGTTATACCTGCAGAAATATGAGGGATAGACTGACTAGCAGAACTTTGGCTTCCTGCAGTTAAATGCTAGCTAGCTGGCCAATAATAACTCCTTAAAGAAGATTAAATTATCATAACAGTTATCTGCTTGAAAATTAAGTTAGAGTATATGAATTGTTGAAGTTTGTAAAAAAAAAAATTAACATTATGGTGCAGTTTCAGCTTTTTCAGAATATGGATTATATTAAACATAATCATTCCCTTTAAAAAATTTAACCACAAGGTTGAAAAAAATTCCATAAATAGCAAAGCTTGGGAATATAACATGCAAAAATACAGTCAATTTTTGATCATTAATAATTGTGAAAAGTATGAAACTTAATAAAATCAATGTGCTAACATGTTACAAAGATTATACTTACGAGTATAGTCTGTTGAGCTCTCTGTAAATGGTAATGGTGTTCTGCAATAGTTTCGTTGTCCTTCAGGGCAACATATACGAGGCCAACAGTCAGAATCTTTGGTGCAGTTTTTAACTGACAAAAATTCTATAACCGGAGGAATAGGGCATTCTCTTGGAACTATTCCAATAAAAGCTAGAATAATAAGAAATTTGAAAATTGTGTTGCTAGCAAAGAGTAGTGATTAAAGGTTAAAAATTTATGGAAATTGAACTAAAAGATTAATAGAAAGAATACAAAGACAAATAATTCTAAAGGTTAAAAAAATAGGGAAATTGAACTAAAGATTAATAGAAAGAATTACAAAAATAAATGATATTAGAAACCTGTTATCCAAAATTTGGAAGTTAAATTATTTCTGAGTAATTAGAAGCTAATAAATGCATGTATTGAAAATAAAAAATTATTTAACTGAGGTTTGTAATGATAAACATGAATGATATTTAAAGTATTGGTTTGAAAGCATTTTCAAAAACATTTACATTAATATAGAAATGTTACTTTACAAAATACTGTGGTAACATGTTCACCAATGATGATATAAAAGTAGTATACTCTACATAATGTGTAATTATATAGTCTGATAACACCTAAATCTCCAAATATAATATGGGTCTCCATGATTTAATTTCATCCCTAATTTTGATAAAATTTCACACAAATGTAAGCTCCATGTATGCTAGGGGAAATACAAATTTTATCAGAATAAATCCACCCATTTTTAAAAACATAATTGTTTTAGTAACCCTCATAATAAAACTGTATAGAGGTAATTTTTCAGAACTACTTATGGGTTTTCTGCAATTTGCAGCACGATAAGGGTTGTCATTTTTATTTTTCAAATTTAAATTTTGAAAAAGGTGCATCTTCAAAAATTTTCAAAAAATTCTATAAAGTAGTAAATGCTAATGATATATAAAGTTTAAAAATGGGATGGCAATGGGTTCATAGATTAAAGTATGCCTTTTTTATTATTATTTTTATATAAAATTTCAGGACAGGAGATTTTATTAAAAAGAGGCTAAAGAATGTCATCTGGGATATATACACATACATTTTCAATATGTCAATGTCGGTTTTATTTTCAAAACCCTCACATATATAATTTTTAATATTAGGGATGGTTGACAACCCTAGCTGTATGCCAGCAAGCTTTAGACTAGTTCAGATAGGCATCCAGCTTTTTATATTTATAAATGTTTGCACTTCAAGATACATGAAACTTTAATGATCGTAAAGTACTGCAGTGTTAGGCGTAGGCTCATTTTCTTAAACCTCCTTTTAATAAAATTTCCAATCCTGGGATTTAAAACAAAAAAGCTTGTTTTAAATCATTTTAACTATGAACAATTCTTGAAATTACAGTGTTTCAATCCTTTAAAAAGAACAACCACATTGTTGGGGACGAAACATTACTAATTGGATGTACAGGTTGTATCCTGAATTACCAAACATAGCAAAAATTTGTGATAACTAAAGAAAAGAAATTGCAGCATTAAAAAATCAAAATGCTGCTGCTTCCTCTACTCGTCAAGATCATTTTTATTTATTTGGTGAGAAACTTGCTTTCATTGTTTGTTACATCCTGCATATCTCCTAAAATAATCTTTTTAAATCAGCTTTCCTTTCCATAACTGTGTTATTATTCATTCTTCTGCACAACGCTTTTAAGTGAAAATTGTAAGTTACATAAGGAGAGCATTCAAGGGAAACTATGCTGGGCAGCTACACAATTTTTGTATAAGAGTTTGAGCATCTTAGACATCAATAATGACTAAAGCGGAAAAAACTTACGCCGATGTGTTGGTTTTGGTGTTGGTTTTGGCACACCTTTCCGACAGCGTTTCTTTCCATCAACATTGCAGCATAATTGTGCTAAAACCTCACAGTCCTCATCTATCTTGCAGGAAAGTGACAGAACAGGCAAGGAAATTGATGCTGGGGGACATATCAGCTCTCCTCTTCTTCTTAATGTAGCAGGAGTCACAACTGTATACACAGATCAGAATTAGAACATTAGCACAGATATGTATGTTAGACACTTACCTAAGAAATCCTTGAAGTGAATTCATTTTAGCCCTAAAATATCAGTATATTTAATGTTATTTTTATGAGTCTATGCTTAATATTTGTACACTAAAAGTAAATTTAATATTTAGATGTTAGATCCACAACAGAATATGAATAAAGGAGCACTGATATTGATACAATGTTTGTTTCATATGTGCACATTGTTCAATTCCCACCTCAGTAAATTGAATAAGTAAATTTTTTAACCTGTTTATGCATTAAAATCGTAGAGCCTGAATATTTGAAAGAATTATATATCTAAGTGATGAAGTCAGTTGGAATAAAATATTTAAATACACTGCTCTTATTAAATCTGAGTTTAGTTTCAAAGGCATTTATTTTAATCAGATATACTCTGGTTGACAAACGTTCATTGATTTTCTACTGTGCATTTTGCTTTGATATGTTAACTTCTGGTAGTTCCAATTTATCTGCTTATTGCAGTATTTTCGAATAGCTAGTTTACATGTTTAATGCTTATCTTGGCAGAAATGTGCTAAAACTTCAGAGTTATAAACATCTTTTACTCTCAAATAGAAAATTTTTCTATATTAGCTAAAATATACCAATATTTCAAAAATAAAACCCAAAGATTTTCACTGTTGAAACTTTCCTTTAAAATTAGGTTGTAAGAAAATTTCCTTTTATTAGTATGTTAATTACTCTTATAGTAGTAATTGTTGTGTGTCTTTCTTTTAGTTTCTAAACACACTAAATCTGAATGAATCATGAAAAAAATCAAGAATTCAATTCAGGTTGTGTGGTTGATGGTTGATGGTTGAAATATTGGTATTATTCAAATATTTTCCTTTCTTGTTTTTCAAAAAGCCTCAAAATTTGTAACAGCCAATTGTTAACCATGACACCAATCATGTCTTCATTATCAAAGCATGCTTCACGATAGATGGTAAAATAATGTTCTGGAAAATTGTGACAAACATATTGAGTGTGCAATAAAATCTGCATGTTATAAATAAATAAGGAATTTCTTCAAAGAAATAAATGCTAGTTACACAGTTGCAGAAACAGCATGCA
Source organism: Metallyticus violacea (assembly GCA_030762175.1). Taxonomy (NCBI): domain Eukaryota; kingdom Metazoa; phylum Arthropoda; class Insecta; order Mantodea; family Metallyticidae; genus Metallyticus; species Metallyticus violacea. Next base: position 102,749,389 of record CM060832.1, read on the forward strand.
TTATTATCCAGTAGTGAATTTTTCCAAAGATATGTACATGGGAATGGTGTTAACATGACCTTGCACAAATTAAAAATACCTGGATTTAAATATTTCTTATAGAAATATTGTATTCGCAATATTCTGCATGAATCATTTATGAGGAAAAATTACTTGAATTATCATTAAGTCATCATCTGAAAAAAAAATTGAGTTTATGTAGGTGATTCACTATATACAAGTGTTAATGAACAACACTAAAATATTTTCCCTATATACATAGCAGTCTTAGCTAAGTGATTTGAGATATAGAACGTAGATTCACGCATAAAATGTCGAAGTTATAGGTAATTGAAGTAATTGCAATTTGGTGCTCAGAAATTCATACTAAGCTAAATGGCATTAATTTTTTCTTTTTTATCACCTTAATACTTGTGTTTGTTAATACGGGTTTTCACAATTTAGCGTTCAAATTATCCGCAAATTTTCAGACTAAACACGCGATTTCACGTCACTGCTTTATAATAGGAATTCGAATGTTTTAACAAATTAAGACTCCAACTTTTTCCTAATGTGACGAGATCTCTTTCATTTGCTTCATGCAACAGTTGTATCTTAACCAAAAGATATAAGAGAAAATAATGATGCAAATAAATGACAAACTGAAGAAAGTGAGAATGTTACGGTTTTTCTAAACTTGCCGATATGCACATTTTTGGGGAAGCAAGAGGTACTGTAAGAGCTGCTGAGATCTACAGAGATAAGATTCCCAAATAGCCGTGTACATTATGTAATACACATTTCAACCAACTGATTGTCATTTGCGTGAACTGAGATGCTGAAGGTAAAGTCAGTGGCGTGTATACCCTTTTGAAACTTTAAGGTCTAACATGTAAATTTGAAACCTTTTACCATAGGTTCCCAATTTCAAATAACTTGTCTAAGGCCTCTCTATACGAGTGCAGATATTTCCGTATTGTTAATTAACATTCTGTATAGATCGCTGGTGATGAGACGACAGATAGTACTTTAAGCCGTTTCATCGTGAATCAAATTGCGGAGTCAGGATTCTGAAGTTGCATCCAATTCCTGTTTGATTTACTGTAAACCTTTTGGAGGAAACAAATTATTCAATAATTACATGTCATATTAATGATCGAATGAATTCTAAGGCCAGGTGACGTTGAAGAAGATGATAGGTACTCGTACTATTAAAATGTTGCACACACCCAACTGCATAGACGTTAAAAAGCAGCGAAATCATATAATACCTTTTATAGGAACGTAATACATTTTACTTACGTGGCTCATGCATTGCAACGAGTGACAGACAGTTAAAGGCGACATTCAGCAGATCTAAATTGCTCAGATCAGTTTGATACATCGCATCATTCGTAGGCCGACAGCATCAAGAGACGATGAGAATGAAAAATACAGTTCGAAAGGTTTGTGCTATACCAGGTAAAGCTGTTTATGTAGTTTGCACTGTATTGTGAAAAGGAACCCCCGAAAATATCGCTAGACGATAAATACACATCGATGACGTCGAGATCTTTCTCTGTGTATAAAGATATAATGTCAGACAAAAGACTTCAGAATATTTGAAAAAGTATTTTATAATTAACTACACGTCCCCATCCATTATAAAGGCTTAAATGGGGAACATTTGTGTTTCAGTACTTGTGAGCATTTTTTCTGAAATTAATTGCAACTTAATATGTGTAGCAGAAATCATTATTTGGTTACTGATTATATTGAAATTACAGTTATGAGTTTCTCCTTTTAACTAGGGTTAAAATTATTAAAAACTTTTTGCTGATAAAAAAATTAAATGTTGGATGTTACATATAATTGTTTTATTACATATTTACTTCATTAAGTAATTTTAGCTACATGTTTCTACGCGTATTTCTCCATTTTGATTAGGTAAAATCCGGGCTCTGGTCATGTGCAACTGTCCCAAGGAACGTTATTATTCAAAATTTGGTTTAAGTTTTTTAAGTTAGTCCTTGCTATACAGGATTACTTTGAGCCTTGAAAGCAAATGCCCGAAATGTATGCAACATAATTTAATTGCTGAAGAATACTTTAGCTGTTTTATAATAAATTAAATATTTAACAATTTTAGGATAAACTTTATTCATTATTCATAAAAACGTTCTCAAAGACTAGTCAAATGTAAGACGAACCCAAGGCGAGAATATGTGTCCTTGTTCCTTCCCCATGATAGATCAATGATAGGGAACTGATTATAAGGTACGGCATGTTTACAAAAATATAAGTGTTTTCATATCGATTGTTTGAGATTTGTAGTTAGGACATGAAATGAAGCGAAATAGACAAAATTTGTTGCACCCTTTTGTCATATTAGCATATTTATTCGGTTTTCATCCCCTATTTGAGGCTTCATCACTTTTTTTTAACCTTTTCTCTCATGTTTTGTTAAAAAGAATTAGTGAGTGGAAAAATAAATAATTTTCTTTCTTGAGTAGAAAAGCGATTTTCACTATTCTTGATCAGATACATAAAATTTAATAATCTCATTGTGTAGAGCAGAATGAGAGCTATAAAATGGTCTATTTATAAATTTGCAGCCCCAATAGTTTCCAAATTAATGTAGCAAAACCTGCAAGAGAAAATTTTCAATTAAAGCTATTTGCTAGAATCACAATTCTCTTTAAAGGCCCTAAATCGCCAACTCTTGTACCGAGAAATTATCGATCCCCACCTACCACAACTCCCTGCAATAATCAAAAGGTACTTGCATAAGATGCGCAGTTTTCTTGTGAGAAAAGTTGGAAAAACCCAAAACGTTATATATGCTCTAGATTCAATGGACACAACAACCATCAAGCTTGCCCGGCAACTAGTAAATGACAAAGAAAAAAGTGGAACCGTCAAGGTTGTCCCTTACAGTAGTCTACTTCTTCCACTGCCCCACCAACTTCCTTTCGTTGAGTTTAAAAAGCATGCTCCATTTGTTTCAGTACATAGGTGTTGAGCGGAGTTTCTCCATATGCAAGGATCTACTGAGCTCAAATCGCCAGTGACCCACGTTCTAAAACACAGAAATGTGTGTAATCATGTGTAACAAATTGATGAAAGCCAGTGTACCACATAATATTGGTTACTTTAGGTTATTTGCTACAGTGTTGAATAAAGAATATTATGGACCTGGTTTAGACCTAATAAAGGCAGCCTTTCAGCGCCTTTCTTTTTTTAACCTTTTTGTATGAGTTTTCAAAACCTTTCTTTTCGTTTCCCATCCATAATTTTACATCCGTTATCTGATGTTATTATAGCGCATAAAAGGAATTTGGGTCGGAAAAAAGAATTTGTGTTAAATGGTGTGACAGATTATTCCGATAAAATAACATTTAGGATTGTGGGGAATAAACAATAGCAACGCATAATATAACCATAGGAGAAGTTTTAATTATACGTAAATTCTTGTGAGTTTCTTATTGCATCAATAATAGTATTAAAAAATTCATTTGCACCATAACGGAACAATGTGCAACATCTGTAACGAAAACTGTAAATGAGATATGTAATGAATGGTCTCTTTTCACGCCTCCAGAGTGAAAGTTGCGGAAAGATGTATGATAAATGAGCAAATGCAATCGGGGTTATCATCATTACGAAACAGCATAGCACCCTAATTACACGCAACACTTTGAGAGTAGTGGGTGTTACTGTTTTAAATGCCATCCGAGCAGAACATCTAGCTGTTTAATGTAGTTATAATTATTGTAGGAAATTTGTGGTCTTCATACGTTGCGAAAGTAGTAGCAAGAACATTTCATTCCTAATGAAAGAATTTACTATATACAGCTATGTTAACGTGCTTAAAAAGTATTTTTGTCCTAAGAAAAAAAAAAAAAGAACTAACATATGCTTTTAATGATTATTCATTACAGATAAACGGTTTTAACGATTATATGGCATATTAGCAGCGTTGTTCTGAGAAATAGCTGATTCCCATTAGTAAATTATCACTTTAATACTGCCTTTCTCTCACAGAAATGTCGTCATAGAGAAAGATGCAATACTTCCTATAGCCTTATTACATTTTTAAGAGAATTACGAGGGAAAGACTAGTGCTGGAACAACATTACTTGCATCGAAGTCAAGGTAAGAAGAAAGCTTGTTAATTCATTATATTTGAATGTTCGCAAAAAGTTGCTTTCGTTATTGTCCGAGAAACTCGAACTAGTTAGATCAACGTTTTATGGCTACTGCAGGTATAACGGATGGCTAAATAGGTTTTTCTGATAGATCTTTTGTTACATTTTTTCAAAGGGATTTGTAATTTTGACCTCTTCTTGTAAACGGAAGGGAAAAAACCGGTTTTCAAGCACAGAGGAATCGATGCATTCCGTGTGGAACGTTAATGAAACTTGGTTTAACTCCCTGTGGCTTGTGGTCTTCCTTTTGTTATTACTGAACTGGGTCCTGATGGCGCCGGAAACCTGACTCTGTATAACTAAGCAAGCAAAGGTTCTGTATGCTATGCAATTGAGATCACGGGTCATTTGCATCAGAGTTGTAATTGAATCCCTGGGATGTAGAGCAAATATGAAGGCAATGAACCAATCTGCAGGTTTTTCTCCTTAGGTCTCAAATAGATCCTAAGTTACAAAATTTGTGTAACAGCTTCTTGTTTAACGATGCATATATTTTAAGTTCTGAAAACTATGTTAAAGAGACACATCCATCACCTTTCCTACCCCCTCCCCCAATAAATAACACACACAGTAATTGCTTCCTTTCAGAATATATTATTGTTTTAGAAAGCGGTAGTAACTATTTTAGCTATTCAAAAATCTCTTCTTTTTGCCTGTTTAGTGGTTTAACACTTCCTTCCGTAAGCAATCTTTTGTTTTTCATTCTAGTAAAAACAATAATGTAAATAATCTAGCTAGTTCCCAAGGTTATAATTTATCAGGAAGCCAACTTAAAGTTTGACTGTGTTGCAATGCATTTCTCAAAGCTAATTATTTACATTTGGAGGTACAGAATGATTCAAACGAAACTGACAGATACGTACTTCATTCGCATGCGTCCTAAAATTACAACCTTTCTAAAATAACATATTGAATCGTTGTGATTTGAATGAAGAGTAAACATAACAGAAATGCACGAAAACAAAATGAAGACAAAAAATAGTCACTAGAAAGTAATACGTGGATCACACTTTTTACAGATGACAGTACTACTTTTTTTTTTTCTAGAATGCTTCTGGTAGTGAAAGTATACTTTCCATTTCATTAATTTCATGACATGTTGCAAAACTTTCAGCATCTAAAAATACCAGAGAGCTTTTTATTTCATGACAAACAATGGCGATGTGCTATTGCGATGAGCTACACCTGTCTGTCTAGGCTGCGTAACAACCAGTTTTACAAGTTATCAGGAAGATGTTTCCCAAATAAGGTTTGCAGCTAAATAACGACTCGTGCAGTTCTAGGCTTGAGTATGTAGAAGTAATTGCGAAGCTAATTTTGCTGTTGGCTAATATAACAATTTCGACCACTGCGACCGTAATTTTCATCCTGTCAACACAATAAACGCTGAAAAACATTTCTGACTGAGTAATTAGAAAGTATAGAAGAGTATCAGGGAGGTGGTGAAAGTTAATAGGAATATTACTAAAGTTATCGAAGAAAGAAGATTAATGTGATCTGTACATGAAAAAATAAAAGAAAATAGAAAACGGTAAAATTCCGATGATGTAGATATGGAGTACCGAGCGGAGAAGGTCGGTCCTGGTGGTCTAGTGAAAATCATACTTGTCTTGTAAGCCCAAGATCGCCTGTTCAAGCCCGTCCAAGGTCCAAGGATTTTTTCGGACGTAAAAATATTAAGTATGGCTTCCTTCGAAAGGAAAGTAAAGCCGGGTCCCTTATCTTACATTTTGACACATAAAAGAACCTCAAGCCGCAAGGAAGAGGCCTCTGAGAAAATTTTATCGACTGTTTCACGCTCAGGATTGAATGGGAGGCCGATGACCTGAGATGTTAAAAATCGGCCGTAAATATAAAACAAATCAACAAAAGGAAGAGGAGAAGGCAAGAGGTATGTCTTTTGCAAAAGCATTAACCTCCTCCCTCAAAAAAGAAGAAGAAAGAATTTATAGTATTTAGTTTAAAGTGTTGTCCTCTAATACATAATATAGTCATAATGCTAATCTATCTAACTTATTACCTTATTTTGCATACGAAAATCAGAATTCATAAAGCAGCCGTGTGATACTACAAGAAATGATATCGGCAATCTTCAGTTCGCTAGAAGACATTAGTTTCCAGAAGGTATGGTACATACTTGCCTCTTAGACCCAAGGTCGCAGGTTCAAACCCGATCAAGGCCGATCGATTTTTTAAAGGCTAAAGTTTGGCTTCCTTCAGAAGGGAAGTAAAGCTGTTAGTCCCGTGTCGTAGATTTATGAATATAAAATAACCTCAAGTCTCAAAGCAGAGGCCTATGAACAAAATTTATCGGCAGTTTTACGCCCTGAATTGAATGGGACGTTAATCACCAAAGATGTTAAAGAGCGTTATTTAAGGATCCTAATAAATAAATAATAAAAGCCACGTACTATGAGGGTAGGTTTGTAATGGTTTAAGTTGTTATAAGATTGCCTTTAATCAGGTGAATGTAGGAAAAATAAAGCTGTAACTAGATGAACTCGGCTGTACTATCCTGGAAAAGAATAAACAATTTTAAACCAATAACTTTTAAAAGACTATCGTATAATACTTTTGGTCCCATGACTGTATTGTGCAAATACCTAGTATTTGTATTTATGAAACTCGTGGAAACTGTCACAAATACATAACTCAAATGGTGAAGACGTGTGTGAACATAGTGCATAGAATGGTGAAAACGTATATTTTATATATATTGTTGTTGTTTATAAAGATTATTTAATTTTTATAAATAATTTCATGTTAAAATTACTTTCTATACCTACGTTAATTACCACATTATTTAAACAGTAATCACTACTCTAAAATGTACATAAGATGCAAAAAGCAACCTGTACTACTAGTTTTAATTAGCAATTAAAATAAACAGTTTGTACTTTTTGATTGCTTATTTGCTACGAATTCCACTTGTCCAAGAAAGTTATACAAAATTCCTTCTCTAATTTGAAAATTTAATATTTCAAATAGCTTAAATAACTGCACGTCATTTAATAATTAAATCAATAAACGTATGAAATTAATGTGTTGTTAATTTTTGTACTACATATTGCGATTATTTTTATCCTTCCAAAAAAAAAAAAAAAAAAAAAAAACAGACGACTCAATTAAGATAGGGACAGAACAGAAAAAAGCAAATGTTGTAGACGGAAAAGTGAAATCTTAGTTGAAAGATAGACATTAGGTAATGGATATGTAAGTATTGTTTCAATATTGCATTTTGGAAAGTAGCATTTAACAATAGTTTATTTATATGTTTCATTTTCTTTAAAGAAAACACTACATTCTTCGTTTAAAATTAATCACACTACATTAGAAGCAAACAGGATTTTTATAGGCATTTATTATAATCAATGTTAATTCTTTAAACCAATCATTCATTCTTCCTGCACATTAGTTTTTCCTTAAATTGCCGTTGTAACATTATTTAAATAAATAAAATATTTTAAATTTCTATCATATATGATAGTTATAATCCTTAAGTTATGACTAGTCAATAATTTAAAGAATTGTATAGCTGATTTTTTTTGAGTTGGTTTATTTACGGACGCTCTTTAACAGCTCAGGTCATCAGCCTTAGCTGTTAATTCAGTTCAGGGCATGAAGTGGCCGACAAATTTTTCCCAGAGGCCTCTTCTTTCAGGCTTGAGGTTTTTTTTTTTTCGTGCCGTAAATGTACGACACGGAACCCACGGCTTTATTTCCCTTCCGAAGGAAGCCATACTTAGGATTTTTACGCCCAAAAAAAAAAGCCATTGATCATGACCGGGTTTGAATCCGCGATCTTGGGTGTAGAAGGCAAGTATGGTTATCACTACACCACCAGGACCGACTAGAATTGTATAGCAAATTATAATACACTTAATACTTTTTTCACCTTTATTCTTAAAGTGCATACTGGAATATATATTTAAATACAAGAACCGGATACATAAACTTATTAAAGAAAACAGAACAAATCGAAACATAAGAAGTACTTTTATTTTTAACTATTTCTGAAGGGCTAATAGACATTCTTTTGAGAAAATGTGGTAAACTGACCTAAACTCTTAGAATTAACTTTAATTATAGTTGGTATCTAATAAATAATTAGTTGTTTTTACTATCTTAATGCTATGTTATAACATATTTCTGCAAAGATAAACGTTCAGGTAAGCAAATATTAATTTTAATCCCTTATTTTTTATTTGTTCTTAACCTTATGTTAATTAGAAAATGAATTATTAAAGTACCATACTTCTTCAAGAGCAAAATATGTTTTCCGTTTTTCCAAACGTCTTTTTATAGTGAAGTAATGCGGAAGGAATATGTATAGATTGTTATATATACATGCTAGTGTTATTATCCATAGATTCCCATGATGTAAGATTGGGATTTCCATTTACCAATAATCCCTTAGGTACCTATTCTTGATGTTTTTTAAAACATTAAATCGGTGTTTTCACACTTCATTACAAAAATTAAGACATTCAAACTGTTAAAAAATGAACAATGATAAATATCTTTTAATTATACTAAACTAAATCCAGTAAGAAATGCTCTAAATTACCGAATGTATTGCGGCACATTCGCCACAGGTGGTTTCAATGCAGCTGGATATCTCAGACCTTGATAACATGATGCAACTCTGTCAGGCTGTTTAGCGCAACCCAAGTTTCACTTGCATATTTAAACTCTGAATCACAATGGAATCTTTGTTTAGGCCAGCATGATAAAGTGCAAGTAAACTTTGATCAGAGGCAGAGTGTCTTACAACAGAAGTAAATAAATTTGCTTGTTGATTGCTGTCCAAGCATGGATTTTTTTTTTGGGGGGAGGCATAAATAAGGGGTGCCTGTTGTAAACTCGGTTGATTAAAGGTTGCATTTATATCTAGCGCAATTCCATTGACGCAAGTATTACCTACCCACTTGAAGTAAACTGAACCTAATTGCTGTTTCCGATTTTTTTTTTTATTAATTTATTTATTGACGCTCTTTAACAGCTCAGGTCATCAGCGTCCCATTCAACTCGGGGCGTGAAACGGCCGACAAATTTTGCTCAGAGGCCTCTCTTTCAGGCTTGAGGTTCTTTTTCGTGCCGTAAATGTACGACACGGGACCCACGGCTTTACTTCCCTTCCGAAGGAAGCCATACTTAGGATTTTTACGCCCCGAAAAAATCCATCGGTCCTGGCCGGGTTCGAACCCGCGATTTTTGGGTTTAAGAGGGAAGTATGGTAACCACTACACCACCAGGACCGACTGTTTCCGCTGAGTTTTAATAGAGAGGGAAGTTACATTTAATCACTTTATTAAAAACTGATTGTTAAAATGTTGTCTATTAAATCTTCAAACTGAACTTCTAGCAATTTGTTGCTAACTTTTTTTAATGCACTATCTAATTCTCGAGTGTTCTAGCAACGTCTAAAATGATGTAGAAAGTTCTCAAATGTTCCAGAATTTCTCGAGAGCTTTAGAAAGCTAAAATTTCACATACATTTCTTTAAAAATTCATTTTTAGTATTTTTTTTAAGAATTACAAGTTAAGGTTAAGAAATAAAAAAACAATTATGATAAAGTAAATAAAACATCCTTTTCTGTGTGTCTTCTTCAAAATATTACGAATTAACCAAATGGAGCTACAAATGAAAGGGGAGTTCTTGATTGAGAGTATTAAATCACTTGTAACTTTCTTAATTTAACAACAATCTAACTAAATCGACTGACTATGATTGCTCAATACTCTGATTTTATTCGTTACAATCATCAAATTGAACAGTTTATTAGTACCCTCCAGAGGACTTTTCTGTAGACTTCAATGCCAAAGTGTTGCGTTTTACCTTGTGCATTCTAGTGTATTATAAACTAATAATAATAATAATAATAATAATAATAATAATAATAATAATAATAATAATAATAATAATAATAATAGGGTAGTTTTATACTCAGTTAACATTTCAGCATTTTGGGCAATCTCTTTCTAATTAAAATAATTATTTTATAAATGTTCTTTCTTTGTTTCTGCGCTTTTCAAATGGTGTTGCGAGAACAATTGATAGACCAACAGAGAGAAAAAAAATGAATAGCGTTTAACGCCCGTTTTTGCTACAGAGGCACCATGGGCGGTGGACACTGATGATACATGAGATGAAATGATATATTGGGAAAGGATTTATTTTTAAGGAAGGAAACATTCCAGGCCTAAGTTTAAGGTACCTCCCGGGCATTTGCCATTTATGAGGACTGAGGAAAACCTGAAAAAAAAAAACTCAGTCAGGGAGGAGGGTCCTGGCGCGATTCGAACCCCAGATCTCCCGCTCACGAGTCCGCGCCTTAACGACCTCGGACACCCATGGTGGTTCGAACAGAGAGGGAAAGAGAGAGAGAGAGAGAAAATGCAAACTTTTTTCAAAATTATAAAAAAATAAAATGGATGAAAACTGGAATAGGTGAATCTGCGTGTGTATTATATATAAAATGTATACTAAATGTCTTTTATTTTACTTTACGACTATTTATATCATTCGAAGTTCGAAAACAGCAATCAATCTAAGACAGGTTTCTAGTACCTGAGACAATACAATAACCTCGCTAAGTATGGGAATACCTCAGTTGGTTAATAACAACCCGCCAAATATATTTAATATCTTCTTCTTGTATGTGGTATTTAACTGTTTTATGCCTTTTTATTTTTGAGTAGGTATCTAGAAACACATTTATCTATAAATGTTAAATACATATCTAAAAGTATATATTTTGTCATAGAAGAAACCATATATATATATATATATATATATATATATATATATATATATATATATTCTTTTACAATATTTTATTTCATATCGAGCTGGAAGAATCAGACAGTATTAATTCTCCATTATTCCGTCAGTGCAAGTTGAATAGAACCTTTGACTAACATTTGCCACAAAAGAAATAAAGTGTTGCATGCAAACATAAGTGCTTGCGCCGGGAACAATAGAAAGTATAATATCTTTTAACAGCAGAGAGTTTTTAGGCCACGTAAAAGGGCTAGCACCTGTATTTCTGAAACCGTTCGAGAAACGATCTTAAAATCTTAACTTTAAAAAAGAACCATTACTTCCCACCTGAAGGTTTATCCAGCTGGAGGCGTGTTTCCAGCTGGAGGCGATGGCGGCGGCGAGGGTGGTGGTGGTGGTGGTGGTGGTGGTATCATTATATTAGACATAGAATATGCCATTCTAACTCGTGGGTATTGATTTAATGATTACTTTAGAGAGGGAGAGGGCGGTATTTATGCGTACCAATAACAATACAGAATTATAAGGTTTTGTGAGCTCTAAACAATATGCAAATATGAATATTTTTCATCTGATTATGCGCCATCTGGTTTCTATTTGTATTTCGATGTTCCCACTCAACCAATTTTCAAATGACGTATATGTAGATTTTTTAATTTATGTAAACTGTATTATACAATATGTATAATACAATTCTACAAAAATGATGCAACAAAGTATAAATATATGACACATGAGATGAAGTTGCAGCCCAGCGGCTGTCTTCATTACAACGTGCAAAATGTTAATCTTGCAATAAGTCTGAATGTCGCTTTCCTTTCAGTCTTAAAAGCGGTCGTGGTGGTAGTAAGCGAGTTGAAATGTTGCTCAGAAGTTCAACTGGTGTGACTTAAAAGCGCAGAGAAGCCTCAGTGTAAGGTACACTTGTTCCAACTGTCGGATGATTTCTATAGTACTATATAAATATGCTATTTTCGTATATACTCATTTAAATGCTACTTCACGAATATTTGAAGTTATCTTGCATGAATTCTTCGATATTTTTGCAATATCATATTTCACTGAGAAGGTAAAGAAATATAATACCATGTTTCATTTTCCAAAGTTATAAAAGAATGTTATTTGAGTTTTATTGTATCCTTTCTGTCTTAATAATGCAATTTCAAGCTTCCTGAATGTTCTCGAGAGTCATTTTTTTCGTAATCAAGCATTTGCTCTTATTCTTGAGTGGGAATGGAAGCTTTTAGTGCCTTCTGAAATCACCAACTTCCGGGAAAACGAAAGAAAAGAAAACCACATAAATTGGATTATGCGACCGCACACAACTCACTCCGCTTCAGTGCACGTCTCTTGTCATCTTATCCTCTTCGGGAGAATGAACTCATACAAATTTATGCATGACAAGTATTGATTCGGCTCATGCTTTTGAAGTTGTACCAGCTGTGAAGGGGTGAAGAAAGATTAAACGAAGTAAACAGTGACAGAAGAAAGTTAATAAGAAATAATTAGAGCACGAAAGTTGTTACTTTGGCCTGCTGTAAGGACAATTATAAAGCTCTGAAAAGTTTCCTTTTAAGGATTAATAATGTTAATTATACAGGTTATAGATCAACGATAATAACAACAATGAAAAAAGTATAATTACAAAATAATACAAAAGTTACTAACCACAGAACAATGATGGCAGTTTATATATAAATGCCTTAGAGAAACACTATGTCAGTGATCCTTAGCCCATGTTATAAAACTTTAAATTATACAGGAATCAGACTAAAAGAATAAATGTAATATAACATTTATATAAAACCAGTCTCAAATATAAAAATAGAAAAGTAAGTAACAAGTGAATTACAAGGTATAAAGATTATAACAGGATGCTGTTTGCAACCAAAGCTTTCTAAAATGTACCTAGAAAAAGTCTTAAAAATTATAAGAAAAGTGAATTCGGATGGAAATTTATATTTGTAATATTATTATGCAAAAACGAATTACTTGGTAATAGATGTAAGTGTCAAATTTTGGTTTTAAAAGTAGAGAAAGATTAATGAAGCCCTGCAGAAAAAAACTGCTAAGAATGGAACACAAGGTAGTGAAATTAGAGGAAGAATAAATGCAGGGAAATCAGCCATGTCTAAATTAAAAAGTTCGTCACGCACGAGGTGCGTAAACTAATTGCATTCCTCAGCAAGTAGAATAACTTCAAAAATAATATAATATCCAAAGTATAGTCTTATTAATTATTTAAATAAGTTATGTCATTACTGTGTAGTGTTAGCATGACAAACTCTGAAGCTAATTAATAAAGAAAACTGAACTATAATACATTAATTCACTAAGTTTGTCTTTTCCCCCCTTCAAAATCACTTGAAAATAAATGTCTATAGTGAAATTACCCTAATTTTCAAAAGTAAGGGGACAAATTAGAATTCTAGCAATCTATAAATATTACAAAAGAGAAACCCCATTTTATAATTCTTCTTCTTCTTCTTCTTCTTCTTCTTCTTCTTCTTCTTCTTATTATTATTATTATTATTATTATTATTATTATTATTATTATTATTATTATTATTATTATTATTATTATTGAGCTTAAATCACAAAAAGTAATCGTATATTATTAATTAAATTAATTATATGAATATTAACAAATAAAGCTATATTGTGTGGATATTTTTAAATGTAACCTTGTTTATGAACTGAACTTTTGATATCATTCACTAAAATAGAGAAAAATACCATAAAGTTTCGACCTACTTGTGTATTTAAGAAGAAGATGTTAATATGTTTCAATAAAACTAAAAATTGTTACTATTCAGAAACAAATACAATCTACTAAGCAAATATACAAAATTAACAATATACAATGAAAAGTTCCATCTATTTCAGTGACTTAGAAATTTAATTTAAATTTTATTGTAGTAAAAGTGTGTAATCAAAGGTTTTCTGAGCGCTCTTACATCAAATGTAATTCTCGCACATATATTATAATAATATTTTACAATTTCTATCTTCACGACGACGCTTTTGTTAAATATAAAACATACGCATCGTTATAAAGGCAGTTTATATGCTGAGTTAATTTGTCCTTTTATTTGGAAATAATAATGGGAAAATTAAATGCTAGAGTACTTTTTAAATTTAGGTTTTCAGGTATACCTCTACTCCTAATGTTCCTATTTTCCTGATTTTCATAAAATATTTTTCTTATTTTATTTAAATGGTATATCCGGAGTTTTGTTGTAAAAAATAAAAAACGATTGCTGCCACTATACTGGTTTTAAATTTTGAGTTTCAGGTTAATTCTCTCTCCTAATATTCCAATTTTCCTAAATTTTCAGCTACTATTCTTCTTTATTTTATTTCAAAGGTTGCATATCGAGTTTCATTGTGAAAAAACAAATATTCGTGCCGCTAGAACGATTTTGAAATTTTGGTTTCAGGTAACTCCTCACTCATAATAATTTGATTTTACTGATTTTCAGAAACTGGTTTTCTTTTCCTCCATTGGCATACATCGAGTTTCACTGATAAAAAAATTGCGGCTACCAGAGCGAATTTTTAAATGTTCATTATAGATTAACTCTCACCTCCAATTGCTGATTAACGAACCCAACGAATGCTTTATTAATTGGTCCTTATATGCCGGTTTTCGTTAAGAAAAAATAAAAATTGCAGCTGCTAGAGCGTGAACACACACACAAATACACACATGTATTGTGTGTGTGTGTGTGTGTGTGTGAGTGAGTGAGAGAGAGAGAGAGAGAGAGAGAGAGAGAGAGAGAGAAAATAAAGTAACATTTTGAACTACGTAACTAAAATAACAAAACCAAAGAAGCAGAAATAGATAATACACTTTATAGCAGTTCTTGCCCCTCGCTCCCCCACTAGGACGCAGATATGAGTTTTTTTTTTTTAATATTTCATTGTTAATAACGCTTGATGCTATGTAATATAATTGTAAAACAGTGCTGTATGCAGAAAGAAAATATTTGTAAAGAATGCAACTCTGCATACCTGTCTTGCCTTGAGGCGACTAAGCCTGTCACTCACAATAGAAACAATGACTGGGGCCGGCTACTCGGAAAGAAAGGATTTTTATATATTCTCCAGTCGCGGAGCGAAGAGTTGTTCCATTTACATTCCAAAAGATATCGCAAGAAGGCGATGAACTTTACCGATCTGCAAACATTCCATCTTTTCAGTAGACAATAACACAATTTTAAGTTCGAAAGTTTAAGAGTAGCGCGGAAAAGTGAGCTAGAGCTCACCAATTAGAAACAAGGATTTAAAAAATTCACCTGCCATGTAAGAATTCCCTTGTTAGCTTAGAAAGCGGCGCCACGCGTTTAAATTTAATATAAAAGGGGGACATCCTGCGCAATCCGGGCACTCATTCCCATTCATTCACATTGGATTTTTCAGTCTTCATTCATCTCACAGGTGGAAGCTGCTCGGCGAGGCAGGCTACGCGGCCACAGTGGGCGACGATTCGCGACATTCAGATTCAGATGGACTCGAAATCATTCGTCGCTCGGCAAACGCTTAATAAAATCTCCATTTGGTTCAGGCACTGGTAATTCAATATTCGGCAGTCATTCTCAGTAAACTATCAGCTCTCAATAATCAGCTGTGCTTCCGCCTCCGATGCAATTCGTGCGCCAACAACAGCTTCAAAGCAGACGCAAGTCGTTCCGGTGATTAATTTGCGACCATTCATCTCCAACCTTTCTCCCGTGCAAGATAAGGCACAAAACAGCAGAATCGAGCCTCATCATCTATCATCGTCCACCCGGATGATACCATTTCAAATTAAATATTCACAGAATTCGCTCGTTATATCTCGAACAACTAGTGTTCTTCAAAGGCAAAAAGTCAAGTGACGGTGGTAAAAATAAAGGTAACGTAATGCGTGGAAACAGATTAAACAAACGACAAGAATGAGAGAGAGAGAGAGAGAATACAGAATGAGATAAAACCGTGTTAAACACGGTGGTAAACGCGCTCTAAGGAAAAATATAGTTTCCATCTCTCTATGTTTTATTAAATGCATCATCGAAATCCTTACAGTGAGATAAGGCATGTTTGGCAATCAGCAAGGGAGACTTTGTTTTAACAGAATGTTCATACGTAGCGAAACAGCAGTAGAAGTTAAACCAATATAAAATATTTTGCAAAGCTTACAAGATAGCAAATATACGACATTCTTATAAGAACAGGTAGCAAATGAAGAAATGTTAAATTCTCTGGATAAATTATGACTGCAGAATGAATGACATGGCATAATTAGCGCACAAGTTTACGTTTAGGGCGTTGACAAGGATATGAGTCTGCAACAGGACGAGGTAAGTTGGAATGAGATTGGTTGTGATAAAATATACTTTTCAGGTGTTCTAAAAATAAGGTGGGGCACAAATTTAGAAAAATCACTTAAAGATAAATGTATTAATAAAGTATCGTTACATTCTTGCAAAATATGTTTGATTTCTCAATTCCAGGCAGGTAAGTATTAATAAGGTTAATGAAGTCCTTATTGGAGTTTTAGGTTTGCATTGGAAAGTTTTGTGTTCTGGGATGATACGGGACTCTAAAAGATAGGAAGGACATTTGTGGTCTTAGAACTTTTGAGCTAGATTTTTAATATATGCGTTAAGAGTTGTGTGAATGAATGAATAAATGAATGAATGATTGAATGAATGAATGAATGAATAGTGTTTAACGCCCGTTTTTTGCTACAGAGGCACCACAGGCGATGGACACTGATGATACATGAAATGAAGTGATATAGGGAGAAAGGATTTATTTTTAAGGAAGGAATCGTTCCAGGTCTAAGTTTATGGTACCTCTCCGGCATTTGTCATTTATTAGCACTAAGGACAACCTGGAAAAAAACCTCTGTCAGTGAGGACGGTCCTGGCGGGATTCGAATCCCAGACCTCCCGCTTACAAGTCCGCACCTCAACGACCTCGGCCACCCGTGGCGGCGTGTCAAGAGGTGAAAAGTTGTTATAAAGGTGGTGGCTACCGATTGAAAGAAAAAACGTCCATCAGCAGGAGGTGCGTAAACTAAGCGATTTCCTCAGGAAATTGTTAAGTATTTTTTCATAGTCTAATGTCAGTTAGTTCATGCGCCATTTCAGCTGAAATCCCTTAACAGTCGTGCATAATTGACACAAGAATGTTTAAGAAATATCTGGTGAATTAGCATGAAATTACGCAAAAACCACTTAAGTACTATCATTGATGTAACGGTGTATGACAAAGTTTCAATCAGATGCAACGTCACCTGAATCGATATTCTGCCATAAAAGGGAGGAGTAGGGAATTTGCGCAGTGACTAGCAATTTTATTTGAAGTGATTGCAAAAATCAAGGACGAGCTGGATGAAGCGCATGAAACTCTGCATCAGCGTTCAAGACTATTTTTGAAAGAAAAAAAAAAGTTTAAAAGTGACCGTACTTGGACCGAATATGAAGCGCGCTCCGAAACTCTCGGTTGCAGTCACCATGAAGGATATCATTGAAAAAAAAAAAAAGGGTTTCGTAATGGAAGATAGCGGAAACTGTTGACATCTTAAATTAACCAGTGCATACTATAATGAACAAAAAAATTTATATATGAAAAAATATGTGTGCTTCGTGGATGCTCCAATTGTTGCACAAAAAACACTATTTTTTTCAGGTCAATGCACTTTTTTACACATCAACAATTAAAATGCCCAAAATTCACAAAAACAGATTTGAATTGATTCCTCGTTCATCCTATTCCCCGAAATTAGCCCCTAGCAACTTCTTCCTGTTCGCGAACTTTAAAACGTTGTCGCGGTTGAAACGAATGTTCGTTTTAATGAAAGTTTATTTCGCAGAGTTTAACCGGCGTAATAAAAAATGTAAACCCATTCCACTAAGCCTCAATGGAGAATATGCTGAGAAATAAAACTGATATGTTCCAAAAGGAAATGAGTTTTAACTTCTTTATTAAACTTTTCAGGCGAGCTTCAACTTTTCTAATGAAAATTAAAAAAAAAAATTTTTTATTAATCATATAAATGCATATTTAGACGGTTAAACATTTAGGAGCATATTTATAACAAAATCTCAATTAATCATTAATCATTACATCATATTCGGGGCAATTATCCATACATTTTATGAAAACGAAAATGGACATTTTTGAAGTTTAATGTCATTTTTTTTCAGGATATCTGTAAAATATTTATATTTTTGTAAAGTTCTGTATGAACTTGTCTCTGGAATATTTGCTTTCAACAGCAGGTAGAAGTATCATTTGGCTCTGTGCAGGAAAACATGATTGACAGTGCAATAGAAAAGCAAGTCGGGGTGGGATAAAGCGTTTTTCTACCAGCTGTGAAACTATTGTACTTTTAATCTCTCTCTCCACGGAAACAAGAAAATGGTTGACCATTCTTTGTGCCCTCGTCCTCGTTTCTCACTTAATAACTAAGTTAACTATTGGAAGCGTAAGTTTGAAAACTAGGATTTTAATCATGATTGGAAATATTTGCACTTATAAAATCTAAAATCTGTTTATTATTCGTGTTGCATCCAGCATTTTTTTCCACTACTAGCCAGAAAGTAATATTCCAATGAAAGTAATATTTAATTTTAATTAAATATTATAAACATTTACCATTGCTTAAATCAAAACCGATTGTTGTTGATGACAATAATATTAATGGATTACAGAATAAATAACTGCCATGTTTGTAGTTCTATGTGAATGAATGAGCATGAAAATGTCCGAGGAAAATTCATTTTTTTTCGACCCTTGGCGAATTAATGACGAATTCGGTGTCTGTTTCTATAAAATCCTTCCAATATACCAGCTTGCAATCGTTCCGATGGATAACCTTATCAAGAAATAAGAAATAAAATTATTATACCCACCTTCCTGTTTTGATAGATGCAGCTGTCATAAAACCTTTATTCTATCTATCCTCAGTATGAACTGATATTGGCGTCTACGTCACAAGAATGAACAATGTTTTCCAACTTAATTTGAAGTTGCGTGTTCCGATCCCTAAATAACATCCAGAACTACTAAGACAAAAAATGATCATTTTTATATATTTAGTTCTGAGTAATTTAAACATAACATTTGTGCGTATTTCATTGGATTTCAAATTAAAGTAAAATAGCAATTCATTCACTTTTCTTAACGATATGCCATACAGTCACAATTTTCAAGTTTGGCAGGCATACCGCTTCATACCAACTCTAAAAAAAACCAAAGAACAGAAAGTGCAAATGGGTTTGTTGAATTAGGAAATGTTTAGAATAGAGAGCCGACAATTTGATATAAATTGGCAGAAAGGCTGAGTTTTGAAAGATTTGTGTAGGGAAAATGCTTTCTGTGTAAGAAGAATTGCAGAATGAGAACTGAGAATCGGTATTTGTCAAAAGGCAAGAATTAAGAGAAAGAGGTAAGTTCAGTTAACCGATACACTGACGATTCATTGACTGGTATTAAGAATAATAGCCATGCAGATCGTAAACTATTATGTGTAGGTCCCCCCCCCCCTTTTTTTTTTTTTTTTTTTTGCGAATGATCTGATAGTTCGGTCTGTTTCAAGTATTTAAAAATTGGCCATGATCATGAAGGAAATAGAATTATTAATTAATTATTGGGTATAGTTCGTCCAGCACTTAGGTTTTTGTTTCACTGAATTATTTTGTTTATCATGACTAGTTCCTTATGATTTCTTCCGCTAGATGACAGTGCGTAGGTTATGTTGCAGTTAACCTACAACGATTTACACATCATCCATTATCAATTTGTATTTACGACAAGTAGGCTGTTAGACCGTAGATCCCCGCAGCAAACCACTGGGTTCATAGATTTCTAGGATTTACCCATGGCAGCGTTAGGTTAGTGTGTGTTTAAATGAGTTAATTGCGAATTTCATTTTTTCCGAATTTCCGCTTAGATTGCGCTAGAATTCCAGTTATGTTGCCTATTTTAAAGTTCGCTCTAGTGGGGGTGCAATCGTCACTAGTAGTAGGAGCCTGTGGTATATAAGTAATGCACTGCAACATAAAAGGGGAAAGGAACTGTTGGACAGGTTACTAGCTAGTAGATACGAGTGCTCCCGCAATATATTTATAAATATAAAGATTATATTGTTTTTACCTTTCTGGCTACAATATGTTGTTTCTTATTACAAAATTGAGTTTTTTATTAGGTATGTTTCAACTTCATTTAATCACTTTTTACCACGCGTTGTTTTATTGCGCCTGAATTGCGGCGGAACTATTACCGCGTGCAAAAGCGGCATATGTATTGGATGAATTATTCGGAACAGTTAACAAACGCTGTAAAGGGTGAAGCCTAAATGTAAATAAGGAGAAGACAAATTGTAATATTTAAGAAAGGTAGAAAACTAGTAAACACAGAAAATGGCGAAAGCAAACCAGTATTATAAAATAGTAGTATGATATTGCACTTAGGGATTAAAGTCGACGGGTAAGCAAAATGGAAGACACAAGAGATATTAGGATCGGCCAGTATCAATAATAGAGGATGTTTATATCGAATGATCTAATTATCTGATGATCAAGGCGGTGTTGAGGATTGCATCGATTCTCAAGGAATCGCGCGAGGTGGTAAGTTTACCGAACTGCTACGTTGAGTTTGTCAGTCAACAATGAAAGAAACAACGCGTGTCTACTCCTAGAGTAAAGTCTGCTAAAAATACTAAATGGCAAATAGGCCTGATTATTTTATTCTACAACGAGAGTTTCTTTATGATCCGTATATTCGTACCGAGTCTGCTCATGCTGTCAGGAGATTATTTGAAGACATTTACAAATGATGAAGTTCCAAGTCATAACGCGATTCACATAGAATTAAGAAGAAGAATTGGTGAGCAGATGCCAAAAATAGGTGAAAAATGAAAGCAGTAGTTCCAACATCTCTTTGTGTGAAATGGGCGAGTACATAACATTTTAAGTGCATTAGAATTTGTTAGATTGTCACTCTAATGTTTCTATTTATTGCACCGTCTCTTGCGTTGCCACCATTCCCGCTCACACTCTAGAGTTATCAGACTGGGAAGGTTTCATTATGGAGAGAGGTTTAAAAGATTGATGAAGATTTTTGAAATTACTAGAAGGTACATTTTGAAAGAATACAAAAAAAAAGTGTTCTAGTAAAGGCAAATGGATCCATGCGCTTGATTTGGGGAGAAAGAGAGAAAATACTGTAAAATATTTTATAAAGTAACAAATAAAAATTTAAAGATGTAGGAATTTAACACCATTTTTCCTGATCAGAAGAAAAGAGGTCGTTAGTATTCTATGCTTCAATGAAAAACAACTGAGAAAGAGAACGATAATCAAACAAAGAGGATGAGGATGATTGCGAAATGTGGAGATTAAAAGGGAAAAGGAGGGCTTTTACACAAGATTATGAGTTTTGTGTGTAAGAAGAGAAGATATAGAACAAATATTTGAATGTGACTATACAAATGACTGGAGGAATAAATTCACTAAAGGAAAATTACTTAAATAGATACAGGAACTGCAATGAGAGTACTGTTTAATAAACACTGTAATATAATAAGGAATGTTTTGGGTTTACTTTTTAACTGATAACTTAGGTACAGTTTAATTTAAATTGTAATATATATAGCAAATACATTCATTTGTGCTGGCCCACTTTAGACCCTGCTGACTTGACTCTTTTCTTAATAGTCGGGCAGTGCTTGTAGGTGATGGACAGTAAAAATTGAAAATAACCATCGCAACATATCTGGCACATCAAGATCAGTCTTAATCTCCTGCAGTATCAGCCATTTGCAGAGATTCATCTTCACTCGTTCAAAACTGCACCAGAATGCTCAATGGTTCACTTTCATGACTCAATTCAGCTCATGGAACCCGCCTGTTATTACAGAAAGTATAAAACGCGTTCATTTTTTTCAACATTATCAAAGATGTAAAACTTCCGGAAGGAAAAAAAAAATCTTTGGGACGACTTTTCTTAAGCGGAATTGGGGCTGGGTAGGAAGTTGACATTCTGCCAAATACGTCACAGTTGTGAACTAGTTTCTAATAACAAGAAAAAAAGTTCATAACGGTCTGTGGCATTACCTCACTGCAGACGGGGTCGCTCCTGGTGATGTACTGGTAACCATGCTTGACTTCTAAACCCAAGTCGCGGGGTCGAACCCGGCCAGGATCGATGTATTTTTTCGGGCGTAAAAATCGTAAGTATGACTTCCTTCGAAAGGGAAGTAAAGCCGTGGGTCCCGTGTCGTACATTTACAGCACGAAAAAGAACCTCAAGCCTGAAAGAAGAGGCCTCTGAGCAAAATTAATCATCCATTTCCCACCTTGAATTGAATGGGACGCTGTTAACCTGAGATGTTAAAGAGCGTCCTTAAATAAACAAATAAAAAAACTGCAGACGGATATTACCCACCTTCAGTGCTCATATGAACAATGTTTAAAACAAGAGTTTTTGTAATTTAAGGCAAAGTATTGCTTTTTCAGGTTATCTATAGTTTCTTTTCTTTTTCTTTCTTTCTTTCTTTCTTTCTTTCTTTCATTCATTCATTTTTTCTTTTCTTTTTTCTGCTGACTTGCACTTCGTCTTCGTAAATGTTAAATTTCATGAAATGAAATGGGAACAACAAATTAATAATTATTTTCCTTTTACTTACAGAGTGTTAGGAAATATTTCATCCAAACCAGCAAACGTGAGTCAGTTTGGAACAATTCGTTACAAATAATGATCTCTGTGGTTACAGAACCATTACCCATTTAACTGAACAAGTTAGAAAACGAGTTACGTAGTAATGTGGGAGTCGTATGTAGGTTCTGCTGGTTATGCCACTGACCCTGATCAATGCAGCTCGTTTGGACCCATGGTCATTCTGTTTAAGAGTTTGCGCTTAACTAAGAGTGTTTCTAAAGCTTTTTATGTCACCGCGTGACAAAAGTACATCAATAGAATCATCTAGATCCAAATTCAAGCGGTTACTCTTTCAGCGCACACTCCACCAGGCATATCGTTAAGAAAACTGGATAAGAAACCATGCATTGTACTGCAATTTGAAAGCCAATGTAGCGAACAAATATAAAGTTTGAATTATTTGGAGTACAATAAATTTAACGATTGCTAGTGATACTGGATCTCATTTAGAGATCAGACCGCAAATTAACTTGGAAAACATTTTGTTCATCCAGATATTTCTCGCACTTTTTTGCGGCGTAGAATTGTTGTGAAGGGCTGGTTGCACCCAGTATCAAATCCGCATTGAGAACGATTACAATGAATACGTTTTACGGCTGTTGTCTCATAAAAAAATCAATTCACTGTCACCAGGTCCACCTTTTCGGTAGGCTTAAGAAGAAGCACTTGATTTTTGTGGAGATTGACTTCAGTTGATCTGAATCTTAAAAGACTGGATTGATTCACAGAAATGATTGAAAATGCAATATTTACAACCCTTTGGAAACTGCAAGTGTCTTTTCATGAATGTGATCATGCATAAAATATATTTTTCATAGACTTTTTATTAAAGTTGAAACATGTAACCAATCAGATTACAGCATTTCAGTGAAGGGTGAAATATATTTTTCTTGTATCAGTCAGTGTCAATAATGTATAACTGTTGAAGGGTCGCAGTTGCACACGATGTCTAATAGTGCCAAATCACAAAATGGTGTACTTTGATAACATGTGTATTAATTTGACTTTGGATATATATTTTAAGAATGTCGCATCTTTTTAAAACTATTTAAGTGCTAAATTTCCTTCTTTACCGCAAAAAGAATATGCAATCCTGTTCCAGTAACAATTTCCATCATTAATCAAGTCTTGTAATGCTATGGAATGACTATTAAGCAGATATTGTGAATATAGAACATAAGTTCACCATGGATCAGGACATTTCAAAATTCGCAGTCAAATAGCTTGAAAAGAGAGCAGATCTGATTATTCCCTGTGCCAAAGAAGTGAAGTAAGACTGTCCTATGCAATAGGACAAGGATAAACAATAGGAAGATAAGAGTGTATACTGGGGAAATGGGAGAGCACCGAGGAGAGGGGAAAACCCCCAGCTTTGTCATAAAAAGTGCCGCTTCGCAGCACCAATAGTCGAATTTGGATCGGATGTATTCGTTGTAACCTAAGTTAAAAATATTTGGAATGATCATATTAACAGTATGAAAGTGAGGAGCAGGAAACAAATTAAAAAGATGCAGATGCTTTAAGAAGTGGAATCTCAAAAATTGTCAATTACGAACTGATAATTATCGATGACAATAACAGAATGCAAGTGAAAAGTTGAAAAAGGGCGAAAACCAGAACAACCAGTAGGTAATTTGTTTCCTTACAGAATCGCTTTCGAAAAAGGAGTGTGTGGTACAGCATTGGATTGGATTGTTGCGGTTTTAAACTTCACACTTAATGTATTATGTGGATATTCTGATATCTAGCTCAATGTTCGCTTATATTGGGAGATATCGCTCTAAAGTTTTATTCAGCATGGGTTACTGCGTATTTTTTTCATCCACTTTGAAAGTACTGCTACAACACATGATAAATATTTTGTAATCCTTATTAGCCCCAGTTGGATCATACTCGTTGATTTTTCTGTATTGATGATGAGAATAAAAGTTACAAATATATATTGTAAGTTAATTATTCGCTTCGACGTGAGGAGTTAGAAAGATCATATTTGACCTCTCAAGAATACAAACATCTTTACAAGTAAACACCAGCATTCAAGAGGGGAAATAGTCAAACCCAATAACTAATAACCTAACAGCACATAGCTTTCAATCCTGTTTAACCTCATTCACTCCTGACAGAAACCTATAATTTGCTGTACTCATTCATTGAGCATCTAAGACCCGAGGCAAGTGTGTGATGGTCATAAAATGTATCCACCATACTGCTAAGTGCATATAAGGATATATCCTTATTCAAACAGAAAGGCTCTAAAAGTGTTTACAGAGCCAGGTCCTTGCGGCAATTGCAATTTCAGCTAGAGATTTCTTGAGTTATCCTACATACACTAACTCAGAGAAAGCCCAAAAGGGTGCCATTTCTTCACCTTTCATCACAACATCACATTCATCATATTTCCTTCATACTATGCGGATATTTTAATCCAAGTCACGACTCCATCCAGATAGCCTTCACCCCAATTGAGTGAACTTCCTAACAAACGAGAGAGGCCCCCAAATGAACGGCGCCTGCTTAATTTCTGTCAATCACAATACAGCATCCTGCATTCCATTTTCATATTTATTTAATATCCGTTCCCTTCCCCATCCCACCCCCACTGTCAATCCTTGCAGATATTTCGAATTATATTGCCCAGTCATTGAACTCCGCTCTTCCCTCGGAAGGGGAGCCATTTGCATTCAATACAAACACTAATTTCACTAAGGCTACTGCTAATCTACGGCAGACCGGCAGTTCTGGCACTTGCCCTGTCGTCGACGACAACGTTCCCAGCAGGTAAAGGCGACACCCGAACCGAGATGTATCACTGGCAGCTTCACCATAGTGTCACACTAGAAAAGAAGGTGTGTATTAGACTTCCCTCCCCAACCCACACCTCCTCGGGAGCTGCAGCGAGAGTTGCACGACGAAGTCATAAGATACCATCAATGTTCGAGGATCCCTTCCCTGGCTAGATATTAGTTATGAAAGAAATTGCTGTCCTCACAACTAATAGAGATGCAGTGAGAGAACGACGCGAAGTATGGATGCAGACTTACAACCAAGAGCATCTCGGGCCGTCGCTGCTTTGGCGTCACACATACAATGTGAAGAAGGCGAAAGATCGTCGCCGAGACCACCCTAGAGGAAGTGGTCATGACACTGAAAGACCTAGGCATCAAAGTGAAGCAGATACACCAGATGCTGAAGGCAAACCAGCACAGAAAGTGCCAATGCCACTTTACTTCTTGGTGTAGGTCGCCACCTCGGGTCAGCGCAACCAGCTGCACGGCATTTGTGCCCTCTCTGGACCCGCATCCGGTGGGAGGTGGTCCATAAAGTCCTGGGCCTACACGATGTTTTAAGTGCCTAGATTACAAATACACTAGTACCAACTGCACCAGGGCTCTGAGGTGCCTCAGGTGCGGAGACAATCATCTGACTGCAAATTGCGACAAAGCAGCAGGTTCGCCCATTTGTCTACATAGCAAAGAAGAATATGTGGCCACCTCAACAGGTGTCCAGAGCGGCTGCGTCTGATCCCGGCCCAGAGGGCCCCTGTAGAAGAACATCTACTTCAAATAATTCCTATTGTGGCACAGAAGATTCAGGAAGCCAGAAGTCAGATTCAGAATATCCAAGAAGCAATGGCCTCAAGTCCCGGTCATCTCAGCAGACCAACCGCAATCCCGACATCCACCAAGAAACAGCTCAGCCGGCCAACTACACCGAAAGAACCTTGCCGAAGGCCCATCCTCTAGATCCGACTTTAAAATCAGCGAATGCTCGACAACGCAGAATTGCAGTGGAAAGAAGTGATTATTATCTACATTTTGAAAAAGGGGAAGGACCATGTTCACCCCTCCAGTTACCGGCCAATCAGCTTGCTCCAAGGTGTTGGAAAAAATATTGTTGCCCCCCTGGTGCCATTGTTTGAACAGCTTATTCCGGAGCATCAGTTTGGTTTCAAGAGAAAACATTCAACCTCTCAACAATAACTGAGGTGGTGAGGAAGACGGCACTTGGATTTCGCAGGCGCAAGTACTCCGCCGCTGTGCTGCTTGACATCCATAAAGCATTTCCTTGTACATAACACTCAGGGCTGTTATACAAACTCATAAACACTAACATTCCCTGTCCGGTGATTAAATTAATGCCCAGTGTCCTATCAAAAATTTCGGTTAAGATGGAAGGTTGTGCATCCGACCAGCGTCCAATATCAAACGGATTGCTGGAGGGCAGCGTACTATCACTCACGCTGTTTTCCGTGTACACTCGGATTTCCCCATTAGGTGGAAAATTACGATATTCCATTACGCGGACTATATGCTAATTCTTGCAAAGAGCAGAAAACTTGAATACGTTCTCACCCAACTCCGTGCTCACCTTAGCGAAGTGCAGGAATGGAGCGAGAATTGACGCTTAAGTGGTGAGAAATGTGAGGCCTTTCTACTCACTAACGCCTGAGACCAGCGAACCTAGAACTTATGAGCGTAAATAGGCAATTTCTTGGAGGAGACAGATCAAATACCCTCCTTTACACTACAACGTGCGTATTTAGGGAACAAAAGTCAGAGCGGTCACTTCAAAATTGGCCCCCTATTCAAGATCAACTCCGTTCTACTCCATGTGAAGTTACTAAAGTCACTATACCGGCAATCATGTTGTATGTATGCAAGGTTTGGGGATATACTGCTCTCACTTGCTTACATTACTTACAGAAGGCTGAAAACATAGCCCTAAGGATCGTTTTTGGGATATTCAATACACTCCAGTTTGAAATTTTACACCTAATTGCGGCCTCGAAACTATTGGAAAGCATGCCACAAAGCATACAACACATTTGCATAGCATTCTAAGAAATTGATAAGGGCATCGGCAACTACAACGCTGAGCGCGTCACGGAGGCATGGCCACCTCCTCCCTCGAGAGGTGCTGGGTCCAGATTAACATTAAAGGGTATAAAGTGCCACCGCAACTGCGGGCTTGGTCCCAAAAGTTCTGCTTTTATCTGCAGGGCAACCAATGCGATAAAAACTCTTGGCTGACGTACTCCCGTGGTTCTCTAGGAACCGCAAAGTTAAGCCGGCTTGGGCGTGGCCAACACTTAGATGGGAGGCCAAATGACCTTCCATCGCATGAAGCCCACACTACGCGTGTCACCAAATGCCCGCCCGAGGAAACACTTACATCCCTCCCACAGTACCATCAACCTTATTTTTACTGACGTCAGTCAACTCAAGCAGAAAAGACAGATATAACCACCATGTGGCGAGGTGCCGCCAACAACTCGGCTCGCCTTGTCGAGGCGGCCCGACAGCATGGATGAATGGATCACACATAGACATCTATATAATGGATAAAGGGATGGCATGTGCTTTTTGAAATTCAGCCTCTAATCTTCATAACAAGTAAACACTTTATCATATTTATACCAATATAAACAAATATACAGTTAGGTTATATGAGAGTTCCGGGTCGCCTGAGCGCGGGGAAATTGCAGTCGCCGTAACTGGAAAAATAGATAGAATCACCGCACATGAGGTTAGTACTTTTGTTGTTAATGTTTATATTTTAACTGAAACATAAAAGTGTATTGTATTAGAAACTGGTAGTAATAATAAGCACTAACTTGTGGTATAAGAGATGTTGAAAAGGATGCCTTTCAGCGGCAATGCACTGCCGGCATCTGCGCGGTAATCTCCTGTATTTCCTTCCGTAAGAACACGATACAAGTTTCTTGTCACTGAGAGATTCTACCTCTCATAACTTTTTAACAAGTTGGCGAGCAACATGATTGTCAGGATTTGTTTTCTTAATTGCGAGTCGCCTTACCCGTTCTCTGCAAGAATCCGTTTTCACATATGTATCGTGTCTACATAAAAATTTGCTGTTGAAGACTATATTTAGTTAATAATATAACTAACAAAGAACAACTAGCACACAATTTACACAAATGAAATCATGAGTAGCACACACACCACCCGTTGACAAACTAACTACAAACTGCTACCTGCACACGCATATAAGACCTTGATGACTGCTTCTCTCAGTACGCAGTCGCGCTCTGCCGTTCATGATTCAAATAACCTCGCTGCACAATGTATTATAAGTCACTGTCGTCTGTAAAAGAAACTATATGGGTTCACTCTACTTGGCAAGGGGAACCTAAATTCGATTTATACTGCAGTCATAAGCCAATATATTACCTGTGGTCTGCAACATGTAACCAGATATTCTCTTATATGAAATGTGATTTTCTTTCACTGAAGTCATATGTGAGGCTAAGGTTTGGAATCAGAATCAAATAAAGAAAATTCCAAGTCACGGCCTGCACTTGTAGATTTTCTGCTTTTGTTGCTGGTAGTTTTATTGTCCGATTTACTGTATTCCTGTCCAACCTGTTATATTTCATATGAACTCTAGTGTGTGGTTAATTATGAAGCTTGGGCCTGAGTACAGGAAAATTTCGAGTTGCCCCTAAGGATGAGATAACTTTAGAGGTGTCCAGGGTATATAGACTCGGAGGGCGATATCCGCGGTTGTGGTCGGACAGGGCACGATAACTTAGATGGTAGGTATCGACATGGGAAGTCGAAGATCAGTGGTTGGAAATTTTTCTCTCTGACATGGATTCCGAAATATATTCTATTGTTGAATGGTTTACCGCTCTTCATTCATCAGATTTAAATAGAACGAAATATACTCAAACATAAGACTGACTACAGATTTTTCACTTCCACCCATATTTTTCTAGGATTTTATTTTATGCTTCTCATATGGTTTCGTTGCTTCTTTTCTTTTATTGTGTAATTTTATTTCATCTATAAAAATCCGCTGTTTCTTAATTTAATTGTTTTGTTTTCCGGACCATTTCGTCTTTTTCTATGCAGATCATATTCCTAAAAATTAATTGAAAAGAATTAATATGTTCTTTGTTTATTTATTCTTTTAAAATGTTTATAAGTTTGTGTCATAGGAAAGAATGAAGATAATAAATAAATAATATATAATTTACCATCAAATCTTTATCTTAATCTTGTTTAAATCATTCAGTTATACAGATTTTTTCCCTTAAACATATGAATAAAAAATCACTATAGAAACTTGTTAACAAGTAGTTACTTTATTCTTGTATAATGTCAACAAATATTTTCATTTTAGTGGTCCTGTGTGCCCTTTGTTTCATATGTAATAACATAATGCAAATCCTTTTCTGCAGCACAAGTAAATTATTTCTTTCAATCTGTGAAGCACTTCCCCACTCAAGTTGAGAATGGAAAAGGGAAAACTATACTTTAGGAAGACAACTCATTTTAAACTACACCTTCAATATACAACCTTATTTCTTGATATATGCATTCTAAATATAAATTAGTTGAAATAACCGAGAATTAAATGTGTTAATTTCATGTGTAGTTTAACCATTGTATTTAAGATTTAACAGACCCATGTGTTTCCTCGTTTATTGCAGTTTTGTTTAGATTGATTTTTTTTGATTGATTTATTTAAGGACGCTCTTTAACAGCTCAGGTCATCAGCGTCCCATTCAACTCAGGGCGTGAAACGGCCGACAAATTTTGCTCAGAGGCCTCTCTTTCAGGCTTGAGTTTCTTTTTCGTGCCGCAAATGTACGACACGGGACCCACGGCTTTACTTCCCTTCCGAAGGAAGCCATACTTAGGATTTTTACGCCCGAAAAAATCCATCGGTCCGGGTTCGAACCCGCGTTTTGGGTATAGGAGGCAAGTATGGTAACCACTACACCACCAGGACCGACACAGTTTTGTTTAGGAAAAATGCTAACTCCTCATGTTAAGTGTTAGGAAGTCAACGGTTGGACAGGGATCGACTTTAAAGTCTGCCTATACCTTTTGATATTTTTGTCAAAGCAAATATCAGATAAATTGGAACAGCTCAAATCCTCCAGTTCATATACAGCAAAACGATGCATGTCCTGAAGACCTAAGCAACGATAAGGAAGAGTAAATAACCAAATTGAAAAAGGTTATGGCTTTGCCTTTTTCAAAAGAGCAACACTTTTGTTTACTCGCATAAAAGATTCCACCACCCACGTTAAGAGTCAAGAGTTAAGCCCACGCTCAACAAATTATTTATATATATAAGACTTTTTTCTGATGCTTTCGGTTACTATAAAAATAATAAATGCACATACTTCATTTAGATATCAAAAACCGTTATCTCTTCAAATCCGCTCACATACCTGCGTTTTGGACATCCGTAGCGTTGTCCGTTCCGTTGCAGCATGCTGAGGTGACAATTATTATCGCTAGCAGTACCGGTTTCGCCCTGGCCATTGAGTCTGTTCCGGCTCTGCTCCTCGGCCATCTGAGAATGATCTTTTTAAGACTTTCACTTGCACAACTTGCCATTTCCAAACAACGTTGTATAGTGGGAGGTAAGACATGTATATACCTATTGCCTAACTGTTCCAGCTATGGACCCATGTAACTCTTAATTCGACGTACATTCCCCTCGTGTTTCTCATAATAGCTCCTTGGCACACGTTTTCTTTTGTTTTCTGAGCAATACGTGTTAACACTTTACAGCCTTTGCGTGTTTATACACATTGTTGAAGATTATGGAAAATAACCCTTGGGGAATAGAAATACAACTAATTAACTGTAGCATAATTAAAGACTGTTATTTATTCAAAGAAGTATATTAAAAGAGAAAGATGCCTGAATATAAATACGACACTTCCAGACTAACTTTATTAGAAATGCGCCAAGAGACAATTTTAATTTTAAAGTTTCCTCGTGACACAACTTCCATGATAGGATAGAGGTCAAAATGCTGATCCGAGTTAATAAAAGTTTAAGAGTGAAGAAACGAGTTTGCAGCAGTGCATTTTTAAAGAGCGGTGCCAAAGTCGTCAAAAGTAAGGATGAGAAATAAGACCGGGCTCGACTGTGACAGAAGTATTTGAAAGAATGAAATGTTCCGTCACGCAGCAGCTGCGTAAACTTAGCGAATTTTCCAGCAACTTGAATAATTTAAAAATGAGTATAAAATCCAAATTAGGGCTTATTAATTAATGAAATGAAATAAGTTATGGCATTATTGTATGGTATTTGGAAACAAAATTAGAATTCTTGCAATCTATAAGTATAACAAAAGGGAAGCGACATTATTATTATTGTTATTATTATTATTATTATTATTATTATTATTATTATTATTATTATTATTATTATTATTATTATTATTTAACCTTTACGATCTCGGTAAAAATCCAGCTTAGCTGCTTTTTAATTCGAAGCCTTGGAAGTTTCTAATAATCAAAAGAAAAGTATATGTAGTAGGAATGGCTTTATCGGCACCTTTGATGATGTTGCTCATAATTCCAGCTTCGTGTTGTTTGACTTCTCAATGAATGTCTGATATCGTTGCTATCTCCGCAGCTAAAATATTATCGATAATAAGCGTAGAAGTTGCACATTCATTAATTAAACGAATTCCGAAGGAATCGATTTTTGAACATTTTCATCAAATCTCCACATCGATCCTCCCTCCTAGGCTCCGAAAATGGCAATGAATTTGTGTGTGTGCAATGTGTATGTGTGTGTGTACAATGTGTATGTATGTGTGTGTGTGTATGGTGTGCGGCCGTTAACGCTCTAGCGGTCGGAATTTTTGTTTTCCTCAATGATACTCGGCATATAACCATCTATTAATAAACGATTCATCGAGTTCGTTAACCAGCAAAATTGGACCAATGGGGTGGTCAGTGATTAACCTAAAGCGGAAAAAATAAAAAAAAAAAAAAAATTCACTGTAAGGGCCGCATCCCCCCCCCCCAGCGAAATAAGGTATATTTCTTTAAAATAAATTTATAAAAATAGTTTGCAAAAATCAGGGCGATTCGGCCATTAGGAGCGGGGATTTAAGTGAAATTTAAAAATAGCTTTCGCTGCCGCAATTTAATATTTTTAAAGGAAACTTGGTATATGTCATTAAAATAAAATATGAGAAATAATTTCTCATAGAAAATCAGTGAAATGGATCTATTAGGTGTACCCGAATTCCCAAAATTTAAAAGTCGCTCTAGTGGTGTTAAGGAGAATATAGGTAGTAGTACAGTCACTTTCGTTACATATACACTGAGAATTCGAGCCCGCGAAAGACGTAAGACGCCCATATTTATATATTGTGATCAAAAGCAAAAGTAGTTAACATGGGAACTTACAATTTGATAAATTGTTAGTTCATATTTAATAAAACTGATCATCAATTGTTAATAAAATACAAATACATAAAATTCGAAAGGGTTGTCAGGCAAGGACCTTTCAGTTATGAATTATACACTGAGAGATCATCGTTTGTAAGCGACTTTTCTTTGTAGGTCGCATTTTAACTATGGACATCATGATCCAGAAACAAAAGAACAAAAACACTCAGGTTCTCTCACAGCAGAGAAAATCTATGTTAAGAAATCGGCAGGAAATGTTCACATATTAGAGGGGCAAAAAAAGTATTACTATGACAATTGCACGCAAGCAATTCGTCCAATGTAAGATATTATTGATACCTTATTCACCACAGTGTTTAATCGATAGTTTTAAAGCATTGCGCTCAAAAACTAATAACTGATATTTTTTTCTCCTACGCTGTTTTTTTTTTTTTAATTCCTATAATCTCTGCTTCAATTCCAAGCCTAAGAAGCCTGTTATGCATTACCATGCATTTTCCTGTTCACTGTTTTTAAATTTACTGTTAAAATAAATACATTTACTATAAACTGTTGTTATATTCTCAAATGTTCATTGTTTTTAATTATTCAATTACAGATATTTTCGTAGTCCTTCTTATCACCTCTGCTTCGATTCTACTATCTCACTGCCTCCCACAACACGAAATAAGACATAATTTATACAAAAATATAGTAAATGATAATTGTAGTAATAGTGTTCAGTTGTATTTTAGATCTCCATGCAGTTCTGCTTGTAAATAAAGCTAATAAAGTTAGTGTATGTGCTCAGAAAGTTCAAACAGGTAAGTCAAACCACTTCTATGATTATACTAAAAGTACAAAAAAATAGCATCGTTCTCGCGTTACAGTTATCTTAGGGAATCCCTCTATTGCTTATAATTTTTCTTAGGTAATTTAATTTAGCTTTCAAACGCATTCTTGTTGTGATTAGATAATTATTTCGAGACCGAAGGACAACAAAAATTCGTTAACATTCTGATTCCATTGCAAAAAAATTGATGAGTTGACTTTTTTCTCATATTTACCAGGCTATCATCCATAACTAAAACTAAAAAGGAAAAAAAAATAAATAAAAATTTTGAAAAAATAAAAACAGACGTTTTCGAAGAATAAAGTAATAACTTTTATAGGAGAGCGGTTTGTAGACCAAGACAAATATTTTTAATGCTACTGTTGTGTTAAGTGTGTAGAGTTGGAAGATGATTACGTTGAATAAATAAATCGTTATTTTGAAATTTAGTAACTTTTTTCCATATTAAGCTACCATAGCGGGAGGTCTGCGTTTCGATTTCCACTAAGACCATCGTCCCTGAGATTTTTTCCAGGTTTTCCTGTCCCCATAAATGGAAAATGCCGGGAAGGTACCCAAAACTTAGGCCTGGAACGTTTGCTTCCTTTAAAAAACCCTTTGCCAGTTTATCATTTCATCTCATACATCATCCACCGCCAATGATAATGGTTCATCAGTAAGAACGGGCGTTAAACACGATTATACAAAAGTATTAGGCTAATGGACCATGATCCAGATTGCATAAGTATTTTTATTTTACTAACAAACAATAACAATAATATACAAATAAAATTATTGTGAAACAAATGAGTAAAACATGACAAGTCGAAACTGCACGAGAAGGAGTCAGACAAAGTTTTTATTATAAACGTTACAAGATCTCTCTCTCTGTCTTACACATTAATACTTCATTATATTTAATCTTACGCTAAGAGTGTTCAATAAAAGGCGTCATAAGTCCTGAGCTCCCTCTGGAGATAAACTGTTGAATCCAGCCTTTTTCCTCCGGGAAATATCAAACTTAAACTTCACCAGGGAGGGGGTGGGCTTCAAATTTTGGTAATGCTAATAAAATAATATTAGTACTAATATTTTTAAATTTCCTTTTGTCTTTTGCATATAATTAAGTGTAATTATGTATGATTTTCTTCAAGAATGAAATTGTGAGAATCAATAAAATAATCTTATAGCACGCAATAATTTACATTTACAGCTAACTAAGGCGTGGAGGCGTTTTTACAGAATTTCTATGGATGTCATCATCAATGAAAATTTCTGTGGGTTCCTCGTCTCCTTCAGTTAACATCTTAACATAAGGTTGAAGTTTGAACCCATTCTATTTCTTAATTTTGTGATCACCCTATAATGGTGTTAAATGACCTTTCTGCACCCGGTCGGTCCTGGTGGTGTAGTGCTTACCATACTTGACTCCCAAACCCAAGATCGCGGGTTCGAACCCGGCCAGGAGCGATGGATTTTTTCGGGAGTAAAAATCCTAAGTATGGCTTCCTTCGGAAGGGAAGTAAAGCCGTGGGTCCCGTGTCGTACATTTACGGCACGAAAAAGAACCTCAAGCCTGAGAGAGACGAATCTTCTCTGATTTATTACGAACTACGAACTACAAACTTAAAACTCGTCGTTTCAACGTTTTTAAGTCCGAACAGCTATCACGGTTCTTTACACTAAAGTCTTGAAATGTTTTAAAACTTTCAAAACATGTATGCACTTAGTTCTGTCACTTTCACAGCCTTGTCATTGAACTTTCGCTTCATTTCATTAATCATCGTGTTTCTTTACGTTTCTCATAGTTTGCTTTCAGCCTTCCGTGAAGAGCACACGTTTAACTTTTGCTGCTCACACTTTTAGTTTTTAAATTTTATTTAGCGTTTCATTTTCCGCACTATATTCATCGCAAAAGCGGTCGATGTTTCTTAAATGTTCCAGCGAATTGTGAAATTATGAGTGATTCTTTCTGCAGAATTTTACTTAAGTTTGAGAAGGCGTTTAATGTTTCGTCCAAAATCACTAAACCTGCAACGGATTTGTAATTGATCATTTCTAACAAGATCCCCCCTTACCAAACTTGCCAAATCCTCATAATGGGCTTCTAGCACAAGAATATAGTATGAACTGTGTGGTAGGTACTCAACAAGCGGATCCCAACAGCTTTGGGTATTTTTAAAACAGGTTACTCTAAAGCACGCTGAATTTTGTGCAATATAGTTACTCATTTATGAGAAGTATGAAAAAGTTTATAAATATTCTAGACTATGTGGCATGTACGTTTTATTATAGGGTGTTTATTCCTACAGTTGGTAACAGCAAATTCTCTTTTTTTCTGAACCAAGCGGACCTCAGTAACAGAACCGCCAAAATTAGCGGCACCATCGAAAGAGCATGTTACTAATTTGTCATGAGAAAGTTTTTTAAATGCACCGTCAGTTGCTGTGAATGTAGATTCAGCTGTACATAGTACTCTTCAATTCATCCAGACATAAAAAACCTTTCTTTACTTCAAAAGACGAAGACGGCGCAACAAACGAACTAGCAGTTACTTTACCTTGGTTACAATGCAAACATTTGTAGATTCCTCTGTCATTAAGGAAAATGATTTATCACGTAGAATTGTTTCATCTTGATGTATGTGTGTGAGTGATGATAATTATTACGCTAATAATCGTAACAATTTTGCGCCCTTCAACATTAATCATCAACATCGTGTTGATTGTCTAGAACTTCACCAATACAATTGAATAATTCTGAAGTAAATTTGCTAACAAATGTGGACCTTTCACTCTGAAAATGAACCCGATTTTCAAGGTTAATGTCGCTTTTTAGTGCTATCTAAAGGACTAAAGGTTCATATTTCATTATGCGGGAGACCTCTTCCTTACTAGTAAAATATACATTTCAAATTAAAGAAAGCACAGCTAACCGATTCAACACCTTTTCAGTTTCATGTTGTATTATTTGCGCTTGAATCCCTGTAATCTACAAATTTCAAATGCAACGATTTCATTTTGCGCGTTTTTCTGACTTGACGTGCTTTCCTAGTTTTCCGATGCTTCCGGTAGCTTTTGTAAATTTAGTGAAAGGTACAGAACACTCCGACTTTTTTTCTTCTTCATGTGATAGAGTTTCAATATAATTTTTTACGTGTATTTCACATAATGTGAAAAAGCCTACTCCGATCGCGGTCAAAGTAGAACCAATTGTGCTTTACTCCCATTTTTACTAATACTTTGTTCAGAATGAAGATTTAAGGAACTACACTTTTCGTTCGAGGACCGAGGAAGAGTGACGGAAGAATCACTAAGCACTTCCCCATCACAAGACGAGTCTTCTACAATATGCTGCATTTTATTAAAAAAGAAAGAAAATGATGTTTGTTGTATTTCGTAACGCTCCTTTCGATAAGACCGCACAAGGACATCACCCTTCCACAGTTAAAAAAGCTGTAACCGCAAGAATTGGAATTCTTACATTAGATGCTTAGTACATTACACCAGCTCTGCCGCTCTCCATGTCCCATTGTTGAGCTTCAAATGGAATTTTATTACACATTTCAAGCTAGCAGCTATCGAAGCGGACAATAATTTAAATTCATTCATTATTTTGACTTTACTTATAATTTATTTATATTTACAAATAGATTTTAAAGTTTCGGAGGGATGCTTTTTAATTTTCGGGACATATTCCTCCCTCGGGTCACCCCCTGAATTCATCAGTGGAGGGAAATGCTTTGATCTCGGTCTAAAAGCAGAGTTTTATAAGGTTGTCAAAATACTCCTCCCAGTACTAATTTCGCCTCACATTCAAAATGCCGCCTAATAAACGCCCATTTCAGATTACAGTGATTTGATATAAGGCGGGTATTCCGGCCATTGGAAGCCGCATTCAGCCATGGCAACAATGAACTGACGTCCTGATAGAAAATCATCGCTTTGTTTAGCTTTCCGCGAAGCTTGATCTTCAAAGTATCTCGTCACTTCCTAAACAGAGCAGCATACTACTCTACGGTAATGGTTTGGATCTTTGGAAAATAATCAACCAATACCAATCATTATTACTTTCCCAGCTACTATGCTGAAGCTGCTTGAACTACCGTTTTATTTCAGAACAGTACTGGTAAGCCCAGGTACATCGACGCTCCACAAATTCGTCCGAATCGGCTTCAAACGTTCTCAAATTTACATCACGCCCCTCCATCTTTTGCTCAACGACTACAAGTTTTCGAGTTCAATGTGCAGAAACCTTCATTTGCAAATGGACATGGATAATTCGATCAGCCATTGATTTTGGCAGCTCGCCGATGTGTATGAGATCCAAATATCTTGTGCACTTTGTTTTTGTTTGTTTTATTTACAGACGCCCTTCAACACCTCAGTTCATCAGCATCTCATTCAATTCAGGGCGTGAAACGACCGACAAGTTTTTCTCAGAGGCCTCTTTTTTCAGGTTTGGGATTCTTTTTCGTGCCGTAAATGTACGACACGGGACCCACGGCTTTACTTCACTTCCGAAGGAAGCCATACTTAGGATTTTTACGCCCGAAAATATCCATCGATCCTGGCCGAGAACCCGCGATCTTGGGTTTAGAAGGCAACTATGGTTACCACTACACCACCAGGACCGATATGCACTTTGTTTGCATCAGTACTTGTTCTTGCGCATGTGATATGTACCGAAAGGATATGAACTGTCAACAAACATTATATCCTTACCTATGCTGGAACAGACAGGAACATGAACTTATACAGCACTATGACTGGATGTGAACAAAGGTGATATGATTAGCTTCACTGTACAAGTTCCAATTAGCATTTCAAATTAAATTGTAAAATATTCTTATCAACTGTTGCTACTAATAGTAGTCTCAGGCTTCTGTGGTGGTCACAACATGGTTAGAGTATATTCTCTTTAACTCATCCTTTGTTAAGCTTCTTCTGAATCTTTCCATACCATGTATTATTGTCCTGAGCTTTTTTTTAAGTACTGCCTATTTTGCATCCTGTTGTCAGCTGTCTGGCTGATCAGGGTTTTGATTTATATATGTTTTACCACCCATAATTTATAAACACCAAGATTTAGGAAGGGTTTATGATTATCTTTGAAGGACAATAAGAAGGATCATAATTTTCTACCAGATGTATAACACATACTAATGTGATGTTTGTCCAGAATCCTTGCTTATCTTTTGGTGACTCTTTGAACAAAGCAAATTTTGTTATTTTTTTCTGATGGGAATATCTATAGTTATCTCCTTGTCTTGAATGCTGTTTATATCATGATCAGAAAAGCTATTGACTTTAAGTACTTCTTGTATGTAATCAGTTTCTTTTGATAATTGTTCAGGATGGCAAATATGCTTGGCCCATTGGAATAATGCCTTAACCATGACTCTTTTTATATCGGGTGATTGGTGTGAAGTATCATCTAAATATCTTATTAATTGATATCATTTTATGATTCAGTTGAACTACACACTCTTAAATCTTCACTTACTTTTCATAGTGTAGTTCAAATGAATCATACAATGATATCAATTAATATGATTGGCTTCACTGTGCAAGTTCCAATTTACATTTAAGTAAAAAAAAAAAAAAAAATCTAAATATCTCTCTTTATGTATGGATTTGCAGTATCCTGGGCAATATAAAGCACTCACTGTAGAGTTTCTTTGAATGAGAATATCTAGAAATGGGAGACAGCTGTTGTTTTCTAATTCCATGGTAATTGAATGTTCGAATGTAAACCAACAAGATGATCCAGGAAATCTGGATTTGTTGAGCTTCCATGTGGCCAAATTACAAATGTGTCATCAACATACCTGGGCCATAAGACCAGCTTTATGGTATGTAGCAAGCCCTGTTTTTTCACATTCTACTAAGAATAAATTAATTAGTACTGGTGAAATGTGGGAGCCCATCACTGCCCCTTATATGGTTTATATAGCTAGCCTTTGTAGGTAGAGTAATTGGAAGACAAACAATGAGCCACCATGAATTGAATCTGTCATCTTAACACTCTTCATGCTTCACTAACCTTAAAAATATACGGAACCAGTTTCAAAGATATGTTATCTCCATCTTTGAAACTGGTTCCGTATATTTTTAAGGTTAGTGAAGCATGAAGAGTGTTAAGACGACAGATTCAATTCACATGAGCTTCACTGTGTTAGTTCCATATGAAAACTTTTTTTAAAGATTTACAATTTTTAAAAAATTTTAATGAGCCACCATATTTGTCCAGTCTTCAGATAGTCCATGGGTTATGATTTTCTCCTGGATTATTCTGAGTGTCAGTGATTGGAATCTAGTATGCAGTGATTAAAACATCAAAACTGATGAGGAGATAATTAATGAGGAAGCCTGAGTCTACTATAGTGACACAGCCATGGAGTACATTTGCTCTTACTAATGTTCAGCCAGGACTCTTTTAAACTCCTCAAATAGTTTGAGAATTATCTATTCTCTATCTCAAAATTGAGTAAATAGTTGAATCCTCCTATCCATAAATGCTGACAACAATGAACAAATGAACCAGAAAAATGTTTGCAATAAAGAATGGTATAAACAACCTATCAACTGACTTGAATTTGATGAGTGCAATATTAATATCAATGTTATTATTATAATTATTATTATTATTGGTTCATTTATGCAAATCTCCAGATAAAAGAGAAAAATTTCCTCTGCTTAGGTGTGGCAAGTTGCTATATTAACCTCTTGCCCTCTAGCATGCCCTATTATTCTTGGGTATCAGTTTTCATACACTATGCATAAGATATAACTTACTTATACACAAATACTTAATAAAGGTTTGGTTAATCTCCTTGAAAACTTCAGATATTCATAACAAACACTACGTAATAATTTGCCTGATGGAGAGGCGGTGTTCTTTGATCATGAAAGCCACATGATATAAGACGTGTGGTGCTGGCATGCTGATCACATGCTCCCCTGCAATACTCCCCTGTATCAACAAAGTCTTAAGACAGAGTTAGAGGATGCAAATATTGCCGCGGCAGGCCAAGGCTCACCCTGGACTGTAGCACCAAATGAGAAGAAGAGAAGTAATAATTTGGAGTTATATTTTGCTTTAACTATATGAACTAAGTAAAAATTAATTTGAAAACCACAAAATTCCTAATTTCATTAAATATAGTTTATTAATATATTTACATATCAATTACTTTATATCAATACATTTGTAATCGAAGAAGCAATGCTTTCAGAAGTCTTGCCTCATAAGTCACTGTATTTTTTCCTTGATGCAGCACTGACTCTTCAAGAGGTTGTTCAATCACTGTTTTCACATCTTTACCATAAGCTGAATCAGAAAATGATATAGTTGTAAAAGTATATATATAGTTTTGAAAGAAATTCTACAAAATATGTAATGTGAGGCACTCACTCTTTATATTTATTGCTTATATTATGAATGGCAAATGCAAAGTTAAACTCGAGATTTGCAACTCACATTTCTTCATTTCTAAGTGGCAGACAGCAATTCACATGTAATAAAACAGTATTGATCAATAATGCACTTCAATCCTTCACTGTTTTGCTTTGGGGGTATAGTATAACTCAAATTTGACTTAGCATGGCCATTCCTGGCTTATATAATGGTCATGTTCCATTTACACCTGATGTTTTCTTATTTTTTCACTCTTAATCAGCTACTATTAATCTTTACTGTTATATATAAATGTTTAAATGGTTCTATTTAGCATACCTTCACAGTGCTCCAAAAACTGAATGCATTCTTGAATAACAGAATCTCTTGCAACAATCATATGCTTTGCTAAGTTTTCAATTAAAGATAAGAAACATCTCTTGGCATAAAACCTGTGAAGAAAAGCATTATCAGATTGATAATATACTCTACAATACCTATGTACTCCATGCAATATCTTCCTTCTGTTAGCTTCAAGAATCTATACCTTGAAATACTTGTGAAAGCATTCTGAAGGTAACAAATGCATAGTGTATTATTAATTTTATATTAAACTAACAGTGACATTGTTTATTCCCATTCTCAACTCTCAGGTAACACAATAATGGTGCTTTAAACTAAATTTAAAAAATTGACAATGAAGTTCTCTATAAAATTAAGAAAGTAAGCTTATTTCCATTCCTCTTCAATTGATGTACATGTTTTTGCATTCAAACCAACTTGTCATTGTGCAATTGCAAAAATTTCTGCAAAGGCACCAAAAGGTTTTGCTATCATGTCTTTGACACTTGTATCTTCTTTATTATTTTTTCTTGGAAAGCACTTGTATACAAATTGCTTATTATTATTAAATTCCTTACTTTCTTCCATCTTTCTTTATATTTTATGTCATTGTTTTGTGCATTTATTCAAAATGGTATACATAGGATTTCTTTTTAATAGTGTTTAATGCCCGTTTTCACTACTGAGGCACAACAGGCTGTCTATTTCATTATTAACTATTCTGCACTCATCATTTAAAAAGCTGTATCTCCTGTTTATAAAATGTTACAGGAAACAGCCTTTTATTTCAATCAATAATATGCTTGAAATTTAATATAGGAATCTTAAAACTGCTTTGAAGTTAATTAGGACAGAGATAATTATTAAATATACAACACAGAAAAAAAAAACAGAAATTATACCCAAAATTTAGAAAATATAGAACTTATTCTGACTTACTACAAACATGGCTAGTTCAGATGTTGAGTCAAGATAAAGTAATTTTTGTGTCAAGACAATTAAATGTAATGTAAGCATTTTTACATGATAATGTGATGTGAGGAGCATCGTTTCAAAAAGCAGTTTGTCCATCTGTGGGCAAAATTCTGTTTGGTGCAATTTCTTACTCCCATTAATGCCTTGCATAGTACTACAATGTCTTTCCTCTTCAAAACAACCCCTTTCTATGTAAAATATAAACCTCAAATTGCATATTTGGTGCAGAAAGCATTAGTCCATTTAAAGTGTGTGAACAAGCGCTGTCTGTCCAAAAAATGTTGTTTTCTACACTTTTTTCGTATAATGTATACAAAAGTTTGAGAATTCAATAATACAAAATGTATTGTCATTTATTCAGTATGAAAAAAGCTTCTGGTGTGTTAACACGTGCACTTAAGAGGATAGATGGTGGCTGTCTTGTTGCAGAGAAATCTAAAGGATCCAGGAAGAGGAAGAGGAATCCTTTAAATAAATGCAAGGAAGATTGTGAGGTCAATTAATTTTATAGTTCTTATTTTACTTAATATTTTATTTAAAATACTGGGACATGTAAATATTATTATTATTATTATTATTATTATTATTATTATTATTATTATTAATGTACACTGTTAAAAGATACTGCAGCTAATATGGTATATTTTTTAACATTAACCTTTTTGTTTCTTGATATCACAACAAGGATCCTAATTTAATTGATGTTGAGACTTGGGATTTTCAAGTGTGGTAGTACCCCAGCTTATAACCTAGTTCAGGCAAAAAGAAGGCTCTATGCACATCCAAACAAAGTAAAACAAGATCAATTTTTTTCTATATTAATGACAGTTTCCACACCTAAAAGATGATGCCCTAGGCCAAATACTGTCAATGAAAGAAGAACATATTTATCTGTTGTTAATTACCAGGTGTGTAGAGTACATTTTTAAGTATAGTGATTTAGGCTTATTGTTGAATTCTATTTAAATGAACTTGCACATGATATTAACTTAAATTTTTATTTAGTCTATTTTATCATAATAATAGTTATAATAATATTTATTTCTCATCAGACAAAGAATATACAAAAAAACTGTTCTGATTACATTTTTTTCTTCTTTGAATAGCCCTGACAACTTATTATCACCATCATCCTTTCAGTTTCAGATAAGAACTTGTAGTAAAGAAATCCCAATATGTGAAAATTTTTCCATGCTATCTACAGTGTCATGCAGCATCTGCTCCAACACTATAGGAGCCATGGTAAAAGCAGGGATTCCCATTGCTGAGCAAAGAGGAGGTGAATTGCAAGAATAAACTTTTTGATGTAAAGAAAAAGTCTGTTGTTAAGTTCCTCTCAAATTTGAAAGCACAAGAAAGTCATTACCCTTGGCAAAAAGTAGGAGGTTATACCCACTCTCAGAACTCAATATTAATAAGTTATTCAACATGTATAATACTAGAGTTTTAAATCACCTCAAAGTAAAAAAGACCTTTTTCCAGAACATTTTTTCCCAACAATTTCAATCTGGAATTTGTTCTCCAACAACAATGCTTGTGGCTATTGTGCATGATAGTCCCATCTACTAAAACTAACCAATGATGAAAACAAAAGAGCTTAATAAGTATAACTTTTCTTTTTTGTTAATTATAATAATTAGTTAATAGATCCATTAATAGTGCATAGAGAAGTCTTAGTTCATCACAATTTGGGGGCAAAAACCTTCAATAAAATTATGAAGAAGAAGCCTATAAACAGCGTTTCATTCTCCTTTTATCTCCAGCAAGTTTAGCCTCTTCCTAAAATTTCCATAGGGGAGGCTTACTATTCATGGCAGGTTTCATTTTATGTTCTTTGCATAACTGACTTGAAAAATAAATTTCCATACTTCTATTGCTGGACAGAAAACAGGGTGATCCTGGGGCTGTTGAAGTGTCTTCTGTTCTGATTTCCTCAGTAAATTCCAATTTGATTCTTCTACTACAATTGTAAGACTATTCTGTGGTGGGTGTGGTGGACAAAACCAGAACAGCCACGTTATTCATGTTCTTTCTTTATGGTGGCTTTTGAAACATTCTGCTCCACATATAAAAGAACATTTCAATTTTCTGGTCATGGGATATTCATTTCTGCACCTAGATGAAATATTTGGAATTACAGAAAAAGAG
Source organism: Metallyticus violacea (assembly GCA_030762175.1). Classification (NCBI taxonomy): domain Eukaryota; kingdom Metazoa; phylum Arthropoda; class Insecta; order Mantodea; family Metallyticidae; genus Metallyticus; species Metallyticus violacea. Next base: position 102,793,920 of record CM060832.1, read on the forward strand.
TTACAAAAGATGTCTGAAATAAAAACACCAGAAGATCACCACCAAATTTATGGAAAAGTAGACACTATCCATGTATTCGGTTAAGATGCACTGTTTGGGATTTTAAGTATTTATCTAATGTGCTAAAAAAGTTAAGATAACATTGAGAATATGAAGATCATATTAAAGAAATCAGAAAAGGCAGGAATGGTTAATGTGTTGTAAGAATGGAGCCTATTTATATATTAGATGATACTTCTAAAAATTCCAATCAGATTTGAAAAGGGGTCATTCAAAGCAAAATGTATGTGATCCAGACACTGTGACATTGTACCCAAGATTAAACCAGCAAAAGTAGACCATTACTGAAGCAGAGATTTGGTGACAATTGGAGAAGCCTAGACTCTCTGAATTTTTGTCTTAGTGTTGTTGATCAGATTTAAAGTTACTGGTGAAGATAATGATTATGTTGTTGGTGAGGATGTTACTAGTGATTGCCATGAAGGGGAACAAGGATTGGGGATGCTGTGGATTAACTATCTTCTTTAGATAACATTAAAAGTGGTTAAATAATAAAATGTACATTTAAAATTGATGGGTGTTGTTTCAGACATTATTAAGTCCATATGTTCTGTACAAAAACCAACTTGTCCAAATATTTTTGGGGATTTGCACAGAATGTTACAACAACTGATTTGTTAATCTCTTTTGTGTCAAAATATTTAGAACACTCTTTGTGGTCTATAATGTAATGTGTGTGTGTGTGTGTGTGTGGAATATGTCCTGAGTAAATCTCATATAAGTGAAACCATAAAGAGTGTTCCAAATATTTTGACTCAGAAGAGATTATTGATGTGGTTTCACCAATTTTGATTCCAAATTGAATTAATATTGAAAATGATTTGTTTTTTCAACCTTATAGCCTTGTAAGGTTTTGATCTTGAAAGCTACATTTTTTATTTCATTTGTCCTTTTTAGTTTGGTTGTTGTGCATTTATTCTGATTCCTGAAAAGTTTACATTTGCAGACAGAGTGCTTTTGAAAAGATGCTCCCCATATATTATGTCCTTTGAGCAAAGAATATCCCCTTAGTAAACTTTTTTAAACAGTAGAATTAAGGCTTTTTGTTTTACGATAGCAGTATTGTCAAGATAATTTGCCTTTCCCAACTTAAGTTTGAATTTTACACTCTGCAGCATGATCCTTTAAACCACTTGGTTGCAGAGTGGGCTATGTAAATCTTTGTTATGTTCTTTTGAACAGCAGCATGCAGCATAATAGTAGCCTCTAAATAGCTAGTAGGCTGCAGAGAAATTTGAAATGTTTCACCAGGGAAAAAGGAAGCTTTGAAGATTGAAAAAATTATAGCTTTTTAGATAGTTCAATCTGCCTAGAAAACCAAAAGTGCACACTCCCTCTTGCAAAGCATTCAGTGATCTATATTCCTAAAAAATTGTGCTTTGTTGCACTTCATGAATACAACGTAGGAAAATAATATCATTGCTTATGAGTTATTAGCAGATATTGAGATCATTTACTCAGTTGTGATAGTTTACAAAAATATTTATGTAAAAAAATTCATGTATTATGGAAAGAAACATCTAATAATGTGCAGCTATAATACATTAACTATACGTTATAATTTTAGTCATGAAGGAAATTCAGAAAGTGTCCAGACCTGAGCAAACTACGTACAATAGCATGTAAATAATGTACCATGTAGTGGCCTGTATTTATAAATAAACATAACTTCTGCCATTTGCTACTAGTGCAGAGACTCAACAATGTGCGTTGAAAGGAACACTTATGTCATTCAGTATAGCACATTGCAGCTGGGACAAAAACATTATTGTGCAATGATTTATTACATTTTTAAAAGTGTTTAAACCAGAAAACAGTATATTGAGAGACTTGGGCCTTGTTCATTTGCATACAATGGTCTTCAAATGAATGAATAGTGTTTAACGCCCATTTTTGCTACAGAGGCACCACAGGCGATGGACACTGATGATACAAGAGATGAAATGATATATTGGGAAAGGTTTTATTTTTATGGAAGGAATCGTTCCAGGCCTAAGTTTAGGGTACCTCCCCGGCATTTGCCATTTATGAGGACTGAGGAAAACCTGGAAAAAACCTCAGTCAGGAAGGACGGTCCTGGCGGTATTCGAACCCAGACCTCCCGCTCACTAGTCCGAGACTTAACGACCTCGGCCACCCATGGCGGTCCAATGGTCTTCAGTTGGTTTGCAAAAATTTAAGAGGGGTCAAACATCTTTTAAAGACAAAGAACGAAGCAGAAGACCTTCAATGGCAGAGACTCTAGAAAACATTGCTGCTGTGGAGAAGGTTTTGAAAGAATACTACTGAGTGACCTATAAGGATTTAGAATTGCTCTATAGTTCAGGAAGTGTCTCAAAATATTTTTCATGGTTATTTAAGAGTCAGGAAAATTTCTTTCAACTAGATGAACCACAACCTCAGTACAGGACATCAGGTTGCTCGGATAAAATGTGCTGCAAAATGCTCCAAAGATACAATAACAAGGACTCTTCCCTTTTGAGGTTCTAGGTTCAATCCTTTGAACTTTCTGTTACAAGGTCAAAAGTGCCAGGACAAGGTGGACTGGTGTAGAGTGATAGTGCACTTTGGAAAGATTTCTGCCATAGGTTCTAGTATAGAAGCGGCTTAAACTCTTTGCAGGGGAGCTCTGCTGCTGTTGGAGTGTTTTATCTGGAAACATTGCTACATCCCTGCCTCAGCTTCCATGGCTCCAGTATTGCTTTCACTTCATCCCTTCCTCCTGAGGTGCCCTCACTAGGAGTATAAATACAAATGGCCAGGCATTGAGCAAGGTTGAAGTACTAAAATATCCTTTCTGACCCTAATAATTCCATGGTGAAGAAAATGGTGTGACTTTCTTCTCCTTTAGTAATCAATGTGGCAACAATTCTCTTTGAAGATTGAAAGACAGCTACCTCTGTCCATTGATAGTGCCTCATATTTAACTTCTTGGAGAGTACCACTGTAAAACTTGCACACTTATTCTCTTTACAGTCCTGAGCTGGCATCCTGCTCCCTTGGTGAAGAATCAACTACAGGGGAAGCTATTTTTAAGCTGAGAAGATGCTGTAGCAGCATACAAAGAGGAGCTTAGCACCATTGAGGACAATGAGTGGTGCAAGTGCTTCTAATCTTGGTTCACCTATTACATCTATTTAGCTTAGAAATGCAAAATACACAGTTATTCTTCAAAATTCCAAGCATTTACATTATTTCATAATACAATTTATCCTGTTATTCTTAAAAGTATTCTTGCTGTATAGAGAATAAAACTTACTAGCCAAAAGAATTCACATACCATGTATCAGTTCCAAGTTTTTTGTTGTATGGCTCCAAGCTTTTAATCACACGTGAAATACCAAATTCATAATTTCCTTTGGCACAGTATAATGTACTGAAAAAAATTACACAAATTATTAAAAATATTCTTGTAAGTTACCTATGTTTGTCCACAACTAGGGGTCATCAGATGACTACAGCTCAAAAGCAGGACACTGAGACCTGAAATGTAATATTTTGTACCAAAGTGTAGGACAATTTGCTGACAAATCAACTTTTATCTCTAATGAAATGTTGTTTGCTCATTACATTAATGCTATCTTTTTTAAAGTGAATGGTTTGTTGGGTTATGTAATATGAGTCAGTCATGGCAAATGCACATTTTTTTTTGGTGGAGAACTACATTTTATTAGGATATTATTATTTATATTTATGCAAGGTTAATACAAATAATTATAATAACATTATAATAAATATACAGACCTACTAGATGTTATATAACTATACAAGGGTCACTCTGAAAGCTTTAAGAATGGACAATAAAGAAATAACACAAGTCAGAAAACTGAAGTTTTCCTAGTTTTAAATTGAAGTTCAAATAGCAACATGTGCAGATCTGAGTGAACTCCAACAATGTGTGGTGTCAGCACTTCTGCATGTATTAGTACACAGGTGTTGCAGTGGCAAATGCTAGGTTGGATCTCAAACAGGAGCATTTCTGTACTATGGCTTAATATGACTTTAGCTTAGGGGAGAGAGAATGCCTTGAAAGATTGCCACGTATTTGTAGATCCTTGCTCTTTGCATATTTATTGATGGTTTGCAGATTGTAGTAGAGGAAGGAACTCTCCCAAAGATAAAGACCATGCAGAATGGCCTGGTAGGGCAACAATGGATGAAAATGTGAGAAAGTAGAGCTGCTGTATATATTATCAGATTCAAGAAGCCCTGGATACTCAATCAGCAGCATTGAAAATATTCCTTGTAGAAAAACTTCAGGCCAGGAAGTGCTGCAGTTGTTAGATTCCCCACCACCTTTAAATGAGCAGAAAAAAGCACGTGTGGATTCGTGCCAGAACATGTTGAAAAACATATTTAGCATCATAATAGGTGATAAAAGCTGGATATATCAGTATGATCCAGAAACAACGTGACAATCATTGGCCTGAGTCTTCCCAGGACAGGACACTCTTCAAAAACAAGGCAGGAGATAAGTGCTGGTAACATGATGATCTGCTCTTTCTTCTCAGCTAAATGCCACATTGTGACAATTTCACTCCAGGGACTAACTGGATAGATAGTACACCACAAAATGCAGCCCCAAGCCTTCAATATACTGAGAATGAAGCATCGTAAGATTGGTCTGCATGGAATCCTGTTGCACCATAATAACAGCTCTGCCAACACTTCACTGGAAACAAATCAGGAATCAAATGTTTACCATATTCTCCCTAAAGTCCAGTTCTGGCATCACAGAACTTTTTTCTATTCCCAGAATAAAAGAAAAAAGTTGTGGTCAATGATTTGAATCACCTGAAGCCACAGTGACTGCATATAAAATGTATTTGCACTCTATCTAAAGAAGCATGGTGTTCACTATTTACAAAATGATTTGAAAGGATGAGATGTATAGAATATAATGAGAATAACTTGAAAAGATGTAATGATTAGATTGCATTTTTTTAAAACTTTATTACTTTCATTCTTAAAACTTCCAGTGACCCTCATATTTATATTAATAGTACAATAAATGTATAGAAGTGATAAAATGTATACTTGTCAACTATTTAATGGTGATAGGACAATGCAAGTAGAACATTAGGATCTGAGTCCTGTATTGGAGTCCTAATGTCTTTAATTTTAATTTTTCTTCATATTACCTTGAAGAAAAGGATACTCTTAGTATTTATTTATTTATTTAAAAGCAAGAAGTTCACAAATATTACAATATTGTCTGACTGTAACCCAGATTCTATTCCAGGCCAATATTTTAAATCACTTTATAGCAATTTTCATGAACATACTAATTTTCACCATTCACCTAAATATATTTAACAGTTCAGTTCGTGAACAGATATGTTCACGAAACATGTCCTGTTATTTTAATAATTAAAGGAGTGAAACGCTCATGAATGTTGATTATTTTAACTTTTTAATAAACAAAGAAGTTATATTTAACAGTAGTTGAACCTTAGCATGGCTGAAGATGGGAACAAATGTTCTCGAAACCGGTTCCATACATTTATAAAAAGTAAGTGAAGCTTTAAGAGTGTGTAGTTCAACTAATCATACAATGATATCCATTAATATTTAACAGTGTTTGCTAAGCCCTAGGCTTCAGTTCATTAATAGCTTCCTACTGGAATATCCAGAGGACTTTGGAACAGTCTGCAGCACTAAACAAAGAAACACTTTAATAATATTAACTAAAACATTTTATAGAATTCAATGATCACACAAAATTAGCAATAAATCTGTTCTCAGAATTCCAGCTCTCCATACACATTTAACTTTTAATCTACTATACATAATCACAATACCACTACCAGTCAATGACACATCGCAAACACAATCAAACTCACAGATCCTATCTCCTCACTGACCATAACCATTGCTTCTTAACTCTATACAAATATTCCCCAAGATTCCTAATTCGTCTTTGGTCACCAAACATTTTTTTTGGTGCAATTTGCTTATTTAACTTCAACCACTTACCATTTATTGCTTGTTGTCTCCATTCACTTGTTCCTGAGCATTCAAACAAAATATGTTCTACATTTCCCAAATTTCCACATATGTGGCAAATGCCATGCCCACAATTTCTTCTAAAACCCCTTAAGCTCCCAGATTCCTAATCTAAACCATGCCATCCCCCCTCTCTCCTGCTTATTACACTTACTAATGTATCTATCTCTTTTAACATCCCCTTTTATCTCATATTTAGTGACCTCTTCCCCCTCTTTATAGAGTGTAATATCTGTTTGCCTATATCCTGAAACCTTACTCTATGTTTCCAAAATCCTTCCTACAAATCACCTCTTCTTAACCATACATCCCCATCCCATTTCTTGTTAACTCTTTCCCAACTTTATTTACCCAATAGCCAACAAAGGGAACAGAATAGCAATATTAGATAAAGAAGATTATTATAATAAAATGCAAGATTTGCTAAATAAAAAGGAATATGTTCAGATCCATTGAAGGGATGTTTTAATTTAGTCAGTCAGGCTCTAAAAAATTGCACTGTTATCCCCCCAAAAAAACACAAATATAAAATAAAACAGAACAACCTTACAATAGAGAAAATATATGGTTTGCCAAAAATTAGACTGGAAATGCTTTGCTACCCATCATTAACAATATTAATACACCTTCATATTATTTAGCAAAATGGCTAGCTGATAGATTTAAGATACTACCTAAATTTCAAATGAGTATAAATAATTAATTTCAGTTAATAGAAAAAATTAAGGACATAAAATTGCAACCTTCTGATACATTAATATCTTTCAATGTAAAATCGCTGTTTCCAAGCATACCTAAAGATAAACTCCAAATTTATCTGCAAAATTGGCTAATAATGGAATTAGTAATGCACACATAAAAGAATACATGAATTTCAAAGAAATTTGCATATACCAATCCTATTTTTCTTTCAAGGGCAAATTTTATTAACAACAATCAGGTATTACTATGGGGCAGTCCCTTGTCTCCATTTCTAGCTAACCTCTTCACAAGCAGATTTGAAACACACATCAACTCAGCTTTCTCATACATAATTAAAATATGGTACAAATATGTTGACAATATATTTGCCACAGTTAACAAAAAACTCATTAATGATGCCATAAAACTTCTGAATTTATAAGATAAAAACATTTCATTCATATACAAAACTGAAAAAGATAACATGTTACTTTCTTGGACATAAAAATAATGAAACATCAAGAAAACCTGGAATTTGGAATATACAGAAGGAATACACAAAGAGTACAAATAAGTTACCCATAGTGTATCATTTTAAATTTAAAAGAATACACATGCTGATAATCACATCTAAGCTGACAGTTTTAACCACACAATGCACAAACATGTAGTTAACAGCTTAACACATTAGCTAGTAACCCTAAAAATTAGCAAAGAAGAATATTTTAAAGAATACAAACAAATAGAAGGAACAGCGGTTAAAAATGGTTTTTAAAAAAGAACTAGTATGCAAAAAGGTACAGAAATTCAAGAGGAAAACACTTATTAAAGAAACCACAACACTTTCAGCAAAAAAAAAGATAAGCTAATTTTTAAAAAATTCACATATCATCCATGGGCTACAAAAAATTTTAGAATATTCTTAAAGATTTTAATATCAGGTTAGCACCTGTAAACAGATTTAATGTTAAAAATCTCCTGATTGACAATGATAATGTCAATATTCCACAGGAAAAAAGCAAGTATTTATAAAATAAGTTGTGCAGAATATGAAAAAATCTACATTGGAAAAACAAAGAGAAACATAGGCACACAGTTAAAAGAACATTTCAGAAACATACAATACAAGCGGTTAGGGAAATCAGCAGTGGCATCTCATTTTTGGACATAAAACCACAACACACTGGATAAAACAAAATTATTAAAATCAGTGCAAGGACATACAGAATTAGCAAAATGGGAGAAAATCTACATTTACAAGTACAAAGACAGTTTAGTGAACTTTGACACTTCTGGTGAAACTTCATTCATCATACCTCCACCAGAGGAGATTACACAGCATAATGTTTATGCTGTGGGGATGATGCAAAAAAAGGTTTCATGAAAGCAGTTCTACAAATTTAAACAAGTAAGTGAAACAATATAGTGTTAGTTGAACTCAATCACACAATGATGCTTTTATTGGAAATGAATGTTTTACAAATAAAATCTCTGCATGTTGTTCAGTTCTTTAACGACTTTCTAGTTAAAATTAAAATGCAAGATTGCCTCAAGATGAGAACTAAATGTTCTCAAAACTGGTTCCATACATTATAACAAGTAAGTGAAGCTTTAAGAGTGTGTAGTTCAACTGAATCATACAATGATATCAATTAGACTCTCTAGTTGTTGCTCTAATCCTTGAACCTTCTGATGACATACTTTGTATACGTTTTAGCAATGTAAATCACTTACTGGAGTCAGAATTGATGTGTCTCATATTAGAAAACTTACTATGTATTAGACACCTTCCCTCTATAGTTTAGAAATTTACGCAAAAACAGAGTTCATGTAAAAAATTAGTTAATATTAATAATCATTGTGAATTTCTAAATAGTGTAAGAGTTCATTTAAATTATGATTTAGGTGGGATTTTAACACTGAAATTTTACTACCAGTTTTATTTTCTGGACATGTTACAAATCTGTCTAAATAACAAACATATAGTGGAACTGAATGAATGAATGAAAAAATATGGGTATGGAATTTTATTACGTTACTTACCCAATGACCAGATTCACTATGCAGAGATGAAACACCTTTTTATCTGGTTCATCATAAGCCAGCTGTTCTTCCTCTTTCTCTATTTTTCTCATCATTTCTTCTGCTTCTTCATTTTGGGAAGTCATGATGTAAGACACACAGAGGTTAGCTAGTACTATTGCACTTACATTAAGTATCTAAAATGAGAAAAATTGTTATCAACTGTAGAATAATAAAAATGTCTATAATACTGCAGAGACTATAGTAGCTAGTAAAACAATAATTTATGTTCATTAATTAAAGTCAGATAGCAAAACACTTGAGAGAGCAAGTTATATATTATGTTTTGTATTTTAATACCATGGCAATATATCTATTGATATTGCTATTTTCCACATTGATATGGCACATGCAGGTAGCTCTCTTGTTCATTCTAAGATATGTAATCTTTTTAGCCTTTGAGATACATGCTTTAAGAATAAAACTGAACAGTACTTATGCAATGTACAATTGCTTTTGTACTGCTTGCATCAGGTTAAGATTTTTAAGGTTTTCCTCATTTCAAAGCAAGAAATGAAATCCTTGGCCTCTATACATTCATTCATAAGTTATATGGTTTGATGATGAGAATGGTAGTAAAAATTTTAATTACCAAACACATTGTAGCAAACCCTGAATACAAAATCCAGTTTCAATTCTTGTTTGAGTAAAATTTCTGGGATACAGACACCATTATAATTAAACATATACTAATTAAATCTCTGCAGTGTTTAATTATTAACAAAATGTGGAGACTAATTTACAGCAGATATTTTAGCTCATGAATTAATAATGTGTACATTCAAATTACTTACATTATCATAATTCTTCTTTACAATAGGTTCATAGAATCCAGTAGCTTCCTTGAATTTATTTTCTTGCATGAAAAGCACATGAGCAACATTTAATTTCCAAATATCATTTTCATTGCAGAATTCAACTGATTTTCGAAATATTTTCTCAACTTGTGCATAGTTTTCCATGTCCCAATAGATTTTTGCTTGTGCCATCAAAACTGGAATATACCTAGAATTTAAAAATATAATGCTGAAAGAATGCTCGTCATGCTTCATTAATTAAATCTATAGATTCAGTAGCAATTAGTCATCACCTTTCTAATGCATCTTCATATTCACTAACAGCCTTTTTTACAGATTCATCATCATGATTCTGTCGTGCTTCCTGTACTTGCTTTGTCAATTTACGAAGAGTTTCAGTATGTTTTGATGCTATGTCATCAAATTTACGATAGGCTTCCTCAGGTGATGTCTGCTGCGTAATTAATGCATCCAGAAAACTGTATAAATACTGAAACATTATCAGCAATCATTCATTATCAACAACATGAAATGAGCACTGGGTAAGTTAACTATTTTCTAATGTAATAGCCACAGTAGGAGATGTTCTAAATGTTCACAATTAGTTATTGCGAACATTTACTCTGTTGTAGCTCAGTCAGCTCTATAGCTGTACAAAATATAACGGTAACCATTTTACTGCATTTTCAGCACCCGGAAGCCAAGAATTTAAGCATTTACCTATCTGTTTGGACAATGTTCATATTTACCAGCATTTGTTCCACAATAGTCTGTTTTATACTTTGATCATAAAACACACATGCATGCACACACACCACATATGTATAACTAGCGCTCAGATTTTTAGGCTCTAAAATCTGGAAAATTATTATTTTTATGTGGTAAAAATCCTGGAAATATGTCATCAAAATGCAGTTATTTAATTAAGTTTAAATCATTTTATGTTATTATAAACATTATGTACTACTCGCCAATATAATTTATATTATGCCTCCCCAACTCCTTAAGAATTTCAGTACATAATGAGACTCAGCTTAGTTATCCATCTGAAATGACTCACAATTATCGCAGAACATATTTACATCTGGGCATGTCACTCATACTTATATAATTATCTTTTGTTACTGTGCATCCAACACATTTGAAATTTTACACAGGTGTGAAGTCCACCATTTTTTCAAACATTTCTCTCTCTCTCTAGCATTTACTTATGCTGGAGATCTACTAAGATTGTAAATTTTTTCTACACATTACAAATATGCTGCATTGCTTCTGACGGAAGGATTCCTTTTATTTCATGTTTTTCAATTGTTCTGCAGAGAAAACCAAATTAGTGGAGATATATGCAAAGAAAATGTTGCAATTGCACTTAAACATTGTTGGAGGCAGAAAGAAATGACTTTCTCTACCACCATTCTGTTGCATCACTCTTTGAATATGTGAAGACTATATCAAATACAAATACTACAATGATCTGACACATAATTAAAAATGGTGTTCTCTTTAATGTACGATGGGCACCAGGTACATAGACATTTTCTGTTAATGGAAACCTTGAGGAAGGGTGAGTCCAAGCATCAGTTGTGGATTTACATTATGTCAAGATCTGAATATACATTTCAAACTACATGGTCACATGTTTGCACAGTCTACATGCTATAGTAACTGCATTTTATTGCCTGACAAGGTGGGAAAGAAGCAGGATGAAGGAATAATGTACACAAAACTGCTTCCAGCAAAAAAAGTGATAGCATTTTGAAAGTACAAAGAGAGCAGTACATAATAAGTACAGCATAATTCTAGTATCAAAACTAGTATCTTCTAGTATCGGTTGTTTATATCAATGTTACTGCTGTGTTTTAGGCAATATTTTTTTTTTTTTAAATAGTGTTTAACACCCATTTTAACTACTAGGGTATCACAGGAGGTGGACAATGATAATATATGAGATGAAATGATAAATTGGGAAATAATTTTTTTTTTAAAGAAGGAAGCATTCCATATCTAAGTTTAAGAGTACCGCCATTTGCCATTTACAAGGACTGAGGAAAATCTGGTAAAAACCTCAATCAGGGAGGAAGGTCCTGGTGGAAATCGAACCCCAGACCTTCAGCTCATGAGTATACACCTTCATGATATCGGCTACCTGTGGTGGTTTAGGCAATATTGCTGAGACACATGATATGAAACACAAGGCAAAGGGGTAATTCTATTCCTGCAAAAATAAATATGAAACTGGGTTTTTGTTAAAAAATGATTTAATTAAAATTGAACTCTATAAGTTTTTATACAGATATTAAAAAAATTTATTTACATATATTTGTAAAGAAATATGTATTTTATGTGGATAAATTTTAAAATATAAGCTGAGTTTGTCACATGCAAAGTTTAACATACTTGCACGTTCCTTTTGCAGTGAAAAAAAAAAAATGTAACTACTAGAATCCGAGTCCAGTTATACCATATATATTATATGTGTATATACAGGACGTCTGGAAAAGAACATAGTGAAAAGAAGAAACCATATCTCAGAATGTAATTATCCCATTATTTGCACATTCAGAAACAGAAAATAAAAAATTGTTGTTAGATGCTGTGTCAGTAGGCTATGTGTATGCTTATACTTTTGTTTCTTTATTTTTCTCATGTCGTGATTGTAGACATTGGGCAAGAAATTATCGCTATGAGTCTAAAGTTCTTTGCAATTTAACCTTGTTTCCACTTCAATACGAAGATTTGGACCACATATAAGAAGGTTCACTCAGTTTTATAGCTGGCTGAAATGCAGTCAGTTAGATTACAATGCCACTTTCAAGAAGAAAAGCACAAATCCATGACAGTATCCTAAACTGAGATGCTTCTCACTTATGGCAAGAGATTAAGTTTTGCCTAAATGTAATCTTCCACAAATAGCACTCATATTGAGATATACCTAGAGTGTAAACAATGCTTTCTGAATTTATCTTTTCAAAGTGCAAATTGTGAGAAAATTAGGTTTTTCCTAATTTGAGAGAGTGTGCAGGTATCTTAGACAGGTAACTTGGGACAGAAAACATATGGCCTGTCTGATCAAATTTGGAGTTATAACTGTAAAGTGCCATGTTTCTAAAGCACCAGCATGCCACTGGCAAATGAAGATGCTCCTCAAAAGTATAACACATGATAATGAACGGAGGTTTCAGATCGTATCACTCTGGTGCAACGGTTATCACATTAGCTTTCTAGTAAGAGGTAGTCATTTGTTTTCGAGTCTGAGTCTCATGCATCACTTTTTTTTTTTTTTTTCTGACTAGGGCCTAACAATACTCACTTTAACCTGTTTTAAGTTGATGTTTCAATTTTTACACTTAAATCTTCACATATAAATTCATATAATTATAATCCTTATAGTTGTTGTTGCACTTATAAAGCAGAATCTGTCCTGAGTATGTGTTAGGTAAATTAAGTTTTAGGTATCATGTTAGTAGTAAACTTATTAACATGTATGTTGGTAATACATTCATTATTGAGAAAGAGAATAAAATTTGAAAGCATTAAGTAAATTTCATTCATAATTCTTTAGTATGCATATTGCACACTTCATATTAAAAAAAATTAACAGCGTGACATGAATTAAATTTGCAGCCTGCAGAACATCAGCCTTTTGTGTTATGCATTACACCACAAAAATCGCTAAAGAGCTCCCTCTAGCATAGGCTATATCAAGATCTAGTACAATTAATAGCCAATCTTGGCTACATAATGCAAGAAGATAGTTAATATTTGTTCAGTGTCGCATATCAAATTATTAGTTCAAGTTTTAAAAATGCTGATAACAAGCTGAGGAAAATCAATATTTCTATGCATGCAAGGCAGTTTTAAAAACTAACCCAGCTTGGCTTATACTGACTTATCAGCAAAATGCTTAACACCATAAAACTGCATCATATTTAGTTGCCTATTAAATTGTTAACATATGACATTTCTAAACTCTCTGAAATTATTTCAGTGTAGTTCATTAACACCCTGTATATTAAAAATAAAGTAACCCATAAGGAACAATGTAGCTAAAAATAATAAAAACTAAAGAAGCAGAAACGTATTAAACACTGAAGTTGTTATACAAACAGCGCAATTTTTCTGCTCTTAAAGAAAAACATAAGCTGTTCAAAATATTGTGCTCTTGTATCTCTATTTCAGTGTTCTATCAATTTATACTTCTCTAGTTCTTGCTTTCATTTTCCTTTTTAAGAAAGAAGAACACAAATATTGCACAATTAAGTATTTCAGAAATGTATCAATTTTGACTTATATAGTTCTTATTATATATATCCAAATACTGTGCCAATTCCTTGGGATTGTTGACAGCCTTCAACAGTTTGGCTTCTTTGGCAATGTCATGATCATAAGTCCAAAAATGGTCTGCAACTGCTGATTTATCCACCTGTTTATATCTTACGTTTCTGAAGTGTTCTTTGGTCCTTGTCTCCAAATTTCTTATTATTTTGCCTAAATATATCTGGTCACAATCCAAACAATCTATCTGATATACTCCTGCCTTTTGCTGGGTGGAATAATATTTTTATGGTGGTGTTCAGAAGATTTCTGATCCTAAATTTAATTTGTGCTGCCAATATCATATTTTTTAAAAATCTTCATGAATGTGAATTTTTTAAAAATTAAGTCCTTCTTTATCATGGAGAGAGTGGTGATGTTTTTAATATCTTTTTGTCTTTTGAAATAACTGATCTTCTTATCCACTAATGAACTGCTGAATCCATTGCTATGGATGCTATGGATGGCAATATGGGAAAAGATTTATATTTTAAAAAATAAACATCCTGTTACGATTTTTGACATCCCACCAATGCTGTTCCATTACTTATTCGAACCACCAGAGGTCATCTGCCTGCATTAATTGGTCCCCAGCTGATGATGAGAACAAATGCCCTTGAAACATGTTCTGATTAATTAATCAGTTAGTGAATTTTAATGTCACCTAATACCAAACATATTTCTATATATAAAGTTATACAATTTTAATAAATTTATGCTTCCAATATTGTTCATAAAAATAAAGACAAAATAAGACTAAAATACTTGTCTGTTGCATCTAAGGCAATGAAATGAAAAGTTACCATTTTATACAGCTCATATAAAATATATTTTAGGTAAGGAGATTTATATTTACTTACAGGAGTAAGATATTTATAGGTGAGATGTGCATTTTCTGCCAGCACATCAGCTGCCAAATCATAATACTCATATTTACTGTATAGAAGCAAAAGATTTCCAAAAGTTTCAGGAGGGAATGGATTCTGTTGGAGCAAAAATTGAAGTTTCTCAAAACCTTCTGTTGGTTTGGTGTCCATATTCATGAGGGCTTGATTTTGCAATGTTACAGCATCTAATTCTTCCTCTGATCGAGGAGGCATGTCTGTCAGAGCTTCTCTTGCTGACTCAACTGTGAACAAATAAACACTGCAGAATGGTCAAGCAAATAATTGCTGGTGCTCTGGCTTTGAAAAGAAATGAGAGTGAAAAACAACAGTGTATTGAAGTCACTTTGATTAAACCTTTTGATCTTACAGCAACAAATAAAGTTGCTTAGTAATGTGATACAGTGATCACTAAGAAAATAGTGTTCCTTATTTAACTCAAAATTGGCTATCAGTAGTACTATCAAAAAGAAAATAAGATTCTTGTTATACAGCAACATTTTATATGTAAACAATACAATCCTCAAATCACTTCCTGTTGCATTGTTTTATAATATCTAAAAGAGATATTACTAAATAATAATAATAATAATAATAATAATAATAATAATAACAACAACAATAATGATGATGATGATGATGATGATATTAATAACAAAAATTAAAAATTGTCTTACAATCTATATGCAAAACTGTATATGCATTTAGTCTGCAAAGCAATACATAGGTGCCAACTTTTGATAAAAGGGGAGCAGGAAGGGATCCATAAATTATTGGTATATATTTTTTGTTTACCTATATATTCAAGAAAATTTAAATCACAGCATAGATCACATGTGCAATGGGTAAAATATTATTTAACTTAATCCAATCTTTTACTTTTCTATTGGTGCATTTGCCTGACACAGCTTTCATTATTACATTTAAATTCAACTCAAGCAACATAGCTATAATAAGAAATAATTTTACTATTATAAGTCATTAACAGTAAATAAGTTAATGTATCTCACATAAAATGTTACATGTTCAGACATAACTAGGATAAAAATATTCAGGGGGCAAAATTACTTGCTTGTCGTGTACTGGCAACAGCCCCCCCCCCCCTGCAGAGATGCCTGACTGTATAGCTGTAATATATAGTTGCACTGTATAGAAGAAATATAATAGATAAATATTAGATTTGCTTCAGGGGTAATGGTATTATTCAGGTTAACAAATTTTCTGAATAGTGCTAGTTTACAACTTCAGACCTTTGACTTCCTAGAAAACACTTCCTAGCAATAAAGTCTGGTAAGGAGATAGAACTTCAGCTCCATCTCTAGTTATGCTAAAATACTGGAAACATATGAAGTAAAGTTTTAATAATAGATCATTAAATAGTTTAACAAGCTATTCATTCTTAAAATTAGGATGTTTTGTCTTGAAACCAAGTGGATATTTTATCACTACTTTGGTACAAGCCCACATTAAAACCTTTATTTTAAAAATAGTAAAAATTATTCTCATGTTCTTTATTTTAAAAATAGTAAAAATTATTCTTACTCAGTAAAGAGTTACTAAACTTACAATTTTTGAGCTGATATTCAATAGCAGCTCTTAGGTTAAAGGCTTCAATTAGTGCAGTTTCATGTAATGTAAGCGTATTGCCCACACTTCTGACTTCTATTCCTTCTGTTGTCATACCCACACTCAACTCAGGATGTTCACGAATACCACGTTCAATTATGTCAGCTGAAAAATAAAATCAAGTACAGAGATACATGTAGGCATCATTTGTTTTATATTTCAGTTTATGGAGCATTTTAGTGTATGAGATCCCTTAAATATGAGTTACAAAATCATTTGATGCTACAACTGCTGTGCAACTCTTTCTTTTAATTACTATGTGATTATATCATGTTCTCTATAATTTTTATATAAATGAATACATGGCTCATTAACTACTTATAACTACATTAAAATGTGCAAATACAACAACAACAAAATAATAATAATAATAATAATAATAATAATAATAATAATAATAATAATAATTATAATAATATACTTCGTTGTGCTCTCACAGAGTAATTTAAGAAAATGTTATCATACAAGAGAAAGATAGCTGTCACGGTACTCTAGAGGCAATATGCTTGCCTCTCACTTTATGGGCCTGGATTTGAATCCTGGTTGGGCCATGCCGCCTGACTGAGGATTTTATTCAGAGTTTTCCTCAGTTCTTAGAATGGAACATTTGGTATAGTTTTAGCACTTTAGGTCACTGAAGTCATTTAGACGGTTGCTAATTCATTAAAGTCAAGTCACTCATTGTCTTATATGACCAAAAAGGTAAGAATGTTAAACTAAATAAAAAACATACAGGGAGAGAGAGAGAAAAGATCCAATATACAGAATTTGAAACAACATAGAATAGAAAACTGTATATACCATACAAATTTTGAATAAGTAAATAAGCAAGTAATTTGTTCACCATAATGATTTGTACAAATCTTGGCTTCATCATACATACAGAGGGGTCCAAAAACCGTATATGCATTTGAACATGAAAAATATCTGCTTTAAAGCTTTATATATATGAAGATATTGAAGGGGGCTTTAAATCATGTTTTGACTTCTGCAATCTCTTAAGATGCTCAAAAAGTTCATTAGCATCCATATACTTCTAATTTTGACTAACTACAGCATACAAAACATTGCCTATAAAGTTCATAGGGATTGCTCTGAACTGCATTTTACTTTCTTTCTGTATGCATTAATGCAGCTAGTTTCCTACAGTATATCACATTTTCAGGGTTCCACAGGTGAAAGTCAAGAGGTATTAAGTCTGGGAGGGAATTCAAAAGCACCTCTTTATCCTGCAGAATGTCATCAAGTCAAGCTCTCATATCTTTGTGGTAGTGTAGTGATGTATCATCTTGCTGCAAGTAGAAGAGCTCATTCACATAAAATACATGAATCACTGATAAAATGGATGTTTGCAACATTTTATGATACACTGAGACAATACATTACCTGAATGGTCCAATTATACCCCTGAATGACAGTTCACACTGACCACAGTAAATTGATTGCTTTGTCCACAAGGATGCAGGGATTTAAGCACAATTTACCAGTAGAAAGTTATTTTCTGACTTAAGGGCCATAATCTAATAAACAAAATCATGTCACCTGAAGTTTTGCTTCTGCTCCATTGAGAATCATCAGAGAAAATATGTCTCTCATTGGTCAAATCAAAATGCTGTGAGCTGCTTAACATGCATCGTATATATAATATGGCTCCCTTCCACCATAGTCAAGAGTCATCACTGATTGATTGTCATTATTCCAATCCCTTTGCAGCAGTGCATGGTTGCATATTCATTCAGTTTTTGCTGGTGATTTGTTTTCTTATTTCTAAGATAGATATACATATCTTTCTAGTTGATTCGCCCTTTCTGTTTAAATTATTTTATCTTTCAATAACTCAATGGCCTCATGGTATATTCTGGCATGAAAATGAAGTGTATTATCCAAAACCAGTACATCTTAAAAGCATAGACCATGGCCCTGCTGTAACATATGCCCTGCCACTGCTGCTTTTTCTGTTTGACATAATCTATAGTATCTTTGATGTTCCTTTATTCTATTTTGATACTACATTTCGTAGTACCTATGTACACTTTGTTATAACTGCAGGGTTTGCAATAAATGTATGAAGTTGACAAAGGGTCCTGCCTATCCTTTTCAAACTAAGCTTTGATTTATTTTTTTGGTTGACTTGAAAATGGGCTTTATCTGGAACCTTTCTGGGAGCTTTCCAATACAATCAGTAACTTATGGGAATGCCTTTGCTTTTATTGGCGTCTTTCTTTTAATCCTTCCTGGAATTTCTCAGATGTAATGTCCTACATATGTCTTTATAAATAGAGTTATTGGCTCATAACGTGGTAAGTAAATTTTTAAATTCTTGTTATAAACTGGTGGGTTCACAAATGCATTTTGCCCATTAACTTAGTGTCTTTATAAGGTTGATTTTTTGTTGAGGATGATGATTGGAATTTTTCTGCAGATTTCAATCTGTGTTTGTAGGTTTCCTATACTCCTGATGCCCCGATGTCATACACTGTTTTCCATCATTGGTACATCCAGAAAAACAATCTGTTCATCCTGTTCCTTTTCCATTTACACAGTTCAGATGATTAAGAAACATTTCTAACTTATCATCTCCATGTGGCAATATCATGAATATGTTGTCCACATATCTCCCTTTGGTATTTAGGCTTGAATGTGGCTGATTGTAAGGCAGCTTGTTTGAATTCTTAAATGTAGTAGTTAGCCATAGTTGGGCACAATGGGCTACCCATTTTTATGCCTTCCATCTGTCCACAGTAGTGCCATTCCAGAGACAGTACCTAGTTGTGAGGCAGTGGCAAAACAATTGAGTAATGTCCCTAGGAAATATCAAAGCCATATGGTTCGGTGTTTCTTCAACTGGTACTTTGGTAAACAGGGAAATTATTTTTAAACTGTACTTCATCAGACCAAACAACTTTATCCTGAAAACTTATCATAATGTACCATGTGTTGAAACCACTCACAAAACTGCATTATTTGATTTGGGTTATCTTCATTCATGCATTGCAACAATTTCAAGATATAACCTTTCCAAGGTGGTCTCTTGCTGAATACTTTATCTGCTAACTCCTGTCTCATGTGTACATTGTTTGACGACTTTTGAAGTGATCATGTAAATTGTTGTGATACCATAACCAAAGGGGTCTTTGTTTACGCATATCATATACGATGCAATTGGTTTCAATTTATCACTAATGCTTGAGATAGTCAAGAGGTGTTGGTGGTAGCAAACTCAAATTTCAAAAACCATTTCAGAATGGCCTTTCATTGCTCAAAATTCAAGGGCCTTGCCATTTTTGTTTTGTCAATTCTCATCACTGCCACAACAGCTACTGGCATCTTTAGAGACAACATAACACACATATTGATGTCACAATTTAATTCAGGTTTTAAAAATTATATATAGATAATCACTATTAAAGTGTGTACACATTTTTGGGGCCTCTGTGTCTATCTAAATGTTATTTTTGAATCTGTCACCTCTTCTAACAACATAACAATTAACAAAATAATTTTTTTAAGAAGATTCAGATGGTAAGATTTTGTTTTATATATGCTATTCGTTAAGGGCATAGGAGCTCAATCTGTTAACTACATATTGTATAATTTACACTTCAGTTATAGTTAATTCTCTTTGATAATTTACAAAGTGGATAACCAATTTATAAAGTTTATATTATTAGGAAAGAATGTTTCACTCATAAAATAATTTACATTAAAATATAGTTTTTTTATGAGTAACTTCTTTACTGCTTTTTAAAGAACTTCGATTTTTTAATGAGGCATGAATTACATGTAATTATGGAAAAAATATTACTCCTTATTTGTTTTTCATGAATAATTCTTATTCATTTCACTAATAAAAATTTGTATTTAAACAACATATATATAACTTCTTTATTTATTAAAAAGTTAAAATAATCAACACTCATGAGCATTTCACTCCTTTAATTATTAAAATAACAGGACATGTTCACGAAACATGTTATTTTAATAATTAAAGGAGTGAAATGCTCATGAGTGTTGATTATTTTAACTTTTTAATAAATAAAGAAGTTACATTTTCGTTTTACTGTGTGGATTCCTTCAAAGGTATAAAAAACATATATATATATATATATATATATATATATATATTTGAAATTAAAAAAAATAAGTGAGAGAGCTGATAACCTGATAATTCCTGCCAAAATAATTAATACCACTTAATACAATATAACAAATTATTAATGAGGAAAGCATTCAAAATTCTTCAAAAGCCCATAGAATTATCAGTGTGGGAAAATATATTCATAAATGAAAACTTGGAAAATTTAGTTAATTTTGATCTTCCAAACAAGAGTAATCTCATCAAAAAATTCATAAAATCCACAGAGCAACATTTAATATCATGCTGGGAAGCTGATAGCAGAACTGTGCTGGTGATGAAGGCAACAGTCTTTGAAACATGGCCAGTAAGTAGAAGTAAACTAGTAAAATTTTAGTGATTTCCTTATAAATCATACTATATTTCACTACAAAAATCCCAGTTTTTAAAACCACTCAATACATTATTATTCCTAAAATAATACCTTTAAGATAATTATATTTAATAGATAGTTTATTATACATTGAGATTCCTAAGCAGAAAATGCTGACTAGGTCTTTGTAACTATGTGCCTATATATAAGTTGCTGAATGTTCTAGTATGATGGATATGATAGGTATAAATGAGAATTATTCACAGTGAGCAGTGGCAGAGTCTTGTTGAAAAAATGCATGATCATTCTCCCTGTTCATTAATTCTCTGAAAATAGGTGTTAGTATAGTATGCACATAAGTAAGAGAATCAAATATAAGGAAAAAAAATTGGTGCTATGATTCATTCACCAATGCATTAATACATATGAATTGACATAAGACATGCTGTGCCATTGTAAACATATGAGGCATAATACATTTTATGTATACTTTGAATAAGAAACGAACACAATATACACCCATGAAAGCTGCACTAAGACTGTGACAGTCAACCAGGTCAACAAGTAAGCAATCAGGTTTTCTACTACTTCCACAGTGCAGTAAACATTTAGGGGCTCACTCATAGGAAAAACCTTGTGCCGCAGGGGAAATTATCCATGATCACATGATGTTATGTTTTAGTAATAATTTAAATTTGTTATGTATGCTGATTCCTACACATTAAGTCCTTTATTGATGGCACACGATAAAAACTCTTATTTAATATATCACAGAAATTTAGTATTATATTATTACATTTTGTTCATTGTCAAAACTAAAATAATGACTTTTAAATGGCTAATGAAATCCCATAATTGGTGCTGAAAAAAATTGTCAGATTTGTTACATTTATTTATGGATGCTGTTTAACATCTCAGATCATCAGCATCCCATTCAATTCTAGGTGTGAAATGGCCAACAAATTTTGCTCAGAGGCCTCTTCTTTCAGGCTTACTGTAAATCTACGACAGTAGGACCCATGGCTTTACTTCACTTCCAAAGGAACCCATACTAAGGATTATATGCCAGAAAAAATCCACCAACCCTGGCTGGAATTGAGCCTGCAATCTTGGGGGTCTATGAGGGAAGTATGGTTACTGCTAGATCACCAGGATGACTTTTTTGTAGTGAGCATTATTAGAGACACAACTATAGGAAACATGTGTTGATGTTGTTGATCTAATGTGCAGGATTTTGATCCATCAATTTTTCACTGGCCAGCCAATATAATTTGTGTATTTTCCCGTCAGGTGCAGCTTTCCTCAGTTCTGTGCATTCCAATAGATGTTCTCCATTTAGAATCTTGTCAGTATTGCAGATCTTACATGTGTATCATTCAAAAAACCAAATCTGTGTAGATGTTCCGCCAGACAATCATGTCCAGTTGCCAGTCTAAAATGAGCAACTGCTTCCTTCCTTGATAGATTTTTTATTTTTTGT
The DNA here is from genome assembly GCA_030762175.1 of Metallyticus violacea. Lineage (NCBI taxonomy): Eukaryota > Metazoa > Arthropoda > Insecta > Mantodea > Metallyticidae > Metallyticus > Metallyticus violacea. The sequence goes on from CM060832.1 coordinate 102,816,298, forward strand.
ACTGTTACTATAGGAAACATTATTAACCATAATTATATGGAATTCAATAAGCTTTATTGTAAGAAAAGTAATACAAATAAGAAATGAAAGAGGTTTTATAATATACATAAAACAATATAGGTACTTACAAAGTAATAGATCACATATTAAATGTTATATAATATGATGGTATTCATGCTGATATATGGATAAAATTGGACATACAACAGATTAACCAGAAGGAGAGTTGAAGCTACAAAAATGCAGTTTTTAAGCTCAGTATGGATTATGCTATGTTAGACAGAAAACATAATAAAGATATAAATCAATTAAACATATTAAATTTAATGAAAAGAATATAATGCTTGATAATGGCCAAATGTGTCAACAAATAAAGTGTCACCTTATAGATTATTATTTATATATTGCTTCATTACAAACCCAAAAAGAGGAAAAAATGTGGCTGCTTATTAAAAATAGTCAATCACTTGAAGTTGAAAGAGACCTAAAAATGAATTGCAAGAGGTAGAAAAAGAATAAATTCATTTATAGCTGTCCTTTCTTGCCAAAAATGAAAACAAAGAAAGAAATAAACAACCAAAACAAGTTTATGTTTACGGAATTTCGGAATCCACACAGTGAAACTTTTGTTAATCTTATTTTGATTTAAAGTAAAACACTAAAAATCATGTCGTCACATTAAAACTCTCTTTAAGTTTCACAAACACACTTATAAAAGTAATTTTGGTACATGTTTCGTGAGTATCTTTGCTGAAATTGACTCCTCAGTCGTCGTTTTGGTTGACAATGTGAGGAATGTACCTCACGAAACATGTACCAAAATTACTTTTATAAGTGTGTTTGTGAAACTTAAAGAGAGTTTTAATGTGACGACATGATTTTTAGTGTTTTACTTTAAATCAAAATAAGATTAACCAAAACAAGGCTTGAAATTTTTAATTTATTATTGAACTTTAATGTTAAATACATCTTTTTTGTCTTCTGATCTACCAGTATTCCATATTTTCCCAGCGTGATTTTTTTTTAATATTATTCATTTTTTAATATACAAAAATATATAGATAAGAAATATTGTTATTAACTTTTCATTCATTTATTGCCATTATGCTTAGAAACTATTTTCATTACCATGAAGCATACTTAAGAACTACAAAATATATTTTCTTAGAGTTCTGAATTTTAAATTATTATGACTCTTATACGTGCACACCCCTCAAATGTTATTCAAAAATCCTTTCATAAAAAACTGTTACATGAAAATGTGTTATGCTTCTAAATATTTTTGAGCTGATATTTTATTTACTTTTGTTTAAATATTCAATATAATTGTTCTGAGAAATATTCTAGTAATTATTATTGTATCTTGCTCACATATATGCTTCAATGCTGGGGCATATTCCTTAAGTCTGTAGTAACAAAGAGCAATATTGTATGACAGATGAGGACTGTAGCCAACAACTTGCAATGCTGCTGTAAATTTCTGCAAAGAATCTTCGAAACGGCCTTCCTGAAGTAATAAGAAGAGGAAAATTAATAGTACTTTTAATAACAGAGTTAATTTAAATGTTTCTCATTTTCTGCATTTAGACTGAAAATAAAACATGCATAAAATATATTTTGATGGAAAAGAATCCGTTACAAATGTTTTCTTGGTGAAGTAATGTTATGCTAAATATGCATACTTTTTCCAAAACCTCTATAGTAATATATATTATATTATCCTAATACAGCTTATGCATTAGATTGCAGAAGCGGAACCTAATAAAGGGTAATTTATGTTAGTAAATTTACAATATGCAAACCTTTTTATTTTATACCTTATATACATTTTTATTTTTATATTTATATACATACATATATATTTTTTTTAATATTTTATTTATTGTTGCTTTGACTGCATTGGTGTTTTCATTATGTCTGAAGATTGTGGGTGTGTATATTGTAGGTGCAGTCTGTAGGGATGAATGAACTGAAATTAATGGTATACACAAACCTCTTTTAAACACTTGCCCACACACAGAGGTCCCATTAGTAATGTGAAGCTCTATCTTACATTTTTGTTCCAGTGAGAATCCATGTGCTGATCACCTTGTCTTTTTTCTATTTAGTGAGACAATATTACTAGGCTAAACTTTAGTAGTGCTCTCTCAACAAATAAGTGAATGTTAGTTTAAGCATCACAGGATCCTAAATTTATTTCACTACAGTAAATAGGTAATTTTACCTATTTACTTGTCAAAATTTCAAAGATAGCTTAAATTGGGAACACAATTACCACCAAAATTTGTAATAAAGTTTTAGAAATGTATAATGTTAAACAGAGTCAGATCAAGTATAAAGTCAATTTAAAGGTTCATCTGCATTTTACACCTTTTTCCATACAGTAAATTATAATCTTTACTCATTTTTTGGTCATCCTTAGAGACCAAAATGGTGAACATAGCAATGAAAACTGTGAGCAATTTATCATGAACAGAATCAAGAATATTCTTTAAATCACATGAAGCATCATTATAAAGTTAACATTTACTCATGAGGCTATAAAAATTAATGTCCTTGGCTATTTGCACTCAACTGAAGATTTTTCTTCCCAGTACAAATCTATGAACAAATGAACAAATGAATTTATTTAAGTAGTAGTAGTATTTATTCACATTTCACACATGTATCATACATAGAATACATTACAATTTTTTAATTCTAAATAATTCACTTCAAAAAGTTTCCAATTTGATTATATTTGACCCCCAGTCACAGATTCATCCAAGGGACCAGTTTTAATCTAACTAATAACACAATAATATACATATATTATACATAAACCATTATTTTAATCAATTAACTACATTTTCTACACCAGTAATTCCCTTGTTTCTAAATTACCCATTTACTCCTAGACAAACAAATAAAACATCTAAAAATGTAACTTTACTGAAACTAATATTAACCAAAATACTTAAAAATTCTTTAATACTTCATCTAATCAATCAATCCACAAACCACTATTTCAAGTTGCTGAGTTGCATGCAGGCTCTAACATAGTTATCTAGCTATTGGGCCCTATTTTCCCTTTAAATCTGCTATCTAATAATCTTTCTTAATTTCATCATTATCATCCTTATCAATTTTCCTGAGCCATTTAACTCTTACTTTACCTACATAATTTCCTATTTCCTTATTATTGTTTCTAGATTTTACACTCATCATCTTTTTCCCCCCAATTTCTCTTGGCAAATTGGATCACTTCTTCATTTCTAGTTCCTCTGTAAGAATTTTAATTCCTTCACATTCTAACAATATATGCTAATTATTATCCTTTCAGTTACAGGGCGGGCATTTAAGTTTATTCAATAGTGAATATAATATGTACAAAGTAAAATATAGTATACAGAATTCTAGTCAATCTATTATCCTGTACTATTATGTATTTATCATATATCATATTATATCACTTTAATCTGTGGATTCTATAATGAGTTTAGCCAATTCTAAAGAAGTTAGTCTAAGTGCAGGAAGCATATTTCATTAGAAATAACATACAATATGTATATTTGATGAAATTGCCACATTAAGGAATGGGAGTAAGCATAATATACTGTTTTTGGATGCTCTTGTTTATAAAATGAATGGTCTGACTGCTGAGCTTAGTTTGGGTAAGATGTTGACTCATAGGACCAAGAAATTTTATGTTCTAGATTCGATGATTTCATTGCCTTCATATTGTATCTTTAGGTCTGCCACATTTTTATTTTTTATGTGAAAATTAATGTATTTAGCTTTTTCAATGTTTATATAAATTGTGTTACTGTCAAACCAGTTATTAATTGTAGTATTTATTAATTATAAATCTTCCACTAATATTTTATCTAATTTCAGTTGCTGTATTTCTTATTGACCCAATAACCACAAGTCACAACATTACATTTATCAGAATACACAAACCTTATATAAAAGACAGCCATTGTTAATTTCTGTATCAGGATCATCCTCTGAACTTCTGTCCACCAGGCTTTTGGCCTCTACTAAATCTTCTTCTCCATACTTGATAGCAGCTTTCAACTTTGTCACCTGAGGATAAAAAAGTATAATATACAATTAAATCCTCAAATTGCTATTTCCATCAGTGCTACTAATTATGCAAATATATCAATCTTGTTCATAAAAAATTCCTTAGATGAAGTTTTCTGTGCTACCTATGCTGGACTCATTTTACATTACCATATAATGTAACAGCAGTTCATGTAAATAATTTCATTGTTTTCTTTCAGCTGTTCATTTATAGAAAGCCACCAGCAATGTTTATTCATTATATTGCCTGCAAGTGAGTATTTATATATCAAAGGCAATAAAAGGTATTAAAAGCTATTGCCTTGATAAAGATAAGGATATAATAAAATTAGTCGAATCTAACATATATGTTTAAGGGCACAGTAAAAAGAATTTTACTTTGAAAAGTTTGTCTCTTTTATCAAAAATTGTGAAAATTAGCAGAATACAATTGAGTCAGCACAATAGTACAGCTTGCATAAAACACCAAAAATGTTGTGGGAAAGGGAATATGAAGACGTGTTTGCAACACCTTTAAAACATGCTAAATTAGATATAATAAGTAATTTTAAATAGCAGGAATTTTCACAGTGAAATATAGTATAATACAACACATTATTTATGAGGAAATCACAATCAAATTTCACTAACATTGTTCCACTTAGTGGTCATGTTTTGAAGGCTGTTGCCCAGCATCAGCATGGTTACAATGTCAGCTTCCCAGAGTGGTATTAAGATGTTGCTCTCTATGTTTTACAAACTTAGTGATGAAGTTACCGTTATAGTTGCAATATCTATACACAAAAGAAGGGTTTAGCAAGGGTACTCCACTCTCACCATTCTTGGCAGATATGTACGTGAATCTCTTAGAAATAAAATTAGTTCAGGCTTTTCCACATATATACATATGCTAGTTAGTTAGTTCTCGGAGCATTCAGTGAGTTCGTGGAGCAGCCACAGAGACCTACAAACATTGAACCTGTCATATACAATTACCACAGTAACTTTCAATCTGTATTGAATAATCTGTATTTATAAAAATTACATAATTATTGTAATTATTTAATTACAATAAAAATAAAAAAGAACACTTAGATCAACTCAACCAACAACAAAACCAGAGAAGTCACTTAATCATACAAATTTTATTATGTACATATTTACATATACATTGATATGTTGTGCAGTATAATATTGTCACTCATATATTCCTTTACAGAATAAAGTACTGCTATGTTGATGTCTTTGCAACAGTAAATGAAAAATGAAAAAAGGATGCGATAAAACTGCTCAACTAACAAGAGAGCACTGTTAAATTCATAACAGAAATAGAAAATAACAAGGTTCTTCCTCTCCTGGATATAAAAATTATAAAAAATGGCAATAAAATGGATTTTGGCATGTTCAGAAAAGATATCCATGCAGATAATTATATAAAAATAATAGCAACAATGCCAAACAGCATAAACTTGCCATAATCAACAGCTTCATATTCAGATTAACAAACCTACCAATAAACAAGACAGAATACAAATTGGAGTATCATAAAATCATAGATATAGTGCAGAAAAATGGCTACACTACAGAAAAATGGTCAACAAGAAAATAGAAAAATTCAAAAAGCAAAATCAAATAAAAAACATCATCACAGTAAAAGGCTACAAAGGAGATCATATACATATTATGATTAAATTTACATAAACAAAAAAATGTCTAAGAATTTAGCAGTACCAAAACTAAGGTTCTCCCATACCTTAACCACCAGGTTATACGTATGGTAAAGAACCCCTAAAATGAATTACCATTTTTACAACTGTGTTTCTGCAAGTTCCTTCCTTATACTTCTCCTCCACTTATCCCTTACTTTTCCTAAAAATTACCCATCTTGTTTACTTTCCATACATCACGTCTGATAACATTTTAATTGCCACTATATCTTGCTGTAATTCGTCCCATTTTTCATTCCAGATACTATCCCTCCACCTTTTTACCACTGTATATTCAATTAGACAATGAAATACACTATCCACTTTCCCACACATCCTTCCCATCCATCCTTCTTTAAAATTTATTCTTCATCCTTTTAAAATAATACCCCTGTATGCATCCATGCAAGACTTATTTTTCTGAATTGATAACAATTATCTATATTTGTCCTGTTCCTAATTTGTTTTAACTACTTTAAGTCTAAAGAACTTTTATCCACTAACCTAGCCCAAATCTCTTAATTCTTATATCTTCTATGCTCTGTCTCATCTTTCCAAAATCCACAGTTCATTACTTTTACCCAATTGCCATACATCTCCCATTCCAATATTTTCTAATAGTTTCCTCACTTTCCCAAACCTACACTCTCACTTCCCAGTATTTCTCTTTGGTACATTAGACATTCTTTTAATACATTATTATGTAATTTCAAACATCGTGTCAATATTTCAAGATCCACTGTTATATCTTTCCTTCCTACTTTTCCTCATATATTTAGGAAATTCACATTCCACCCATGGGCACACCAAAAATTCCAGAAGATTTTTAAAGATGTAAACATTATTTTGGCTACAGTAAACAACTCCTTAAAACCAACACAAAAGTCAACACTCTGCCAGGAAAGCAATCAGGCATTGATGAAACCATTCCAAAGACTGAAATAAGAAATACATTGGCAAAACAAAAAGAAACATTACGGTTTAAGGAACACATGGGAAATGTAAGATATAAACACATGGAAAAGTCAGCAGCAGCATACTATTTCTGGCAAAAAAACCATGAATTCCAAATTGAACTTAAACTCTTTAAAGTTCTTCAAAAACCCATAGAATTATCAGTGTGGGAAAATATATTCACTAACAAAAACAAGGAAAATTTATAATTGAAAACATTTTATGATACAGTCGAACTACACACTCTTATGCTTCACTTACTTGTCATTATTGTAGACCGGTTTCGAGAACAGGTTGTTCTCATCATCAGTTCAAATCTCCGACTGTTGGATAATTCGTTGTGTTGTGGGTATTCTGCTCTGGCAGAGGTGTGATGAACTTAAAGTTTATATTTTCATCGCCGGAAGTGTCAAAGTTCATTAAACTGTCTCTGTATTTGTAAATGTATATTTTTTCCCATGTTGCTAATTCTGTAGGTCCTTGCACTGATTTTAATAATTTTGCTTTTTTCACTATATCGTGGTTTTCTGTCCAAAAATGAAATGCTACTGCTGATTTCTCAATTTGCTTGTATTTTATGTTCCTGAAATCTTCTTTTAACCGTGTGCCTATGTTTCTCTTTGTTTTTCCTATATAGATTTTTTCACATTCTTCACAACTTATTTTGTAAATACCTGATTTTTTCTCCTGTGGAATACTGTCATTAACATTGTCTGTGAGAAGATGTTTACCATGTTTGAAACACACATAAATACAGCTTTTCCATACATATTTAAAACATGGTACAGATATGCCGACGGTATATTTGCCATTGTTAACAATAAGCTCATTGAGGATGCCATAAAACTTTTGAATTTACAAGACAAAAATATATCATTAACATACGAAACAGAAACTGATAACATGTTACCATTCTGGGACATAAAAATAATGAAACATCAAGGAAGTCTAGAATATGGAATTTACAGAAAAGATACACATGCAGACAATCACATAAAAGCTGACAGTTTTAACCCGACTTCTCACAAACATGCAGTTATCAACAGTTTAACACACAGGCTAGTTAACCTACAAATTAGCAAGGATGAATTCTTTAAAGAATACAAACAAATAGAAAAAACAGCATTTAAAAAGGTTTTAAAAAAGAACTAGTATACAAAAAGCTACAGAAATTCAAGAGACAAAAGTTTATAAAAGAAATCACAGCACTTTCAGCAAAGAAAGATAAACAAATTTTTAAAAAATTCACATATTATCCATGGGCTACAAAAAATTTCAGAAAATTCTTACAGATTTTAATATCAGGTTGGCACCGATTAACAAGTTTAATGTTAAACATCTTCTCACAGACAATGTTAATGACAGTATTCCACAGGAGAAAAAATCAAGCATTTACAAAATAAGTTGTGAAGAATGTGAAAAAATCTACATAGGGAGAAACAAAGAGAAACATAGGCACATGGTTAAAAAAACATTTCAGGAACATAAAATACAAGCAAATTGAGAAATCAGCGGTAGCATTTCTATTTTGGACAGAAAACCACGATATAGTGAAAAAAGCAAAATTATTAAAATCAGTGCAAGGACCTACAGAATTAGCAACATGGGAAAAAATATACATTTACAAATACAGAGACAGTTTAATGAACTTTGACACTTCCTGACACTTCCAGCGATGAAAATATAAACTTTAAATTCATCACACCTCTGCCAGAGCAGAATACCCACAACACAACTAATTATCCAACAGTCTGAGATTTGAACTGATGATGAGAACAACCTGTTCTTGAAACCGGTCTACAATAATGACAAGTAAGTGAAGCATAAGTGTGTAGTTCGACTGTATCATCAAATGTTTTCAATTACACGACTGGCTTCACTGTGAATGTTCCAATTAACATTTTAGTTAAGGAAAATTTAGTTAATTTTGATCTTCCAAACAACAGTTGCCCCATCATTAAGCTTGTAAAATGCAGAGCAACATCTTAATACCATCCTGGGAAGTTGAAAGTCGAACCATACTGATGATAAGGCAACAGCCTTTGAAACATATCCAGTAAGTGGACAAATTTTAATTAAACTTGAGTAATTTCCTCATAAATAATTTGCTATATTATACATATAATAATTTCCAGTGTGTTAAACTATTTAAAAATACTCTTTCTGGCTTCACCTCTGGAGATTACTCAGGACATTGTCCTCATCCTCAGCTGTTAAGTGACTGTTGGATCATTAATTCAAGTTGAGTTGGTAGGTGTATGTTGACTCTGGTGGCCTTTGATAAATTTGAATAAAGTGTTATCTGCTTCTGGGATGTCAAAATTCATTAGGGTTTCCTACACTAATGTATTCAACATGTTCACACTAACTCCATTTACTTACATAACATTAGGGCATATTTTGGAAGCAATCATTCCCATCATCAGCTGTTGACCAATTACTGCTACTCAAAATGATGGTTGGATATAAGGATACTCCTTTAGCAGTGTCTAGTGGTTGTAGTAGGAACTTGCTAAGTTCATCCATAGGAGGAAAATCCAAATTCATTAAGTTTTTCTTAATTTTTAAGATGAAAATTTTTCCTCAAGTTGATAGATCCATTGGGTTGTGAAGTTGTTGGTTTTTGGTCCAAGAGTGAGCTGCTATTGCTGATTTATCAACCTGCTTAAAACAAATATTCTTAAAGTGTTCTTTTCTCGAAATTTTTCGAAGTTTTTCCATTGTATCTCTGATCACAATTTGCACATTTGATTTCATAATTTCTGATTCCTGTTCTGTTGGTATGGTGTCTTTTACTTGCAACCTAATAAATTTTTGATATTATATTTGTTCTTTGGGGCTAACATTATACCTTGTTCTTTTATATCTTCTTATATTTGTTGTGGTAAGTGAAGCTTTTGAATTTGTATTTTTCCTTGATGTTCTTCAGTGTGGAAACCTGCAATTTGAAATTTGAATTATGAAATGCTGTTACCTTTCCTTTATATTCCGGATCTTCTATTTGTGATGTCACCTTCATAGCCTCCTCATAAAGACAAGCCTGATACAGAGATTGAGCATAATATAGCTTGTACTCTGCCTCTTCTGGCATCAGGACTGTAAGCTGTTCATAGCAGTTGGCTGCGTTCACAAAATCTTGTGTGAAAAAGTAGCAGTGGGCTAACAATGACAGACAAGCCCTTGACTGAAACATAAAATAATCACATTATCATAAAATTATGATAAATAGAAACTGTTTCCTTGATAAAATTTGATGAAGCAAATTAAAAATATCTGTATTGCTTTTTCGCTCAAAATTATTGTTACATATTAACAGAACATGCTAACTTGTATTACATGACAAACTGTCTTTAGTGTTATGTTGCACAAACTGCAAAATATTATTTTACTACATTTGATGTAGCATATATCTAAATAGTGATTATACAAAAGAATTTTTTTCTGTGAAAATTAGTATTAAGAAAAAGATAAAATAGTATTTATTCATACAGGGAGGTATATGAATACTGATTTATGATGATAACCAGAAAAATGTCAAATCAAAAGATTGTCATTTAACATAGGTTAATACAACAAAAATTGTGCACTCACATTTTGATTAATCTGAAGAACATTGTTTAATACTTGAATGGCTTCATTATACCGCTGCTCCTTAATCTAAAACACATGAAGGTAAAAATAAAAATATTAATTAGCACTTCCTGAATACAAAAGTATATGATTTCTCTCTCTCTCTACCGCCACGGGGGGGCCGAGGTCGTTAAGGCGCGGACTTGTGGGCGGAAGGTCTGGGATTCTAATCCCACCAGGACCGTCCTCGCTAACTGAGATTTTTCCAGATTTTCCTCAATCCTCATAAATGGCAAATGCCGGGGAGGTGCCCTAAACTTACGTTTGGCACGATTCCCTCCTTAAAAATAAATCCTTTCCCAATTTATCACTTCATCACATGTATCATCAGTGTCCACCGCCTGTGATACCTCTGTAGCAAAAACGGGCGTTAAACATTCTTCATTATCTATATATAGTTCTTATAAGAATATTTACATTTAGCTTTTGTCTTTGTTCTTACTATTCAATACTGCAGGAGTTATGCTCTGATTTTCTTTTTTGTTCTTTTTTGACAATGTAGATAACGGGAGTGAAGTTTCCTTTATTAGTTCTTCATGCTAAAATTATTTTCATAAAGTACGAACTGTGCATATTGAGCATTTATAAATATGCTCAATCAGTTCCCTGAATATTACAAACAAATATCAATAATGTAAGTATGACTAAACTGTTTCCCATTTCCTACATATAGGTATTCATAAACTCTTAAAGTGCTATAGTTCCTGTGATAAATGTTATAAAATGAATAACTACTGGTAATTGAAATATCGAATTACTATTGTAGAATCTTACCATAGTATAAATAACTTTTGTATATTCACCATCCTTGATCTGTGCAGTGTGTATCAACATTGCAAATCACAGACACAACCGTGCTAGAAAACGGTGCTGGCAAGCACGCAAAGGCATGCTAATGTTTACAAATACCTTACGGTTGCTATAGAAACAGGAATCGATTTTTCTGCAGCTACGTTCTCCTATAGCCATAGGAAACTGTGCTTATAGCTTACCAACCACGAGTTTTGATTGGTTGCGTGAAATGATCGCAAATGCGCGCGAAACTTTAAATAATAATTTGAGATAGAAAATGTTCAAATTATTCGTTCAAATTTCGAAGCTATGGTATAAGTTTCTAAAGCGCCAGTGCGCCACTGGCTAATGAAGACGCCCCTTGAAAGCATAATAAATGATAATAACGGGAGATTTAAGAACGTATCACTCTGGTTATGACATTAGCTTTCGAGTAACAGGTTGCCATTTGTTTTTGAGTTCGAGTCTCATTCATCAAATTTTGTTTGTTTTGCGACTAAGTCCTAAATACAGCTTTTAGCACACGCTTTAAGTTTATATTTCAATTTGTACACTTAAATCTCAACATATAAATGCATATATTTACAATCTTGTAGTTGTTATTGTACTTACCAATCAGAATCGTGTCCTGAGTATGTGTTAGTAAATTAAGTTTTAGGCATCATGTTAGTAGAAGCTTATTGGCCTTTGTATGCTGGTAATACATTCATTGTTGAAAAAGAGAATAAAACATGAAAGCATTAATTCATAATTCTTTAGTATGCCTATCGCAGCACTTCATCTTAAAAAAAAAAAACAAAGTAAATTAAAAGCATGACAAGAATTGAACTCATGGCTTGCATAGCATGAGCATATGCACTATACATTACGCCATGCAAACTGAGAGCACTCTCCAGTGTAGGCAACGTTTACGTCGGTCTTGGCATAATGCAAGAAGGCAGTCAAAAATGTTCAGTGTCGCACTATCAAATGATTAGTTCGTGATTTGAGGAACATTTATGACACTAAATCTTGAAAAGTTCTATAACGAGGTGCGGAAAAATCTATGTTTCTGTGCTCTTAAAGGCAATTTTCAATACACTCCACACTATTTTTTCACCCGCCTTGGTTTTAATACTTTTAATACTGACTTATCAGCATCTGATGTCAAAATATTTAACTCCATAAAACTGCATTATATTTAGTTGGGACCATATGGTGTCTATCTGAAATTATTTATATACATCTCTACACTCTTGAAATTATTTTTGTGTAGTTCACTAACACTACATTTATTAACAAGAATAAAAATATTTTTATGATATAGTAGTCGCATTCTTTTGCTAAACAATGCTGAACTCCATTAAAAGATTTATATCTGTATTTTGGGCATTGGGGGGCGGAAGGGAGCATGAAAGGTCAACTTTCGTTGTTGCATGTTCGTTTTGCGTCAACACTCATTCATAAATCCCTCCCACGTCTCTCCAAATCGATCAACCAATCGCTTCTCCTGCCGGCCGCAGTTCCAAATGCCTCACAATGAAATAAACACCTAAATGTTAATATCGATGTATCGTTACTTACGTACGAGACCTAACAGCTGTAGAATGGAGTTACAGTAATGTCAACAGAGCGAGTCTTCGGATTGTTAAAGTATCAGAATTTTATTTTTTCGATCTTTCAATAAAATATATACTCATCTTTATGTTCATATAATATCAATATGGCAGCGTTTTATCAAGTACATAATGGTGATATTGTGCATTTAAATGTAGGAGGAACAAGGTAATATTAATAATGGACATAATTTGACTTGAAACGCATATTACTCTTTTGCAACTGATCTGTATAGTTCGTAAGAATTCTAGAGCAGCATAATACGAGGTTAAATACCAATATATAAGGCACCCTTCACAAAGACACGAGTATTTTTAAAGTCATACGGAATTAATGTATCAAGTGACAGGGAATAGGCGGAACATTCAGTAATATAATGATATTGTTTTTATATGACTTCACAGATACAGTGCCTGATAAAGAAAAAAAACCACCAACATTTGTAACCACTTATCTTATCCATTATTATGTAAACAAAAGTTTAAAGGAGATGAATAGTATAGCTCAGGTGGATGATTTTATGAAACATTTTTATCATCATAATTTTAGCTAAGTTGAATTCAGTTGTATATTTTGATTTTGTACAATTTTTTCTTTATTTATTATGTAAAAATTCATGAGGGATAATATATATTCACATGGAAAAGTTAAAATTTCAAATTGTCCAAAGAGGATTTTACATGAATGTCTGTTATGTGTACCAGTGATTATTCATATAGCTTTTTTCTGTAATAGGAAGACACACTCACTTTTAACCGAGTTCCCCCAAATTATAAGACCATATTTCATTATTCAGTGGAAATAGGCATAATAAACTAACTTTAAGTTTTAACTGAATCCAAGTGATAATGAGCATATTGCATAGCATGCATGGCTAAGTTTAGGTATAATAAGATTGATCTTTCTAATTCAGATGGTTATCAATTCTTATTCCAAGGAATTTAAAATCTTTGGTTTGTAGAAGTAAACTATTAGAATTTCCTATCCATAATAGGGAATTTGGAGATATGTGAGTGATAAATTTCATAACATTTGTTTTATCTAGATTTAGAGACAATTTTTGCTTTGAATCATACGTGCAAGGAACTCAGAACTATATTTAATTTAATGGCAAAATCATTAGTCATTTGTGTAATGAGTTTTTAACATTGGCATATTTACTGAAAGGCTAAAATATTTGTTAGTGAAGCCTCTCTTCAAAAAGAGTGAAAAGGCAAATTTCTCTAATTATAGACCTATAGCTATCTTACCTACATTTTCTAAGGTGTTTGAAATTAATGCACATTAGGCTCTACCATTATTTTGAAAGTAATAATATTCTAATTAATGATCAGTTTGGTTTTAGAAATGGAATTTCAATAGAAAATGCAATTGTTAAACTCCCTAATGAAAATTTAACTGCATTCATTGATTGAGTACATGTAGGAGGAATATTTTACAATTTAGCAAAGGCTCTCGATTGTGTCAATCATGAAATTCTGATAGATAAATAAGCTTTCTATGAAATAAAATAACCAATATTTAAAATGGTTTACATCCTACCTTGATATAAATTGTCCCTTTAAAAATAAAATCAATTGCCTATCTGGAACAGCTACTGTCCATTGAGTAAGGAATGAATACTATCCTAAATGAAAAAATTAAACAGCTATTGGATGGTGTATATGGGAAAGAACCCTCCCCATATTCTACCATAAAAGAATGAGTCAAAGTCATTAAAGACGAAGACGAGCGTGCAAGTTGGCCCAAGGAGGGAAAATATTGCTCTTGTGGAAGGAGAAATTATAGAAGACCGGCAGCCCAAAGTTACAGAAATATCAGCAAGGTTGGGCCTTTCTAAAACAACAGTCCTTCGAATTATTCATGAACATTTAAACATGAATAAGGTTAATGCAAGATGGGTGCCTAGACTTCTGCACTCATTGTATTATGTAGTCTGCTTATAAACAACCAGGCTGAGCAGTCCCCATACTTGACATGGTTATCTTCAATAAGTCTTATTTCTACTTTCTGTCACCATTTAGTAACTTGGTGATTGGGACTCATTTTAATTTTTTATTTGGGAGGATCACCTTTATGCATTTATCTTTAGTACTTCTTGTTCCTATTAGTATCATCGTCTAGTAGTAGTAATAGTGGCAGTGATAGTAAAGGGGATATTGAGGGAGTTTATAGACTCTCGCCCTTAGCCATAGGTTATTTGTGTAACCCCATACCACTTAAGCAGTTCGAATTCTGTGTTCTTATTCAGGTCCAGAGCCTTTATTCCTATAAGGAGATCATCCATATTGTATGGTTATGGACTGAAGAGTTGGTACCTCCTTCTTTCAGAACCTCACACTCGAGGAGTATGTGCTTTGCAGTTTTGTAATATTGATTGCAAGATGGGTTCTCTTGGAAAGAGACCAATTTTCTGGAAATATGACCATATCCAGTAATTAATCCCAACACTTCTCTTAACTTCTTCCTTCCCAACTTCTGGAGTAGGATTCGGTCTGTTGACAAAATTTTTTTTAGAGTTTAGAGTTTGTCTGGGTTGGTTAAATCATTGTGTCTTATGTTGCTCTCTGGCCCCTTATTGCAGTTTTTGCAATGGATTTGCTGACTCTGCAGGCTGGTCCAGGTTGAATGTAGGAGCTTGATGCTCCCTTCTTAGCCAGTTCCTGTGTTGCTTAATTCCATATCCATAACGGATTGCCATGGGGTTCTTGATGATTTGGGACTAGTTCTGATTCCCCATTTGGGATAACCATCTCTTGGGTCAATCATTTGCTTGGGGCAATTACTGTTGTTTTAATAATATTATGGAAAATGACCATTTTTGATCTTCTTTCATTTTTATTCATACCAAACATAAAAATTATTCTGTGGTAAATGGTGTTAAGATTTGAAATTTCATGTATTATCTTTCTGCTAATGAGAAACATAGCAATTGGTGAATATTTCTTAAAGAAAATAATAGCACTTACCATAATATAATATATTATTTGTGAGGAATTCATTCAAATTTCACTAATTTTGTTCCACTTCGACACGTTTTGAAGGCTGTTGCATTCATCATCAGCACTGTCCATTGTCAGCTTCCTAGCATGGCATTAGGGTGTTGCTCTGTGAATTTTATGAACTTTGTGATGAGGTTACTGTGGTTTGGAAGATCAAAATTAACTAAATTTTCCTTGTTTTCGTTTATGAATATATTTTCCCACACTCACAATTCTATGGGCATTTGAAGAACTTTAAAGGGTTTAGGTTCAATTTGAAACTCATGGTTTTTTTTTTTTTGCCAAAAATGCTATGCCACTGCTGATTTTCCCATGTGTTTATATTTTACATTTCTCATGTATTCCTTAAACTGTAGTGTATTGTTCCATTTTGTTTTACCTATATATTTCATATTGCAGTCTTTGCAACTGATTTCATAAATGCCTGATAGTTTTCCTGGTGGAATTTTGTCTTTCTTGTTGGATTTTAGGAGTTTTTCAAACTGCAAAATAATGTTGACATCTTTAAAAATCGTCTGGAATTTTTGGTGTACCCATGGAATTTCTTATAATATGATCTCCTTTGTAGCCTTTCAGTGTGGTGATGTCTTTTATTTGTTTTTTTAATTTTTTCCATTTTTTTATTGACCATATCTGTTTTATAGTGATTTTTCTGTGCTATATCTATGACTTTTTGGTACTCCGATTCATGTTCTATCTTGCTTATTGGTAGGTTTGTTAATCTGAATCTCAGGCTAATTATTTTTGCGAGTTTATGTTGTTTTGGATTGTGACTGTCATTTTTTATATAAATATCTATGTAAGTATCATTTCTGAATGTGCTAAATTCTAGTATATTATCATTTTTTATAATTTTTATATCCAGGAAGGGAAGAACCTTCTATTGCAAGGACATCAACACTTTGCAGCAGTAAATGAAAAATGGAATAGGATGCATTTAAACTAACCAATCTACAAGACAGCACCATTAAATTCACAATGTAAAAATTATAAATACTAGAATTTGGCATATTCAGAAAAGATACCCATACAGATACTTATATAAAAAATAACAACCACAATCCAAAGCAACATAAATTAGCCTTACATTCAGATTAACAAACCTACCAATAAGCAAGACAATATGAATAGTAGTACTGAAACATGAATATAGCACAGAAAAATGGCTACATAGCAGATCTGGTCAAGAAGAAAATGTGAAAATTCAAGAAACAAAAACAAATAGAAAACATCACCATACTGAAAGGCTACAAAGGAGATCATGTATATAAGAAATTTACCTTCAATCCATGGGCACACCAAAAATTCCAGAAGATTTTTAAAGATGCCAACATTATTTTGGCTCCAGTGAACAAATGCAATTTAAAAAAACCTCTTAAAAACCAACATGAAAGACAGAATTCCCCAAGGAAAACAATCAGGCATTTACAAAATCAGTTGCAAAGACTGCAATATGGGAGGGGGGAAAAACCGCATGCACAGAGAGAGAGGGGGGTAAAACAAAAAGAATGTTACATTATAGTTTAAGGAACACACGAGAAATGTAAAATATAAACACATGGAAAAATCAGCAGTAGATTACCATTTCTGGCAAAAAAAAAAAACATGAATTCCAAATTAAACCTAAAGTCTTAAAAAGCTCTTCAAAAACCCATAGAATTATTTGGGATAATATATTCATAAATGAAAACAAGGAAAATTTAGGTAATTTTGATCTTCCAAACAACAGTAATATCATCACAAAAGTTCATAAAATCCACAGAGTGACACTTAATGCCACATTGGAAAGCTGACAGTGGAACCGTGCTAATGATGAAGGCAACAGCTTTGAAATTTGTCCAAGTAAGTTAAACAAAACTAGTGAAATTTGAGTGAATTCCTCATAAATAATTTCTTATATTATACTTTATTTCATTGTGAAAATCCCCATTAGTTAAATCAGTACTTATGTTGATGATACATAAATTTTCAATTGTTATTTGTGGATTTATAGACTTCAGGACTCACAGAAACTTGATTTAACGTTTTTCTTTATAGATTCTCAACTTCACGTCATACCCTGATGTGGGTACCAGACTCTTTCTTTACTGCTCTGCTCAGTGGTCGCATATCAAGTCTGCGGGATGAAATGGGAGCAATATTCATAGATAGAGACCCAAAGTTATTTGCTACAATACTCAACTATTTAAGAACTAGAGATATTGATCTCAATGTGGACATTCGTGCATTTCGTCATGAGGCAGAATATTATGGCATTGCACCTTTGGTGAAGAGATTAATGCTTTGTGAAGATCTAAGTCAGTCATCATGTGGAGATGTGCTATTCTATGGATATTTACCTGCACCATGTAAGTATACAAAATCCTTAAGCTTGAAATATGAATACTAAATGAAACATTGCCACTAAATGATAAATGTGTATTGAATAATTGCTATTGAAATGGCAATATATGCTCATCAAAAAGTTTAAATTCCAGAATCGCTTTTCCCCACATTTATTTTTTATCATGATTACAGTATTGCACTTTCTGGCAGTTTTTCTTAAAAATGATTGCTGAACTCAGGGGTTTTATGATGGTATCTTTTATGTACTTTAGTTAATGATGCATTTTAGAGATTATACTGCTTTTCTAGAAAGCACCAGAATCATTAAAGCTGAATAATTTCCTGCATTGTCCAAATTATAAGTTAAATGTTTTAGCTAATCAATCGATTACATACTCTTATTTCTCCACTTATCAACATTTATTGGAAGAATATGTTTCATGAATCATTGTTCGGCCAACAAATATTGGTAGTCAAAAAATAAAGAATATACAATTGACTCACGAGTGAAATTATTTAATTTATAATTATGTTCTCCACTATGAAGGTTTTAGACAGTTTCATTAAGTAGGTAATAGATAATTTTGGCATTGTTTCATATGGCACATGCACTGCTGAATATATGAATAAAATGATCGCATGTTGTGTGATTGTTTATTATACAGTGTGACAATTTTTATAAGGGTCATTTCATTTATGAGACATTGGTTTATAACAACTGCAAGAAAAAGCAATACTGACAGTTATGAAATCTGTTTGGAAATTCAATTTTTCAACACAAAGATAAGTGTGTTGCTGAAATTTAGCATAAACTGTGTGTCACCATTGGGCAAACTGTAATGAGTGAAAGAAAAATCTGGCAGTGGTTTCATCGCATTAAGAAATGGCATACAAATCTTCATGATGAAGAGAGAAGTGATAGGCCTAGTGTTCAGATGGATGACTTTGTTGAGTGTATGGGTGCAAAAATTAGAGGAAATTGTCATTTCACAATCGCTGTTCTTACAATGGAACTTCCAGGCATATCAATAAGTACATTGTTCAGATGTCAAAAATCTTAAATATCATAAACCATGTGCTACATAGGTCCCTAAAATGTTGACTTCTGTGTACGAAAACAAAAGGATGGAAGCTGCAAATGAATTTTTGAAGTGGTACTTGAGGAGATGAACTTTTTCCCTCATTAATGACTGGTGATGAAACAACAGATCTAATATATCAATGCTGAATCAAAACAACAATCCATGGGATGGTGCCATTCAAATTCACCACAAAAGGAAAAAATAAAGCAGTTGCCACCACAGAATAAAATAATCAAGATCATTGTATGATTTAGTCAAACTACACACCCTTATTGCTCCAATTGTTTATAATAAGTAGTACTAGTTTCATGTACCCTTTGTTTGCATCCTCAGCTACCCATTGACTGCTGGATAATTCGTTATGTTGTGGGAATGTGTATTCAGCTCTGGTGGAAGTGTGATGAACTTAATTTTAGTTTTCATCCTCTGAAGCGTCAAAGTTCATTAAACTGTGTCTATTTGTAAATGTAGATTTTCTCCCATGTTGCATTTCTGTAGATTCTTGTACTGATTTTAATAATTTTGCTTTATTCACTATGTCATGGTTTTCTGTCCAAAAATGAGATGCTACCGCTGATTTCCCCATTAACTTGTATTTTATGTTCCTGAAATGTACTACATGTGTACTAGTACTACATTTTATAAACAAGTAAGCAGAGCAATAAGAGTGTGTAGTTCAACTCAATCATACAATGATTTAATTATATGATTAGCTTCACTGTGCAAGCTCCAATTAACATTTTTAGTTAAGGGAAATTCTGTTTCCTAGGAAAAAAAATTAATCCTTGTGAATTTTATGGAGGCCAGGAACAACAATTTCAGTGCAAGTATGCTGCAAAACATTTTTGAAGCTTAGGCATGCCATTCAGAACTGGATACTTGGGAATCTGTCATCAGAGTTGATTTCCTTCATGATAAGGCACATGCACACACTGTGTTCAGATCTATCACTAAGATTCAGTAATTTTTATGGTAAAACTTTTACATCATCCATATAGCCCAGACCTTACATCCAGTGATTTCCATATTTTCCTTCACTTTAAGAAATGTCTTAAGTCCCTAAAGTTGAAAACATAGTGCTAAAGTGGTTCAATTCCCAGGTGGCAGGCTTTTCTGTACATGGTATCCAAAAGCTTGTCTCTAAGTACACCAAGTGTTTGGATAGGAATGGTGACTATGTAGAAAAGTAAAGAGCATTTGGTGGGTACACAAAGTGTTTGGAAAGGAATGTTGACTATTTGAAAAGTAAAGAGACATGTGCAGTATGTGCAAATCAAACATATCTTTTTCTTTAATTGTATTTATGTTTGTATTCCTTTTATTTTCATAATATAAAATGTTATGTTCATTCATTTATTGTAATTTAATTGATTTGTCTTATATCATTAATGACTACTGGATGAAAATATCTAAAATGTGTGTGCCTTACTTTTGAAATGCATCTCATATTTATTGCTGGTGTTTGGAATTAAATTCTTGAATGGAAGTTAGGTTAGGCTAGATTTAAGATAGTTTGGCATTCAGCTGTTAAAAAAAAATTAATATACTTGTTTGTTGTAATATTGATGCTGCCTTTCCACCATCATAGTGAAGTAGAAGATGCTATAGCAAATTTCAGTTGCAATGCCATGTGGTATAACTTACAAAACGTTTATCCAATACAATGGTATGCAGCTAAACTGTGTTAATACATCAAGTTGGCAATACATAATGCATGTCATTTTCCATCCAAGTAGGGAAAGGAGCAGGTAGGAATGTTATGGGTCCAAGCGGTACCCAAACATAATCATAACTATTTGATTGAGCTTGAACCCAAAACATACACTACTATTCCATTCCATTCCATACTACTATTCCATTCATATTTAAGGTATGGTACAGATATGTGGATGATATATTTGCCATAGTTGACAAAAAACTCATTGACGATGCCTTAAAACTTCTAAATATTCAAGATAAAAACATTTCATTTACATACGAAATAGAAACAGATAACATGCTGCCATTCCTGGATATTAAAATAATGAAATGCCAAGAAAAACTTAAATTTGGAATATACAGAAAGAATACACATGCAGATAATCACATCAAAGCTGACAGTTTAAACCCTACAGCACACAAACATGCAGTAATTAACAGTTTAACACACCGGCTAGTTAACCTACAAATTAGCAAAGAAGAATATTTTAAAGAATACAAACAAATAGAAGAAACAGCAGTTAAAAATGGTTTTAAAAAAGAACTAGTACATAAAAAGGTGCAGAAATTCAAGAGACAAAAACATATCAAAGAAACCACAACACTTTCAGCAAAAAAAGATAAACTTATTTTTAAAAAATTCACATATCATCCATGGGCCACAAAAAAATTTCAGAATATTCTTAAAGATTTTAATATCAGGTTGGCACCGATTAATAGATTTAATGTTCAAAATTTGCTGATAGATAATGTTAATGACAGTATTCCACAAGAAGAAAAATCAGGTATTTACAAAATAAACTGTGCAGAATGTGAAAAAATCTACATAGGGAAAACAAAGAGAAACATTGGCACACGGTTAAAGGAACATTTCAGGAACATAAAGTACAAGCAAATAGAGAAATCAGCAGTAGCATATCATTTTTGGACACAAAATCACGACATAATAAATAAAACAAAATTATTAAAATCAGTACAAGGACCTACAGAATTAGCAACCTGGGAGAAAATCTACATCTACAAATACAAAAACAGCATAATGAACTTCGACATTGTCGGGGATGAAAACATAAACTACAAGTTTATCACACCGCCACCAGAGCAGAATATACATTCCCACAGCTCAACGAATGATCCGACAGTTGAACCTTAGCATGGCTGAAGATGGGAACAAAATGTTCTCGAAACCGGTTCCATACATTTATGAAAAGTAAGTGAAGCTTTAAGAGTGTGTAGTTCAACTAATCATACAATGATATCCATTAATACACTACTATCATTGAGCCTGTTTGTAAATTCACATATGGAACTGATGAAAAAAAAATAGAGGCTTTGATTTTTTGCACCAAAATGTGTGCAACACATTAATTTTCTTGAATAAGTGGATCTGGTAATCAAACAGCAACAAGTGGTCATTGAATGATAACCTGCCTACTAAGTTTGCCTTTTGATTTCCAATGTGTGATTACAGAAAGAGTCCTTACCAGTTGAGTTTCTTCATTATTGCCTTTGTTAATCATGTTTTGATAGTTATTACAATTCTGTATGATTTAATGTCTATTAAATTTTGTATTGTGTTGAATCTAAATATGTAAACTAATATATAATTATTGATTGATATTGGGGTGTTATAGCATGTCATTGATTTTGCCCAAGAAATAGGACCAGAAAAAAAACTCCTTAATCTTACCGTGCCTATAATATTATTTCATTGTCGCCATTACATCTTCTATAAAATGAATACTAAGGCTCAGATCATTCTAGAAATGAGTGCTGCTAGGCTCAGAGAGTGCTATGAAGTGCATCTAAAGAACATCTCATTGATGGAAGCAGGATCAAGAACAAGAAAACCTGGGGGAAAATTACCATAGAGTTCTTCTACAAATCAGAAAACTGCTTTAGTTTAGCAGGTCAATGACCATTTAGCACTGTTAAAATTTTGAGCACTGGTGCTAACTTTTCAGTATGGTGGGACCTTAAAAAAATCAGCTAATATATCACAGAGCAGAAATCAAAGATAAGAACAGAAGCTCGCAATATAAATGGCATTTCTTTCTTATAAATTATATTTGTGAGAATGTAATGAATATTTATGCAAGCATATATTACTTTCAGATAAGAAAGTCTCCTCAAACCCAACACATGGGCCTATATAAGTATTTCATCTATTAAGTTTATAAGGTTCTAGCTAGAATATGCAGCATCATGATGATAAAATGGAGTTGTTTGTATCACTGTATGGGGGATGGGTTTTTAGGTTAGGAGAAGGATCTGTGTTAGAAATAGAAAAGTATTTGACTTCCCAGTAATATGTGCACATAATGCTATCCAGTGTGCACATGCTGCAGGAAGGTATAATCTCTCCAATGTAAGTAATATTTTAAACTAAATGAAATAATCCATATTAATACATTTTTTAAAATCTGGGAATTACACCTAGTAGTTCATTCTTTAAAATTCTTGTAACTGCTCTTCTGCAACCTCAATAGACAAAACTTCTTGCATTTATATAGAACACATATTCACACTTTTCTGTAGATGTTCACATGAATCCAAAAATTGGCTTACTTCTGTTGAGAAAAGGGAGGATGTATACAGCCAACTTAATGGAGGAGAAAACCATTCCCCTTATATGGACAAATTATATGTACGAGGCACTAGTAGAATGGAAAAGTACCATACTCCCAGTACGTGATTTATTGAAACATAAAGAATCATTTCTGATCAATCACAGGAAGTTATGTTTTCTATTTAACTTGCCTTTCCATGTTCAAAATATTTTAAGACATTTTCTATTCTTAGGTATACCAGTGCAAGATCCAGGAGTAGGACATTTGCTGACACCTCCTGGTGAGAATGCTACAACAGTGCACTCTACAGCTCGACCAGGATCTATTGTACGAGTGGCAGCAGAAAGTAATTTGGTACATGCATCAGTTAACAATGGGAATGTTACTGCAGCCACTGCCCCTGGACCATCATCAGTGGCAGCATCAGTATCACCAACTTCAGCTGCAGCCACTGCATCTGTTGCCGGTGCAGCCCTATCTACACCATCCTCAGTGTCTTCTTCTGCATCTTCTACTCCAGTGGCTACACCTGTTGCTATTGTTCCATCAACAAGCACAGTTAGTGCACCATTAAATCCCACACTACCCACAGCTCACAACAGTGGTATTCTTCTGCCTGGCGCTCATGGGAATGGAGCTCTAAATCAGCGGTCCATATCTGGCCATTCAAGGAACTCTTCCTTGGATCTTAGGGTGTCATCAAATGGCTGTGCAGCAGTAGCTTCTCGTAGCACAACTGATATACGCAATATAGCTAATCGTACAGGAGTGGGACATTCACGAGCAGCTTCACTAGATCTGCGTCATACCCGAAACTCTTCAGCAGATCTCAATAAGCTCTTTCGTAATGATGTGGGGCTAGTGTTTGGCTCTCACCATCAAGGTAAATATTTTATATTTTTTTGTATATCACACGATTTAAAGAAATCGCATACAATTATTTGAAATTATTTAGGAATTTATAGGGTGTTGTCTATAACAAAAAAATACATTCAGCTTTAGTTTGGATGGTAGACTTAGTAAATCTAGTTTGTTTTAGTTTATTGCAATATCTGTGCAGTGCATGTATAATTAGTTATAGCAGGCACTGCTTTTTTCCATTTGGTATAAAAACATTTCATTTTTTTTAGTTGGTAATTATTTTATATTTAGCTTATTGTCTTTGTTGAGGAAGAAAAGCAGACAGTCTTAAAAATGTACATCCTGATAAATTAATTAATAATAAAATTTTAAGTTCTGAAATTAATAAGTATTAGATTTCAACTGAATCATACAATGATATCAATTAAGTATTAGATTATTATGTTTATGACAACAACAAAATGTTAAAAATGTGAGTATTCTATGATTTCTTATGCATGAAAATCGGTTTATTAAAATCTATGTTTGGCAGAAAAGGGCATTCACTAAATGTATGCTTTCTTTGAAATGCAAAAAGTAGTCTTAGGGATAAACTATCAGAGAGTTTCAGGAGTGTTGAATGAATGAATTTTATTTTAGCAAACAATATTACAATTAAATTTACATAAATGAAATATCTGAGTAGTTTTTTGTATTGGGGATTTTCACATTAAAATATAGTATAATATGACAAATTATTATTACAAAATCGCTCAAATTTCAATCAAATAATCAATACAAGTAAGTGGAACAAAATTAGTGAAATTTGAGTGATTTCGGAATAATAATTTGTCATATGAAATATCTAAGATTTAGCAATACCAAAAACTAAGGTTCTCCCATACCTTACCATCTGGTAAGGTTATATGTATGATAAGGAATCCCTACAATAAATCACCATTTTCACAACTGTGTGTGCCCTCAAGCTCCTTCCTAATACTTCTCCTCCACTTATCCCTTACTTTTCCTAAGAATTCCCAAATCTTGTTTATTTTCTCTACTCTCATATCTGACAACATTTTAATTGCAGCTATATCTTGTAGTTTATCCCATTTTTATCCCAGATACTTTTTACCATTTCATATTCTATTAGACAATGGAACACATCCACTTTCCAACATCATTCTTTAAAATTCTTCTTAATCTTTTTAGAAATAATACTGCTGTATGCATCTATGCAAGACCTGTTATTCTGAATTGATCACAATTGTCTATATATTCTTCCTGTCCCCAATTTCTTCTAACTATTCTGTATAAGTATAAAGAACTTTTTCTAAACTAGCTCAAATATCTTGCTTCTCTATATCTTCTACCTTCTGTCTCATTTCTTTCCAAAATCCACTGATGTTACTTTCACCCAGTCACCATACATCCACCATATCAATTTCTTCTAATAATTTCCTCACCTCACCTCACCTCCCCAAACCAAATCTCTCTTCCCAGTACATCTTTTTGGTACATAAGACATTCTATTAGTACATTGTTATTATATAATTTTAGACATCTATGCCAATATTTCAAGATTCTTTCAGCTATATTACCTTTCCTTCCTGCTCATCCTAGTTCTGCCAAACTTACCGCCTCTCTGCGAACTTTTTAGTAACCCCAGAACTTCTGTACAAAACATTCTATGTGCCACATCAACCTTTGTCCATCTCTTTGACACTCCCCAAATTTCTGTTGCATACATCATCTTTGACTCAACCACAGCCTCATAGTCTTTCTACCCATTTCATTGGCATTGTGGGAACTTTATAGTACAAACTTATTCTGACATTTTCTTAGCTAATTTACCTTTGGTCCGTGCACATTTAGACTACCTCCCATTTTCCATTACTCGTAAATCTCATCCCAAAAGAATCAAAATCTTTCAACACCTCTTTTTGGTCTCTATTTATAAACCATCTCTCATCTTTCCTTAATTTAAATCCTTTTTTAACACATTCAGTACCAGCTTCTCAGCAGGGCATTTAAATGCCTGGACCAATAATTTTAATATCGTTCTCACCTCTATATACCACTTCATAAATTTTTCACTGAGTCTTTCTAAAATAGTAGTATCTGTAGTATCAGTATAGGCACTGCTGTCACTGAAATGGAGAAATGAAAGAATGTGTGTTCCAGATATTGTTTTCATAAAAATTGCAGCTTCAAAAACAGGGTCTGCCTCTGAACAATTCCTGTGATGAAATCAATATCTTTAGTTCAGGAACATTTACTACTCTCCAGTCTGCATTATAATTTTTTTGTGAAAGGTCCCGGTGCCACATCCATCACTTGATTCATGTACAGACTTGTATGATTAAAACATTTGGGTTATGTCTACTTAAACACTCTTATTGCTCCACTTACTTGTTATAAAATGTGGTACTGATTTCGAAGACTTTTGTCTTCATCCTTGGCCACGGAATGACTGGTTAGAAACTCCACTGGACTATGTAAAAGTGAGGTTCTGCTCTGATGGTATTTTTATGAACTTAAAGTTGGTGTTTTCTTCCCCTGGGACACCAAAGTTCATTAAACAATCTCTATATTTTTTAATGTTAATTTTCTCCCATGTAGCCAACTCTGTAGGTCCCTGTACTGCTTTTAACAGTTCCACTTTTTTTTGTATTGTCGTAATTTTCTGTCTAAAAATATGCCACCGCCAACCTCCCCATCTGTTTGTATTTTACGTTCCTAAGATGTTCTGCCAAACTTGTGCCTATGTTCCTCTTTGTTTTTTCGAATATAATCTTTTCATACTCTGCAAAGTTATTTTATAAATACCTGCTTTTTTTCTCCGGTTCCTCCATCAGTAGGGCCCGGATTTGTATGTAAAAACGTATCTTTTTTCCTAAGAAGTACATTCCTAAACAAAGTTTATTATCTTGATTGAGAGTCTACAAGTATAAATTCAAAATCTTATTTCACTTAAAAACACATATTTTACCAAAAAAATTATGTAAATAAATATTTCTGAAATTGTTGTAATAAATTCATGTTTTGTATACTTTTCCATAATTTTAATTAAATATTTCTGCTCTTTTTGTAATAAATACATATTTTAATAATTCTTTCACTATCAAGAAAGAAATGATGCAAGAATTGTGTTAGCACATAAATTTTACATCTGCTGCAATATTATCTTCTCAAAACACTCCCCACCCGCTCACCTCATGGCCTATCTATCACACAGTATAAGGAGTGGGGAATGACCGTGATAAACTCTGTGAATCCCCGATGTGCAATCGTATGTTCATAACTGCGTATCTATTTCTGTTTGTCGGGTTCCAGTCTAGGTAGTAAACGTTTGTGATCTTAAGTGTGTGAATTATTTTTATTAAACATGCCAAAAGTGAAATCAAGTGTGCATGAACGTTTACAGAAATACGTATTGGAGTTTGAAACCATTTTTACCACTGACGGTTGGGCTATTTTGCCAACCTTGTGGGAAATGTGTAAGTGCAAATCAACGATCGCAGATAATACAACATTAATCTGGAATTAAACACATTGCAGCTTCCTCCCGTGTTTCCTTTAGCAAGTTCTTATAGGAGAACCTACTCCATCCTCATCTAACATTAAAATAAATTCACAGTATAATTCAGATTTATGTGGAGCACTTGTTTTGGCACATATATCCCTTTATAAGGTAAACAATCCCAAATTTAAAAAGTTTCTTACCAGATATACAGATATAAGCACTGCTCATGAATCAACTCTTTGGAAAAATTATCTCCCGAAGCTATGATGAAACATTAAAATACATTAGGTCAGTATGTGAAAATAAGATCTGGGTGAGCATTGACGAAACTAGCGATTCTGCTGGCATTACAAAAGTTGGAAATGTTTATTAGGTGAGTTGGAAAATGAAAAAATTTCCAAACAACACTTCTTGCTAGCTTGTAAACAATTGTCAGTTACAAATCACGTGTCAATTGCTAGGCTGTTTATGAAGCTTTGCAGATTTTATGGCCAAATGGTATGAAGTACGACAATGTTGTGCTTTTCATAACCGATGGTGCACCATATTTGAAGAAGGCTGGCAAAGCTCTTTGTGTATGTTATCCTAAAATGATTCATGTGACATGTATCACACATGCTCTACACAGACTGTGTGACAAAAACTGAACACTTATCTGAAGGTAGACCAGTTAGTGTCAAACAGGAAAATTTTTTTTTATAAAATCACCAACTAGACTCTTATCTTTTTAAAGAAAGAAATCCTGATTTCCCACTGCCTCCTAAACCCATAACCACGCATTGGGGCACTTAGCTAAGTGCCGTAATGTATTAAGTAGACAATTTTGAAGCATTTGTATCTGTAGTAAGTGAACTGGATCCAGACAAATCTTCAATTGATGTTGTTCAAAATTTAGTAAAAGACAGTAATTTAAAATGTGACCTGGCTTTCATATCCGCCAATTTCAGATTCTTGACTTATTCTATAAAGAAACTAGAGACTTCGGGGGATTTATTGAATGAAGCTGTTAAAGAAATAGAGTGCGTTGAAAGACAACTGGATGCTCTTTCCGATTCAAAAGCTGAAGTCTTAAAGAAAAAATTTAAGGATTTGTTTGACAAAAATACAGGTTACAAAACCCTTAGCAAAGTAGAACTAGTTTTGGAAGGCCAAGAAACAAGTGAAGTTGATGGTGTGGATGTTAGTGATATGCTCTGTTTTATTATATGCAAGGTTAACCTCGTGCGACATAGAACGATTGTTTTCTCAATATTAGACATTATTTCGTGACAACGGGCATGGATTTCTGATGGAAAATTTGGAGAAGACTATAGTCATTCACTGCAATTCCAATCCGTGTTCCAAATCTGATGATTAGGAGCAATTGGTGAGTTATCTTTTTTATGTTATGTTAGATGTCTGTTTAATTTAAAAAGTTTTTATTACATATTTTTAAATTTTTACCAAATATTTTTTAAATTTTTGTCACTTAAAAATAAATATTTTTAAGTTTTTTAGCTCATGAAAATCCGGACTGTGTTCATCAATATTATCCTTTAGAATATTTTTCTAATTAAATCTCTTGTAATGTGCCAGTCTTATATTAAAATCTTTA
Source organism: Metallyticus violacea (assembly GCA_030762175.1). Lineage (NCBI taxonomy): Eukaryota > Metazoa > Arthropoda > Insecta > Mantodea > Metallyticidae > Metallyticus > Metallyticus violacea. The sequence goes on from CM060832.1 coordinate 102,845,660, forward strand.
AAAACAATTTTGAAATTTTTTCATTGCCCTTGGATGATGTGTAAATTTTTTAAAAATCAACTTTTCCTTATCTGCTGATAGCATAGTGATATCTTTAATAAGTTTCTTCCTTTGGAACTTTTTTACTTTTTTTGTGTACTAATCTCATATAAAACTGTTTAAAATCTGAATTTCTTATATCTTTTTGTATTCTTTTTTAAATTCTACTTTACTAATTGGTAAATTAACCAGTCGGTGTGTCAAACTGTCAAAAACTGCATGTTATTGTGTTTTGGGGTTAAATCCATCTGCTTTGATGTGATTATCTGCATGTATGCCCTTCCCACAGCTCAGATTCTCGTGGCTCCTCATTATTTTAATGTCTAAAAAAGGCAATGTTATCTGTTTCATATGTAAAAGAAATATTTCTATCTTGTATATTCAAGAGTTTTATGGCATCATTAATCAATTTTTGTTCACTATGAAAAAATGTCATTGACATATCTATATAAAATTTTAAAAATATAGGGAAAGGCAGAAGTGATATGTATTTCAAATTTGCTCATAAAAAGGTTAGCTAAAAACGGAGATAAGGGACTACCTATAGTAAGTTCTGTTTGTGGTTTGTAAAATATTTTGAATATTTAGACCTGAATTAGATGTAAATGGTGGGATATTTGGACAATAACAAGGATGTTGTGTATATGTAGCCTGACTTTGTTCTTCTGGCATGTTGGATTTGGAAATCAAAATTTCACTGTCACTGCTTTCAGAATCCTTTTCAGGAATTAATTCATCACCAGTATTGTAGAAAATGTACAAAATTTCTTTGTCTTAAGAAACTTCTTTGTTTGATAAGCCGTTGCTATAAACCCTCAATGCAAGCACTGCACAGAAATGCTGACGTGCACTGTAATATCAAGTACTTGGTATTGATGCTAGACAAGGCTAGGCTGAGATATTTGTTTTATGAAAATCCTATTTAGGAGTGATCTGTGAAATAAATTAAATAATATTCTGCTCAATTTTCATCCTTGTCTCAAATCCAATTTTTTTCTCATATAAAGTGTGGCTCTATTACCATTATATCGGACACAAAACCTGGTTCCTTCATATAAGTTTTGAAGTTCTAGAATAAATATAGTGCTGATTCCCTTCCATCTCAATTTGTGAGTCAATGTATCTCTGTTTATTGTATAAAATGCTTTCTCAAAATCTGCAAAGAAAATACATACCCTATCCGTTTTATTTCTTAAATATTTGTACACTATAGTATATGAATTATCATTATATTATCTTTTATTCTTCATCCTTTTCTTGAAACCTGCTTGAAATTCTGATAATTTGCCTTTCATTTCTGCCCCCTCATGCAATCTTCCCATCAATATGCCAGTGTATATATTATCTAAAATGGAAAACAGATTAATTACTCTGGGTTATTTATGCCTTTCCCTTTATTTAGTGGTATGATCATGCTCACTTTCCAGTTCTCAGACCTTCCTCTCCTTAATTGTATTTAATAACTGTGTTAGTAGTCTGATACCTCCTTCCTTTTCCTGAAATGTTTTTCAAAATTCTCGTGGAATTCCATTTATTCCTAATGCCTTTTACTCTTTTCAAAATTATGATCTGATACCCTACCTCATACATAGTAAACTCTTTATCTGAACATTCTATACTGTTTACGGTACCATCTAAATTTAATTCATGGCTCTAAATCTTCCCACCAACCTATCAGATTTCTAAAGTGATATTTTTATTCTATTGGTGTTATCTTATTTCCTACCCTTTTCTTTCTTGAGATATCCTTAACAATCGACCATATATATTTACCATTTTTAGCTGTCACAGATTCCTTAATTTTTTTACCCATTCTCTGCTGCCACTCTTTCTTTTTATCCTGCACTAGACACTTGTATTCACTTTTTTTTAACAAAAATATTTGCCTATTATGTTGCTGTTCTGACCTTCTCCACCTTGTTAAATCCTTAAACACTTCATTCTTTGCCTTTTCACACTCCCCATCATATCATCCATTTTCAGTGCCTTCAAAATGCATGCTTTATTTCCCCTATTTTGGATATCAAATTATCACAAAAATATTCTGCTTACTCCTCTTTCCATTTAAAACATTTTATATGATTCAGTTTTATTGCTTCCCTTTTCCTTATTGCATTTCCCGGAGCTCATCCTCATTTTTAGTGGGAAGTATCCACTACTTGTTATCACATTCCAGGACTTTAAAATCTATCAGCATCTGATCGATTCCTTCACTGCATAGCATGTAGTCAATCACACTCTGTTCATTTATGTTCATAGATGTGAATTCTCCCCATTGGTCCTCTCCTCTTAAACCATTGCACATAATTAGGTTGTTCAACTCTCAGAACTCAACACATTTTCTGCCTTATCTCTACTTTTCCTTACCTGTTCATCACTTTTCACCCATACACCTTCATTTTCTAAACCCAGAAATCTTATGTCATATTCAACTACTCTGGCATTGAAATCACCAACTACAATAAACTCTATACTAGGGTAATGTCTGCTTAATTTCTCCATACTTTTATTAATACAAGTTTTCATTGTAAAACTCTCTTGACTCAAATGGGTTATAAACTATATCTAATCCTAGGCATACTCTGATGCCCTTCATCTTATATATCTTTAACCACATTGCTTGCCCTTCTGCTGTAAATTACACTTCACTCACATTTACTCCACTACTATTATTTATAAATAACCCTATACCACCAGAAACCCTTCCTCTATTACTCTTCCTAATACCATTTATACACACTCACATGCATGCACACATATATATAATCATAATCTTCCTTCAATACTTTCATTATTGTCAAACCAAATCTCAATCATTACAATCTTAACGCCTGTCTTTAGCGCTTCGAACACTTCCTCACTTATTATTTTTGGTCTTAAAATATCTACATTCCATAACACCACCTTCCGCTCCATCTCCTATCTTAAACCACTCCTTTCTTCTCTAAATTTCTTCAACATTGCTTTATACCTCATTCTTCTTTCACCCACAGCTGCATTTTCATTATCAGCTATCTCCATTATGCTACCTTTGGGAGTTGACACGACCAGTGTCCAGTGCCACTGATACTGCTGCATATTCTCCTTTCAGCTGATGACAATGCCTTTGCTGCTGCTCTTTCCCTATCGTTTGATGCAACATGCCTCATTGGTGACATCACACAGGTTTCCTCCCCCCTTCATGTATCGTACTTGTGTATTTCCTCTTCTTTTCTCACATTCGGATACCAAAGCTGCTTATGTTCCCAAATACTTTGCTAAATTGCCATTCCGCTCTTTCGTGTTATATATACGAGGTCTGTTCCAAAAGTATCGCGAATTTTGTGTTTTTTCAAAAAGTATTAATTTATTTTGTCCCCTTCAAAGTAATCCCCACCAGATATTATACCCGCCTGTGGTGCCTCAGTAGTGAAAACGGGCGTTAAACACTACTCAAAAAAAAAAAAAAAAAGATATTATACACTTGTGCCAACATTTTTTCCAATCCTCGAAGCACTTTAAAAAATCGTTTTTTTGTGATCTTGTTCAGCTCCTCCTTCGATGACGTCTTTATCTCCTCAATCGTGGCGTAGCGTCGTCCTTTCATGGGCCTCTTCAGTTTTGGGAACAAAAAAGGTCACGGGGCCAGGTCTAGGGAGTACGGTGGCTGCGGCATCATAAGTGTGTTGTTTTTGCCCAAAAATTCGCGCACAAGCAACGATGTGTGAGCAGGGGCGTTATCATGGTGCAAAAGTCGATTTTTGTTCTTCCACAAATCCGAGCGTTTCTGGCGGATTGCTTCGCGCAAATTGCGCATAACTTGTAGGTAATATTCCTTATTGACCGTTCTACCCTGTGGCAAGAACTCGTGATGCACCACGCCCCTGCAATCGAATAAAACTCTAAGCAAAACCTTCACATTCGACCGAACTTGGCGCGCTTTTTTCGGTCTTGGCTCTTGTGGCAGCATCCATTGGGATGATTGAGCTTTAGTTTCCACGTCATAACCATAAACCCATGATTCGTTACCAGTTATGACCCTCTGGAGCAAATTTGGGTCGTCGCGGACAGAGTTCAACAGCTCCTTAGCAACGTTAATGCGATGGTTTTTTTGGTCGAAATTGAGCAACTTTGGTACGAATTTTGCGGCGACCCGTCTCATGCCCAAATCATTGGTAAAAATCGAATGGCACGAGCCAATCGATATGTTTAGGTTCTCAGCAACTTCTCTAACGGTGATTCGACGATTGGCCAATACTATTTTCTTCACTTCTTCAATGTTTTCGTCTGTTGTTGACGAGCTCGGGCGTCCGGGACGCTCTTCGTCGTTCACATCTTCTCGACCCTCTGAGAACATTATGTACCACCTATAAACGTTGCTTTGGTCCGAGGTAGCTTCATCATGTGCCACAGTCAACATTCGGAATACATCCGCGCACTTAATTTTGTTTTTCACACAAAATTTGATACAGATTCTTTGTTCCAATTTTTGGAATAGGCAAAAATCGAAGACGAGCCAAAACACGTCCAAGAAAAATAGCACCGCCACGGGTGGCCGAGGTCGTTAAGGTACGGACTCGTGAGCGGGAGGTCTGCGGTTCGAATCCCGCCAGGACCGTCCTCCCTGACTGGGGTTTTTTCCAGGTTTTCCTCAGTCTTCATAACTGGCAAATGCCGGGGAGGTACCTAAACTTAGGCCTGGAACGCTTCCTTCCTTAAAAAAAAATATCCTTTCCCAATTTATCATTTCATCTCATGTATCATTAGTATCCACCGCCTGTGGTGCCTCAGTAGTAAAAACGGGCGTTAAACACTACTCAAAAAAAAAAAAATAGCTGTCAACCATTAACTGAATATTCAAAATGGCCGAGCTTGTCAACATAAGTGAGGGACATGAGTACCAACATAACGCTACAAAACAATCGAAAATAAAATAAACGTAGCCCGCGGAAATTCAAAATTCGCGATACTTTTTGAATAGACCTCATACGTTTTTCTTTTTGAATTTTTCTGTTTTCTTGTTGACCAGATTCTTTGTGTAGCCATTTTTCTGTGCTGTCTATGGTTTTGTGGTACTCCAATTTGTATTCTGTCATGCTTATTGATAGATTTGTTAATCAAATGTGAGGCTGTTGAATATGGCAAGTTTATGTTGTTTTGGATTGTGACTGGTTTTTTATATAATTATCTGTATGGGTATCTTTTCTGAATATGCCAAATTCTAGTATATTGTCATTTTTTATAATTTTTGTTTTACATTTCCTTTGTGAATTTAATAGTGCTGTATTGTATGTTGTTTTATTGCATTCTCTTCCCATTTACTATTGCAAAGACATCAACATAACAATACCATTATTTTGATTTAAAGTAAAACACTAAAAATCATGTTGTCACATTAAAACTCTCTTTAAGTGTGTGTGTGAAACTTAAAGAGGTTTTAATGTGATGACATGATTTTTAGTGTTTTACTTTGAATCAAAATAAGATTAACAAAAGTTTCACTGTGTGGATTCCGACATTCCGTAAACATATAACAATACCAACATTTGTATATATGTGGAAATCCAAACTAATTTTATTTCTAAGAAACTCATGCACATATCTTGCCAAGAATGATGAGAATGGGTTTCCCATTGCTAAACCCTTCTTTTCTGTATAAATATTGTATCTGAACATGAAGTAGGTTTGATTAATGCACACTTTGGTGAGGTTCACATATTGTCCTATTACTTCTCCAGTAGGTTTATTGAGGTTAGCCATTCCTTTATATTTATTAGATTTTCTTTGGGGGTGCTATTAAATAGAGAGGCTAGCAAATCCCTGTTTTTCAATTTCACATGTCTGATTTTATCTGTTAATTCTGATGAGCTCTTTTTGCTTTGGCTTTTGTATTTTGGTAAAGTAAGGCAATTGCTAAATTCAACATGGGTGAATTTATTGTGTTTTATTACTAGATTTATGTATTTTCGGTAGGCCATAGATTCTAGGTGTTGTAGGGTTGTCTAGTATGATTTCCTTTTTTTCTTCTCGCTTAGGATGGTTATTTTTGTTAATAATTTTCTTACATGCTAATATATTTTTGTGTAGGATTAGTTTTCATCTTTTCACAATCTTGGCTAGCTTGTAAATTGTACATGCTGTTTTCATAATCTGTCTCATTCGTTATTACTTTTTTGTTTCCTTTGTCAGCCCTATTTTAAATAATGCCTTTTTCTTTTAAAGATCTCAGTACCCTTTGATATGGTCTTTTTTGGTTCTTTTCTTTTCTTTTTTTATTAGTCACTCTAGAACCTTCCTGCATTGTGATCTCATGATATTTTTTTTTCATCTAGTTTCCATTTTGTTGTCAGCTGCATATTCTGCTATATTTCTCAAGTAATCTATATGTGATTTACTTATAAATAACTTACTATATATACTATATTTCACTGTGAAAATTCTGTTTTTTCAGAACTACACATAATTTTCTGTTGTAAATGATATTGAGCAACTAAGTGGTATGGATGTGGTATATAGCCTGTTTTACATCAGTTGAACATTGTGTGGCATAGTGAGTTTGAATTGAAATTTAAGGAAGCAAAAGCCTTTTAGAGCATACATATTACTATTAAAATTGCAAAATGTAGCTGAAAGATCTTTGTTACAGAACATTATAGTGTGCTCTTTATTATCTAGTGAGTTGATTTGATAATCTTATGCTCCACTTACTGTTGCATTATGCAAAATTTGTTTCGCAGGGTTTAGCCTGCATCCTCAGTTGCAATTTGCATAATTCAACAGTAAGTGGAACATAAGATTATCAAATTGACTCACTAGATAATTAAGAATTATTAGTTGCTTCACTGTATTGGTTCCGACATGAAACTAAATTTTATTATACACTTTTAAAACTCAGACAGATTTTGGAAACAAACAGTTCTTAGGATGCAATACAATGCAAACTGTCACAGTGAAGTAAATCACATAATTATTAATATGTTTTGATGAGTAGGAACTAACCACTTGCTGCTAGAACCCAGTTACTCTTTCACTAGAACATATTTTGCTGACATTCAGTGATGTCTAATAGCAGTCAAAGTTTTAGTTCTAATGAATTCCAAAATATAAGAAGAAAAGGAACAAAAAAAGAGCCAACATGACATTTTTTTAAATGTCAGCAGATTTTAACTCTTGTACTTTCATAGCATTCATAGAGATGAAATTTAAACATCTTTGAAATGTTTAGCAGGAATGTAGCACAAGTTCTGCACATTGAATTATGGGTATATTTTTCTTATTTTGAGCTTTGCAAATTTTTACATTGTGTTATGTTATTTGTACCTTTCAGGTTCAAGTTGGACTGATCCCCTCAGAGTTCAGATTGTTAAAGCACATCACAATTGGATTGCTGTTGCATATGCTCATTTTGTGGCTTGCTATAGGTAAGATTCTTTTGTGTAATTTTCATAAAATATGAAATTAAAAATTAATGTGTGAATTTAAGGAGGATTTGAAAGGCTTAGGCATTGCGGTTAATTAATGCCAGTACAGCTAAAAAAAAAAATCATTATCTTTTTAATTTCAAACACAATAATGGCAACATTCATTCTCTGATGGAGAATGGCATTAAATATACAATTTCATTAAAAGTGAAAGAAATAAAACAAATTCACAGAAGAGTGAAAAATATCCAAATTACCTGTATTTTTTTTAAGTAAAATCCTGGTATATTGCAATGATAACAGTCAATAAATAGTGTGTGAAATTAGTCTGGGTTATCTAAAGACATTTCCGCAGTGGTATCTAAATGTAATCAAAAAAATAGCATAAGTATGCTAGGTGAGCCAAATAACTAGGTCATCATTTGGACAGTATTTGTTCCTATGGTAGACATAGGCACATTTGCCAAGGACATAAACTTAGACATTCTTAGTACATACCAACAATTGGCTTCTGGAGGATTAACAGCAGACTAACATTTTTTTAATTCATAAATCAGAATTTTTGATATTCAAGTATTACATGCTAAAGTCCAGCTTAAATTTTAAATCACAGATTAAAGGCAAACTATTTTTGCAGAATGGAAGACTGTGAACTTATGGATGTAGTAAAATTCTTGAAATGAGATGGCGAAGGAAAACATTATTGCCAAATTAGATATAATTACAAAGCACAATGACACATTTTAGGAATATAGATTTACCAAAGAAAATACAAGAAAATCGATGAGAGTTGGTTCATCCTAACCTATATGGCATTGAAAATATGTCAATTTCAATTGAGGAGTAAAATTTAACTGTACTTTATTATAACTTTTTGGGTCCATGTCGTCAGAAAACTGTGTAATAACTAAGCCTCAGATTTTTAGGTAAATGCCTATTTAGTTCCTGTAGGAAAATGTGCAATATAATTGCAGATTTTTGCAATTTATGGAAAAGAGATACTGGTTGGGATCGCTTTCATAGTACCTAAAATGACTTTAAATAGGGATCAGCATCTATTTCAGTCTTTTTGTGCCTAAAACTGATTAAACAAGTAATTTTTTAAGAATTAATTTAGTAATGGTTGTAATAATATAGTTATTAAATTTGTCTCATGTACAGGCAAATTCTTGTCAGTAATGAAAAGCTAACTATTAGCAGCTGGTGAGCCAAAAATTGACATGCTTCTGATTAACATTTTAACTACCACCCATATTTTATGCTTTAATGACAATGTGCAATACATATTTAAAATTTAATTTCTGATTTTCCCCTCTGTGTGTATTGTTTGGTGCTCATATCCTGTATTATGTCAGTTGTATTGCATAGCCATGTGAAGAGTAACAATATGAAAATATAAGTATTTGAAAGCTTATTTAACTCGTTCCTGGCTGGCTGATTATAACTATCATTTATGATGTGAAAATAATTTTGTCATTTATGTGACAAACAGGTAAGAATTAAACTGTTTTTTCATGGCAGGCATATTATTATTATTATTATTATTATTATTATTATTATTATTAAAAACTCAATTTGAAGGAAAATTATCGATTAAAACTATTCAAACTTAACAAAAGCCATCCATTCTTTCAAATTTCACACGATAGAAAATATCCATTAAGCATCATGTAGGTGACACAGGAAATACAGAAAGAACTAAAGAAAAAAATTTGTCAAAACATACTTTACTGACTCAAAACTTCTGCAAATTTTGCAACAGCTGATGATTTCAATTCAGATCTTTGTAGGGCATTGATAGCAGCTAATATTCCATGGAACATGCTGAAAAATAACATGTTCCGTAAATTTTTTAAAAAGTACTGCGAAAAACCCATTCCATCTTAATCCCTACTCAGAAAGACAAATTGTGGTATTGAGTATCAGAAAATACTCGAATAAATGAATAAATGAATAAATTAAAATAATACTAATAACTTTACAACCTTCACACAGGTGCACCGGACTCTACGTGCCTTTTATAATACACAAAAAGTACATTATCTAAATAAATAAGAAAATAATCATACCTCCATTGCTTAACACTGTTAAAAAAAAATAATAATAATAAATACAATAATTTCAGTATTATCTTCATATACACATACAGAATATGGAACCCCTTCCTCCTTGCAAGTGGAATAAGTAAACACCATATATATTAAATTCAGTTTAATTCCCCCACCCCTTCCCCTGGTTTTCAGCCTTTTCAGACCTGAGCTGTCTCACCTTCGATATGAATTTGCCTACCTTTTCCTCATCCTTGCCTGCCAGCAAAGCCCAGCATGTCCTTGCCCTCTGATAGAGTCAATAAAAATAAAGGAAGGCGGCATAAACTTTTTTCTCAACACCTCAGTGCTGCTACAGTTTGCTAGGATGTGCGATCATGATTCTTCCTCTCCACATAAAGGGCAAATTCTTAGTGTATTTTCACCTGAGATTCTGATCTGCTGCCATGCTCTAAGTCTAAGCCATGCAAGTTCCTGTTTAAAGAGTCTGACCTCTGTTCTGATTTACTGCTCCATACCCCATCCATATTTTAACCCTGTTTGCAATTCTAACGAGATCTTCTCTCCACATTGCACAATTGTAAGCTGCCTGTCTATATTGTTAACTTGGCCTGCTGTACAAATATGAGGTGCATCCAGAAAGTAAGTCCCAATCGCGTCTAGAGATGACACTACTAGTTGGATAGGAATGCGCATCCGCAGGAGTAGAGCGGAAGCATGTGGGAATAATGCAGTAAAGTTTCAGCCTTGTGACGGCCGTGGTTACCGCGCTGTGCTAGGAGAAAATGAATGCTCTAATATTGTCTCCCGCCAACTGCGGGGTTCATGCAGTCATCCGATTTTTGCACGCTCAAAAGCAAAGTGCAGCAGAGATCCAATGCCAATTGTGTCAAGTGTATGGACACATAATGTGCGATGGTGCAGGCAGAAGTGTTGGAAAGTGTGCGGCAAACAATTGAGCAGTATTGGCGGAAACCCAAGATTCATTAGCTGAAAGAAATCTATCAGACAAATGGCTGCAAATCTACACAGATGGCTCACTGTCTAATGGAATAGCAGGTGCCAGAGTGTTGTTTTCAGCACTATTTTATTACTATATTGCAGTGGGTGAAAACAGGACAAATTTCCGTGGAGAGATCAAAGGCATATACACCACATTACAACAACTGATTTACAGATCACAAGAATTTAACAATTCTCTCAGATTCTATAACAGCACTAGAGACAATAGCGTCCCATAAATGTCCCCTGCCAAAATCAACAAAATTTGCAAAAAGTCAACGTACCAAATTAAACCAAACTATTCATTTTTAATGGGTACACTCACAAGTCAGACTAACCAAAATAGCAGATTCCCTAGCCAAAAAAGCAACAAACATCTAACCCACCAAATCATTATGAACTTTCATTTAACAAAGAATTTAATTAAAAACAAGAACTACAGAACAATTCTTCAAAACATAGAAAAACATAAGATTTCTGGCATAACAATAAAAACAAACCAAGAAAAGGATCAACAATAATCTTTTGACTAATTACCGGCTGCAACTGCCTTACAGCTCAACTGCACTCCTCCACCACAATCATAAATAATAATAATAATAATAATAATAATAATAATAATAATAATAATAACAACAACAACAACAACAACAACAACAACATTTTTTCTACAGCCAATAGACTCTTACAAGAGCATCTGACATTGTTATATTATCTAATAAGTGTTCATACACTATAGTAAGTTATTTACACAACAATCACGTTAAAACAATATACATATGTACACTCATATCCACTATCATTCTGTAATATTATACAAGCATTTCTCTTTTAGGAAGGATATTAGAATAGGTTTCAATTTTGATGGTATGGTGCTCTTTATTGATAAAGGTAACCTATTAAGATCATTCAGTGATTAAGTGGAACTAACACTCTTTTGCACCACTTGTTTCAATATGTAGGACCAGTTTAACGAACCCTTCATTCGAATCATCAGCCCATAGTCGACTGTGACTATCGACTGATAATTATTCTGTAGGAATGTGTAATCTGCTATGGTGGAGATGTGATGAACAAAGTTTATGTTTTCATCACCGGAAGTGCAGAAGTTCATTAAACTATCTTTGTACTTGCAAATGTAGATTTTCTTTCATGTTGCTAATTCTGTAGGTCCTTGCACTGATTTTAATAATTTTGTTTTATTCAATATGTTGTATACACAATGCATACAAATAGTTTTCAAATATTAACTTGCCTATGAAAATAAAATGTACGAATGAAAAAAATTTAATTTCATATCAGTGCACTAATACTATTGAAAATTCCATTCCATAATTAAGTTTGCTGGTGACATGATCATGATGTTGCAGTTACTATATTACTGATATTCTTTATAATTTTAATTTAAGAAGTTTCTGTACCTCTTTGAAATTCCTATCTCTTGTAACAATGCCTAAAAGATGGTGGAGTTTGTTCTAATTTCACAGTTATCTATCCTAATTTTTCTTCTTTGAGAACATAACATCTTTCATTACTTTTTTGTCATGGAAAGAACTCATGGTATGCATTCTCTCTGAGATTTTTTATGGTGTTGATATTTGAGAATTTTTGTTAAAATTTTGTGTTTGTTCTGCTACAAGACTTTGTTTTAATGTATGTGTTTTATAAAACAATATGTTTCTTTGCACTATATATCACAATTGACATTATTAAACACATGACACGACTATATTCAAATCAACTAGCTACTGACACACTCAACTGTGCAGAAAGTATATCATAGGAAACTATTCATGAGAGACGAAGTAATTGTAAGAAAGCTGTTGATTTTTTTACCTTACACTCAGCTATGTGCATATCAAGCAATAAGCACTTAGTAGACCAGGAGGGCTATCAAAACTTGCATGTGAAGTATAAAAACTGCATTATATCAACAATTCTGCTAGTACCTCAAAAATCTGAATTTGCAATGTTCAGATTGGTGACGGGCCATTACTGTTTCTCAAGTTATTTCCAAATAGAATATTAATACATCTATATTCTGTACAATAAAAATGAAGTAATAAATATAGAGCATTGTACAGCTCTAAGTGTAGAAATATCTTGGTGCAGAAATACTGGAGTATAAGCAAACAAATAGTTTAATCTTAAGTCTTGTACTTACGAAGCTGTTGACAATGGAGTGGCAATCTACTTCAACTCATGTATACACATTCTTACACTAACTCCATTCACTTACTCTTAAGTAAGACGCGTTTCGGGAGAATCTCTCCCATCTTCAGTTGCTGACTGAACCTCTGCTATTTGAAAATATGGCTGGACAAACTGCTGTTCCTGTGGTGGCCTCTGTTGGTTGAAGTAGGAAGTCGCTGAGCTCGTCTATGGGGGGAAACTCGAAATTCATTAGGCTTTGTTTATTTTTCAATATGAAAATTCTTTCCCAAGTGGACAACTCCAAAGGGCTATGAAGATGTTTCAACAGCTTTATTCCCGGTTTTATTTCATGATTTTTGGTCCAAAAGTAAGCTGCCACTGCTGATTTATCCACCTGTTTGAATCGAATGTTTCTAAAATGTTCTTTCCTTCGAATTTCCAGATTTCTTTTTGTTTTTCCTATGTAGCTCTGTTCACAATCTGCACATTTTATTTCATAAATTCCTGATTTCTGTTCTGGTGGTATGGGGTCTTTTAGAGTGCAACCTAACAAATTCTTGATGTTGTATCTGTTCCTTGGGGCTAAAATTATTCCATGTTCTTTGAAGATTTTTTTGAACTTGTGGTAAATTGGATGGTATGTGAAACTTTTGAATTTGAATTCTTCTTTTATATTTTTCAATGTAGAAACTTCCCTTATCTCTTTTTGTCTTTTTGATTTTTTGATAATTTTATCACCGTGTCCTTGTTGAAACCATTCTTTATAGCTGTCTGTATTATTTGTTTATATTCCATTTTGTATTCTGCTTTTGTGAGTGGAATATTCATCAATCTGTGTGCCAAACTGTAAAAAATTGCATATTTATGTGGAATGGGGTTATAACTCTTAGTTTTCTGTATGTGTTTCTTTTCTGTGAATTCCAAAATTTAAACCATCTCCATTTCTTATAATTTTTAAATCTAAAAATGGTAGCCACCCATTTCTTTCTTCTTCTATAGTAAATTGTATGGATTTATGTTGCAAATTAAGAAGTTTCAGGGCATCTGTTGACAGTTTCTTTGGTACTATTGCAAAAATGTCATCCACATACCTATACCATGACTTGAAAATTAAAGGGAAGGCTTTTGTGATGTGTATTTCAAATGAGCTCATGAATAATTCTGCTAGAAAAGGTGACAAAGGGTTTCCCATAGCCAGGCCTGAAACTTGTTGGTAATATTTGTTGTTGAAGCTGAAGTAATTTTGTTGAATGCAGATATTAGTAAGTTTTACTAAGTCTTCTATTTCTTCTGTTTTTAAATTTATTGTTGTTAACCATTTCTTTAGCATAAGCATGAGTTTCTCTGTAGGTATGCTTGGGAATAAGGCTTTTACATCAAATGAAACCATTATATCTCCAGGTGCAATTCTGCTATTTTCAAGTTTTTTAACTAGGTCAATTGAATTTTTAATGCTCAAACTTTGGAATCTCTTAAAAAAATTGAAGATTTTGGTCAATTTTTTTGCTACCTGGTATGTGGGTGAATTGATATTGTTTATTATTGGTCTCATACTGTTATCATTTTTATGTAACTTCGGTAGTGCATATAGCCTGGGTAGTACTGGATTACTCTGTGTGATATTCTGTTTTACAGTAGTGGATAGTGTTTTGACATCTTTTAATGTTTTGTATAACATTTTATTGCATTTTCTGAGAGGATTCTTTTCAATTGGTTTGTAATCTTTTCCTTTTAGCATATTTATGTATTCATTTTTGTCTAAAATGGCCATTTTGTTACCTTTATCTGCTTTTATGTATATTACTGGTTTTTCTTTTAGTTGTTTTAATGTCCTTCTGTAGTTTATTGATTTCTTTCGGTTTTTTATGTTCTCTAAAACTTTCTTGCATTCACAAATTATGAAACACATTTGCAAAGTTATATATTAACTTTAAATACTTAAAAATAAATCAGTACATTAGGGATTTTTTACATCAGTGTGAATTATTAATGGCAATTTCATGGAAAATCAGCCAAGAGAAAATCTTGTCTGCCAAGTTTTTGGCCATCATAGTTTGTAGGATGGACCATAGAAGAGAAGGGTAAGAATCATCATCATATGAAGCTATTCCCAGGAAATATCTGTAGTTTCACAGCACAGCATTGCCATAAGATTCTCTTTGAGCAGATAACCGCCTTAACTAAACCAACAGATAGATACTGTGATTGCCTCATCAAAGTTGAATTGCAAGGACATCTCTTCAACAGATACATAGGGTTTCAACTGAGCAAGACATGGAAGGCAGCTATCATTTTGATCAAACATACGAGCCAGTTTTGATTAAACAGACCAAACAAGGAACCAGGATTTGGGGTAGACCAGCAGATTGGAGACAGCGTCCACACACACACACCTTTTAGCAAGACACTGGAGTACTCTGAGGAAAGCTGTGGAGCTGTGATGGCAAAAAGCTTGGCAGACAAGATTTTCTCTTGGCTGATTTTCCATGAAATTGCCATTAATAATTCACACTGATGTAAAAAATCCCTAATG
Organism: Metallyticus violacea; assembly: GCA_030762175.1. Lineage (NCBI taxonomy): Eukaryota > Metazoa > Arthropoda > Insecta > Mantodea > Metallyticidae > Metallyticus > Metallyticus violacea. Next base: position 102,860,836 of record CM060832.1, read on the forward strand.
TACTGATTTATTTTTAAGTATTTAAAGTTAATATATAACTTTGCAAATGTGTTTCATAATTTGTGATTGCTTTGAAAATTACAGCAGTAAGCCATTATATTACCAATTCAATAAATGATGGAAACTGAGAATATATGTTCACTTCCATTTTAAATCCAGCCTAAATTTATATAACTGGCAAGGGATATTAATGATTGTGTGTTTTATTGTGTCGGCAACTTTAGGTTGAAGGATTCAAGTGGCTGGCAACATGCATTTACAAGTCCTCATATTGAAAGCTGTATTGAAAGAATAGCTATTAATGCTAAGATGGGGCAAGGTGGTGGAGGGGAAGCTTCATCCAAAATGGTAGCCATATCATATGGAAATCAAGTAAGACTATGGGGTGTTTCAGAGGATGGGACCAGAACTAATATTGGTAAGTTGACAAATATGATAATGATCAGCGCTGCAACTTTGCTTTGCCCCATTGCATTTGTGTATCTATAACACACTCATTTCCTCTTTCTGATTTCAAGGTACATTCAATCTTCATGTCAGAGTTGAGTATTTGTTCTTCATTGGCAGTCAACTGGTAGCCCTTTCACCTACTGGCAAGATAGGAGTATGGCATGCAATGACACATCACTGGCAGATTCAGGATGTTGTACCCATTGCATCTTTTGATACTGCAGGGTCATTCCTTTTGCTTGGTTGTAACAATGGTTCCATTTATTATATAGGTAAATGCACATATTTATATCATAGCCTAATTTTCTTGTTGGTTTATGGTAAATGGGAATATAGAATATTTGTTCATAGAAATAAATTTATTTATTTATTACGTTATTTATTTGAGCTTCTGCCAATCTTGTAAGAAGACATTAAGTAATGATTAAAAGTGTGAAGATGAAACATATTACTAGTTGTATCAAATATACAGTTATATAGTTTTTAATGAAATACCAAGATAAATTTTAATATATTGTAATATACTCTTTGAACAAGTGACTTAGATATGTACTGAATGCAAAATACCAAACACTTTTCAAAATGGCTGCCTCTGGCATTTACATAGATCCCAAGTCTCTGTGGTCCCTCTTCAATTGCAGATCACATGGTCCCTGTTGAAAAATCTTCCATTGCTTTCATCAGGAAACATTGTAAACTTGCATTCTGGGTGCCATTTCTTGGAGACTATGCATTCCCCATTAGCTGAAGTCCAATATTTCTTGAAAGCACTCAGTGATATTTGCCTTGTGGGTTGATGCTGAATTCTTCTGAAAGCTGCAGTTGTAGTGTTAAAAAGTGACCTTAACTTTGCTGGAAAGCTCACAACCTTAGATCATTGCTCAGTTAATGGGACATTGATGTTAAACTCTCTTGGATATCACAGACTGTTTTCTGACTGGATATTTCCATATACAGCCCCACTGCTTCTTTATCCTTATAGCACAATATCAACTATTTCTTAGGCAGTCATCTATAGTCTTGGCTCATTGAACTTATTGATTGTCTGGCCAACAAACATCCTGCTAATTTCCAGATTTTTAAGCATTACAAAAATCTAAAATGCTAATTTTCCTATTTTATTAAGGGCTTCATAAAAGTTATAAGTTCCAATTATGGATGAGTAGCAATGCATTGCACTATTTTTGTTTTCACTTCCCTTTTTATGTGTGTGTTTGTGTACATATGTGATGTATCATTTTGTAATTTTCATCATCATTAATGTGTGGGCTATTTTTGTGTCTACTTTTCATCACTTACATTTTGTTATGTCATTAAACGTTTTTCATTTCTCATGCCTTAAAGCTAGCAAACATTATTTTTCTGTTTGTTGAAAATTACCAGAATGATCAACAGTAACAATGAATTTTTATATAAGTTCATAATTTTTGCCATCAGGGGTGCCATTATTTCACAGAGTATCAGGAGATTTATCAAAATGATTTTCCTCAAATTCAGTATTAAGTAAGAATATTTGTGTGTAGGTTAGCTTTAATTTTCTTTTTATCATAAACTGTAGTCCCTTTCCAATCTGTTACTTTAAATTCCCCAGAAGATGCAAACAACATAAGCAAAGGGAGCATTTAATTGAAATCATTTTATGATATAGTCGAACTACACACTCTTATGCTTCACTTACTTGTCACTATTGTAGACCGGTTTCGGTCTACAGAGTCGGAGATTTGAACTGATGATGAGAACAACTGTTCTCGAAACCGGTCTACAATAGTGACAAGTAAGTGAAGCATAAGAGTGTGTAGTTCGACTATATCATAAAATGATTTCAATTATATGATTGGCTTCACTGTGAATGTTCCAATTAACATTTTTAGTTAAAGGGAGCATTGCTAACTTAGTTTCCTACAAATTCCATTGCTAGTTATAAACTTGTTCAATAGGTTAGGTTTAGCTCTTTCACTCTCCTTGCCCCTTCTTTTTTTGTTACCATAAGCTGTTGTTCCATCTCAGTCCAATATTCAAATTCATCTGAAGCCTCAGGTTGCTAATGCAGTTTTTTGTGAATTCAATATGGTAATTCTTTTTCCCTCTGTTTCTATAGTCATGTTGGCAGCATGGCTTACACATGCTTTTTTTCTCTCTTTACTGACAACTTCTTTATTTAGTGCACTTTTTGATTATCTAAGAAGTTTCATTAAAAAGGAATGATGGGTGGCTACAGCTTTAAAACAGTTCACATTGATGTTTAAGATCTACAATGATTTTTCTGCATTTGGTAAGTTTTTAATAAGTTTTCCTGCTGATTTGTATGTGTGCACCGCAGAATTTTTACCAAATTATTTATTAGATACTTACACAGATATAATTAATAACATAAAAGGCCAAATGAAAGTTTGCAAACTTCTTGCATTACATAAACAAAACAATACTCTGTGAATGAAAGCATAACAAATTTGAATATGTAAACAAACAGTACTAGGCTTTAAAATAAAGTGCTCAAAATGTGCACCCCTCACCATCACACACACTTCACTTTGTTTCTCTAATTTTGTTGAACTCTCCCAAGAACATAAGCATTGTTTTTTATTTGTTCTGCTGCCTGAAGAATTATTGAAGTTTTCAGCATCTGGTGGAATATGCCTAGTTTTCATATCATGTCTACAATATTTAGATCTTGGAATTGTGATGGCCATCTTATTGGTCCATTTCCATTGTTTGAAGTAAGTTTCATGTAAATGGCACACAGAGCTTTACTTACAACCAGAGGGTGTATCATGCAAAATCCCTATTATCCTTCTCCTTGCTAGAGGATTATCTTTAAGCAGAACAGGATGGGCTTCTTGAAGAAACTTCCAACAAAACACTTATTGTGAAAATTGTGCAAGAATCCATTGGCCAATTATGTTATCATAAGTCCTGCTTAAACAACTTAAAATCTAGGTATGTTGGAAGTTGTGTTGACAAATTGTGTGTGGATTTTTGTATGCTCATGTATGTATTATGGAAATTAGTGATTTTTGATGAAGGCTGCTTCATCTATTGCCAATATCAAAGGTTGAAAATCTGCTCCTTGTGGAAGAAACCCTTGGAAAAGGCCATCTTTGGAGCATAAAGTGCTTTAGAGAGATTCATTGAATGTGGTAAGGCCACAGCAGTTCCTCTCTTAAGAATTCTCAGAATGGTCTAATGAGATTATAGCATGTGGTATATCACAACTACTTCTTCCATAATCTTCTTCCACTAGCTATAGTATTTCTTCTGCAATGTTCCTCTGGCATGCTCCTTTCTAACATGGCATTACAATCCCAGTATCCAGAACCCAGGATAACTAATAAAGGTCCTAAAATTGGGGATCTTCTGTTTAGGAATCTCCCTTGCTAGATCTTTGTGGCTTCAGCCATGTTTCTATGCATTTAGAATAGCATCTTAAGATATTTGTATTACAAAACTGTGCCATCTTATAGACTGGTGTTGATGTTTCACATTCAGTGACAAACAAACAAACAAACAATTGAAATTTGCTGTTAAAATTTATACAACAGTTGAAGACCTATTCATGACACATGGTGGTGATGGTAGTGGTGGTTGGTCCTGGTGGTGTAGTGGTTACCATATATGCCTCTTAAACCCAAGATCATGTGTTTGATCCCGGCCAGGACCGATGGAATTTTTGGGGTGTAAAAATCCTAAGTATGGCTTCCTTTGGAAGGGAAGTAAAGCCATGGGTCCCATGTTGTACATTTATGGCCTGATAAAGAACCTCAAACCTGAAAGAAGAGGCCTCTGAGCAAAATTTATCAGCCATTTCATGCCCTGAATAGAATGGGGCGCTGATGACCTGAGATGTTAAAGATCGTCTGTAAATAAACAAACAAAACACATAAAAAAGACACATGCATTTATCTAATTTTTGGATATGCAATTTGTCATGTTGTGACTGTGTAATTTATGCAAAAAATAATAAACTTTGAAAGACTTATAATGAAGACTGAAATATATTACTGCACAATAAGTGCGAACATCTAGAGGAGCAGTTTATCTTGTCTTTATTCTTAAAAAATACCTCCAAATTTCAATAAGCTATGTAAAATGTGTGTTAAAAAAAAAAGCAGCCCATTAGTTGCATACTCCCAAAAACCACACTAAAAAGAACAAAATGGTACTGGCCATTTTTGTTTCATTCATTATGAAAATTTGTCCTGTTCAAGGAAAGTCCCTTGACTTTCCAGGGTGTAAAAAATTGCTGGGACAACTTTGGGAGCAATTTTCTCACATCAAAACAAGAAAAGAAAAAAAGGTAATATAAACATATTTTGGAAATGCCTGGTTTGTGAATTATTATTGAAAAATAACATTCAATGTATTTAGAGGTATCATCCAACAACTAAGATTTATCTTTTTCAGACAACTGGGTGGTGTAATCAATACAAGTCAACCTCCAGATATACACTGTACCCTAGATTGTCAATGAGACTTGTTTACATTTATCATTTGTGTACATTCATGGTTATTCAGTTCTTAAATTTTGCTTGTGCTGCAATTCAGTTACTTTTGAGCAGCTAACCATGACTGGATATTCATATCATGATCAGGCAGATAAACAATGGATTAACAATTTGCACAATGAACTACCAGCAAACTTTTTCACATGGTGGGTGGTGGATGGGTCCAAGACCCTGAGCACATTGAGGGTGATATAGATATGAGAGTGTACATGGAGTATCCTCCATGTAATCATATGAGATGAATGCTACAGTAAGTTGTCTTGTGCCTATAACTGCATCCTTTGGAAGGGAAGTAAAGTCATGGGTCCCATGTCATATATTTACATCATGTTAAAGAACCTCAAGCCTGAAAAAAGAGCCTCCAAGCAAAACTTGTCAGCTGTTTTACACTGTGAATTGAATTGTATGCTGATGATCTGAAATGTTAAAGCGCATCTGTAAATAAACCAAATATATTAAAAAAAATCCACAATGGCTCAGAGGATTTGGATCATAGAATCCACTATCATTCAGTGCATTTGTGCAAAAGAGAAAACATATTCCATAACATTCTGGATGCTGGATTCACATGTTTTTCAGGAATGATCTGTGAAAACACTAAATATTGATCTTTTGTCGAAGCTGTACAAGCAGTGTTGTATTTACAAGGTACTTCAAGTATTTTAAGGAAATCTTACTTTTATTTCACTGCTTTCTCCATGCCTGATAATTTTCTTTTTTCAAAAAAATAAAATTTTAATCTAATCTACATTGCAGTTTTCTCTTTATAAGTTGATTTCATAAGAAATTTCTATACTGAACATTTCTTCAGTTTGGATTGCTGTAATGATAACAAAAAGTCTGGATCTGATTTGAAGCAAAGTGCATGGATCTTCAATGATAATTTTAACAAGAGCAGGACACTTTTGTAGACAAGACATGTGAGCGTAAGCTGCATAAATATGGATGATAGGGTTAATTACTGGACTAAGTGATGAGCTCCTATGCTCCAACAATTTTACAAGTAAATATTCAACATTTGTAAAGGTACAGAATTCTTTTAATTCCTTTATTCTGTGCAGTTATAAAAGTGTTTACAAACTTTTACAGTAAATTTTTCTGTATCAAATGAGAGGCAGTCGACTGCAGTCTGAAAATAGTTATGAACCATATGGGCTCCATATCCAATATAGTTTCTTTTTCAATTCTTTTCTGTAGCGAAAGAAATTGTTTTCTACCCATTAAATTAATGCCACCAACTTTTTATTAGAGTATGGTATCTTTACCTATAATATTTTTTCTTTGATCACTTTTTCAATGAAGTTGCAATTCATAAGTTTCACCTAGTAGAAAAAAGAAGTCGAGAATTTTAAAATAAATGTTCACAGTACTACACCAGAAGTAGAAATAGTTTTTCTGCTTTTCTGTTAGCAGCATTAATGATAATACTAACACTGCTGCATGCTTTTAAATCTTTCTTAATCTTTTCCAGTGACAATGGAGCCAAGACATGGCTTAAGTTTTTATGCAAACCAGGAATATTTGGGCTTATAAGCTCTGCATTACATTACATCACAGTATGACTGCACTTGCTGACACTTAATCTTCATCCTTTTTTTAGGTTAAATAAGGGCAAAACTAGATAAACTACATCTTGCTTTTACTATTTCTGTGTGTTTTGTGATCTAGTCTGCTGTGTAATCAATTCAACCACCATGTGCTACAGAGAAACTTATGTTAGTGTTTTGAAAACTACTCTTGATTTGTCCTGCCTACCAGTTTTTAACTTTAGGAATTTAAATTCTCTCTGAAGATTATCATTTAAATAAGAAATGTGTTTCCTTGATGTTGAAGGCCTATTCACTGATCACTTTGGTTCATGCTTTAAATCTTGTTAACCAATAGTTCAGCACTGAAAAACCTATAATTTTTCTGCTTAAACATGCAATCACCAAATTATGTGAGTGGAAAGCCACTACTTGCCATTTGCCAGTGATGATAGAACTTGTTAAATATGGCGCCAGGCATTCTGCTGTTGAAGCTGAAGAATCCCTTCTATTTCCTTCACATTCTTATGTGCTCTTTTGTGTAAAGTAACAGTGTTCTTCATAGCATTATATTATTTTTGAGCTGTTAACTTTTTGATGAGTTATTGTTAATAAAAAAGTAAGAATATTTTAGAAATAGCAAATATTTTACAAATGAATAAAATAGACAACATGCCAAACTAATGGGACAACACAAAGAAAAGGGACAGTCCCAGTGAAAATGAGACATATGGTCACTTTATACATATGCAACCACTGCACTCTTATCTGATTCTCATTGGGTTGAAGCACACTAATTCTTGCCTTGATTTTGAGATGTCATATTCCACATTGTGCTATGTAATTCCTCCTGTTTTAGATCTTTTTATCATCTTAGGACACTAGCTGCAAACATATTTCTCATTAGTAACAATATAAACAAGTTACAGCAATAGTTTGAGAAATATTTAATGAAAATAACAGAACACTTTGATATTTAATTGAGAAGGTTGTGCTTTTTTCTTTACCACAGAAGTAACATTCATTGTTTAATGTCCTTAAAGATTGTTTTGCTTAATTTTTTGCACTAATTTTATACAGGCTAAAGTAATGGGGAAATTCTATAAATATTAGTCCAAATTTAATTTATAAAAAAAGCAATTAGAAATATAATTGCATATCAGGAGACAAAAGTTATAGAAAATATTTTAAGAAATTGAATGCATTGTCTTTATCTAATTTATGTATTAAGGAATTGCTAGTTTGTGTGAAAGAATTATCTTGGAAATTTTATAGGTAGTGCTGAAAAGTATTTCATATAACACCTAATAAAAATAAATGTTTACAAAACTAAACTGTATATATAAAAGTTGTAAATATAATCAATCCCTGTAAGTAAATTTTAGATTGAAGTGCATAAGTTCTTAAACTTTTCTACTTTTTTTATTCAATTATGTTGTTTAGAGATATGAGCAAAATCCTAGAGTATATGTAAGTTTTATAAAATAAATAAAACATCTATTTTTAGTTCAAAATGAAGAGAAAATATGTGGAACACTATAATTTATGGCATGTGTATAGTTAGGGTAAAACCAACATAAACTTGTAAGGTCTCAGAATCATAAAGCTAATTTGTATGATTACTTTTTTTAATTGTACAGATATGCAAAAATTCCCACTTCGCATGAAGGACAATGATCTGCTAGTCACAGAATTGTATCGTGATCCTTCAAATGACCCCATCACAGCCATCTCTGTGTATCTTACACCAAAGACTAGTAAGTAAATTTATAATGTGTAAATGATGTAGATTAAAATATTTTTATCATATATGAATTTCTTAGTTCATATTTTACATTTTAAACTGTTGTTAAGCAATTGGGAGTAAAATAATAAATAAATAATTATTGATGTGGCTAAGCATATAAGGAATTAAGGAAGCACCAACTTGAAACTTGAGAGAAATATAATTTTGGTGAATATATTTGTTATTGGCAGTGTAAATGAGAGTTTCTTTATACTGCTTGTGATTAAATTTTATTTTTCCTTTAACACCATGCCTCTGTTCATTACTATTGTGACTTGCAGCTGGTATGACCAATAACTCACCAACTACAACATTCTGTACTTGAAATTTGTCAATTAATCAGAGTTAGTTTGTAATTCATCTATTATATTATGGTCATTCTTTTCTTCTAGTGAATTTCCTGTTAATTTTGGTTTTATATTTTTGTATATTATTTTTATTTGTTACATTTTTTTCCATTCTTGTTAATGCCATCAACTTATTATTCTGTCATTCTGTTAACCTCTTTCATAAGAGACAGCTAGTAGTGATGATAATAATGGACAAGCTTAAGGTACTGTTGAAGGTACAGAAGGAAGAATATGTTGCTGTCTGTTTCTATGCGTATGTTGACTTTCCTAATTGACATTTAGTAGAGCATAAATGAATTAATAGTAATCTACCAGTATTTGTAGGTGTACAAAATGGTAATAGTGTGATGTGCAATGCAGCTTATAGCTTCTATTTTTCAGTATTTGCTATGCTCTTAATTTATTTGTATAAATTATCTTTTTGTGCTCTTAAAAAAGCATTTATGGAGTCTTACTATTCATTATTTTACATTATAGGACAGTAACAATACAGAAACTGAAAATAGGAATAATATCAGTATTACTGAATGATAAAATCTGTGAACATAAAATAAAGGCAAGAAAAAATTAAATTACAGTAAACTACTGTTTACTGAGAAAGAAAGGATAAAAAAAACTTTTTTAAAAATGTATAAAATGCTATGACTGTTGCAGTTTATCTTCATTCTTATGAACATGGTTTCTGTAGTGCCATTTAGCATTAAAAGCTAAAATGTGTTTTCAGTATATCAGCATCAGTGAGATGCATATAACTCTATCTACAATAATTTCCCTATCTTGAAGTTATTGCTCTCCCTAACACTTTAACCAAATTCAAAATGTGAACATATTACACGAATTACATCTTTCACCAAACTCCTCAACTTATACAGCAAATTACCTTGTTCAAAAGTTGAAAATGTTTAAATGCTCCAAAATTGTTCGTGCTCTGGGCAGACATTACTGTGTTATTACATTATAATGAGTAATTATTCCATTTGCTAGTGTATAAGATACATCTTCTTTTTTGTACACATTTTTAGGGAAAAAGCTATATCAGCAAATATTATGAATATGCAGTATTTTAAGTATAAAGTGATGTGTAGGTTAGAGTGACCAGTTTTATTATAAAAAAAACCTAGGAAATGTCATAAATTAGGACATAAAATAAATGAAATAGGACACATAAATTACGATTATCCTTTAATAACCAGCAACTACTAGCAAAAGTTTATTTTAAGGCAATAATTATAGACTTCATATAACCATACATATGAATTTTTTAGATGTGGAATGTGAGCTGCTGGCTTCAGAATAAAAAATATCACTTTTTACCTTATAGTTATCTGACGAGCAAGTTTCTTGCAAGAGAGATTGTGAAACTGTTTACAATTAATAACCTGAAAATGGATCTTCACAACAACAATTTCTTGCATTGTGTATGTCATGAAACAGTTCTTTTCATTAGTTCATAGAGAATCTATAATTGAAAAAGTTCTTTGAACAGCAGCATTTGTACCTGGCATAGCAAATACAGAGTTCGCTACAATCTCTGTATTTTTACAATGTTGATAAAAGGCGGTGTAATTATTTGCACATAAAATTGCAGACATTTATTGTTTTTCCATTCCTCAGCTAACTGGTTACAATAATATATGGAATTCATAAAATATTTCATCTTTACAATCTGAATTAACGCATCTTATGTATTGTTTTAAGGCTTCTTGCAACTTCATCCCAAATTATACAATTTTGTAATTTCATCTGATAAAATTTGATAAAATTACTTCAAGAGCTGATATGGATATACCCCTTTCTCTAAATAACCTAGAAAAGGGACATAAAAAATTTGTAATTTTTTCAGATTAACATGGTGAAAAGATCATTCTCTAACTAGGCCAATATTGAAGAAACAGTTGAGATTTAAAACTTAATACATTTCCTGTTCAAAATGTTTACATTGAGTAAAGCTAATTCTTCAGTTATCTCAGTTTCTGAAATGCTGGCTATTTCCAAATTTTGAATTTAATATGAAAATGTTTTCAGTTGATTCTGAATGAAGTGAATCCAAAGAAGTGCTGTGTTCTCAAAATATTTTTTCAACAATGTGAGGCATTATTCTGAGACATGAAATATGACTTAAAGCCTCATACATTTCAATAAACCTAGAACTGCTGATAATATTAACAATTATGGAGTTTTAATACTATCTAGAATCTGTTTATATTCAATACAAACAAAATCTGCACATGATTTCAATTCTACTACTCCTTACAATGTAAATATGAAAGTACTAAAATATTCTGTTTATGGAAAGAACATTTGCATTTGTCTGTACACCATTGTGCACAACATGAGCAGCACAACCAATCCTTTGAATATTAATGTTCAACACATTCTTCAATTTAGAAAATATATTATTTGTACTTGCCCTCTTGTATTCATGAAAATTTGCGTTATGGTTAACTGCACAAAATGCAGCTATCTTGTTTGTTAAATGATGTTTCTTTAAGATATCCAAAATATGATTGGCCATTAAGTCATATGTTTCTTTTCTTAAATTATGAAAACAGGTACCTAACACTGAACACCATTATTAGAAATATATAGAGACTTTGCATCACGCTTTCTTGGATCGAGCGTTATTTGAAATCTTCATAGTACCTAACCAGAACTGTCACTTATTTAATACATTTGTGGTTAGATGCATCAACCATCGCTGACACATACTTGACATTATTAAGTTCCATTTGGACTTCATGCATTGCATAGGGTGATAAAATATTCACTAATATTGACTCACATTTTGTCCAGGAGCATGTGAATTTCTTTTCAAATAGTTCCCTGATTGATTTGGATATAAGTCCAATGACTAAAAAGAATGGTTATGTTTAGCTGTATGAAAAGCAAAAGCATCTTTCTCAGAAGTAACTAGTTTTATCTTTATCAATCTATTGTCGGTCCTGGTGGTTTAGTGGTAAACATATTTGCTTCTTAGACCCAAGGGCATGGGTTCAATTTTTTCCAGGGTCGATGGGTTTTTTTGGCCATAAAAATCCTAAGTATGGCTTCCTTCGGAAAGGAAATAAAGCTGTGGGTCCTGTGTCGTAGATTTATGGCACATAAAAGAACCTCAAGCCTGAAAGAAGAGGCCTCTGAGCAAAATTGATTGGCTGTTTCAGCCTTGAATTGAATGGAATACTTCTTTGTTTGTTTGTTTGTTTCTTTCTTTCTTTCTTTCTCTCTCTCTCTCTCTCTCTTTCTTTCTCTCTTTCTTTCTTTTTTTTATGGTGTTTAACATCCATTTTTACTACTGAGGCACCACAGGCAGTGAACACTGATGATACATGAGATGAAATTATATATATTAGGGAAAGGATTTTTTAAGAAAGGAAACGTTTCAGGCCTAAGTTTAGGGTACCTCCCCCGGAAGGATGCTGATGATCTTAGATATTAAAGCCTGTACATGAATAAACCAAATCAACAAAAATTGTTTTTACTTAAAATTGAAGCAAGACTGATTGAAAGTCCTAACCGCAACAGTGATCACATACTTCTTCTTTTCCTCCTCCTCCTCCTTCACCTCCACCTCCTCCTCCTCCTCCTCCTTCTTCTTCTTCTTCTTCTTCTTCTTCTTCTTCTCCTCCTCCTCCTCCTCCTCCTCTGCCTCCGCCTCCGCCTCCCCCTCCTTCTTCTGCTCCTCCTTTTCTTCTTCTTCTTCTTCTTCTTCTTCTTCTTCTTCTTCTTCTTCTTGTTATCAGCTCACCCAATGTTGAACTGAGAAAATCAAAGGACACTATGTATATTCCACCATTTTTGTTGCAGTACTGTTCAGGAAAGGAAACTCTTTTGTTTTAAATTGAGAAAATACGTTTCTCTTTCCTATGCTGGATACTGATTGTTGTTATTTATAACAAAACCACCACCTGCAATATACAATTTAAAACCTAATGAACAAAAAATCATGCTTCCTCTGCAGAGGAGTAAAGTGAAAAGCTGGGAACAGGTTAGCTGCTGCCTGGTGGTAACAACAGTCAACTATAAGCACAAAGCAGAGATTATGATTATCCTATCAAGTGTGTTCTATGATCTGTAGTTACATAAATATTAAGTCATGTTGTATTTAATATTCAAGATAGAATAACACTTAAAAAAAATTAAATGAAATAAAAAAATGCTGATTTTTTTTCTAGTAGGAAAAACAGGATACTTGCCATCCTGTTAACAGTTTGTTGGAACAATGGACAAAAAAAAAAGTTTAATCCTGTATGTCCCATTAAAAATGGAATGTCTGCTCACTCTAATATAGGTCTACTTCCAACAAACATCTAATCCATCTAAGAAAAAATAACTTCTAATATTCTTCATCAAAACCCAGACATTCATCTCCAAAGCTAAATGAAGGATCATTTGAAACTTCTTGTAAATCAGAAATTGAATCATCATACAAAAAATTGTCCTCTATACTACTAATAGCAGCTTTTTAAGTGTTTAACCACATCTCAATTTTAGCAGCATACCTTGAAGCTTTAAGTCAATCACAAATTTTAAAATCATATGCTTCTTCCTTTTTCCTAATGATGTAATCTCAAAATCATAAGACTGTATTCAACTGTTCCAGTTCTTCATATAGCGCTTAAATGATTATTATTACAGACATCTAAAGGTAGAAGCTGACTAATTAGAACTCCTGAAATTATAGCTACTAAGTTTTCAATTTCTTGAGTTTATTATACATAAAATTTCTGTTATGTAAGAACAGAACTGGTCCTATATTAGAAGGGCAGTTCTTTAACAGTTCACCAGGCACCTAAACCAAATTTATTTATCCATAATGTCATTCCTCCTCCATCCATCCAGCCTAGCTTTTTGCACATGTATCCAGTCTAGTCATAAATACTGTCACAAAATTTTGGCTTGTACAATTGTTTTTTAATGGTCATAAACCATGCTTGTGCTGAAGCTTACTCCTTACCATCATGTTTTCAGCTCTAAAAGAGAAAGCATGCATCTTCTTCGTGTTTGCATGTAGTGGGGTAAATACTTAACCATAGCCATACAGAGTTGCCATAATTGCTCTGCAATAAGTTGGAAAGTCACTTATTGGGTTCTTTTACACCCTAAAATTTCTTAAAATCATAAGCACAAAAGATCTCTCAAGAGTTGCTTGACTCACAGGTTGCATCCACTGAAATCTTGTCCAGAAGTAGTTAATTATGGCTTGGGAGATAAATTTTGATACTTAAAGAAGACCTTGGACTTAGAGCCTACCAACAAAGTACTGAACATTTCCTAACCCCACAACTGAAGAAGCAGAGAGAACTGAAATTGAGACAGCTCCTGTAGCAGATGCTTTAAGCTTTCAGGAAGTCCATGAGAGGATTTCTGAAGTTTAGAGATGTGACCAGCCCCTCTTCAGTTTCAAACATGGTTTGATGGAGGCTGAGCCACAAGGGTTCCACCATGCTTCATTTTTATTTTAAAAAAAAAAAGCTTAAAAAACAGTTCCTAAGTGTTTGTGAAAAGTGTCCAGGACCCTCTTTTGTTGCTGTTTAATCAAACCATATTTAACAACAACCATGAAACTTCTAGCAAAATTCTGCCCCAGCTCATAAGGCAAGGATGATGAAACAGCAGCTGGAGGCCATTGTACCTGATTTCATCTCTACTACTGATTGGCCATCTGCTAGCCCTGATCTAACTACAAACTGTGGTCAGAATTAGAGAGAATTGTCTGCAAGAAGAGACACCCTACAATTAAAATTTTAAAATGCTTCTTGGTGGAAGCAGTGACATATTTTCCATTAAGACCATCTGGGCTGCAATAGATGTCTTTAAGCCTGTATAATAGCAAAAGATGTACATTTTGAAATCTGGTTGGTGTCAAATTATATAATACATGTAAAGGTACTATACTAAAAGGAAGTTAAAATAGTTAAACCATATTTAACTTATTCTTAAAATAGTTGTGACAGTATTTATGGCTAGATTAGGTACAAACACACTTGTAGGCAAATTTTCTTTGGCTAATGTCTTCCTTTCAAAACTCAATAATGGCAACAATTTAGTCCCATAAGCATAGCAGAATAAAAGAAACGTGTACCAAGCTTTTTTGTGCCATGAAGTTTAAATAATAATGCATTTTGTGCCCTCAAAATCTATAGTTTTGTATGAAGGCACATCAGAAATCAGAGAAACCTTGTCCATATTTTCTATTACCATACATAGGTGGATTTTTTGTTTTTTTTTCATGAATCTTGAACAACACAATGTTGATTAAATAAAGGTGGCAATATCTGATAGTTGCTATTGCTTTTGTTTGATGAATAATTTTTTTTTAGACAGTACAAATCTCGCTTTTCTCTAATCTAAAATTCAGGTATCTTTTCTGCATCATGTTCTGGCCATTTTGCAGTTTCACTTCATACATTATATTTAATGTGGGTTGCTTTTATTTTTAAATCCTTTTCCTGGTTCATTTTCTTAACTCAGAATGGTGCTAGAAATGCTTCTCTTCTGGATGGTTTCCATATTTTTAGTATATGCAATTCTGTGTAGTTTGTATGCTATCTTAGATACAGCTTTCATGTAAAAACTATTCCACAATGCAGTGTTTTGAATCCCATCAGCAGCAAGTGGCACTTCCAGGCTAGCCACTGAGAATCAAGCACCATGCAAGTAGGATAGTTTTTACATGAAAGCCCTATAGCAAGGTAATCTTTTTGAGCCATAACAAGTAAACAAATTTAATAAATTTCAATATTAATTAAATTTGGAATAGAACACAGTGAAACAAGCACTAATAATTTCTTCTGAGTCAAAACAAGCACTAATAATCTCTTCTGAGTTAAAATATTTAGATCACTCTTTATGGTTTCATTTACATGAGAATTACTTAAGACTAAGACATGTTTTGAAAGCAATTGCTCTCATCATCAACTGTTGAGCAAGTACTCGGATGGTTCTAGTAGGAACTTGCTGAGTTTACCCATGGGGTTGTGAAGTTCTTTCTGCAGCATAGCCTCAGGTTTAATTCCATGATTTTTCATCCATAAGTGAAGTGTCACTATTATTGATTTATCAACTTATCTATTTAAAAAAAAAGTGGCTTATATTCCAGCAAAACTGATAATTGAAATTTTAAAATGCTATAATGATGTAAAAGAGCAATGCAACAACTTGTTCCAAAAGATATTTTTGTTCCTAATATCAATTAAGGCAAACTGGATATTATTTCTGTATTATAATAAAACAATTTTCATAAGTTGAAAAGTACAATCATTTTAAAATACAAAAAAGTTTTTCTGAATGTTCAAACATAGTAGTTTGATGTTTTATTAGTTTCTAATTTTTATTATTTTGTTTATGGGTTTGCTTTCTCAAATTCCTGCTGCTCCAAGTATGTGGATATATTTAAAGTGGATACCTTAAATTTTATTTATTTGAAAATAATGTCCCACTATAAACAAAATTAAATCTACAGGCATCAGAGTTAGTTGTTGATCATTATTCATTGTTATGCACAATAACAGCTTTCATAGACAATGAGAAAACATGTATGTATAGCAGCAGTTGTAGTTTGTGCATCTGAAACTTTCTTTTTGGTATGTAGTATAATTGCTCCTACAGGATATGTTCAGTAATTAAAACATTCCCTTTAGTAGAATGCTATTGAATATAAGAAGGAACACCAGTACATAATAGACACAGCCATTTCTAATGGTTTTAAAAAAACAAATGATAAATCAAAAATTTGTAAGATTTCAGAAACAAAAGAAACTAAACAAATTACATATTGATATCTAAAGATAAGATCCACAAAAAGTTCACTTACCATCCACAATTGAATAATAAATTTCAAAACAAAAATTAATCGGTACAATATTATACTGGCTCCTCAAAATAGATTTAGTTTTGGAAAATGTTGAAACTAAACAAAGTAGATGGCAGACCCAAAGAGGAAGAGTCAGGCATATATATCAAATAAATTGTAAGGATTGTGAAAAGGTATAGGTATACATAGGAACAACTAAGAGAAACATTGATATCAGAATGAAAGAACACATGAGAAACATTAGACACAAACAGATAGAAAAATCAGCTGTCACGGCACATTTTTGGAACGAGCACCATGAAATTGACAAAGATATTCATTTACTGAGAGCTGTCCAATTTCCTAAAGAACTGAGCATTTGGCAGAACATTTTTACTAAGTAAAAATGAAAACAGACTTATGAACTTCCAAATTCCAGAAGTGGATAACATTATGTATAAGTTCTTTCATAGACCACCAGAGCCCCTTACCTGCCTCTCCAACTCCAGCATGACTCGTTAGTCATATCAGTTGACAATGTGATCGACAGGTCCTGAAACTTGTCCTGAATTTTAATAGCTTAAGAGAGTTGAATATTTTAATCATTTTAGAATTTTAAACTTTCCCATTAGAGAGAAGTTTTAACTGGTTTAAAATAGGTTTATATAAAGAATGCTATTTGCTCATTGATGCCAACAACTTAAAAAGAGGAATGTTTCAACAAAAATTACAGTTAACCTGTATAGTGTCTTAAATGAGTATTTCTTGTGCAAGGAGAGCCAGTAAGATAAATTATAGTTATCCAGCTACAGTTACTGGTCATTAATTCCAGCACATTTTAGTGCAGTAATATTAAACAATAAACAGTAAAATGTGATGTTTAAGAATTCTAAACATGGAAATAGCTGAGTTTAACATCTAATACATTGTACATAACATAATGTAAATATTTTTCTGTGTCTTCATTCCATAAAATCTAAGTAAGAGCAGTAATTGAGGAATAATATAATCTGTTTATTGAGTTACGTTTTAATTCCACATATCTTTGCATGCTTTCTATAGTACATGTTTTTTAAAATGCTTATAACTGAAAAGAAATGAGGCAAGGAAGGTTGCAATTTAGTCGTTATGTAATAATGATAGCACCTGTGATCCTGGAATTCATGACCAGAGCTTACTTGAGTAAAACTACTTGGTGAGGTTTTTTTCTTAGGTTTACTATTCATACATCAACTCTGAAAGTTATTTAGAAATGAGCATTAAACAGGGGGATTTCATTCCTATTGGTATCATCCTTTCACAGCTGAAAGGTAATGATATTAGCAGTTACATACATCATAAACCCCAGTTGGAACCTTAAACCTTAAAATTTAAATATGTTCCAAATACACTGTAATATATAAAAAAAAAAATTCAGAATCTTCTATATACACCTCTTGATGTGTAAAATATATATACATTTTTAAACGTGGTTTATCTGCAGTAAAGAGTTAATACCTCATTTTTGGCACTATTTCTGTCATAATGTTACAGTACTGTAGTACTGACTTTACAGAATCTTTTCCCAAATTATTTTAAAATGCAATATGTGCTCTAAGTAGAAAAATTGACATAATACAGAAGTCATCCTTATGTTTCATGCTAGCACCAGAGAGGGGAAGGGAAGGTAAAAATTTCAATGAAAACAAGTTAAATAGAACGCTAATGAAATAGTATCACTGCTAAAAAGTCCCTTCTGCACCTCTCAAAGAGTAGATAACTGCTTTCATTTGTCAATTGCTATTTACCTTTATGCTATGCAAGATCGTTACACACTTGTTGCTTTAAAACAGTTCCTTTGAAATGAAGTAACTGCAATGTAATATAAACTATATTTTACTTGCTTTAATTTTTAAACAGATTTTCAGATTAGCAAATTTTTCATTGTGCTGGTAGAATTGTGCATACAAGACTTAATGTTACATCATTCTTAGCAAAGATGCAATGTTCTGGTGCTTCAAATATTTGAATTTATATTACACCACATAAACACAACTCTTGTATGGACCCAAAAGTCAGCTTGATTAATGTTTGTAATTAATGTTACTGGTGAATCTCTGCTTTAAAATGCTCAGTTAATTCCCATGTTTAAAATTCATTGCTTGTGGAGTGGCTTTTTTTGTTTACCATTCATATTGCACTGTGATTGGAGGGTTATATGAAGACAAAAATTCATACTGTATTAAAGGTAGATCATTTTTTAGCTATTGTAATTATTGAGAACAGAACTTTAAACAAGATGTGCAGATTTGGGATGGACATAATTGTCATGAAATTATTAACATTTGGAGAAAAAAATGTGTAACAGGAATTTATACCAAATAAAGAGAATATTCAGAAATACATTTGTGTGCTGATGAGTATATTATGGTTTATTATGATATAAGAATAGGTTTAGGAACTGTACGAGTAATGCTTTTCTTTAATGTCTGTAAGTTGTAAGGAGGCAAACTTTTGTTAATAAAGGCTTGTTCATGGTCTCTTTGCACTGTACAAGGAACTGTCCATAAGTTACCAGCCTGACCTTTTAGATAGAATCAAAATACAGGTATCATTTTTCAACATGATCTTCCTGTACTTCAGTATATTCTCTCATCTCTGGATTAACATTTCAGGCCTCCTAAAAGCAATAGTCCAAAGTTTTTACTACAGAATGTTGGAAGACAGCATCCTTGAACTCATTATTCATTTCCATCCTCATACGTCAGATTTCAGTTAGGTCATAGTTGCTGGAGGCAAGGTCTGGGCTGTACAGTGGATTTGCCATCTCCTAAAAGCTTGGACAGCCATGTGAATTTGTGCATTATCATGCAGCAGACAAACTCCTGAACTTAGTATTCCATGTCTCTTTTCCTTGATAGTAAGTGTTTCCCAGTCATTGTTGTGTTCAGTTCTTTAATGTCTATAATTAGAAATCCTCTGCAGTCCCAAGAAATTATCACCATGATCCTCTTCATGGACTTTGTAAAGTTGGTTATCTAAGGATTGCTTCACCCTTCAATCTGCCACTTCATTGATTCTCTTTTTAAAAGTAGGTCATAGTAGAGGACCATACTTTCATCCCCTGTGATGACGGATTCCAGTACTGCATTCTCAATATCAAGACAAAGGTTCAAAAACTTACAAAAACATTCCATAGGCACTTCCATTTGAACTGCTGAAAGAATTCAGGCACCCATTTTGCACTGACCTTATGCATATGCAAATGTTGATGAAGGAGGTGAAGTAAAGTTCTTTTGCCCCAATCTTGCATATGTTTCATTTGTCGTCAGATACCTGTTACTCTGAACTTCATTCTCAACAAGAGAGATGTTTTCTTTTGTCAATATGTCCATAGGCCATACCTCATATGGGTCATATTCAAGGCTCTTTTTGTCCAGACATAGTGACCATTCCATAGTGGAATATGAAGGGAAGCTTCCCCATATACACCATCAAAGCATTGCTTAATCACTAGATTAAAACCCTTAAAAATGTAATCACTGCTCTGTATTCAATTTTGAACATTGCACTGTATTATCAACATATCTGACTTAAATGAGCTTCTCCAAGCAAATGAATGGATAGCAAAAAAGGAAATGCAATGTTTGCACTTTTGAAATATGTGAATACCAGATAGAATGAACATTGCAATAATGAATCTTGGGCCTCTCTGTCATGCTGGAAACTTATGGACCTCACCTTATGCACTCAGCTAGTGACTGTATTAATTTTTTACACAATTTAGAATCTGGACGTTAATTGACATTTATATCTAAATGAGCTTCTTGCTTTGTAATTGAAAAGCCATTTCAGAACTGTGGCATTCTATTAACTATTGACAAGGGTATATTACCAAAAGATAAATGAAATGCTTGATATTATTTTTTGTATGTTTTTTGCTGACATATTGAAAAGCACAGAGGTTTTCATATCAATAATCGCCAGGGTTAAATACTCATATGGTTACTAACAACACATTGAAGTCCTAATTGTCTTGTTTCTAGGGTGCATACTATAACGTGCAGGTTCACTTTGAAGGGTCTTGTGCAATTCATTATATAGATATTAAGGATTTTTGATGACTTGCATCATTCATTGACACAGATATTATTAATTTTTTTTATGTTTGACAATATATAGGATTATAGATGTTTTACTTGTAGAATCACAGTTTATTAATGTGTTTATAATTTAATATTTATATTTGGAGAAAAAGATAAATTAAAAATGTGCAAATTTTCTTTTGCAAATTATTTAAATTAATATTTCAAATATTCTGTTGCTATGTTCTTTAAGGAATTATAGCTGAAGCATTTATTTCAGATGCTGCTTTTTGCGATTTTCTGTAGAAATGATATATAATTCTGTATAAGATGACTTGTTAGCTATATTTATTAGATCAGCACTACTGTCTTCCATGTGGCACGGCATACATTAACCTTAGTAGTAGGGAAATATTCAAATGGTGAATTAGCATTACATGTTATTGCAAAAAATAGTGGCAGTCTAATGATTAGGTCAGTAATTTCATTTTAGCAATCTTTCAAAAAGAAAGTGGAGATGGTCTTTATTATTTAGGAAGACTTTTAAGTGAAGTTATGTTAAATTATATTTGGTTAGATTTTGGACACTAAAACTTCAAATTTGGAGAAAATAGCTGAGAATAACTGCAACTGCATTAAAAACATGCCCAGAAAATAAAAATGTTCCTGAAATTCCAGTGTCAGAAATTCAACCAAATATAATGTAAGTGGAGATGGTATTCTTATGATGTACAGGATGGCCCATGTTTATGCATATGATATTTCACAGGCCTCAGCATTTAAACTTCAGGCAAAAGGTATCAAGATGACACCACTGTGGATCCTGAGAATGGGAGTATGCTGAACCAAGTAACTCTTAGTATGTGCAATACAGAATGGCACATCAGTTGTCTCTGGGCAGCATGTACTTTGTGTGAGTTTATATTTTGCAATAACCATGTATGAAGAGGTGAAACAGAAGATTGAAGATGAGTTTGGAAGCACTGACCTTAGTGCTTAACAATTGAAAGAATAAACATAAAATTCAACACCAATGGGAGTGTCTTACAAGTGAGGGAGCAGATAGACTCCAGAGTGTGTGTTTAACAATGTTGACTCAGCTGAAGTTGTGAATGCTGTTCAATGATCCTCTGAGAAGCAGAAATCACAATAGTACGCGCCCCAAGATGTGAGCATCTCTTACACAATACTGCAGAGAATAATGAGGGACCTGCAGTTACAGTTGCATCATCTTTGTTTGGTTAATGCTCTCAATGAGGATGATCCAAATGGCACATGTAGTTTGCAAACTTGTGACTGGGAGTGCTACAGGAATTCAAGTTTGGAAAAACACATCTTTTGGGCAGATGCATCCAAATTTAACATTCCCAGGAGTGTTAACAGGCACAATTGCATTTACTAGCAGCAAGAAAACCATAATGTGATTATCAGTATTTATGATAAAAGTCCTGGCATCATGGTGTGAGTCACCATCTTTATTGATGGTTTGATCAGCCCTTTGTTCTTATTCTTTTTCTTTTTCCACCAATACCATTACCAAAGAAAATTACTTGCAGTTGCTTACCGATATTGTGCATTCTTTACTCTTTACATGACCAGACATTGATGATCTATGGTGACTCAATGCTGCACCAGTGCAATAGTGGTGTATGAAACATTGTCTGTCAACATTGTGTTCATAATGTGGCAGAACCTACCTGCAACTATCAGAATTTCAGAGGATACCAGTATTTGAATTTGAACTTATTTCCAATTAATAATACAAGTTTAGTTTACTCCTTTACAACAACAGTACTCTTTTACAATCGCTCAAAAATGCAAATACAAACTATAAGGGACCTCCATCTTTATTCGATGTACCCCTCTCAATTACACTATTTACTATATTTTGTGATACCTTTACCTTTGAACATAACAATTAGAAACAGTGCCTTCAGCAATTCCAGAAGGCACTGACTCCATTCAAAATTTATTTCAAATTGATTGGCTCAGCCCCCCAGTCCCGGGTTCATCAGCAGCTACCTGCTGGAATATCCAGGGGACCGGGCTTCGATCCAACCAAAACAAAACACAACATTAAAAAGTAACTCATACATTCATTGTGATATTAAATTATATTTTTGCTATACTAAACCTTCCTTCTTATTTTATTGCTTATACTCATTTGGCCATATTTATATTCTTAGAGTTACTTATTCCTTTGGTCCTTATATACACTAACACCTTATTGGTGTATAAGGATCCTGTTTAACTAACATTTTGCATTGAATTTATTTCCATTTAATAATACAACAAATTTACTCCTTTACAACAGCAGTGCTCTTTTACAAACACTCAATCATGCAAATGCAAACTATAAGGGACCTCCATCTATTTTAGATGTACCCCTCACAATTACAATATTTACTATATTTCGTGATATACTATCTTTACCTTTAAACATAACAATTAGAAATAGTGTCTTCGGCAATTCCAGAAGGCACTGGCCCCATTCAAAATTTATTTTAAATTGATTGGCTCAGCCCCCCAGTCCCCGATTCATCAGCAGCTATCTACTGGAATATCCAGGGGACCGGGCTTCGATCCAACCACAACAAAACACAACATTAAAAGTAAATTAACATTAGATTACTCTCAAGCTCGTTTCACGTATTTTATACCCATAACCATTTTTGTCTCATCTTGCCTATGTATTTTCCTAGTTCTTTAATATTTTCATCTGACTTTAAATTTAAAATTCTTCCACCTCTTATTTCATCTGGTAGATTTTCCCATTTTCTTAATAAGAACTGTTCCCTCCAAAACTTAGTTTGCTTACATTCTAGTATACAATGCCAAGTGCTATCTGGTTCTTTATGCATAGGACGGATACCAGTAAAGATGTGTCAAGCTGCCTGTAACAGTGTTGCTCTTTGTCTTGAGGCATGTTTTGACCTGGATGATGCACAGGTGGACTATGCCTTAGAGAACAGAGTATGAAAAAAACAATTAAAGTATGTGTTTAAAATTCTTAAGGCACATATTTATTTATGTTACTTGATAATAATACTGGTAGTTTCTTGATAACATCTTTTCAATCATATACATAAATATGGGTCACCATATACATATCATTTCTTATTGTCATTTTTAAGTTTTGAACTTCTACTAAAGAAAAAATGGTAGCATGCGCGCTTAAGATGTTCAATTGACATCAATATTCATTATAAATATCAACAAAATAAAAAATAATATATTTGTATTTTTGCTTCATTATAAAGTTTGTTCTAACCATACTGACTACTGACACAATCACATTTTTGTAAGCATTTCATTCCAGGTTTATAAATTACCAGAATAAAATGGTGGAAAATGCAAAAAGCATGTACCATAACTAACACATTTGTCTGCATGGAATAACTGTAAGGAAAGTAGTAAAACTACCAAATTTCAAGTAAGTTAGTGATAAATTAATAATCAGTTAATTGTTACATATAATAAATATTTACATGTAATTTGAATATTCTGTTGATCATTAAAAAGTCAGAACTTACAAATGTTTTAGAACATGCTATAAAACAGCAAATTTCCCAGAGATAAATGAATTTATTTAGTTTTTGTATAAAGAATTAAATAACAGTTAATGAATGGTACTATCACAATTTCATCTAAGAATTTTAATTGCACAATGACAGCTAAATGTTTATAGCTGTAAGCATGAAAGCATTTTCTAATACTGTATATTTTTCCCTCACTAACTTTGTAATTTGTGTTTTATATGTTTTTGCAGGTCTTTGTGGAAACTGGATTGAAATAGCATATGGTACCAGCTCTGGAACTGTTCGTGTGATTGTACAGCATCCAGAAACTGTTGGACATGGTCCACAGCTGTTTCAGACCTTTACAGTACACCAAAGCCCTGTAACTAAAGTATGTTTAGATGTACTTATATTCGTTACTTTGCTTATAAAAGGCATTTTTAAAATTCATGCCTATAAAAATTCATGCCTTATAAAAATGAAGAAATGCATTAATTAAAAATAAACACATATACTATTAGAATTTATTAAATATGTTAACACTAACCCCAATTATGCATACAGCATTAAGAATAGTTTTGAAGCAATTCTCCCAAAGCATGAACTTATGTTGCATACATAAGTGGAATTAGTGTTAACATATTTAATAAATTCTAATAGAATATGTAACCATTGTATTGTCTAAAACTATTGATTTCGTTTTTATATTATGCACTATAGGTGACCCTGTCGGAGAAGTTCCTAGTATCTGTATGCAGTGAGTACAATCATGTGCGTACATGGAGTGTAACACGATTCCGTGGTATGATCTCAACCCAACCAGGTTCAACTCCAGTGGCATCATTTAAGATTGTGTCTTTGGATGAGGTTGAACCTTATATTAGTTATGCAGCTGGCAATGATTGTGGTGGGTAGCATATGACATTATTTAAAGGCATTACTGCAAATTAGTTACGCACAATTTATTTTTCTGCTTTTTTTAGTCCATTTACAGCTCCGAAAACCCTCTTAACAAATTTTTGTGGAAAAAAGTCATTAAATTATCAAACTTTCCTTTACATATGCGTAAATTTAAACATAGTATTTGGGGGAAAAAAATTATGTTAAGCATTGCATACTACATTAAACGTTATTTCTGGGGACCAAATATTTATGTGCTAAAAAGTTTACAAGTATTTATTTTTATGGAAAACTGAAAAATAATTAATAAAAATGAAAATAAAAATAAGGGAAAAATAAATACAGAAAACCCTCATTTACATTCCCATATTCAACATTTTCCCATTGTTTAAAACAGTTTTTATAAATTCACAATGTATAAAAATCATCAATTTTGTATTTACAAAATGTTTTCTGCCATTTGGACTTTACCAAATGTATTAAGGAAAAAAATCAAAGTAAGATGGCATTGCAACTAACTTTGCTTGTAAATACAAAATTGAGTAACCATAATCTGACCTTGAGCAGAACTTTCCCTTGCAGGGACATGCTTTTACATTTTGCAGCATTTGTTATTCTACTTTGGGATGCTGCACTGGTCAGAAGTTCTCAAGTGATCCTGCATTTGTCTTGCCTCAAATTCTTTGTTTCATGGTTACTGCTTTACGATTGCTTTTGTTCTAGTTATAAATGCATTTTACAATTGTTACATTTTCTTGTTCTAGTTATCTACTTTATTTGAGCAGCCTTACTCATTTATTGCAATCTCCTTTTTGCTTTATTTATTTATTTGTTCATCTTTTCATTGTTATTGTTTTTATTGTTAGTGTTTACATTTCAATAATAGAAAAAAGAAAGGAAAGCAAATTTTCACTATTGAGTAGAAGGTTCAAAATGTTGAAGAGTTAATTTATGCTGCAGAACATGTGTTGTACTGGCATGTAAGTTGCAGCTGTGTCCCCCTGAACACAATAGAAAAAAAACAGAGCAAGCGGAGCATCAGTGGTTCAGAAGATGAACCAAATTTCAAAAAAAGAAAATATATGATAATTTAGAAGATATAGTAAAAAGTTGATATGAAACTTCAAGGATGGCAGGCATCGCAATTAATGGTGTGCTCTTAAGGGAGAAGGCACTTAAATTAGTCACCATTCTTGGCATTGAAAATTGCAGTGCATCCAATAGCTGGATCAACAAATTCAGAAAGGTACAACATAATGTATAAAACTTTTTGTGGCAAATCAAATGTTGCTAGTGATAAAATGTAGATTAGTGGATAAATGGAAAAATACAGGGGCTGATAGCAAATAGAACCCAGGGATATTTTCAGTGCAGATAAACTCGATAATTATTTAGTGCATTGCCCATCAAAACTTTGGCATTCAAAGGGGATAAAGGCCATGGTGGGAAGCATAGCAAAATGAGGCTCATGATAATGTTGGAAACCAGGGTTGATGGGTCTCTCCCTCTATGTGTTAAGAAAGTCAAAAATCCTTCAAAATGTGAAATTATTACAACAGTCTACAATGTGAACCATAAAACTTGGATGACTTCGGATTTCTTTAGACAGCAATTAGCTACCCCAGGACACAAAAATTAATGAACATGATAGTAAGATCTTTCATTGACCATTGTGCTGCACATTCCATGATATTTGCTTAAGAAAACTGCAGTTAGAATACGTCAGGTACCTGTACAAACAAGCTGCATCCATGGGTTGGTATATGCTTTTAAATCACTTTATAGAAAGAGCATAGTGTAGCGAATTTTGTGCCTGATGGATTCTGGAAAGGATCCTTCATTCTTTAATGTCTAGTTTCACTTAATTGTAAAATCTTGGAAGGATATGAAGCAGGCCACAATTGCAAACTATTTCCTGAAAGCAAGATTTTTCAAGAATCGTGGGAACTGTCAACTGCCAGCAGAGAGAATGCTTCCTACTGCATGGAAAACTTTGCAGCTGAACTGCACCATTGATGACTTTCTGCAGCTGGATCATACTGTGGTAACTGCAGAGGAGAGAGTGTGACAAGTATTTTCTCCGATTTTCCTAACAGTAACAACAAAGAAGATGAACCTACTGAAATGATGCCTACCAATGTTGATTCAAGTGCGGCAGTGGAAGTTTTACACAAATATTTCTCATTATTCTTTATTAGCACTTGAGTTGATTTAATACTCTTATGCTCTACTTAGTTGAATGTATAGAACATGTTTCAGAGGCTTTTGCCCACATCATCAGCTGTGAGTAATTCAATGGTAAGTGGAACATAAGAGTATTAAATTGACACCAGTGCTACTAAAGAATAATTAATTGCTTCACTTATTAGTTCCAACAAGAAATTAATTTTAAAATAAATATTTCTCATCTTATGGGAGGGAGGGAGTTTAAAAATAATTTTGAAAAACTTTATTAACTGGAAAAGTAAATATAGGACATTAATAAAAGATATTAGCAGAAATCAATTTGGACTACATTTCAGTTAGAAGCAGTGATTGTGTTGGTTTCTATCTGGAATAAATATGTTTTAATGTTGTAAATGATTAGCAGTTCAAAACATTAAAATTTTTCATCCAGAGAGTGAAAATTTATTGCCTATTGTTTTATTCCTTATGTATTGTAATGAAATGAAATTTATGAAAATATCCCAATATCAATATCAATACTGTATTGATCCATTACAGAATGATGTCTAAAAAATATACAAAAAATAATAATAATCCTACTTATTAAATATTTTCTTTCTTGAGTTGCTTGTTTACATTCTAATCCCAAAACACATGAAAGTTTGGCAAATAATTATTGCAAAGTCACTCAAATTTCACTAATTTTGTTCCACTTACTTGGACATGTTTCAAAGGCATTTGCCTCCATCTTCAGCTTGGTTCCACTGGCTGCTTCCCAGGGTGATATTAGGATGTCGCTCTGTGGCTTTAACAAACTCATTGATGAGGCAACTTGTTTGGGAGATGATAGTTAACCAAAAAAATCATTGGTTTTGTTTATAAATATGTTTTGCCATATTCTATGCGTTTTTGAAGAGCTTTTAGTAGTTTTGGTTCCTTTCGAAATTTGTGATTTTTTTTTTTCTTCCCCAAAAATGGTCAGCCACTGCTGATTTTTCTATGTATTTATATTTTACATTTCCCATGTGTTCCTTAAAATGTATGGTATTTTTTTTTTTGTTTTGCCTATGCATTTCATGTCACAGTCTTTGCAACCAATTTCGTAAATGCCTGATTGCTTTCCTGGTGGAATTTTGTCTTTTATGTTGGTGTTTAAGTGGTTTTTTAAACTAAATTTATTTACTGGGGCCAAAATGATGTTTGCATCTTTAAACATTTTCTGGAATTTTTGATGTGCCCATGGGTAGAATGTGAATTTTTTATATATATGATCTCCTTTTTAGGGCCTTTTAGTGTGGTGATTGTCCTTTGTTTTTTCTTTCTGAATTTCTCTCTTTTCTTGTTGACAAGATCTATTGTGTAGCCATTTTTTTTGTGCTATAACTATGATTTTTTGGTACTCTAATTTGTATTCTGTCTAGCTTAATGGCAGGTTTGTTAATCTGAATGTGAGGCTGTTGATTATGACTAGTTTATGTTGCTTTGGATTGTGGCTGTTATTTTTTATATAATTATCTGTGTGGGTATCTTTTCTGAAAATGCCAAATTCCGGTATATTGTCATTTTTTATAATTTTTATATCTAAAAAGTGAAGAACCTTGTTGTTTTCTAATTCTATTGTGAATTTAACAATACTGTCTTGTAGATTGAGTAATTTCATTGCATCCTCTTTCCATTTTTCAATTACTATTGCAAAGACATCATCCACATAACGGTACCAACATTTATATATATGTGGAAAAGCCTCAACTAATTTTATTTCCAAAAAACTCATATACATATCTGCCAAGAATGGCGAAAGTGGGTTTCCCATTGGTAGACCTTCTTTTGTGTATAACTATTGCTTCTAAATGTGAAGTAGGTTTGATTTATGCAAATTCTGGTGAGGTTCAGATATTGTTTTATTACTTCTCCAGGTAGGTTTATTGAATCCTACACTTATGTACTCCACTGTCAACAGCTTCGTAAGTACAATATAATTTAAGGTTTATTGAAGTTAGCCATTTCTTTACAATATTTATTATATTTTCTTTGGAGATGCTAGGAAACAAAGAGACATAAGAAATTAGCAAATCCCTCTTTTCTAGTTTTACATGTCTTCTTTTATCTATTAATTCTCATGAATTCTTTATACTTCGACATTTGTATTTTGGCAAGGTGTTAAATTTTTTTTAAAGGCAATTGGCTAAATTGTATGTGGGTGAATTTTTTGTGTCTACAATAGATTTCATTTTATTACCAGGTTTATGTATTTTAGGTAGGTCATAAATTCTAGGTGTTGTAGGGTTGTCTTGCATAATATTCTTTTATTCCTCACTCAGAATTGTTATATTTTTTATAGTTTTCTTACTACACTGACATGTTTTTGTGTGGGATCTGTTTTCATTTTTTCATAATCCTGGTTAGCTAGTAAACTGTATATACTGTTTTCATAATCTGTCTCATTCATTATTACTATTTTGTTCCCTTTGTCTAGACTCGTGAGCGAGAGGTCTGGGGTTCGAATCCTGCCAGGACCGTCCTCCCTGACTGAGGTTTTTTCCAGGTTTTCCTCAGTCCTCATAAATGGCAAATGCTGGGGAGGTACCCTTAACTTAGGCCTGGAACATTTCCTTCCTTAAAAATAAATCCTTTCCCAATATATCATTTCATTTCATGTATCACCAGTGTCCATCGCCTGTGGTACCTCTGTAACAAAAACGGGCATTAAACACTATTTATTCATTCCCTTTGTCTACTTTAAATAACACCTTTTTCTTTCAAAGATCTGAGTACCCTATGATATGGTCTTTTTTGATTATTTTCTTTTTTTATTAGTTACTCTAGAACTTTTCCACATTGTGTTCTTATGCTATTTTTTTCTTCATCTGGTTTGTTGAAAATTGCTGTTTCCATGTCTGCTACATATTCTTCATTATTTCTAGAGTAATCTATACAAGTATTTAACCGCATGTTTAATAGCTGTAATTCATTTATTGAAAAGTGTTTGTTTGATCTGTTTATGACATTTTCCATTGTGCTACTTTGATTTTCTTTTTTCCTAATTATAATATTTTGTTATTTCTGTCTAAGGTTATCTAGTTTTTTATTTATAGTTTCTCATTTTTGTTTTACTTTGGCATTTCCAACCTAAATTTTTTTCTTCCAGATTTCTCCATAAAGTTGTGCTTAATTGAGGTGCTAGTTTTAAATGTAACTCATAAGTTTTCTGATCCAAATCACTTATGGCTTTATAATGGTAAATTTTTTTATATTTCCAACACTTTCTTTTCAGCGGCTATTTGTGTTTTGTTGCTGCTGTTGGCTTTTACTGTCTTCCTAATGAAATGGGCATTAACCTCTCTTTTATGCAAGTGTTTATGAAATTAATGTCTATGAATGTTAACTTTTTCCTTATCCTATATTTTATGAACTGTTTTATATTTGGTTTAAGAACATAATTAGTGAAATTTGAGTGATTTCTTAATAATAATTTGTCACATTATACTATACTTCACTGTGAAAATCCCCAATACAAAAAGCTACCTAAAAAACGTCAGTTTATTTGGGGAATATTAAACTTTCCATTGAAAGCAGAACCATGTGGCTAAAACAAAACAGTAAAATACAGAATATGCCATCACCATTCATTGATTTTCATTGTAACATGCTTGGAAAACTTAAACCAAATATAAAACATTGGTTCACTTATAAGAACTTGGCTCAATGAAACACATGACACGACTGTGATATGCTCACTTCCTGACAAATGCTGTGTTACCTGCACTTACTGACTTTGCACATGCTGCTAAAATAATACTTTAGTAAATTATATAACTGTGGTGTTGAATGGAGTTTAAAACGACCTCCAACATGTTAGCCTATAAGGCTTATTGTATTACCTGCCCGATAGGAAGAGATGCCTTCATTGTTTCCCAAAATCTTTCTTGGACAAGTTGCAATAGTTTGGTTCCAATGTTAGCATACATTCCTCGGTTGTAGAAATAGTAAGTTTCTTTCTTACCAAAAATGGACACTCATGCAGAATATGTGAGTTAGATTCCTCATTCTGTTTACACATTCTACAAATAAGTTCATCTTTATAGAGTCACACTTTTTGTAGATGTTTCATGAAGTGACCATGTTCAGTAATGAATGCAACTACTTTCCTTATTCCTATTCTGTTTAATTTTAGAAGAAATGTGGAAAGAGTGGTGTTAGGACCTAGGACCAATTTTATAGCTTGCCTTTTTCCAAGATAGGTTTGTCACCTTAGTTGGTATTTGTTCCCAATCCATCTTTTAACTGCAGTCTTAGCAGTATAGGTACTGATTCCAACCAGGGGTTCAGTACCAAAGAAGGGTGTACTGGCACCCTTTTTTGCCAACTGATCTGCTTTTTGATTTCCTGAATATTCTAACCCCCAGCACCCACTGCAGTTCAAGCCTGTTGCAAGATTCATGGCATTTAGGCACTCCCATAACAGTTTAGATTTTACCTGGTCATACGAAAGCACTTTGACTATCTGAGATGATGAGAATTCATTTACCATGGTAGCACTTCTTAAATCCTCTAAAGGCAAGTTCATGATAGCAAGTACTTCTGCCTAAAAACTGCAGTATTTACCAAGGCTTATACTATGTTGGTCCTTGGAGATAGACCATATATGCCTGCACCCGATTATATCTTTATAGGGATCCATTGGTAAACCATATAAGTGGATCACTTTCTTTTGTCTGCCTAGTTCTTTTTTCCAGTCTTCTTTCAAGATCCAAGAGTTCTCTTAAATGGAGGGAAAGTACAGTATTGAGTATTTATTAGGTCAGACCTCATTCTCAATTCTGGAATATCCAGTAATTTTAAAATGGAGGTATGTCCAGTTGCTGCAAGACTGCTTCTCTAGTTCCCTGTATGCACCAAGCGATATATAGTGAGTCTAGTCTCTGCTTGTAAATAGATGTCCAGACTCAACGAGAGTCTGCAATGCAATAGTTGGAGTACTGCTGAAGGCTCCTGTAATACATAGACATGCTAATCTCTGTAGCTTGGTAAACTTACCTGCTATAGTAGTTTTTAAAGTTGTCTGCCACAGACAATGGCACCATAAGATATCTGGCCCTTACCATTGCAACAAATAGCCAGTAGATATATAGTTTTAGGCCTCAAGTGGATCCACTAGTGCATTTGGTGGTTACAAGAGACCACCTGGCTCTATGGAGAATGTTATTGATATGGTTGTTCCAGATCAGTTTCTTATCCAGTTCAAGACCTAGATATTTAACTGACTCAGAGTAATGCAGGATTGAGCTGCCTAGTTTAAGATTTTCTAGGCCTTTTAAGTTTCCCTTGTAAGTAAAT
Source organism: Metallyticus violacea (assembly GCA_030762175.1). Lineage (NCBI taxonomy): Eukaryota > Metazoa > Arthropoda > Insecta > Mantodea > Metallyticidae > Metallyticus > Metallyticus violacea. Next base: position 102,893,227 of record CM060832.1, read on the forward strand.
GGAACAACTATTTTGCCAGGACTGATAGAAAATTCCTTCTGGTTGCACCAATTGTAAATTTTTCTCAGCCCACATTTCATCGTTCTGGGGCAGTATTGGGAAATTTCCCAAAAATTATCAATGCTATACATTGGCAATAAATTTTGCTCAGAGGCCTCTTCTTTCAGGCTTAAGGTTCTTTTACATGCCATAAATCTATGACATGGGACCGATGGCTTTACTTCCTTTCTGAAGGAAGCCATACTTAGAATTTTTACGCCCAAAAAAATTCATCGATCCTGGCTGGGATTGAACCAGCAATGTTGGGTTTAGAAGGCATGTATGGTTACCACTATACCACAAGGGCGGACTAATTGGAACTGGTACAGTGAAGTCAATCATATAATTAAAATAATTTTATGATTAAATGCATGCTCTTATTGGCTTCATTACTTGTTTAAATGTAGTACATTTAAATAACAATGGTTAGCTCACAATGCAATGTTCTGCAAAACATATACTACATTTAAATTGGTAAGTGGAGCCAATAAGAGAGTGTTATTTGACTCAGTCATACAATGGTTTTAATTATAACTGCATGTATTGTAAGAATATTGCACATATTTCTTCCCCTTGTTTTCTTTGTGTTGATTACTATCAAAAGAATATTTCTTTTGTGAAATTTAAAAGAGAATGGCATAAAAATGCTAAAATATGTATTTATATTAAAATTATTAAAAATATGTATTTATGTAACTTTTTTTATAAAAGATATTTTTATGTGGTATAAATTTTGGAATTTATGCTTGTCAACTCTTGGTTGGTATATTCAATTTGTTTTAGGAATGTACTCATTTAAAAAAAATAAAGACTGATCCTGCTACTAAAGGGATAGAATTATTTGGTTTAATTCTCTCTCTCTCTCTTTTGTAATTAATGTATATCTCATTATTATACAGTAAACTACATTAATATTATTAGGGGAAAAACATTTATTTACATATAAATCTAGGTACTAGTTATATTTATAAAGAAGTTTCAGTGTACTTTCTTAAAGGTATTGTATTCAAGTGACTAACATTTGCATGTATACAGTCTTCATACCTTATCCAGTTATTTTGGACTCTTAGAAGCACTCCTGTACAATTTCATATTTCCTCCACGGCCTGAAAAAGACATCCTTGAACAGTTTCAGCATTCGGAATTTCTGTTTTGTAAATCCTGGGTTTCACATTTCCCAGGACTAATCCAGTAGGTGCAAAATGTCAAATTCTTGTTAGAAAAGTAATGATTTAAATGATCATGAATTGCATGTATAATATTGTATCATTCTGGCAGAAATTGCCTAAAATTGCATTTTTGAGATATAATGACATTATTGATTTCAGCTTGACTAGAAGATGTAAAATCTAGACTTAATGAAAATGAAACATTTCTGTTACACAGAAACTTAATCACTTTCTTGCAATACTATAAAGCTCTCTTTCCATAATATAATGGCAGTTGTAGTTTGTTTATTTATCATTGCACAGTTACAGTGTAAGCATAATAGACAGTAAGAAGTTATATTGGATTATAGAAAAGTGTACATTTATAATTGTAACAAACATGTAAAATGTGAAGAAGTATTGAAAGTATTCAATTCTAATGTAAGCGTATAGACTAAGAAAAAATAATTGCTTTGTTATATACAGTTCTAAGGTTATATACAGATTAGATGCATATTGTACTAACAGATAACAGAAAATGAAAATATTTAAATTTGTTTACAATATTTATAGGAAAATCATAATAGTGTTAGCATCTCAAAACAGCCCACTTTGGACTTAGTGGGTTCTCAAGAATGACATCAACAACTAGTGAGGCACCATTGTGTAAAACTCACATGGTTCTAATTCTTAGGGGCACGTTCTGTAGTATATCTGTAAACGTGTCTTGTAGGAATTAGAAATAATTGGCTTCTATTAGCTGCTGGGGAAGAATGTAGACTAATTAGACAGTTCCTGCCAGACATCTAGGAAGTTAAAAATGCCAGCCATTATGAAATGGTTTAATCAGTAGCCAAGTTTATTATTTGCGGAAGATCTGAACCCTGTTGCTAGAAGCATGATCTGTTTCTAAAAGCCACTAGACCCTTTGCAAATGTTATGGTTACAACAATAGTTCCTTTAAAGTTCTGCAAATAGTCCACTGGGATACATTGTTTTATTTTTAGTGTAGTATTATTGTTATGTGATCATAAATATCTATCGTACAATGTTCTATACAAAAACAATTAATTAAACACTATTTGGAATGCACAACCAAATACAAAATGTCATTTTTTATAAACTATTTGCCAAGGAACAAAATATTGTTAGATTTTATACATATAATAACAACGAAATATAAAGTTACAATTGGAACAATGTAGCTAAAATAACAAGAACTGGAAAAGCAAAAATAAATAAAACACTTAAATAATCACACAAATTTTGCTATATTTAGAACAGCTTGTGTTCTTTTTCAAAGGCAGAAGACTAGATAATTACACAAATATGAAGTTTATTTTCATTTTACTTTTATTTTAATGTATTAGGTTTATTAGCATCTGTATTTTGGAACTATTGTGCATGTATTATATGTGTGAAGTGCCTTGAATTTGCATCTATGCTGTACAAAACTTACTTTTCATCTTTTACAGGACCTTTTGGTGAACAAGATGATGAGCAGGTGTTTGTGCAGAAAGTAGTGCCAGAAACGGATCAATTGTTTGTAAGACTTGCATCTAATGGAAAAAGGTGATGTATACTGGTTGCTTTAGAGATTGTTATTTTAGCAAATTATAAAACAATTACTAAGCAGTACTTATATTTCTTGGAAAATAAATTATATTGTTAACATTCAGTATTCAACAATCAATATACCGCCATTGGTGGCCAAGGTCATTAAGGTGCAGACATATGAGCGGAAGGCCTAGGGTTTAATTCCTGCAAGGACCATCCATATTTTCCTCAGCCCTCATATATGGCAAATGCCAGGATAGTACCCTAAACATTTCATCTCATGTATCATCAGTGTCCACCGCCTGTAATGCCTCAGCAGTAAAAACAGGTGTTAAACACTATTTAAAAAAAAAAACACACACAATCAATATCAGAAATAGATCTTGGAAAAATGGTCCTTCATTGGAAAATTTAAAATTTTTTTTTGCAGAGTATGTGTAATTAAAGCTGTTGATGGAACAACAATTACATCATTTTGTGTGCATGAATGTGAAGGCTCAAGCCGCATGGGCTCACGACCACGAAGGTTCATCTTCACTGGCCATAGCAATGGAGCAATTCAAATGTGGGATCTGACTACTGCTTTGGATCTGGCTGCTAAAGGAGAACCAGGTAAAGATAGGGAGGGGAAAAAAATAAATAAAATAAAAATACTTGGAATAAACCTGTCCAGAAACTGCTTTCTGTCTAAGTGACATTTATATTAACTTGAAAATCTGGTTGGAAGCAAAATGTTGAGCTCTATTTAGAAAGAATGGATCCATTTAATATTAAAAGTAATGTAGCTTAGCTTATCTAAAGGTGTCCTCAGCATCCTTTCCAATATTCAAAACAGTATGCAAAGTATTCTTTCAAATAACCTTGGTATTATCTATAGTGTAAAATTTATCCCCTTTCAATAACAATTTTAACTTTGGGAAAAGTCCAAGGTAGGAGCTAAATCTAGGCTATAAGGACTGAAAGATATTGAATAATTGACAGGCACAATGCTGTAGTGAGAGGATTAAGTTGTCAAACACAAATTTTCCAGAACAATGGCTGTTTTGATTTTAATTCATCCCTCTGCTGGCAAAGAGCCTTTCTTTTGAAGGCTTGGAAGATTAGGCTTTTGTTTTAGGGTCAAGCCATACCTCTGCAACTCATCTAAGGTTATGATCTTTCTTTGAATATATGTGGTTCAATTTCAGTAACAGAAGCATGGAACAAATTTTGCTCTAACATGTTTCATTGCTATATCCTACATGAAATTGAAATTTGTTAAAAATGCTAAGAAAAATTCAAACCACAAGGGCCCAGGTCATTTTAGGTGTATCTCTGCATGATTACAGAAATTTTAATAAAAATAATGATTTTATACTAACCCTTTATCTAAATTCTAAATAATTAATAAACTACAAAATTTCCACCCTGATTACATCAGACCCGGGTTCATCAGCAGTAGCCTACTGGAATTCTAGGAGACTAGGCTCAAACTGAACTCTTGGGGACTAAAATAAAATATTTCAATTACTCTGCCTATACTGTTATTTTATCAGCTAGCTACAGTCTCTACAAACTACTAATTCTTTTATTTCTCAAACATCTATTATAATGAAATTTATAAAATGCTAAGAAAAATTGAAATACAAATTATAACAGAGCCTCCACCTATCTTTAGGTGTAACCCCTCATAATTACAATTGTTGATACAATAATAATCTTATATCAACATCTTTACCTAAATTCTAAATAGTTAAACAAAATACAAAATTTCTGCATTGATTCTGTCAGTTTCCAGCTCCCAGTTCATCAGCAGCAACCAATTGGAATTCCAGGGGACCAGGCTCCGACCCAACCCAAGGCACTAAAATAAATATTTCACCTACACTACCTGTACCAATTATTTTATCAGCTAACAACAATCCGTGCAAACTACTAATTCCTTTATTTCTCAAATACCAACTATAATGCTACATTTATTTGCCTTCAAGAGCAATTTCCAATATCCCAAGCTCAATAGTTCAATAAATTTAATATAATTTCACTCCCAATCGTTCCCAGACCAATGACATTTTTCATAATCATACAGGTATTCTTTATCATCTAAAACTGATCTAAATTATCTCTCTTTCAACTGACCATTTCATTTTTATCTTCCATAAAAACTCCTCTACTTTGGGTATCTGCTCTCGATCTTCAAAGATATTTCTCATTAACCATTTCTTACTAATTAAACTTTCCCTCCAAACATTTATGGCTTTACATTGGAAGATAATATGAATTTCATCTTCCTTCTTTACATAGATAGGACACATTCCTGGAATAACATCTCCCCTCATTCCCCTTAATTTCCAAACACCTAATCGGAACCAGGCTATCCCTTCTCTCTTTGTTTCTTGCAAATTAAAATATACTTATCCTTTTCTGGGTCACCTTTTAATTCCTTATAATATGCTAATGAGCTTTTCTCCCTAATCTGGGCAAATAAAAATTGTCCGTTCATATCTTTCATTCTTGATCTCACTTTCCTCCAACAACCTCTTCTAAAATATTCAATTTTAACCCAAAAATCTCCCAACCCATTTCTAAATAACTTTTCTCTAATTTTGTTCAACCAGGTATTAGTCATTATACCCAAATTTTTTCCTTGATATTTCAGGCATATTTTCATAATGTCAGTATCCAATAGCTTTTAAACCCTAAATGAATATTTCAATACTTTCTGCATCATTAACCATCTGACGCTTACCTTTCCTAACTCTTATCAATGCTCCAGCATTTACAGTATTATCTGGAACTCCCAAAATTAATTTACAGAAAAATTCTTAGTATCAAATTCATGTTACACCGTCGCTCCTCTATACCCCAAATTTCACCTCCATAAATCCATTATGATTGAACCAAGGCAGAATAAAGCCTTTCAAACCACTTGATATTCATTACTGGCATCCTATATAAACATTTTCTTTTTGCTGTCAAGGCCATTTTCCTCTTTTCCATTGCAGTTCTTTTCTGTTTTTCCCAACCTCATTATTACTACTCACCTTTAGGCCCAGGTATGAGAACTCACTAACCACCTGAATTTCTTTATCTGCCATGAACCATTTCTCATTCTTAAGCAGTTTATTGCCCTTCTTAAAAACCATGATTTTGGTTTTATTCTGATTCACCTTCAATCCCCACTCTTCACAATACCAGTCAATCTCACCTATAGCTAACTTTAAGCCAATTACTGATATTGAACATGGCATCAAATCATCTGCATAAAGTAACCCAGGAATATCCACATTATTAATTGCAGGCATGTGAATACAAACATGCTTCAAGCTATCCAAAATATCATCAATAAACCAATTAAACAATATGAGGCTTAATTTACAACCTTGCCTTAGTTCTCTCTCATGTCCCATAGCATTAGTAACTTCCCCAAAGCCACACTTAACACAAAATCTGTTTTGATTATATAACTCCTGTAATATACTGATTGTATTCCCACTTAAAACCTTCTTACTTAATTTGCACCATAGAACTTCTCTATACACCCTATCATATGCTCTTTTAAATCAATAAATATAGCATACAATCTGCCTCTTTTCTTTGCTAAATATTTATTTATCATAAATATATTATCCACTGTTATCTTTCCTTTCCTGGATCCAGTTTGGTAGGGCGATATCCTTTGATATTCTTCTGACCAATTTTGAATTCTCTCCACCAATATTCCTGTAAAAAGTTTTCCAAAATTGGATAATGCTGCAATTCCTCTAAAATTATTTGGGTTACTTTCATTCCCTCTACCTTTGTATATGGAGTGTATAATTGCCATATGCCAATTTTCTGGCTCCTCCTCCTCCTCCTCCTCCTCCTCAATTAGATTTATAAGCCTTGTTAAACATGTTAGTCTATATGGATTTTCATACTAAATTGTAAAAAACTCTGTAGGAAAATCATCCATTCCTACTGCCTTATTTCCCATAAATTTACAAACTTGACCATTAAGTTCTTCCTGTGAAAATAGTATATCCAACTCCTCCACATAATTATTAAAAATCTCTAAATTCTGACTCCCCCACTCCTTAGTTTCCACAACAAACAAACTCTGAAAATATGTAATCCATTTATTTGGACTTATATCTATGTTATTTCTCCCCCCTTTCACACATTGATTAATAATTTGCCAAGCTTGCTGCCCTCTTTCTGAATCCAGCTTTTGCTCAATTTCTGCAGCTCTAGCTATTCCCGACTTTTATTACTTGTGACCGAGCAGCTGCCTATATCTCTCATGCAATTGGATCAAATGCCCCTATCCATTTCTTCATTTTTCTCTTCCTTCTTGTGACTGCCTCCCATCCATATCTCTCATTCCTGTACACTCTTCATCAAACCAATTATCATAAACTTTATATTTCCCCTCTTTTGCTTATAATCACATCTCTTCCCGCCCATTTAAGCGTAAACTCACACAGTTCTACAGCATCATTGCTTATACCTAGGCAAATCATTAAATTAATTCTGTGTACACGCAACCTAGTATTTGGTGAATCCAGGATCTCATAAAACTCATCAGCCCTTCTAGGGGTCCACTTATAGCTAATTATCTTAGTAATCCACACACATCCTCTCTTATATTGTCAAAGCACATTTCACTGCACCATGCCACTATTAATGGAAAAGGGGAACATATCCCAAACATGTTTGCTACCTTGAATTCCCAAATTTTACTCAAAATACTATCGCTACAAAATGCATAATCCACACAACACTCTGTCCCGGTGCACTTGTAAACATAAATTCACCAGTGTCATCTTCCCCCCAGCAACCATTCAGTATTACAAAGCCATTGTTCTCACAAAACAGAATAAGTTTTATCACTTCTTCATTCACAACCTTTTCTTTACTATGGCTAATCCATATTTTGCTAAATTCATCTCTCTGCATATCTTCCCACCCATTTAATTCCTTAATCTCCAACTCTTCCACTCTTGCATTCAAATCTCCTATTAACATAAACTCCATTAAAGGAAATTATGTTTTTGTATTAATAATTCCATTTCTGATTGTCGAAAGATATTCAACACAAAAAGCTTAAAGGAAAAAAAAGTGTTGATTCCACTGTTCCCTTTCTGTCAATCACTGTTTTCCTTGATTACAACCTACATGTATTCTACATTTTTGGGCACTGTTTTTTGAAGGCTTTCGAAAAAAAGGGAATTGCTTTCAATGGGCTTTGTCATTTTTAAGCATGGAGCATATTTTTATTTGGACCTCACATATAGAATCATTGAAAAATGTCTAGTTATCATTAAAATAGTTTCTGTTTATCAGTTTCATTGTCAGTGAAGCAGATGTGCTTATGTATGTATTTTAATATTTTTGAGATGTTAAGGTCACACAGTGCTCATTTAGTAATATCACTGGCAGTCTTAAAAGATATTGATTATTCACTCATGCACAATAATGTTACCTTTATTGGCTGCCAAGTTACATCAATGCATTTTGGTTCTCAAGATATTAAAAATAACTAGAAATCTCCAGGTAGATCTCTTAGTTTAAATAGTTAGCCATACTTTCATTCACTTTCTGAAATAAAGGCTGTCCAGCTTAAAACACTAAAAAAACATATGTACAGGACTGAAAACATGCACATTAAAGAGAAATAAATGTATCTAGATTATTAATGTGCATTTCACAATTATGTAACAATGATTTGGTTGCAGAACCATGGAGTCATGATCAAAATTGAAAAACTTAAAAAACACCAATAAAATGAAAACCCATAGATATAATCAGAAACTTATTTAATTAAAACTGTAACATTTCTTGATATCTTAAGAGTTACCTTTTAATTGTGAATAGATTTCAACATGACCATTTATAGTACACACACTATACTATTTGAGCCACTACTCAAATTTTATTCAGGTATTCTACATTTTCAAATTGCAAAGCAGATTGAATGCTAATTAAGGTCAGCCACTGATGTTTCATACACTTGATCATTTACAAATCCCCATACGAAAAAATCTACGGTGTCAAATCTGGCAATCTTGGTGACCTCTGCCAATCCATTATTTCAGAAATTTATCATTAAGAAAATTCCATAGTGTGAAATATGGAGGAACACCATCATCTTGCTGATAAAGAAACTATTTATCAATATTGCAAGAGGTGAACTATCAAGTCTAGATATGTTTTACTTTGCCAATACATTTCTTTTATTAGTGTTCTAAGTTGAACATCTTGTATAGGTTGTTCCGCTTAGAGGTATTGAGAAATAAGTGATAATTTTAAGTATAAATAATTGTATTGCCGTATCTTTTTATTTACATAATTTGATGTAGAAACTTTTCAATTTTCGAATAATTGTCAATGCATTTAAAAGCAGGCACATCTAGTCTCAATTTATCCCACACATGGGGAACAGGCATTATATATGCGTAACACATTTCTGTTCTGCTTACCACAGCATATACTAAACTTTTTGTTGTAATATCCATATGCTTACCATAGCATGTTTGCTGCTCTACTGAATATGTACTGGGCATTCCTCACATTAAATATTGGTACACCTGCACATTATCTTCATACCATTGTTATTGTATAAACTTGTAAGATGCAAATCATAACAATATCTTCCACTGGTTTTAAATGGTAAGCATTTATTTCTTGATACCTCTAAACAGTCATTGTATATTGTTATTTAGTTTTTAATTATAGGCAGTAAAAGGTCTTGCCAAAAGCCATCAAATTCTAAGTCCATATTTCAGATTCCAGAACATTTTATAATGGTCCTCCAGGTATATTTGAGATATATTGATAAATGCGTATACAACCTGGCAGAGAAATGAATGTTAAGAAGTAAGAAAAAATAGTTTTTAAATGCAAAGGAATGTGTTTAAAAAAGAATGGTAAAAATTTACAGGTTAGAAGTATAAGTTAAAGGAAGCAAAAAGTTTCAGTAAACATGGGTCTGCAAGTTAACTGTTTATGAGATAATGATATTTATTTTGTTGGTTGGTTATTTGGATATATCAGTTCCGCCTATAATTTTCCGTGCCTGATCCATATCGTGTCGTGTCAGCGCGCCCCGAAATGGCTTATCTGCAAGACAAATGGGCATCTATTCGGTTCTCTCGCCATATTTCAGGGTGTGCTTTTGTATCTATTGACAAGCATCTCGATACCGTACTCACTAATGCCGCAGATCAGGTTATTCCCCGGTCGTCTTCCCACCCCAGATGCTTTCCGGTTCCTTGCTGGACCGACGAATGCCGGGACGCATTGCGTGCACACCGAGGTGCTTTGAGAGTTTTTTATGGCCATCCACGTTGGAAAATATGATTCGTTATAAACAGCTGCGCTCCAAATACCGTCGGGTACTAAAGGATAGCAAAAGGGGGTCTAGGACTGCATTCGCCTCTTCTTTTAACTGTTCAACGTCTCCGTCTGTTCTCTGGGATAAGTACGCCGCGTTGCAGGTAAACGTGGATTTTCGCCCATACCTGGACTCAAGAAACAACACTTTGTCCTTGATACACCAACAGACATTGAAAATACATTAGGGCGTACTTTTGCTGATATTTCGATAATTATTCTCCAGCGTTTGGCACAATTAACATGCAAGTGGAGTCCAAAGGAATCTTTTTTGCCTCCGACACTCAGGAGTGGTATAATGCCCCATTTTCAGCCAGGGAATTGAAGCATGCGCTTTCTACCTCACAGCATTGCGTTCCGGGCCAAATGGCACTCATGTTGCAGCATTTATCAACGGAGGGCAAGGTTTTTTTTACTCTAAATTTTTAATCCTATTTAGTGTAACGGCACGTTTCCGTGCGCTTGGCGAATGGCCATCGTCATTCCTATACCAAAACCTGGAAAGGACGCACACCGTCCTTCCAGTTACCGTCCGATTTTCCTCACCAGTTGCGTATTAAGGTGATGGAACGCATGATTAACGGGTGACTTTGTATAGCCATATAAGCGCAGTACCTTTTGACGAACGTCCATTGCGGATTTCGTCATCATCGTTCTTCTGTCGACCGTCTCGTGTCTCTTTCCAGCCATATTATAGTCGGTCGTGGTGGTGTAGTGGTAACCATACTTGTCTCCTAAACCCAAGATCGCGGGTTCAAACCCGGCCAGGGCCGATGGATTTTTCCGGGGCGTAAAAATCGTAAGTATGGCTTCCTTCGGAAGGGAAGTAAAGCCGTGGGTCCCGTGTCGTACATTTACGGCACGAAAAAGAATCTCAAGCCTGAAAGAGAGGCCTCTGAGCAAAATTTGTCGGCCGTTTCACGCCCTGAGTTGAATGGGACGCTGATGACCTGAGCTGTTAAAGAGCGTCCATAAATAAATCATTCAAAAAAAAAAAATTCAGCCATATTATGGGCGGTTTTGTACGGAAGTGTCGAACGATCGCTGACTTTTTTGTTCTGGAGAAAGCTATTATACCTGCTGGAGCAGTGCTACGCTTTATGCATGGCATATATGTGGTCGGGTGTCATTTTTAATTCAGGAGTTCATTAAAGACCTGGTTTTTAATGTAGCACGGCTTCTGTTTTATCTTATCGTTTTATTCAGGAGAATGAAGTACCTCAGGGCTCGGTACTTACTGTCACACTGTTTGCCATCGCTATTAATTCCATTACTGAGTGTTTACTCCTAGGGATAACGTCGTCGTTATTCGTCGACGACTTTACTATATTTCTTTCTTCTCAGCGCACTTGTCTTCTAGAACGCTGCCTTTCTAGACCGTATTTATGCTTGGAGTGTGAACCACGAATTCGGTTTTTCTGCTGAGAAGACCGTTTGCATGAATTTCTGGCGCTACAAGGAGTAGCCTTCGCCATCTCTCCATCTTGACCCGAATGCTCTGTCTTTCGCAGACGAAGTGAAGTTCCTTGGCTTGGTGTTTGATAGGAAATTATGCTGGTCTTCGCATATAGCGCAACTCAGAGGCCGGTGTGCACGTTCTCTATGACTTTTACGTGCTTTAAGTGGCACATTATGCGGAGCTGACCTTACGGCTCTTTTACGTCTCTACAATCCATTCCAAACTCGATTATGGCTGTATTGTTTATGACTACGCGACTTTCATTTCTTCGTTGCCTTAACCCAATTCATCATCAGGGAAGCCATGTTACCATAGGAGCATTTCGTACGAGTCCTTAGTCCAGCCTATGCGCTGAGCCTGGAGAACCTCTATCTTGTATTAGGGACAATTTACCTGGTGGTTAAGGTTGCTGATTGGCTGCTCAACCTCGTCATCCCACTAATGAGCCGTCTTTTAACGTGTTGCTCGATAGCTTTTTATGCTGCTAGGTCTGTATTCTTAAGCCTCCCGGCTTTCGTTTTCGGGAGATGTTAAGGACTTTGGGCGTAGAGTGGCCTGCTTTTTTCTCAGCCGAGGACGCTTGTTACCTCCCTTGGCTTTTATTTTGTTGATTTGTGTCATTTACGGACGCTCTTTCAACATCTCAGGTAGTCAGTGTCCCATTCAAATCAGGCGTGCAACGACCGATAAAGTTTGCTCATAGACCTCTTCTTTCAGACTTGAGGTTCTTATGCATGCCGTAAAACTACGACACGGAACCCACGGCTTTATTTCCCTTTCGAAGGAAGGCATACTTACAATTTTTACGCCCGAAAAAAATCGATCCTGGCTGGGGTTGAACTCGCGATCTTGGGATTAGGAGGCAAACATGATTACCACTACACCACCGGGGCCGACCATTGACTTTTAGCAGAGATCCCAATTCATCCTGGGTTTACGTCCTATTCTAAGTCTTCAACCGTATCTTCTATTATTCGTAATTATATAATTTTATTTATACAAAAGGCTCGAAAACGGACACCGGTTGTTAGATGTGCCTTTGTTTTTAATGGAGATAGTTTTACTTTTGGTCTTGGCTCTATGACATCTATTTTATGGCGGAACTTTATGCTATTTTCGGGCGGATTTATATGTATCTGAACAACGTCTGGGGGACTGTGTAATTTGTTCTCATTGCCTGAGTGCTTTTTTGCCTTTTCAAAACTTGTACAACTCCCATCCTCTGTTATCAATGATCCAGGATGCAGTGTTTGCGTCAGCGTAACGCTGTTCTGAGTTCCTGGTCATGTGAAAACTCTAGGCAATGAAGCCACAGGGAAATCAGTACTTTTATACCCTGCCACAATTCAGCAATGTTTTTACTCTGGGGATTTTAGTCAGTTTTTACATAGAAGTGTTCTCTCACCCTGGCGTGAAGAATGGAATTTGCTCCATAATACCAAGCTTCAGGAGTGTAAATCTGCCCTTTTTAATTGATTAACTGCTCGTGCAGTTTGTTGAGAAATAATTTTAGCATGTTTGCAGATTGGGCATTGTCATTTTAGTTATCGTCATCTTTTTAATGGTGAACCTGCTCCAGTGTGTCCAAATTATGACACTACCCTTTTAGAGTGCATCACACCTTTTAATTGTCATCATATAGCAGTTTTTAGAATTTCCCAAAGTTTGGCCTTCTCTCTTTAGGAAGTTCTTGTGGTTAATGCCATTGTGTGGAGGGAGTTCTCCATTTTATGCATATTTGTGGTTTCTGGATAAAGGTATGATTTTTTTCATTTAATATGTGACGGCTTTCTTTTAGGGCATTTTAACCTGTTTTGTTTCCAGCTATAGCTGGTGTATTTTATTAACAGTATTTGTACATCCTTGAATTTCTTTTGTCCTTGTAGTTTGTTAATGGGTTTTTATATGTATTGGCACTGGTTTTCTGCACAATATTTTAGTGTAGATAGATAATTTTTAAATTTTTATTATTGGGACAATTTTAGTGTGTTTGGGCGCTAATGACCTTAGCGGTTTTGTGCCCTTAAACAATAATCATCATTTCCTGGAAGAGACAAGCCTGCACCTTATGTCCTTTTGGCAGATGATGCTTTTCCCTTGACTAAAAATATAATGAAGCCATATCTAGGATACCAAGAATGTAGGTCAAGGTAAAGGATTTTTAAATAACATATTAGCAGGGCGCAAAGAGTCATAGAAAATGTATTTGGGATATTGACATCTGTTTCCCAGGTTCTTTGTAAACCTATACTACTAGAGACAGATAAAGATAAGAAGATTATTCGGACCTGTAATTTTTACAAAATTATTTATGCAGAATTGCACAGAATCAAAATTAGATTATGCATCAGCAGGTCTTTTAATAAGGGAGATTTAGACAGTGGTATTGTATGTAGTTGCAGGGTCATGAAGAAATGATCCTCAAACATTCAGTCTTTGCTCTCTCTCAGGCATGTGTCAAGAAAATCATCCGAAGAGATAAGGGAAGAATTCAGTGATTATGTAATGTCAGATATGGGACAAGTACTTTGGCAATTACAGTATGCCTAAGTATATAGTTCAGTTTTGAAATCACATACAGCTATAGTTTACAGAATGAAGCAATAAGTACCATAAATAAATATAAAGTTACCTGCAATTTCATACCAATTTATGTTCCTTCCCTGACTTTATTTTTGTCGTGTAGAAAGCTCATTACATCATAGCCAAACTATTATGCTACAAACACACATAGACCAATGTTTTCTTTCTTCAGTCATTTCATCTGCACTACAGTCTCTCCTCACAACAACCTATTTCACCCGGCAGACAGTTTGTACATTAGTGCAAAACCTGTTGCCATTTCTCATTTGAATTGGGACTCTCAAAACAAAACACAAATGCCCCAGACAACTGCAGTAGAAGGCTTTATTGCAGTGCGAACAACTGCACTGGCAACAAGAAATAAAATTACTTTATGTTTTGTTTTCGGTTTATCTGTTTAATGAAAACAAATTTAAATGGCCAACAACTCAAGTTTACAATATGTTGTGTAAATGTTTCGCTGTGTTGCAAAAGACATGTGTTTCTGTTTTATCTGTTTGGTGGAATACCACCTTAAGAATCATGTTAGTTTAGCCTTTGTTTTTTGGAATTAGAACAACTGTTATAGGCTTAACTCTCTCAGAAATTGATAAAATTCCCTTGAGAATAATATGATATGATATTTCAGAAACACCAAAGATACTTATAGTCATATAATATTATTTTGAAGCTAGTTCAGGTGTTCAACATTTTCAAATGTTTCTCGTGCTCTTCTGTAGAACTGAATGCAATTAGTCATTGAGGGTCATACTGAAAGCAGGGAGCAACAATTTTTAAATCTCTTAATATTTATTTTTTAGATAAACCAAGAACATCATCGTAATCTACAGACTTTTATCTCACTTTTCAACATAGTTTTGCACACATTTTTCCCATTGTTCTGCAAGCTTAAAAATACCCTTATGATAGAACTCCTTTCCAGCTGCACGAAGACACTGACGTACTGCTTTCCGAATATCCTTCACCGTCTCGTAGTGTTTGACTTTGCATCCATTTCTTAACAGAACCAAAACAATGGTAGTCAGAGGGTGTAGGGAGATGGTGGAAGAGTTTCTCACCCAAATGTTCTGATCTTCTCCACTGTGACATGGGCAGTGTAAGGACGCACATTATCCTGTTGCTTGGATGATCTTCTTTCCAGGGCACTTATTGTACAATGTATGACAGAGCTTTCAAAGTGTCTGGATATAGTGGAAAGCATTTATGGTTTGTCCAGATTCAAGAAAATCAACCAGAATGCAACCCTGTGCATCCCAGAAGATGCTACACATGACCTTCCCAGCAGATCGCACTGTCTTTTTGCTTTCTTCTTCGATTGCAAATCCAAATGGTGCCTTTCCATACTCTGGCATTTTGTTTCAGGTTCATAATGATGGAAGCATCTTTCATCCCCTGTCACAATACTTGTCAAAAAATCATCACCTTCAATTTGAAATCTCTGAAGACGGTTTTGGCTGATAGTTATTCTCTGAAGTTTGTGGGCTCTTTAATCTCTATAATTAATAAATAAAAGGAATATAGTTAACTATAACATATAATTTGCATTCAAAAAGTATAAAAAAAAACCAATAAAGGAGCAACACTAATTTTCATTTCCACATTTTCTATTATCTTATATAACAATTTTTGGTCAATAAACATGGGACCCAACGGGCACAAACTTTTCAATAACATAAGCTTTTTTATCATTTCTTGCTAACACTATGTTCTACTGCAAGTTTTGCAGTGATTTCATCCACAGTGATACGCCTATCTTCTCTAATGAGCTTATCAACTCTTTCCTTGTGTTCCTGGAGGCAGTTCACGGTCGACCACTACAAGGCTCATCTTGGATACTCATATTCCCATCTTTGATATGTTTACCATCTCCTAACACTGCTAGCACCCATGCAAACAGCTCCATAGGTATGTTGAAGTGTGAGGTGAATTTCAGCAGCTGATTTTCCCTCTTTAACAAGGAATTCAATGACAATACACTGCCGAAACGAAACATTGATGTATGCCATTTTAGAAATACTGGCCGTGATTACATGATAGAAACTAATGATATCACAATATGGGAACATGTGGTGTAAAGTCTGTAGATTATGATCCTGCAGTTCTTTTTGTTATATTGTTGGAATTTGAATTTTAACGATGGGTTGCTCATGACTTTCAGTATGACCCTCGTACATATAAAACTAAGGTCACTTAGGATGCTATACATATAATGCTGAAATGACTGAGGAGCATTGCTTAGACCAAAAGGAAAATGGAGGAATTTATATAGTCCAAGCAATGTGATCACAACCATTTATTTATTTTAATTTTTTTATTTATGTTTTTTTTTTGGGGGGGGAGTCTCTGGGTATTTGATGGAATGCCCTTACTAAGTCTGTTTTAGGAGAATATGCAATAACCATCAAGTTTGCTTTGAAATCTTTTAGATGAGGAGTAGGGTAGCAGACAGGGACTATCGTGATATTCACGTGATATTCAAAGGTCTGTAGATTTCACAGGGTCTCCAATTTTCATCTTTTTTGGTACTAAGTGAAGTGGGCTGTCCATTGACTGCTGAATGGATGACATTCTCAAGTTGACAATTGCTGCAATTCCAAATTAGCTTGTGCAAGTGTATGTGCAGGAAGGCATCGTTCTCTTGCTGTGACTAGTGGACCAGTTGTTATAACTGAATGGTAAACACCTGTTACATAAATGGAGTAAGATAATTGTTCTTTCAGTAGATTAGGTTTGCCTTGCAATTAGGTGAACATATCTATATTGAGGGTCAAGGGTATGGATTGACTTTTCACTACTTTCTTGAGCCAAACTTTCAACAGATAAATTATTTTATCTAAGGCAGCCATTCTTAATGTCCAGCAGAAGTGGCTAAGAAAGTCTGCACCAATGATGGATATTTGACATCTGCTAGGATGAAGGGCTAACAGAACTGTTTTCTTAACCCCATATCCAGTTTTAAGTTGCCTACCATAAGTATGCCATTTGCTGCATAAATTAGATGATCTGAAGGCAATTCTTTTTCCTTCGGTGTTGGTAGTATCACTGAAATGATAGTTTACCTGTGTAAATAAATAAACAAAAATGTCTGTCTCTGTCAGTAACAAATAAATGGAGAAATACCATGCCCTATCACTTTCCCCCATATCTGTTTATGAGGTTGGGAGTTTTCTTCTTGTGACAATGAGCTAATTACAAATCAGCACTGTTGGGTACACTTGGTTGTCATAATTCCAAACTTCTGATACCAACATATTTCTGATGCAGAATCAAATCTCAGTGATTTTGAGTGGTAGCGTCTGTGATGTCTTGATTCAAATTTGTTTCTTGATCTTGATTACAGTTAGGTATTTAAATCACTGATTTGATGAATAAGTTCAGCAATTTGTTTTCAACCAAAATAAATGGTAACTGGAACTCAGCTGTGACTTGTGCACACACACACATACGTACTGGGCAGCAGTTGCAATGTCTACTGTTCTGTCAGTTTTGACTGCTAATGTATCTAAATCATCATGATTGGCTACTACTTTAGCATTTGTAATTGAGTGCATTCAATCCAGAAACATATTCTTTAAAAACTCATCACTAATTGTGCTATCTGCCAGAGCACATATTTCAGTAAGCAAACTGGATAGTTTTTTATTGCCTGATTCAAGTTGACTTTTGATCCCAGATTCCTCTAATTCTATAATCATTTTAATGTTTAAGTGAAAAAAGGTGCAGATGAAAGTGATTTCAAGTTTAAATCTGCAATCTGATGAGCAATTTCACCATTCACAAAACTTACATAGTGTAATTTGGTAATGTTCATTAAAATTTTTTTAAGTTTCAAATTGTATGTGGATAAACCACACTGCCATATTTTTGCGTCAAAAAATAGGCAATTTAACAATTGTTACAAATCTGGATGTGTTTCTTCTTGATTATTACTGGTGTCGTCCTGTTGTGATTTCCTGCATTCATAACTATTGGATTTATTTGTTGTGCTTTCATAATTTATTGTTCTTGATCTGTAATCTTAGTGGCAATATCTGTTATGGGAGTTTGCTTATCATGTATTTGCACATATTTCTCATTATATATTCAACTTTAACCATTTTAGTATTTAAATAATAATTGCAGTAACCAATGCACTAAAATCATGAGACACTGAGAGAACTCTTAAAGGTAAAATGTTGTTAAATTATTGCCAACATATACAAAGTTAATTTTCAATTACCACAACATTCTAAATGTTATTTTCAAATTAGTTCCTTTCATAAATGCAATAATAACCAGCACTTTTAAACCACTTTGATATAAAACGCAAGCATAAAAATAAAGTTTTTAGTTGAGAACAATGAGTAGACAGTCTTATTTTACAAAGCCTAGTAATTTAGAAGGCAAGGCTGGTTTCTAATAGCAATGTTAAACCCCTATTGTACTATATTTTCAAATCCACTCTATGGTTGGCACATAAGCCCAAGTTAAGAATGCTGAATGGTGTTCATTTCTTACTAACTTCTTTGGAGCTGTGAAAGCAATCAGGAATTCAGTTTAAATTATATAATTTACATTTAACAAGCTTCACTGTATGAGTTCCAACAGAATTTTTTAAAAATGTCTTACATCTTATTTTTTGAAAGTTCTTAAAGGAATTCAGTTGTTTCATATAATCAATAAAGTACACAAGGGATCATACTGTAAAGTTTAGAATTAGATTCCATTGTAAAAGCTACTTTGTTGTCTTCACAATCTGTGAGCTCCAATCTGTGCTCAAACAAGCAGACTGGTTTGCCTGGGTATGGCTTTTCTTGAGTTTTCCCTCAATTTGAAAAGGCAAATGCCAGGTAATTCAAGATGCTGACTGAATCCAGGATTCTTTGTTCCGCATTAATTCACAGGCTTCTTTCATCATTCCAAAGATAATTGAATAATAATTGAAATAATAATAATATAATAATTGAACTGTTTAAAAATTACAAAAGCAAAAAAGAGATGATAAGGCAAACATATTATTGAAGGAAAAGGGGGGGGGGGGGTTGGGACTTCAGAGCCATCATACAAATGAAGTTGAATAAGAAAAATAGAATTAATAATTTAATGTGAATGAAAAACTGCAGTATTGTTCCAAGTGAAAATTTACAACAGCCTTGTGATTGTAATTTAGGAAATAAAACTTTACATAAAATTAAGATCATTATATTATTGAAATGAGCTACATGTTCTTATTGGCTCCACTTGTTTAAATTTAGTACATGTTTTGCAGACTCGTCTGCATCATAAGCTGTCGACTCAAATGTGGATGATGCAGATGGGTGTCTGTGAAACATGTTCTAAATTTAAACAAGTAAGTGGAGCCAATAAGAGTGTGTAGTTTGACTCAATCATACAATGATCTTAATTATATGATTAATTTCACTGTTCAAGTTCCAATTAGCATTTCAAAAAGTTTGTTACAAGTTAATTTTTCCTTCTTCTTTTCTTTCTTCTTCTTTTTGGCTTACCTATTTATGCAAGTGCTTTATTTGTTTTTCTCCCATAGTTTGCTAGTAGGTGGATCATAATTGTTAACTTTTTTTAAATTGCTTTGGTAAATGTTAGCAGAAGATTATGACATGTTATGAAACCTGACTTTTCCAAGCAATCATAATCTAATTTGATTAAAAAACAATGTATTTTGTGATTTTTCAGCAACTCAAGTCTCAGGAGGTCCCACTGCAGAAGAATTATTGCGACTGCTGGATCAATGTGATTTGAGCAATAGCCACTGCTCCACTCCCTGCATCTCGCCCTGTCCTTCTATGGCAGCTACTGCAGCTGCCCGAATTAAAGCTTCAAATGTAGCATTCCTAAATCAGTCCCAACAAGAGTTTGGGGAGAGAGGAGGAAATGCACAGTGCTAAAACCTAGGACATATCATTGTTCTGCTGATCTAGTGTAGATCAGTTCCTAAGTATGCAAGAGTCGCACCCTGAATGACAGGTTTGCAGCCCCTTCCTTGTCCACTTATGTTCTTCCTACTTTTAACTACCTGTGATATGTAATGCATATGTTGTTAGATGATAAAACAAATAAGTTTTCTCCCTATTTCTGTACTGAAGAGATGTTTGACAAGTATAGTTGGTTTTGGTGTTTAATAAAGCATAGAGTTGTTGCATTTTTTAATAATTGTAATCATTTGTGCCTTACCTCTATCTGCACTTTTTCAGTTGCTCAGAAATTAAAAATTACAGGAAACTAAAATTCTTAATGTAATAAGTAGGCCTTGGATTTTCTGAAGCTTAAAAACGTTAATGTTTTCAAGAAAGGATTTTGTATATTATGTAAACTAAAGGTACAGAAGTACCAGTACTCATCCCAAGTTTCCTTTATCCCAGCCATCAAGAGAAGAACTATTGCAATGAACTTCATTGGTCATTTTAAAAAGTGTGACAATTGTCATGGTACAGAAACTTGTACTCTGAAAATGTATGTTTAACATCAGTGATGTCAGTTTGCATATTTATAACAAGCAATGTTACTAACATGAGCATGCTTCAGCTGCTCCAAAACCTCCAGTGTTCCCTTTATTCTTATTTAAAATTATAGTGATTTTTGTTTAATTTTGTTAGCCTTTGTACCATTAACTCGGTTAAGTTTATCTTCAATGCTGTTAAATTCTTTTATTGTTTCTTTCTTTCAGAACTGTTTGGTCTTTTCCATCTTTGGTAGGAAACAGAACTTTGCATTAATGAAGGCCAAAGTGCACTTTATTAGGCATCTGAATATATTTTCTTTTCAAGTTCATTTACCATTGATTAAACTAGTTCAAAATTCGCTGCATAATGTGTAACTGCATCTAACCCAGTCCCTCAGCATGTAATAACTGGAGTAAGAGGAAGGGATATTTGGCACTTTAGGTTTTAAAAAGCTCTATTCTACCTGGTGACTTCACAAACTCTTTCCATTAGAAATCAGCTTATCTAGATTTGAATAATTATTTCACAAACCTTGGATATAGTAACACATAATTTTTGGATAGCTTATTAAAAGCCCTTCTGCTTTCATCATATAAAGAACAGCATCTGTTAGCAGGAACTGATATTTTCATATTTTACATCAGAAAACATGCATAGTTTCATTGAAAATGTGTGCTATTAAGTGTGATTCACTGCAGATACTTCCTCACATGGTAAAAGAAAAGATTTCTCTGAAAATAAGTCATGATTTTTCAAAATCCCAATTACAACATTACAATTTTCCTTCTACCTAATGTTTCATTTAATGACAACTCATATCTTTTGATTCTCACACAGCATTCTAATTTTAATTATTGCCCCCTTATACCATTTAGGCAGCTAATATTGACTTGTCTGGAGGATCTTATTTATGTATACTTCAAGAGGAAACCCCAAAGTTCACAATCATTAACTTTTGAGAATGGAATACCTGTAGAAAGAAATGCCTTTTTGTCAATACTTTGATAATTTTTACAGCTCTGAACCTAAATTTGCAGCTTTTGCTGAAGATTAATGAAAGAGAGATTGTCTAGTTGGCTGAACTTTTAAACCAATAACTGCTGCTGCATTACATCCATGGAAATACTGGGTGGTATAAATAAAAGCAAGCAGTGGCTCAAATCTCACTAATTCCAAGCATTTGCTCGGTTTCGTATAAATAAAAATATTTCTCCTCAACCTCCTTGTGCAAATGCTTTTTACCTTGATTGCTGAGCTAATGCTCACTATCTGGTATAAATGAAAACAAGCCCTGCTTTGGGCCTGCTTTTAGTAAGCAATTGCTTGCTTGAGGTACCTCCATAGGTAACTCAACTTGCTCAACTGCATTTTAGTATAATGGCAGAGTTCATGATGGTAATTCCTGAGTAGAAAATAAAAATTTATGCAAAATGCAGGTACTCTGTAGTGAGTAGTTATAAACAAAATGTGTCATTTTAAAAGAGAAAATGTACACTGGCATATGCTACACTTTCTTCAAGAGGCAAATGAAACAGGAGGTATAACTCGTAACAATGCTGAAAGATGTAGATTTTTTTAATTATACAGAAGATTCTGGGTTTCAAGCTGATGTTGCAGATGATCTTGACATACACAGGCTATGGTCTCAAATACATTCTGGGAAGTTGTTAATGCAATCAAGGATAAAGCACTTCAGGAAGCCAATACGGAGTGGTTAGAACAATATAACTTCCCAGATGCAATTGGTGCAGTGGATTGTGCTGATATTCTAATAATGAAACCAAATGTACATCAACAGGAAAGGAGTTTCCAGGCTATGTGCAATGCAAATGAAAGATTATGGATATAGAATAATTCAGATCCTTACACAGCAATGGCCGATAATAAGGCATCGCTGCTAGATGATTCAGGTTATGGTAGGCTCATGGTTGATGACTGCCTATCAAAATCCTACTACTCCAGGACAGCATACAAAGGTGTATTACAAAGAAGAGGGAAATCATTGAATGATATTTCAGTCAAGTTAAACAGAAGTTCCTGATTTACACCTTTGAAGGAATCCACACAGTAAAACGAAAATATAACTTCTTTGTTTATTAAAAAGTTAAAATATGAAGAATATTAGGAGTGAAACACTCATGAGTGTTGATTATTTTAACTTTTTAATAAACAAAGAAGTTCCTGATTTTACAAAATAAGATAAGATTACCCATCCAAAAATACCTTTGATAATAGTATACGACTCAACATAACATTGCCAAATACCTTAAAAGAGTAGGGCTTTGACATACCTAAATGACAGTTGATGGTGATAGCGCAATAGTAATTCATTTGGCATGACCTATCAGTCTATTTATAGTTCAAATTTTACAAAGGTTATGTTCATGTTTATATATCTCATCATTGTAGTTCTCTATGTGAACAGGTGTTCACATTGTTTTGTCACTGGTCTTAAGGAATAAGATATCTCTGTTGATATAGAAAAGAGCGAATAAGTGGAGACAGAAAAGGGGATGTGTAGACAAGAAACAACTGATAAAAAAGCGAGTTTGCAAAAACTTATTACGTAATTAGGTACTTAAAAATGTTAAGGCGACAGATTAGATAGAATTTACACCTAAAAATGCGTTTACAAAAACCCTAAATAACTAAATTACCTAAAAGCTAACACAGTTTATTAATTAACTCTAAATACTCATAAAAATGGGAAGTAAATCTTCAATTTCTTGATCTCTTTTCTTTCTCCAATTGTAATGCTTATTTTGCAAGCTTTAACACTTGAATTTTCAGTTCGTCTTTTTCTTCTTTAGTTTATTTCTTCTTTCTGTTTAAGCACAATAACACTTAACAGAATGTGAGATCATAGTGATCTGCTCTTATTACTGGAAAACTGATACATAAACAAATGATGCAACCTACGTAAAGCAGAATGCTCCTACAAATCACAACCAGATTATAATTAAAGTATTTCCTATAAAACCGACCGTAAATTTAAATTTCAATAAAACTAACCTCTTATGTCCTGTAGAGCATTAATTCATGATACACCATATAAAATTTTGGAATTTATTTTTATGTATAATTTAATCACCTAATTGCAGGGAATATCAATAAAATGATGCAAAAACACAAGTACAAATAATCCACTTTCAGTAAATGACAAGGTTCTTTCTTTTTTTTTTTTTTCTTTTTTTTTACTTACTTAAATGTAAATTGGAAGGTTTTTAATACTATCATATTAAGGAAATCAGGATTTGAATTTAAGAAGAGGGGATGAACATCATTTGTTAAAAATTGGGCAATCTGATTTTCTATTTAATAATTTGCCAAACCTTGTAGTTTCATTTCTCTTATTTAAATAAAATCTGTATTCCATTTAGTTTATTAAATGTGAGTATGCTTAACATGAATAGATATATGAATATTTAAGTACAGCAGAAATTTAAATTTTCTCTTGACAGAATAATATAAATGTTTGTTTACTCAGCTGAAGTACCATGGTGAAGGTCACCAAGCATTTGCTTGGTAACAGATAGCAATTGCTCAGCAAAGAGGAGAAGTTTTTACTCATACCAATCAATGACCAATGCTCAATTCTCAATTTGCTTGCAAGCAGAAGCTCAGAAACAACTGTTTGTTTTTATTTATATCACCCATTGCATCTTTTGAAAACCCCAGTTGTCACATGTGTTAGAGAAAAGAATTTTGTTATCTGCAGTGAATGTACCTTTGAATACTTTATTCATACCACACTACTGCATTGCTTGAAACTGAAGAGCAGTGATATGCAAGGTGAAGTATAGTTTATTAGCTATTTGGGGAAGTCGTATAATAATGTGAATTGCATTTCTCCATGTCGATTGCTGATCTCTCGTCACAGGGAAACCCAAGATGTAATTTAACTCCATAGTTCTTAAATAACCTTATTATGTATATAGAGCAATATTTTTTATTATTAATGCATTGCTTTCCACAATGAATTATCTGAAATTGCCTCTGAAAGCTGGCCTGATTTAGAACTATTGGCCATGTTTCTGTAAGAAATATTACAGTTCCTACTATCAATTCAATATAATAATTTGTTATACATAATATTTTCAAGTTTCTTTTAGAATTTGACTCACCAAAACCATTCCAGATATTGAGATTGTGCAATGATGTAATACTCAACCATAGTCAATATTAATGCTTACATATTCAGTGATTCTACCTATAGAGCACACTGATAAGTCTGGTACATCTGAACAAAATGGTAAGAGATTTTGTTAAGAGGCATGACTGTTGGTTAGCATGTTCCTTGTAATGGTTTTGTTCAAATTTTTAAACAGAAGCAACATGTAGTTCTTTGTTGCTGTCTTAAGTGATTGGTGTTACATATTTCATAGAAATGGATAAAGAAGAGTATTGTGCAGTGATAAAACATTTTTAGGATATTCATGGGAACTCTGTACCAGCATTCAAGACCATTTATTACTGAATAAATGAATTTAAATGTGCCCTTACGAGCACTGCAGATGCTGCATGTTCTATTAAGGCTTCTTCTAAAGAAATGGTTGATAAAATTCATGGTATTGTGATGTGATAGAAGACCATCATATTAAGTTTCAGAGATTGCTGAGATGGTAGGCATGTCATTTAACCAGGTACATAATATTCTGCATGAAGTTCTGCATACATAGAAGCTGAATGTCTGATGGGTACCACATTTGTTGACCCCATACCAAAAATGCTTGAGGAAGGACATTTCAAAATCATGTTTGTAAAAGGTGCGGCATAATTCAAATGACTTTTGGCATAGTTTTGTGACTGTACACAAAACTTGGATCTACCACTACATCTCGGAGGTAAAATGGCAGTCAAAACAATGGGTTGGCAAAGGTAAAAGTGCACCAAAAAATCTAAAACCATTTTGTTGGCAGAAAAAGTAATGGTAACTTATTTTGGGACTCGTGGGCTATCATCATGAATGACTATTTGGAAAAGGATAAAACAGTGACTGGCTGTTATTACACAATTATTGGACCATTTGCATAGTTGAAACAGCAACAGCCAAGACTGGCACACAAGAGTGCTCCTTCACCAGGATAATGTGCCTGTTCATACATCTGTCATTGCAAAGGCAAAATTGCATAAACTGAGCTTCATTTTAATTCGTGATCTACCCTATTCTGCAGATTTGGCCCCATGTGACTTTTTTCTCTTTCCTAACCCCAAGAATTTGCTTGGGATGGGGATTTGGTTTGGTTTTTATTAACTGACGCTCTTTAACATCTCAGGTCATCGGCATCCCATTCAATTCAGGGCATGAAACAGCCAATTAATTTTGCTCAGAGGCCTCTTCATTCAGGCTTGTCATAAATCAATGACACAGGACTTTACTTTCCTTCCAAAGGAAGCCATACTTAGATTTTTACGCCTGAAAAAATCCATCGACCCTGGCTGGCATTAAACCTGTGATCTTGGGTTTACGAAGCTAATATGATTCCCATTAACCACCAGGACCAACTTGGGAAGGGGAGAAGAAATATTCGTCAATTGAAGAAGTTATCTGTGCTATAAATGAGTATTATGCACAGTTTGAAAGAATTATTTTTTCTGAGGGAATAAAGCAATTAGAATCTTGCTGGACCAAATATATTCAGCTCAAAGAAGATTATGTTGAGAAATAAATTTTTATTCTTTCAAAAAAAAAAAGTTACATGCTATGTTTTTATCAGACTTATCAATCTGCCCTGGTATATTATCTCTTATCAAAGTTGCAAATCTGATGAACAAGTGCAAAATGGAAGGTAAGGATACACTAATATATAGGAGCATCAGGTTGAAGCAAAGATATTACCTATATCTTCTACTTCACAATCTAGAATGTTTGCTCTTTTTACTTTCATCAAATTGTATAATGTAGAGAATTTTTGGACTGTTTTTCAGCACTGACAAACATTTTTTAGTATTACATAGGTTTATGTATTGGATTTTTAATAGTAATTAAGTTTAAAATGCAATACACATTTAATAGTGCCAAAACTGTTTATTTCAAATATCTTTACTCTTCTTACACGAAGTACCTGAGATATAGTAAATTTACAAGTTAAAATTTTCTAAGATGGTAAAGAAATACTACAATGTGAAAATTATTTCTAGTTGGTGTTCAATAATATCAGATTTTGTTGATCCTATATTTTTAAGCAGTATGTTTAACAACAGGCATTAAAATTTTACAAACATCAACATTTAGGAATACATTCTCTACACAAAAATTACTACTTTTCTTAAAGTGAAATGGGTTATATTAACAAATGAAATTTAAACATTCTTCTCATTAATTATTTAAACAGAAATTCTTTAATTTTCAAGCAAAATATAAATTACTAAAACTTACAAATATATTAATAAGACAACTTGGTTAATCTTAATATTTACAGCACATAAGAAAGCAGCAATGGATTCAGCTAACTGCTTTATTTTGTCCACTTACAAGCTGTCTAAAAACAATTATAATTACAACCTATTTCAGGAACATTTTAAAATCTGGTGTTAATGTATGCATATTAAACCAGTGGATTCAAATGAATCCAATGATATTGGTTTAGATTGTTGCGTTTATTACATGTGCATACAAAAAATGTAATTATGTAAAACAATATAAACATTTTAAACTTATATAATACTTTTCTCCCTATTCTGGTAACACATGCTTTCTTTAAATTAATAAAAAAAGTTAAAAATGTCAGTCTCCAAATGCGTTACATTACAGCATGCATGTTACTTTCAAAATATATATAGAAAAAAGTAATGAGAAATTAAAACTGTTTCCAGCAGCTTTAAAGCAATTCTATACAATGGACTATTACAATCTTTTAATGATTTATTTTTCTCTTCTGTATATAAAATTTGTCACCTTTTCTCATTTTCTCTTATGAGCATGCCATATTTTCCAACTTCAAAATCTTATATAAAAGATTCAAACATTACAACAATAGCACCAAATAAACCAAATACCTATTGGCTTAAAATAACACTGCTTTGTTATATCATACAGTAAAACCTCAATCCTATTTCAATTTATGTAGTCCCAGACTAATTTCATTATAAACAATAAGAATAAAACCCACATTGATAGTTCCTTGAAGTATCGTTTTCCACTTCAATCAAGCATTTTTTATACATAACTTTTATCCACAATTTATAATTTTTTCAATTACAAATCACTAATTCCAACAAGTACAGTACAATGTTTTTGAAACATGCTCTAGCAAGATGCATATTGTTTTTTTGTGTGTGTGTGAAGTGGCAAGGCATCAATGAATGGAGCACAAAGACAAAAGATGTATATCTTAGCAGCATGTGTTTGCAGTGGAGGGGAAATGCAATTAGAAATGAAGATGCATAAGACAGACAACAAACAAAGTGCACGTGAACTCTTGCAGCAAGGAAGCTGGTTTCCATTATCCATTGTAAGCTTTTGCAGTATGCATATGGTGTGAAAAGGAAGCTTTTCTTGTAGTCATGAAGCACTTGATGAAAGACCTAAAGGTTATTTTAGACCATGGGCATTTCTGATGGGGGAGATGCAATCCCCTCAGTATTTGAATATTTTAAAATAAATATAATAACATATTTCTTCGTCCTGCTGGTTTTTTTTATTTTAGTCAATAGGACTTTCCCCAATTTTAACATGCCAGAGATGCCCATGTTTTAGACCTCTTTCACCACTGATTGTTTTCTCCAATTTATCATTTTCTTTTTCTACCTAGTGGGAAACAATGGATTGAGGTTTTATCATGTTTACTTAATTCTTTTGCTAATTCTTTTATGGTATCAGCATTAAATTAATGTTGTATTTATATACTTTTTGCCTTGCAAAAAAAATTTTCATTTTGCATAACATTCAAGCTAACAATTGGTATGAAATGAATTAACTTATAATTTTTAAGAGATTAATGACAGGCATTAAACAAAAGAACATGAATAAGTCTTAATCAGCTAACTCAGTCAGCCAGCCAAGAATTGGAGTTCCATATTCAGGCATAGAGAGCAGAAGCATAATTAATTTATAAATTGTGCATGGAGAGCTGGCAAGAACAATGGTGATCCTTGATAGCATTTGAAAAACTATTTCTTAAATAAGAGTTCAATCCCATCATTAACAGTACTGTAATTACTAATGCTTTTTATGAATTAAGTTAAGAATAATTAGCAGTTGTGTAACACATACTGCTTTCATACCTCATGAAAATTAGACTTTTTTTTTAAGAAAAAGTTATTTCCCCCACCCCTTTTTGTGTGTGTGTGTTAGCAAATTTTTAATATGTAAAGCTGTCTTTGGGAAATAAAATGTATGATTTTAACAGAACCCTCAATTCACATTTAGGAAATAATATGAAAGCCTTGAATTACCTGCATTCTTTTAAACCAGTGCAGGAATATTATCAACTTTACTATCCAGCAAAGATGATGTGGTGCAATATAAGCAATAATAAAATACTATAATCAGCGCTTGTCCAAAAGTGGAAATGTGTTACAAGTGCAAGAGCTTTTCTGACCATTTTGATAAACCAAATGAAATGATGTTGCACATCATTATCATTTTATTGTCCACATGCTATATTGTTACATCAGTACCAGTACTGGGAGGTAAGAAGAAAGCCTGCTTGGAAATTATTCTGAATGTTTTGTAAAACTATCAGGAAAAATTTGGCCTGAGTAAGGTGTCAACACTATAGTGTGATTAAGCACTATCATACATGTTTAGCACAAATACTAGAATTTTTCATTCTGATTTTCTCATAAGTTGTATAAGTGAAAGTTTTATATGGCATAAATAAATGAGTCGGTCCTGGTGGTGTAGTGGTTACCATACTTGCCTCCTATACCCAAGATCGCGGGTTCGAACCCGGCCAGGATCGATGGATTTTTTCGGGCGTAAAAATTGTAAGTATGGCTTCCTTCAGAAGGGAAGTAAAGCCGTGGGTCCCGTGTCGTACATTTACGGCACGAAAATGAACCTCAAGCCTGAAAGAGAGGCCTCTGAGCAAAATTTGTCGGCCGTTTCACGCCCTGAGTTGAATGGGATGCTGATGACCTGAGCTGTTAAAGAGCGTCCATAAATAAATCATTCCAAAAATAAATAAATAAATGCATAGCAGCCAGAAAGTCATATGGTAGACATTTCCAATGTGTATTAGTGCAAGAGCTAGAATGTATATATCCTGGTGAATTAGCTTAGAAAACTCATCCTTGTACCACAATGAATAAATTATGACAGTTGGTTCCATTCTCCTTCCCACCCATGCAAGTACTATTCCTTTGAGTAGCTGTGATAATTTGACTTTAAAAATATCCTTAATATTTAATTGTTATCATAATGCTTATTTTAACGAGATCTTATGTAGTCCTTTAGCTTAAGTAGAGCTTTAAAATTAAATTACTATGGACGGATGAAAATATATTTCAAATATAATAGAAACCCCATATTACATATTTTTATAATCCTCCTTTACACACACACACACAAAGAGCTATATGAAACAAAAAAGAGTCTTACACTCTGTTCTTGACATGCTATCAAGTTAATTTATTACTGGAAGAAATCAGCAAATGGCGCATATAACACAGATTAGATGGTTATCAGATATTTCTATTAGTTCTTTATAAGCAATTTAAAATTTAGTTGCAAATGCTAAAGTTATGTAAGGAAAAAATCTAGTTTCCTTATCAATTAAATATTCTATCATTTTAAATATAGTGTTAGTTACCATTATGACAAAATTGTATAATATAAAATAACAAAATCTATGTATAGAAAATGCTGTTTTTATATCAATGTTATAAAAAGATTACATATGTATATCTGCATTTGTCTATCCAAGAACATACTTTTTGTATGTTCATTGTATGAATCTGTATGCATTTAAAATGATATTACTGTGGCATTTTATTCCGTTGCTTTGGTGGTCATTAAATGTCAACACTGCTTTTTTGCTTTGTGACAAATTTTCAGACAAAATTTAACTTAATTTACAGTTCTTCACTTTCATGTACTTGCTTTGGAGAGAAGTCCTATGTTATCTGAATTCCAATATGATAATCAACAGAGAAATAAAATATCGTACATTAATATATTCAAACTGTTCACATTAACTCCATTTATTTACATAACAATAGACGTGTTTCTGAAGCTAATTGCTTCTATCATTGGCTGTTGACCGACTTCTTGAACTGGCATTCAGCCTCTTGGGACCCAGCTGCCAATTCAAGTAGTCGATTAACAGCTGATGATGGAAGTAATTAGCTTCCGAAACATGTCCAGAGTTATGTAAGTAAATGGAGTTCGTGTGAACAGTTTGAATACATTAATGTAATATTACCACTCAACACAGCTTCGTAAGTACAGTTTATTTACTTAATTAGAGAAATAAAAGCTTGTTTCCTCCATGTATTTTAAAACTTTTCTTTTCCCATTAATATAGCATGTCAATTTCAATTAATTACATAACAAAGCTTTTTCTATGTGGCTATCCTGTTGTTAAACATGCACTGACATTGGATACCCTTTTGAGCCTAACTCCTGATCATTAGTAATCTTTTCCATTATTTTTTAAGAGAATGCTTTTATTAGCCTAATTTAGAATTACAGATAAAAGTTGCCTGCTTTTTTAAATATATTTCATAATTAAGGAACTTGATATACATTTATTCCCAATACCATAATAAAAAAATTATTTGTTGTGCTATATGTAATTTTGTTAATGCCAATCCCAATATTCTTCGAAAATTTTCCTTCTTCTAGCTGCTGCTGAAATATACTATTTATGCTTAGGAGATTTTAAGAACCTGCACAAATTAATTAAACTTATATTAAGGAATCAAATTCTAGATATGGTACTATATCAAAACCATGCAATTTAAACCAGATATCTTCCTATTATTGCTGAATTATTTTTTTACCAGAGGACTTAGAATACTTGCAATAATTATTCATAACTGCAAATGGTATTATCTGAACACAAAGAATTTAAATTTGTTCTGTAATCAATCAGATAGCAGGATTTAAAATGCTGTATATTATATGATGAGAAATACTATGATTTGTCCAATTAAACACTATAGTCATTACAACCAGCACTAAATTCCAGCAAATATTTTGGCCACTCAGCATTAAAATAAGCACTGGAATAAAACAACACAAAATATGATATTAGGTGATTCTTATGAAAATAGCCCAAAGAGTATATATACTTAGCATTCTTACGACTTAGAAATGTTTTTTTTTTTTTTGGTCAGGGACTGGAATAGCAACATTATCAAAGCTATTCCATATCTATCACCATGATGGAAGACAATGTTCTTTGTAATATTTGTTATTGAAATAAGCACAGTATTAATTTTTTACAATACATTAACTTCTTTAGAAAAGAGAGATAATGGCTGTCAGTACCTTCACACATCATCAAATGACTTATTTTAAAATCATGTGAACAGTACACACTTCAAAATTTTGGTATTACTGTATGCAATATAATTATTATTTTGTTTTTCAAAATTATTAAATAAAATTATATAAGAAAATATATCCAAAAATTAAGTTGCAATCTTTTATTTACTAAAATCTTTAAATTTAATCTTTATAGCTCTTGCACTGCTTTACATAGATGCTATATCTTTTATTATATTCCTGAATCAGCATTCTGTTACTTATATTGCTGAAAAATGAATCCAATACATGTTTTACATTATAATGCCATTTCATGTATCGTGCTGTTTTAATCAGTGTTCACCTGTCTATGACATATCAGGAAATCTTTAAAAAATAAACAAATAAATAAAATAATAATAATAATAATAATAATAACAAAAATAAATGGACAGATGCAGTCGAGGAGGACTCCCCCTAACTTTTATAATGTGGAAACTGGAGGCAAAAGCAATAGAGCTCAAAAATCATGAAGGCAGTGGCAGCCAATTATTAAGGTGCAACATGGCAAAATAACCAGATTATTTTATTGATTAAATACTATATTTTTTTTAATTTTCTTTTCAGTAAATATAAAAAAAACATTAACTTTATTTCTAAGTAATTCAAATCCCAACACAAAACAGCAGGGTTTAAAATGAATGAGAAAATATGAGCACATACGGTGATTGTTGCTTGAACTGAGCAAGATTTCTACAGTGGCTGTATCGAGAGACTCACATCAGACTTGTCTATTCCACTAGTTAACCCAGTGGTTGTTTCAGAGCTTTTGCAACACAATACATATAAATGCCACTAACAAATAGTTTTGTTCTTGCTACTAGATTGTAACAGCAAACATCCTCTTTCTACAAAAACTGATGAATGATCATCATTTGTTAGATATTATATGTGCCTGGAAATCTAGTCCTTCCAATATATATTTTTTATTTTGTTACTGTACTCTGCTAATCCATAGCAATCTTTTTAATCCTAAGGTGAAAATTAATTAGTTAGGTGTATCCTATTGTGTAATATATTTTGCAAAGAAAAATCACTGTTTTGTTTATAATGTTTGTGAATTATTCATTTAGACTGTTAGGAATCCAGTAAATAATTTAAAAAACTTTTTTTTTGCATTTTTTTGTGAAGAATAACTATTAAAGAACTTTGCAGTTTGTTGCCTGATTTAAACATTGTTCTAACTGTAACTACAGGTAAGAGACAATTCAAAAGGGTTTTTAGGAAAGAAATATATAATTATGACTGGCTTTGTGAATGAAGTAAAAATTGCATTGTTTTGATTTTCTTGTATTATGTTTGGTGGCAAAAACTTGTGAAAAAAACTGGTGTTATTGACATTAATCACCTAAGTTCTAGCATTAAAAAGTATGAGTTATCAGCCCTTTATTTAAGAAATGTTTTAAAACTAACTCTTTAGGGGGAGTAAATATGGCTTCATAAGTTAGACAGTACATATAGAATAATGTTAGCCGAGAGTAATGAAAAAGTGAAACAAAATAGACACATGCTAAACATTTTAATTAACTGATGTGTTTGAATAACATTAAAGGGGCATGATTGTGATTCATCTGCAAATCTTGAAGTATTCAGAGTATTATTTAATTTCAGTACAGAATTGGGTGTGGCAACAAAAAAAACCCATAAAAACAAACCATACACCATTTTCCTGGGAATGTCCAAGAGATTTAAAGAGGCAGATTTTTTTAGCAGTAATACCTGCCGAAACAAATGGTATATCACACACATTTCAATTGCCATTGTAAAGGTTCATCAAGAAGTCATTCTGCAGCCATTGTGTTGCCGAGATTTCACTAGTGAAGCAAATTCACTGACCACACACTGAACGTATAGTTATTGCATTCACTTAGCACACACTCCAAAGTCCAAACCTTAGCAATAGTGGGTGGATTACCTGCTAAAAATGGTTTTGAAGGAGGAATGTCAAAAATGTAAGAGTACCTACTTTCTCCTAAGTGGTGCATATCACCCCAGTGCAGAGGAACTTGTCAATGATCCATTATATTGCTATGTGATGAAGGATAAAGCCACTAGAAAGATTTTAAGCCTAATCTCACTTCCTCAACACAACACAATTAAGAAAGAAACACAATATTGACATAATTATTTAAAGTGAATTGCACAGACATAAGTTGGAGCTTCTGTCATATCTGTTTCTACAGAAGATGTGCAAGCAATAATAAAAGAATAATTTTATATGAATATTGTCATGTCCACCAAGTAAATTTTACATGGAAAAGGCTGCTTTGATAAATAGAAATGTGAAAATTTTCTTTACTAATTTGCAAGGAATTTGAACATTTTTTCTGTAAGCCCACAGTGGATTAAAATTATGGACACCATAGCAAATAAAATATTATTGTGGGCTAACAGCTTATTGGAATTTCTTATCCAGCAGCAGAAACTCGAGTTCAATAAGGATATTTTCAATGCACAGATGGAATTTTGAGAACGATCAAATTAGAAATATAGAAACCATAGACCTGGCTGCTGGGCATAAGAAAAAACTCGTCACTTATGAATTCAATTTTTGTTGTCCTATTTCAGTAAAATCATGATACTTATAGATATTTTGTTTGGACAATCATAAAAGAGAGAAATTGAGCACTATCTGCTCAAAAGGCTATTTCTAACTTGGAGTAAATATCCAACATATATAGGAACAAATCAAAGTTGACCTGCCAATTTCAGCAGGAATTTTGCAGTTAAGACAACAAGGAGGAAAACTGACAGTACAGATTGGAGAAAATCTAGCTGAGAGGCATGACTTCTGAAGCTAAAGCCTGCTTTAATTTCTCTGGACATCTGGTTGCATCAAATCTGTTTTAATCAAAAATGCTTCAATTGTATGCCTCAAATTTTCCTTTAAAAAAAACCGTAAAGCAAGTGTGTTCAATATACAGATGTTTCAATAAAATGAAACTCCCATAAACTGTCTTTCACCTAAACAGCAGAGGAATTGCCATCACTGTCAGAATCTGTGAGTTTGCTCAATTTCATAGTGAACATAATTTATAAAAACACAAAACTTCTGAAATTGGTATTAAATGTGCCTATGATGTCAGTAGAACCAAAGCAATGTTTCTCTATACTCAAAAGAATAAAATGATTTTTGAGAAACTCTGTGAGTGAAAAGAGAATGACAGCATTGATGATGCTTTCCATAAAGAAAGACATCATGGAAATGTCATACTTCAACAGTATTAATAAATAAATATGCTGCAATTAAAAAAAGAATGAGCGCTCTACTTAAATTAGGTAAGTACAGAGTAAATTAAAAAAAATATTAATAATTATTTAAATATAACTTTTGTTTAGCATTAAGTACATTTAATATTCTGTTGTAATACTTAAGAGGGTAACAGATTCCCTAATCTTTGGAGAGCATGCAACATGTCAACCTCAAACTAAACTTCGGTGCCACCACTGCATGAAGGCCAAGATTCATCTTGGGCTGCACACATGCATGAATCCATGCACAGTGAGTGGAGGGATTAATCTGTTTATACCAAGGTAAAATTATTTTCAAATACCGGATAGATACCCATTACCTTGTTTTATGATTTCTTCACATTTGTGACAATGATCCTACAAGTACTACAGAGCATTGATTTGTTTTTCTGTATTATTATGATATACTCCTCTGAAGAATTGCACAAATGAATGGTACTGCTGTAACATGAGACAGAATAAAATGTATATACAATACTGCTCAAAGCATTCAATTAGCATTTTCCTTGTTTCAGCTATTAACATCCTATGCTGAATGCTTAGATCGTTTTTAATGCTCTTTTTACTGATGAGGGCATCACAGGAGGTGAAAATTAATGATACACAAGATGAAATGATAAATTAGGAAATGATTTTTAAGGAAGGAAGCATCCCAGGTCTAAGTTTAAGTACTACCTCTCCAACATTTGCCATTTATAAAGATTGAGGGAAACCATTATAAATTTTCTAAAAAATACTAATGAACTATGCTCTTCATGGTGTGTAATTAATTTTGAGATATATCAGATAGGGGAAGTCAGATTAACAAAAAACAAAAAAAAGGGTGGGGAAGAAGAAGAAGAAAAGAAAAAGAAAAAATTTAAGAATTCTCTTGAATAGTATTTATAGAAAAATTTTGATATTAAATTTCAGTTTTACATATTGTCTTATTTATGGCTATTAAGAAAATATTTCTGTTTAATATTTGATATTTAAAAGTAACAGACACTATTTTAATTGATAAAAGCATTATCAACTTACATTGTCTATAGAGTAGACAGAATTTGTGACAACTTATGTCCAGAGTTTTACTAATTATTTATTTTCCATTCTGTGTTAAATAATGTACTATTAATATGGCTTGGTTCTAGCCCTTGTTCTGTTTCAAGCCACATAAACTAGAAAGTAAAAAAATATATCAATAAAAAAATCAAAATGGATTTATAGAATTTCTTTACTTTTTCTTCCTCTATGTCGGTGATATCTTTGTCTTCGACATTCCAGAAGACACTGTTTTCATATTCATCTATTTCAGAGGCAATACTTTTTGTATTCAGCTTACTAGAAGGCAAATTATATCTTTCTTATTATTAATCGAAAATAAAGTTATGTACACAATAGACACTTGAAGAGACTTTCCCCTAATTCTCAAATTTCTTCAAAATAACTACCTAAAGCACAACTCTCATTCATGTTTCACCTGTTCTCTGCTACTCACTGGCCATATCCATTTTCTTTTAATATTACATAAAAACTCTTCTGAAGCCTTAATTTGTTGTTGAAATTAAGAGTTAATTACTCAGTCGCTGAAACATATTGTTTCTGCCAAATATTGGACCCAGGCTGGAATTTTAAGACATGTTGAGACATTGCAACCTTTCTGTGATTATTGATGCATCTAGATCGTGCCAATATGCAAGAACATCAAAGTATGAAGTGTGCAAACTGTGAGTTTCCAACCTCAGTTGGGATGGATATTAATTGACTTGAGCAGCATTCATTCTTAAATGTAACAATGCTGAATGACATAAATATGAGAGAATGTCATGCAGAGCTTACAGCAGCTTAGGTGATTGTGCTCTTTCATACAGAACTGTCACAAGGTGGATAGCAACATTCCAGTATGAAACAATTGCATGAGCCAACTTGCCTCATTCAGGACATCTGCGAATGTTTATGCCATGATTGCCCAACGCTTACAGGATAGGTGATGATATTTGCTGGAGTTATAGAGACATACTGATATTAGGCAACTGTGCATAAAAATGTACCAAAATTGAAAAATCCAATGTGTAGGAAATGCTTCCATACATAAGCAGACATTGCCAAGATAGCCAGATTTAATAAAGATAGGCTGTCAGTACATGTTACTTTTCTCATCACTGGTAATGAATGATTGTCTCAGTTTACTCTGAAGGCTCTTAATTTGTTAATGTGTGCAAAATATTACAGAGCTTTTACTTAAAAGCTATCCTGCAAGCACTGTTTTTGATTCTTGGCAGCTGAGCTGGGAGAGCAGCTTGCTGTCAATTGGATTCAAAACACTGTGCATGCAGGATAGTTTTTACATGAAAATCCTGTATCTTGAGCTTTATTACTCCTTCAGGAGTAGGGATAAAGGAATATGCAACAAGAAGTTCAAAACATATGTTTTTGTTCTCTTCCCTTGCACATTAACTGTTCTAATAGACAATAATCCATTAAATAAAATATTTTAATATACATAACTTGGGAATTTCTTTAATAAAACACATTTGTCAAAAAAATTGGTTGCCATGATTTAGTAAGTTACCATAATTTTTTCTTTAAAGCTATTTCTTTCATCATCTTAAGCCACTTTCTTTTTATCATATTTTTCCTACAATAGTTTGACATGTGAGTTTTGCTATTCATTAACAGAGAAAATAGTTTTGAATAGTTTGGGATTTTCACATGAAACATAGTATCATATAACAAATTATTTATGAGGAAATCACTCATAAATAGTTTTTCTGCCATCTCTAAAAATGTTTCTTTTTGTCTTCCACCTTAGAGGTTTTACTTTTTTAATATGTAAATGCAGCTTCTTTTGGCACATAAGTTTGCTCTCAAGCACTGTACATGCATATTTACATTATCACTAATGGATGAATGCTACAACACTGTTTTCCATTTTCAAATGATGGTGACAGATTATTACACACGTTTATTTCCCATCTTTCCTTACATGTCATTTTGAAATAATAAACTGTTAGACAAATGAAATGTGTTTGACTGCAAATTAATCTTAACCTGCAGTCATGGTTGATGGGTCTAATTTGTACTATTTGTTCAAAAGTATTTCCATAGTTGGAAATAATTATAAAACTGTTACAAATTTTTTCAAATACAACATAAATCTAAATACTTTCATATGAATCACCTAGGAACATTTGCAATTTCATTACACAACAATACTTCACTTCACATTTACTTTTATATACATGTTATAATTAATGAACATGTCATGGAAATATGTGTTCCTAACAATTTACCTATGTGTTAACATAAATGTACACATTTTTCATTCTAACTGCAAATATTGCTGGTATAGAAAGGTAACTTACATTTCCATTGAACATTTTGATAGTTTGTGCTTTTGAATATTCTGGAAGTAAGGGTAAGAAGTGTAAAAGAGGGTAAGAACACGGCACCTTTGATGTAAAGCAGAGTTACCTTATTCAATTCTTCACAAAGAAGATCACAAAATTTAGTAATAAGACTCAAGAGCATGAAGTTGACAGCTGTTTAACTGTATAATAGGATAGAAACATTCTAAAGTGAACAGAATCACACGAGATTTTATGCATCAGAATAGAAAAATTACTACAAAAGATCACTGTTCCATTAGTGCAAAATCTGAAATTGACTTTAATATATCTTATTAAAGAGCACTTAAACATGCCCCATTTTTTCAGCAAATACCTCTATGTTTGTATTCAATATGTGCTTTACACATTTACCAGGAAAATGTGTATCTTTGCTGCTTTCAAAGACTTTTACTTAATATTTCTTTGACTACCAACACTCTTTAATACTTTGTCATAAATGTAACATAATTAGTAGTTCTTCCAGAAAAGATGGTTGTCATACCAAGAGGGGTTTGTGAGGGGTGTGAGCAAGGCACACCATGCCAGCAAACCAATAACAAACAGTGACATCAGAACTATTCTTTGAGGATCTTTGTACGTGAAAACTTCTGCAAAATCTGGGAAACCCATATGATTACAGAAAGCATGGGCTGCAAAGGGAGCCACAAAATGACCTGAAACATTTAGACAGAGATTCATTAAAATATAACTAAGCATAAGAGCTTCAATTCCCCCCCTTTCTTCTTCATAACTTCATAGAGCTACTAAAAGAGCTAATAGCTAATGTTTTTGGTTTCAAACTAACTAGCATAAACATCATAATCCCATAAACTTTGGAAAATATTAATAGCTATTTTCACATTGTAAATCCACAATTCCGAAAGTAAAAAATTGGATTCACTATAATATAACTAAGCATAACAGCTTCAATTATGTTTTTCTTTCTTCTTCTTCTTAATTTCACACAGCTACTGAAAGAGGTAATAGCTAATATTTTGGGTTTCAAACTAACTAGCATACACATCTACAATCCCATAAACTTTGGAAAAATATTAATAGCTTAAATGTAAATTGGAACTTGCACAGCGAAGCTAATCATATTAATTGATATCGTTGTATGATTCAGTTGAAGCTTTAAGAGTGTGTAGTTCAACTGAATCATACAATGATATCAATTAATATTAATACCTATTTTCACATTGTAAATCCACAATTCAGAAAGTAAAAATTGGTAATATTTGTATTGTATTCACCTGTTTTGGCAAAAAGAAATGCTGAATAGGCACCGAATAAGGTAGTATATAAGAATTGAAAACCTGAAAGAAAAAAAAAAAAAGATTAGAATTGCCACCACATAAATATTAAAACTAAGTGGGATTTGCATATCCTATTCTTAACTAACTTTTTTATGAAAAGACTTTGTATCTTTAAACAGACATACATGAACTCATGTTCATTATTCCTTGATATTTTTATCAACTTCAGTATGTCTTTGATTAGGTTATATTTTACCATGGACAGTCCTCTGGATGAGTGACAATAAGGCATCGCTCATTAGCCTAGCACTAGATGGAGATAGGGACTACAATGTAACTTTCAATTACAGAGCATATTTCATAACCAATAACACATGCTACATTATTAATTACTGATAATTTTAAATTTACATACTGCTAGCTACTAACCAGTATTTTATTCAATGGGTACTAATTAATATCACTCTAAGAGAAGTCAGG
This sequence comes from Metallyticus violacea, assembly GCA_030762175.1. Classification (NCBI taxonomy): domain Eukaryota; kingdom Metazoa; phylum Arthropoda; class Insecta; order Mantodea; family Metallyticidae; genus Metallyticus; species Metallyticus violacea. The sequence continues at coordinate 102,933,635 of CM060832.1, forward strand.
GCTATCATTCATTCAAATTTATTACCCTTATATTAAGCCACTGCAATGGTCAGATATTATTTTAACAATGGAGATACTGCCATGGGTGGCCGAGGTCATTAAGTGTGAATTCGTGAGTGGGATGTCTGGGGTTTGAATCCCACCAGACTGTCCTCCCTAAATGAGTTTTTTTCCAGGTTTTCCTCAGTCCTCATAAATGGCAAATGCTGGGGAGGTACCCTAAACTTAAACCTAGAACATTTCCTTCTTTAAAAAAAATAATCCTTTCCCAATTTATTATTTCATCTCATGTATTATCAGTGTCTAGCAGGCAGTGCCTCAGTAGTAAAAATGGGTGTTAAACACAACCTTCATAATGCATTTTCTTACAACAAATATTAACCCACATCTTCAACCTACTGTCACCATTTAGTGCATTTGACTTTAAGACTGCTGAAAATCTGGGAGGATGGTACACATAAAACAATTGCAAAAGTCTGAAATAATGCTTCATCAGTAGTATGAACTTTTAAGTGCTGTATACAACAATAACAAATGGTGGATTCTATTGCAGTCTTAGAAAAAATAGACATATGGCTTAATTGATGATGTTTTAGATTTCTTTCTACTATTTGTAAAATTGCTTCATTGGAGAGACCAAGGCCAACATGCCTGGGGTCTTCATTTTATTGGATCTAATAACAAATAACCCAATGTAAATGGCTCTTTGTGATGAGTACAACAAAAAAGTTTAGTGCCATTTAGTGCTTTTTCAAGCAGTTTTTGAGAAAATGTTGGTAAATGGCTAACTTTTTAAATGTGTCATTTATGTTATTGAAATTTGAAAGGTTTCTTTACCAAATGACAAGATAATCTCCTTCTCTACATGTATTATTTTAGACCATAAGCCACATTTTGAATTTAGGATACAGACTGTAGGGAAAAAAATTATATTACTTTAATTACCGGTACACTGTGTTTTGAAGAATCTGTATACATGAAATATATATCACAAAATGTTAGAAATGATACTATTTACTTTTCCCTCTTTTAAAGAAACATGCCTAATCACTGTCATTGCACATTCAAGTACTCTGCAATATGAAATCATGTAACTAAGTTTGAATTCCACAGTTCTCTTTTGCCATTCACTTATTTGGTGGTGGTCTAAACTGTCTTTCTGAGGCTTTATTTCCGTGTTTTTTTGGAAAATTAACAACTTGTAATTTGCTGCATTACATGAAAAATCATTTCTGCACAAGTATCATTATTGCTGGACACTAGGATTTTGTTTTCAAGTCACTCCACCACTCACACCAGCTACTGAACAAATGCAAAAAGATATGAAAGTAGGGCACTGTACCTTTCTTTACCTGCTCCCCTTCTGTCCTTTTAAAGTCAACAGTCTCACCTAGCCTAATAATAAGTGTATTTCCACATCTTTATTATTATAAATAGAAGAACTCTGCAGAGCATAAAATGCAGAGCGTTTTTTTTTTTTTTTTTTTTTTTTAATGTATCTTATGGTCCAAAAATATTGTATTTTGCAGTCATAAGTTTTACAGCCTCCTGATTAAAAGCTAACAAGATTTGCTATTTTTTAACCAATTGCAGTATCATAACACAATACAGCAAATCCAAGAATTAACAACTTTGTGTGCCATTTTAATAGCTAATTTGAACTGTTTGTTAATCTTTGAACACAAAAAAATGACATCATTTGTAAGATGGCATAGTTTAGTAGTTTATCTTGAAAAATTATTCATTTATGGTGATACACATTGCTTTGGGGGTATGAATCTGTTCAGAAAAGTTCCCAAACAGGACAGAACTATATTATTAATTATTAGCCTTTGTCATAACTAAATAGTTCCATTAAATAATCTGATCTCATGCATGTATATATAATGTAACTAAAATAACAATAACTACAAAAGTAGAAAAGGATAAAACACTATGAAAAAGTCACAGTTTCTTAGTGTTTCATCCTTTTCTAGTTATTGTTATTTTAGTTACATTGTTAATAGTGTTACATTATTTTTCTTTTATTTATATATATTCACAGTTTCTTAGTATTTCATCCTTTTCTAGTTATTGTTATTTTAGTAGCATTGTTAATATGTTACATTATTTTTCATTTTTTAATATATATATATATACACACACAAACACGTATGTATTTTCATTGTAAATAATCCTTAATATTTATTGTATGCGGGAGAACCTGTTAATGATCATTCATTTATTGTTATGGCACCTGCATAGCTAAGGATTTAACAGCAAGTAGTTCAATTCCTGGACACCTCCTTATCTAGTGCTTAGCATTGCTGACTGCTGGCTGGGAGGCCCCAAGTTCAATTCCTGGTACCTGCTTAGGAATTTTTCTAAGTTAGGAAGGCCTGGAACAGGGTTCACCCAGCCTTGTAAGGATAATTGGGGAGCTGCCTATTGGAGAAATGGTGTTCTTCAATCTAGGAAGCTGCATGATAAGTAATTGGGAGATGTAGGCATGCCCTTCAGTACTGTCCTCTATCAATGAAAGTCATAAGATGGAGGGAGAGGAAGCAGAGGTCACTGCAGCAGGCCATAAGCACCTTTCAGGTTGTGCCATAGAAGAAGAAGAATTTGAATTCCTCAGCTGCACTATGAGCCAAATAAAACATTATCTCAGAAATGAATAGCAGTAAGGTATAATTTATGTATAAAAATTTTTGAAAATAACATCTTTCTCAGGTTAAAAGAGAAGTCACAGGTCCCCTTCTACCCTGTATATGTGAATAGTACACATATACACATACATTCATACCGCCATGAATGGCCAACGTTGTTAAGGCACAGACTTGTGAGGTTCGAATCCTACCAGGACCGTCCTCCCTGACTGAGGTTTTTTCCAGGTTTTCCTCAGTCTTCATAACTTGCAAATGCCAGGGAGGTATCCTAAATTTAGGCCTGGAATGTTTCCTTCCTTTAAAAAAAAATCCTTTCCCAATATATCATTTCATTTCATGTATCATCAGTGTTCACCACCTGTGGTGCCTCAGTTGTAAAAACTGGTGTTAAACACTATTAAAAAAAAAAAAAAAATCACACACATATACATATTCTGTGCACTTTGAAGTGGAAGAGATTGATGTAGATCCTGCAGATAATATCTATACTGCTCCCTCCAATACTGAATTCCATTCCATGAGGGCTTGTCAATAAAGACAGAATTATTTGATATTATTGTATGATTTAGTTGAACTACACACTCTTAATGCTTCACTTACTTAAGAGTGTGTAGTTTAACTAAAGTATACAATAATAACAATTATATGATTGGCTTCACTATGCAAGTTCCGTTTTACATTTTAATTTAACAGAATTATTTGTTCTTATCAACATATAGTGGAGGTGGCAAAACAATTTTTTACCAGATGATTGGTTGAAAAAATTGGAAGCACATATGTGCAAGGATTATGGTACAGGACACCAGCAAGGAGCAAGTGTTTGCTAGTCAGATGAGTAAAATAGAGTTGCTTAGTAATGAACAGTATGCTGTTCTGAAATTTTCCTTCCATCTGCAGAGATCAGTATGAAAGCACACTCAATGTTACAGCAAGCATATGGTGATCATGTTCTGCTACAATCAACAATACTACTCCTTTCCCAATTTATCATTTCATTTCATGTATCATCAGTGTCCACTGCCTGTGATGCCTCAGTAGTAAAAATGGCTGTTAAACATTATTCTAAAAAAGAAAAAAAAGCAATCAGCCACACTTCAGTTTAAGGAGGACCATATTTCAGGAACAAAGCAGGGCAGTCAGGTGCTCCAACCACTGTAATGAACAAGACCACAGGATTACAATATGGACTACTTTGAAAAGAACTATATCAACCACGACCCGGCCTTGACCCTAAAAAAAATTGTTCTGAATCTTTATTCACTATCCCTCTTATTAGGAAAGAACTGTACATATTTGAAAAAGTCAAGAGGATGAAAGAGGGCAAGATTCAGCAAATGCAGCTGTTGACATGGAAAGTATTCCAAATTTTATATGGGTCACTGAACAATAAAATATATTAAAGAATGAATATTTCATTGTTTTTAGCTATTCTGCATTTGATTAAATATGTATGTATATGTATGAGGAGTTACAAAAAATATTATTGACACACTTCTCAAGCTAAAGGATAATAAACATTTCTAAATATTCGTCCCATAAATGAGTTCAACACTTCAATGAAAAAAACAAAAACAAAACATGCTGGGATTTAAGTACAGGTTCTTCTTCTTAGATATTTCTATCCTAAAATTGTGAATACAATAATATGCACTGTCAAATGTGTAATTTAAGAATAAAAATATTCTAAGAGACATAGTTTGCTTTACTTACATGATATCATTAGAGCTCTTTTTAAATTCAAACCATTTCTCATTCTCTCAACCATATGGTGGAAGTGAGCTGGAAAAAGAATATACTAAGATAATTCATGTTTATTTTTCTGCATAAATATTGGACAATGCTACAGTGTTTTAAATAACAACTGAGGTGTCTTACAACCCCAATATCTTAAAAAAAGAAGTATATGAACATCTTGTCACAAACATTAATAATTGTAATTTGTGTAACTAATCTCTTTCAGTGAAAACATGTTTAATAATGATGAAAGCTATTGCTTTCAGCATATCTAGAATGTTACTAGAATGTTACTTAATACTGCACTTGCAGAAATCAGACACTCCAAACTAGCAGACTTGCATTCCCAAATGGCAAATTAAAATAATTCAGTAATTCTTATTTTCTGCTAATTTAGCCAGTTGTAGCCAATAAAGACTATATGTATATTTTTGATAAGATTTTGTTTATTATTTTATCTTATTGTAAATGTAAATACCTTGTAATTTTAGACAATGTATGATCTGTTAATTATAAAATATTTCCATTAGCTATCTCAAAGGTCTATAGCAACTTTAAACTTAAGAGCTGCAAAAATATTTGATGAATAATTATAACACAATGAGTACAGTTCTAAATACACTAATGATAAAATATGGGGGATTTATAAATAAGTGGTAAGTTAGGTAGAGATTAAGCCCTATCCACACAGCATTAGTTTTAAGTATAGGAAGAGATAAATTTATAATATATTGCATTGACCTTTCCTCCATCAGAGATGCTTTATAATTAGGTCTGAAGATATCATAATTTATGTAATTTTATACATAAACACTATTTTGGTTACTAATTCATTTTTTATGGTTTGCTTTGCAAATCGAGTGATTTAAACTCTGGTCTCTTCCTTGGTCAGAGGAAGACTAACTTCTGCAAACTTATGGTATTTTGTGCTCCAAGAAGAATTGTTCTAAAGGGATTTTAAGATTCTCAATTCTGGTTTTTGTATACACTGTTAATGTTATTGTAGAGAATTCACAAGTAAAGGCATTTTGTGTGTGGGTGTGTATTTTTTTTTTTTTAATCTTCTTTATTTACTGCATGCTCCATTACCATAATAATTAGTAATACTACATGCATTGCTATCATTTCATTGTTACATGTTATCCTTAATACTATTTTTGAACACCGTTTCATTCTTATTCTAATGTAATCATATTTGAAGATTGCCTAAATTGGTTATATTTGAATGCTTTTACATTATCATTCTCAGTCACCACATTTCCTATCCTCTGTGTGTGTGCGTGTGTGCGCGCGCGCGCACGCATGCGTACGTGCATGAGTGAAAGAGGCTAATTGTTGTACTGCAATTTTAAGAGTTAGGTTGTTTCCAAGCACTTAGCAATAATGTCTGATAATTAAGTGGAATTGGGCAACCCCAAATGTTCTTGGTTTCAATAAAAAATGTTTGAAATTCTTTAGATCTTTATATGGCTTTCATTTAAGTTTTTATTGGATATTTTTTTGTTCTTGTTCAGTTATTAATCTTTTATGAGTTTCCATTTAGAAGGAAGTTCTATTCAAAATTTATTTTTTATTTTGTGATGACTCCTTTTTTTTGCTAAAGTATCAGCAATATCATTCCCCTTTGGTGAGGTTCAAATTTGTATCAATCAAACTTGCTTCATATTCAGAGGCAATAGTTATTCACAAAAGAAGGGTCTAGCAATGGAAAATTCATTATGACCATTCTTGGCAGATATGTACAAAAGTTTCTTGGAAATAAAATAGGTTGAGGCTTTTAAGTTGATATTTTTGTAATAGTAAATAAAAAATGGAAAGAGGATACAATAAAACTACTCAACTTATAAGACATTACTGTTAAATGCGCAAGAGAAATAGAAAACAATAAGGTTCTTCCCTTCTTGGATATAAAAATTATAAAAAATGGTAACAATCTGGAATTTCACATATTCAAAAAAAAATACCCACACAGATAATTATATAAAAAATAACAGTCACAATCCAAAACAACATAAACTTGCCATAATCAATAGTCTGACATTCAGATTAACAAAACCTGCCAATAAGCAAGACAGAATACAATTCAGAGTACCATAAAATCATAGATAAAGCACAGAAAATGGCTACACAATAGATCTGATCAAGAAAATAGAAAAATTCAAACAACAAAAACAAATAAAAGATATACACTAAAAGGCTACAAAAGGGATAATATATATAAGAAATTCACATTCTACCCATGGGCACACCAAAAATTCCAGAAGATTTTTAAATAGGCAAACATCATTTTGGCTCCCTTAAAGGAATGTAGCTTAAAAAATCTCCTAAAAACAACACAAAAGACAAAATTGTGCCACAAAAACAATCAGTCATTTATGAAATCTGTTGCAAGGACTGCAACATGAAATACTTAGGCAAAACAAAAGAAATATTACCATACGGTTTAAGGAACACATGAGAAATGTAAAATATAAACAGGCAGAAAAATCATCAATAGCAGACCATTTCTGGCAAAAGAACTACGAATTCCAAAAGAACCCAAAACTCTTAAAAGCTCTTCAAAAACCCATAGAATTAACAATGTGGGAAAATATATTCATAAACAAAAACAAGTAAAACTTAGTGAATTTTGATCTCCCAAACAATAGTAACCATCAGTTCGTAAAATTCACAGAGCAACATCTTAATACCACGCTGTGAAGAAGACAGTGGAACCATGCTGCAGGTGAAGGAACATCCTTTGAAACTTGTCCAAGTAAGTGGAACAAAATTAGTGAAATTTTCTTATTAATAATTTGTTATTAATCTACAAATGTTTGTAATCAAAGTCATTTATCTTTGCTAGTTTGCTATGTTTTACCTTCTCTGTCTTTTGAAGTGATGAAAAGGTTTATTACAAGTGTGCTTCAATTAAAGAGAACTACAGCTGAAAATATATTCACAGCAATAGATAGTGAACTAAAAAAATGAAAATTTTTTCAACAAATTAGTAACATGCTCTTTCGATAGTGCTGCTAATTTTAGTGGTTCTGTCACTGGCAACCATGCTTCATTATCAAAAAGAAGAAGAAATGAGTTTCACATGTTTGTCAATTGCTGTCACCAACTGTAGCAATAAACACCCTATAATAAAATGAACATATATAAACTTTTTCATACTTTTCCTAAATGAGAAAATATATTGTATGAAATTCAGTGTGTTTTATAACGATCTCATTTATAAATATCTGTGGGCATCCACAGGTTGAGTACTTACAGCACAGTACATATGCTATATTCCTGTGCTACAAATCCATTATGATGGCATGTGAACATATACACAAGGATGATGCAGATTTTTGAGTTAGGGGGGTATGTTGTTAGAAATGATGAGTTGCAATTTAATTGTACACTTAGTGATTTTGAACAAATCATTAAATGCCATCTCAAATAATAGTAAAATACTGCAAAAACAATCATTCAATATTTCACAACTCCCTATACTTGTTTCTGGAACATTTATGAAACATCAACCACCTTTGCGGTAAACATAGTGCAGAAAATGAAATGCTAAATTAAAATAAAAAACTAGAACTGGACACAGCAGAAGTTCAGGAAGAAGGAAGACAAACAACAAACTATGAGAAATGTAAGGGAATATGTGAAAAGTATCATTAATGAAATGCAGCAAAGATTCTATAACAAGTCTGTAAAAGTGATGGAATTAAGTGCATATTTTAAAAGTTATAAAATATTTCAAGAGTTTAGTGAAAATGATTGTAAAGAAACTGTGCTTGATATTCTTTTACCTTAAGGGCTAATATCGGCTATGAAGTAAGTAAATGGAATTTAGTGTAAAAAATGAATACCTAAGTTTAGGATATATTACCACTCCATTGTCAACAGCTTCGTAAGTACAATATTTTCAGCTATGAAGCTTTAAGGACAGTCGCTGATTGTGTACTGAGCATTCCCGTTTCCACTATCGATATAGAAAGGTCATTCAGCACCATGAATATGGAATGACAAAATTAAGAAATAAGATGGATCAGAAAGCTTGTGTGAAGGTGTCAAATGAATGGGACTTGGAATCCACAGAAAGTTTCATTGACAAAATCATTCACAGATATGCTGTAAAAAAGCTCAATATATTATTATTTTACTGTAAATGAAAGTTATTGCATGCTATAATGTTATTTTATTGATTCTCTTAATTCCATTCTTAAAGATAATTATTATCTAATTACATATCAGAGATAAAGGGAAATTTAAAAATATTAGTACTGGTGCTATAGAGAAGAGTGGCTGCTTTCAACATTAATCATCCAGTGTAATTTTGCTGTCAATGTAAACTAATGCAAGTATGAATATTAATGTTCTAGATTATTATTGAGTTTTATTACTTCTAAACATTGAAACACACTCATATTCACTCTTGCATGCATAATTTCCAGATTTTATGCAGGGTGACTATGACCCTAATTAAAGAAATATCCCCACGCCCAGCCAGGAATTGAATCTGGGGTCTCTGATTTTTTTAGAAGCATACATTGAAGCATCTGACCATGTACTGTTGAGGTAGTTATAAAAATTTGAATAAATGCTTTTTTTGCCTTATATTTAAACATGTTTTAGGCCATAAATGCATACATATATCTAATGTTTTATAGGCCATTGAAATCCATCCTTTACTTTAAGCCATAAAAGTTTGCTCAGGTTGCTGTTGCAAACAAATAATTCAGTCTTGTGCATTTGCTGACATCATTATTGACATTAGAATCTGCAGCGACAGTTATTTATATCTTATGTATTTGCAGTTGTGAGATCCAGGGTAGGTTTATAGTATGTGCTATAGTAATACTTCTTGTACTTTGTTCATTTTCAGTTTCTGGAATAAATAGTAAATGTAATAACATATTTCTTTACAATATCTTCAGATGATAAATGATGTTTATTAGAGTGCAAATTGTAACATTATTATTACAAAATATTTTTAATTTTCATTGTCTCATATTTACCTATCCTCTAAAAGACTTTCACCTATCACTTACAGGGGCCAGATGCCTGTTGAAGGCTCTTCATTTGGTAAAACCTCATCTGGTGCAAGCAAAATGAGGAGATGTTGATATGCTCAGATGAGCATGGGGACCATTGAGCCAAGAGGTGCCTAACATTTGTCTTTGCAGGATATGGGTAAACCTCAAGGGGGAAAAAAAAAAAAAAAAAAAACCGGTGAACTTAAGCCTACCAAGATTCAAACAAGCTGTTACCGGGTTACAAAGCGACACTCTACACCAATATCACAACTATGGAGTAGATTTACATATAAGGTATCAGTGATAACCACTAAGATATATTATACTGGTTGGTGCTAGCCCACATTACCGCCATCATATGTAGCCGTGGTAGATCCAAGTCTCTACATCAGTGCCTTGAGTTACTGATGGTTCCTAATATACAGCAAGACAATATTTTGATAGTTATTAAGTGAGTTTTTATGCTGTTCTTATGGTCCCACTTACTTGTTGAAGAACATTGCTTCTCCCTTTCCTTCATCCTATAGTGTCAGTAATCACAGTGGCATCACCAGAGTAGATTCTGGTAAGTACATATTTTATTTTGTGCGTCAACAGAAAAGTGCCCTTAATGGAACTTTTTCCTGGCTTTCAAGAGTCAAGTTCTTAAGTTTGGCTACAAGGCTCAAGCAATTTATAACAATGCTCAAAAACTTTATAGGATAAATTTAAATAGTTTGAGATTTTCACAGTGAAATATAGTATCGTAAAACAAATTATTTATGAGAAAGTCAATCAACCATCAGGACGGTTCCACTGAACTGTGGAACCATGCTGAAGATGAAGGAATATGCCTTTGAAACATGTCCAAGTAAGCGGAATAAAACTAGTGAAATTTGAGTGGCTTCCTCATAAATACTTTATAGGATGTTCAATTCCACTAAGTTTCTCCTTATCAACTGACAAGCTTAAGTTTGATTCTCAGGTGAGACAAGATGTGTGAGGTAGATGTCAGATAACTGTAGGAGCTGGTGGACTCAAGTCCATCTGCATACCAAACTGTCTATATTCATAATCATGAACAGATATGCAGGCAATATGGATCTGCAGAGCAGGTTTTATTTTAATTTTTTTTTTCCACATAGGTAATTATGTCTTTAAATTGTCTTAATAAACACTCAAAAATGGAAAAATGATTCACATATACAAAATTTTTAAACTATCAAAACTGAATGACTGTCATTATAACAAAATAACATAGTCCCCTTACCTACTCCAAAAAAGAGTGGACAGACAAACACTGCTGTCATTGGCCGGAAACACTGTAGAAGTAGAGGCAGCATGCAAGCTCTGAAGGTGAACTCTTCTGAAAGGGGTGCCACTACATGATTACGAAGCCAGATCAGATTTTGTAAATTGGACAGCCAGTACATCGGTTCTGCAAAACAATGTTGCTACTCTTCAGAATGTTTTTAAAATTACTATTTTAGTTAATAGTATAAATAGAACCCTTACCCTGGGCACTATAGCATAGCAGATGCAGAAACATTTTAGAAAGTGGAAGGGGCAGATAGCTATGGGGTGACAATTACTACCATGAGCATAGCCACTAAGAGAAGGGAGAATAATGCAGGACTGTTCCACTGGCAAGCCAACAAATTCCCAAGATCATCACAGTTCAAACATTATACATACACCTACACCAGACAGGGAGTATCTAGTATATGCAGATGTGAACTGCAGCACAAGTATTTCATATGCAATAGCATATATCTTACCCAATGTATCTTTTCCCCACTACCATCTGTACTGTTTAAAACATTTCCACAGCTAGTATACTTCCACAAACAGCTGGGTCATTACAGAACTTGTAAGCCCCTCTGCCTAAAAATTAGCTTAATGTAGTGCACAGTATATAATACTTTCAAGTACTTCTATTTGGTAGTCTTGTTGAAGAGGTGGAAGCTTCAGTATTTACCATTACATATAAAAACAGGAATTGCATTAAAAGAGTATGATGCAGCTGAGAGTGTAGGATGATGTACAAGACCTTGGCAGTTCACATAAGGCATACATTACAAAAACATATCTAGTGTGATATGTTATGTTTATATTTATGACATTTTCTGTAAATTGAGTAATTTTGTTCTAAATATCTCTAAGAGATTCTATAAATTATTTACAACCTCCTGCACTTCCTTACATCTAGTAGTAGAATGAAATTAATACTAAATAAAATACAAATGAGAGAAAGTTTACATGTTCTTGCTCCTATTGACCATGATAATGTTTCACATAATCATGCAATTATTAAATTAACAATTTAATTACAAATGGTTTCTAACTCCTTTATCAGTCATTAGTATTCCTGTCTTCAGATAGCCAGCAGGCCTAAATTTGACTACTAGTGATGAATGAGTCAACATATATACTTAACATCTAAATGGTATATTTAAACACTTTAGCAAGTAGGCACACTGTATAGTGATTGCATTCTGTAATGTCTTGAGCAGAACATGTAAAATCTTAACACAATACCTTGTCCTTACTATTAATAGTATATACATTGAGGGCTTTCATGTAAAAACTACCTCACATGCACAGTATTCTGAATCCCATCAGCATCGAGTGGCATAGCACGCCCAGCCACTGAGAATCAAACACAACATATGCAGGATAGTTTTTTACGTGAAAGCTCTGTATATTGTGATAACTGGTTATAAAACCAAAAACAATATATTTAAAACTGATGTTAAATCAAATTGTATATATGGATGTAATATAAAAGTCAAATTATATTTTCTTATTTATTAATAATATTTATTTTCTCTTTATAAAATATATAAATGGGTAGTTACACTTTATTATTTATTTATATTAATTTTCATTTAATAAACAATAATGTAATATCCTTATATATGTATTTTATAATACTCTCTATCCTTCTCTAACTATTCTTCTATTATTCAGAAGTAACAGATTGCAAGAGCAAACCTATTCCACATCTAACAGTTCAATCTTACAGCTGTGTCTTACTTTGATAAGCCAGAAGGCATTCCTTCCCTCCCCCTCCCCCTGCTCCTTAAACTACATAAAATAAATTAAATTATACATTACAGTTTTAGTTTTAATAAGAACTACTCTTCACCTATTTCATGTTTGAATGTTCATTTATTTTTTTCTTCAATACACAATACCTCTTTAGACTTAAGATATCTTCAGCTATTCTGCTTTGCTCAATAACCCCACTAATTTTCTTTTAATGTTAAATAAAAACTTACCAAGGATACAATTTGGTGGTGACCTTGAAATATTTTCTTAAAAGCTACTTCTTTCCTAATTTTCAGCCATTTTCTTTTTATCATACTTTTCCTCCATTCCACAGTTCCTTGACAAATTTAAAAGAGAATGTAAATAGCTTCCTTACATCTTCATTGGCATTATATTACATGGCTAGCCAAACAGTTCAAATGAACACACAGTGCTTTCAAATAGATATTCAAATGCTAGAGCACAGGCAGCTACAGCAGAGAGGCATGTGCTGCTAACTGATTCCTCTGATCCTTAGTATCTCTGTCTAAAGCAGTTGGGGTGCTGTTTTTGTGCTGTTTGGATGTTCTTAATGTGACGTGTTATGAAACAAAGTGTTTTATTTTTTATTTATTTATTTATTTATTTATTTATGTATTTATGTATCAATGCTATTATACTGCCAAAAAATCATTACACTTTAAACACAGAATTTTCATGTATGATTCATATGTGAAAATTGAAGAAAAATGAGATGGCTATTTGTAAACATTCCTCATTGCTCCTACACCTTACAGGTGTCCTGTGTATAGATTTAAGGAAACAGGATCAGTTTTCAGTAAGAAATCATGTGAATCACACAATCATCTTAATATAAGAAATCATGTGCTTACAAAGAAGAAACTCACAGATGAAGTCTAAAGAAAGCTCTGCAAAGGTTTGCACAGGAAACAAGAATTTTGCAAATCTTGGCTTAAAATGCCACCAAACTTTTAAAATTAAAACTATTATTGTTAAAAAATTATAGCCATATGACAATGTAATTAGAACAAATTATTGCAACTAATTTTGGATTGAAAATACCATGAATGCACAAAAATACAGAGAGCATACTTATGCCATTCTTCAAAGAATTACTGGACATGGAATGTAACCATGCATTTTTTTCCACGTGATCTGCTACAGTAAATACAGCTAATCTTTCACTAGTTTTAATTAAGATAATTTTCAAGAATATGGCATTAATACGTGATTATTGCCATTGCCAGCGAGATTCCCAGATCTTACCATATGCAATTTCTATTTACGAGGAAATATGAAAACTAATGTGTATCAGAATAACCCATTTGCTGGAATAACTAAAAGACAATATAAAATGAGAAATTGTAGCAATATTATAAGAACTAATGCTTGTGAATGCAAAATTTCTTAAAATGTGCGAGATATCTTCTATGATAAAGACAGGTGGTTATTGTAATTGTAATTTGCATGAGATACCTATGCACTTGAATTGGTTATGTATATTTGACTCAGCCAGTGGAAAGCATGCTTATAGCTGCCACATTCACAGATGAACATCCTTTGGAAAGTACTGTAGTTCAGTTATAAGAATAGGCATTTTATTAATTAATTTATATAAAAAGTGATACAGTTACCTATATTTTAACTACCTGTACCTGTAAATGTGACTTTGAGGTGCTAGGTCATACATTTTTGACAATTTTGTCAAAAATGAGATTTTGCTATTAGCACATTCTATGATCTTTGAAGAACAACACTTTAAGTATTTTTATTGGAATTTTCTTTTTAAAAACAGGATAATGTTGGCTATTGTACATGATAAGCATGTTTTGAATTCAGGAAGAACAAGGTATCTGCTCAAGATGCTGCTAAAAGAAAGCTGTTTGCAGAAGACAATTCACAAGCAGAACAGAATGTAATTGAAATCATTGCATGATTGAGTCGAACCAAACACTCTTATTGCTCCACTTACTTGTCTATAAATGTAGAACGGTTTTATAAGCAAATGTGGACAAGGGTTCGTGAAACCAGTTCTACATTTATAGACAAGTAAGTGGAGCAATAAGAGTGTTTGGTTCAACTCAATCATACAATGATTTCAATTATATGTTTGGCTTCACTGTACAAGTTCCAATTACCATTTCTAGAACAGAATGTGATGTTTTAGATGTGAATGAAGAATGCAAATATGTAAGCCTTGAAAATTATCATACAGGCTTCAGTCTAGAATCATTAAATGTTGGTGATTATTTAGAAATTTTCCAAAAAAGTAGGAGAAAAATGCTCCCTCTGAAGCTTTGGCTGTATTGCAAGATATGTCTGAAGTTACCATGTTACTCACCCATGCAGGTAGCATTACCTGGACATTATACAATGAATAAATAAAATTTATATTAAATGGAATTATTTTAGTAAACTTATATACTATAAAGAAGTTTGCTGTATTACTAGATATAAGGCAGAAATATAGTCAGTTCATGACCAATTAAAAAAAAAATACTGCAAGAAAAGTTTAGACTATTGGTTTAAATTTCATAAGTGCACCCAGGGTACTACGAGTGGTATACACAATATTCGGGACTGGTGCTGCCATCTCGACAGTAGTTGCAGCAGAGTTTTGTACCACTAATTGGCAACACTAGCACATCTGATGAGTGAGTGTTTGAAGTTTCACGCAGCTGGGTAGATGTGTTGAGATTCTATAGTACTTTTCATGATACTCTGTTGTAGTGTGTGGCAATTTTATGATGGATTCAAGATTAGAACAGAGAGTGTGCATCAAATTCTACGCAAATCTCGGGAAAAATGCTACAGAGACCCTCGCAATGATTCACCAAGTATTTGGAGGACAAAGCATGAGCCGTACATGTATGTTTGAGTGACATGCTCGATTCAGGGCCGGCCATACAGCAATTGAAGACGATGCTCACACTGGTAGGCCCGTCAGCTGCACAACGCCTGATATTGTT
Organism: Metallyticus violacea; assembly: GCA_030762175.1. Taxonomy (NCBI): domain Eukaryota; kingdom Metazoa; phylum Arthropoda; class Insecta; order Mantodea; family Metallyticidae; genus Metallyticus; species Metallyticus violacea. The sequence continues at coordinate 102,949,031 of CM060832.1, forward strand.
GCCAAAGCTCAACACCTCGTTCGTGAGGATCGACGACGAACCATTGAAGACCTTGCTCATGAAGTAGGAATTGGTTATGGGACATGCCAAAGAATTTTAATTGGGCATGCAACATGTCGCCGTAAAATGTGTGCCACGGATCCTGACTGCTGATCAGAAGGCATGGCATGTTGAAGTTTGGATGGAGCTTTATCAGGCCATATCTGATGACCCAACCTTCTTGCCCAGGGCCATCACCGGCTACGAGAGCTAGATGTATGCTTTTGACCCTGAGACAAAATAACAATCCTCCCAATGGAAGAGCCTGAACTCTCCAAGACCAAAAAAGAGCGAGATAAGTGAAGAACCAAGTCAAGAGTATGCTCCTTGTTTTCTTTGATACCAAGGGGATTGTGCACAAAGAATTCGTCCCACCGCATCAAACAGTGAATTCCACGTACTACTGTGACAATTTGCGATGGCTCCGTGAAGATGTGCGGAGATGACGGCCTGCACTTTGGCGACAAGGGAATTGACTGTTGCATCAAGATAATGCGCTGTGTCACAATTCCTTGTTCACCAGGAGCTTTTGGATGAAAAACAACATGACTGTTATTCCACAACCACCATACTTGCCTGATTTGGCACCCTGCGACTTTGCTGTATTCCCCAAACTGAAAATAAAGTTGAAAGGACGTCGTTTCTACACAATTGAGAGGATTCAAGAAGAAAAGCTGTCTGTGCTAAACACCTCAAAGAACATGACTTCCAAGATGCACTTGGAAAATGGCAGAATCATTGGGACCAGTGTATACGTGTGGAAGGGAACTACTTCGAGGGTGACAGAGGTCATTAGTCTGAAAGTAAGTTTTTGACCAGATGGCAGCGCCAGTCCAGAATATTCTGGATACCACCTTGTATAAAGGACTGAAAACAGAGCTTGATGCCGTTGATGAACACGAAACAGTGCCCTCCCCCCAAAAGCTGAGTAGTAAAAATAAATTCTTATTAATTTTAATGTTCTAAATGTAACATTTTTGTATTATTTATCAATATATAATGATTTATTTTCACTATTTTTCATTTACTAATCACAACCTACTGAAAAGTTGTATCCAGTTAGCATATAATGTTTGATAACTGCCACTTAATATTAAATTATAAAAGGGAGTAAAACAGGATAATTGCATATACACTTTCTCATATCTTACAAAATTATCTTAAGAAAAAATATTTAGAGTAAATATATCAATGAAATGTATTAAAAGATATCCATAAAATAATATTACTGTTTTGTATCAGCATCTTTTATGCCTATCGCACAGGATTATTCAAAAACTTCATGTGCCACTTCCAATGGTTTGATTTGTGGCAGTTATATTTTACAACCAAGCACCTCATTAATGAAGCAAGAAGATTTCAGTTTTTTGGCTAAATTTGTAAGCATATCAATTCTTAGTAAAATTTTAGTTACAGAGGTCTAAATACCATAACAAAACCTTTATGTCAAATGTCATAGTATCAAAATGTGACAATTTTTAATTTTCCTGTAGTTTTCATTTATAATGGTTCCATGTTATGACAATCATTGCATATCCCTGATGCAATGGATTATTAGTATGTTTGTTTATTAACTTCTAAAAAAATTTTGCTGCTATCCTTAGAATAGTTCTCTCTTTCTATGTATATAGGGTGAAGTGAATTTGCCATTATTTAATGAGTAAAGCACATGTCATTTGCCAAAGAAGTGTGTAAAATGCAATGATGCTGAACTTGTTTTCCATGTATAAGCACAGTTACCACTGCAAAGCAAAATGATGACACAAAATAATAAACAATTATTCATAAATAATTACTTAGTGTTTAAGATATTTCAAGTGATATGAAATTTTGTTTGCAAAACAGCACCGGATATAGCAACAACAATATAAACAATAGTGAGTGTAGTGCACTCTTACCAGCATATAGCTTCCATAACCCACTGAAACCCTGCATGCTTATGGGTCCAAGAAACAAAACCATTGTAAGAAAAGTAGGGATGACAATTGCAGGAATCAAACCATGTAGCCTTAATCCCAGGAGTTGCCATATAGTTGCCTGAAAAACAGAGTAATATTAGTTTCTCTGGGAGCCATTCAAAATTAATAAACTAGTTAAAAATATAAATCTGCATAATTCTTTATCAAAGAATACCCAAGCTGAAGGGGAATCGGTAACACAAACAATATTGTACATTTACATATCTTTTCTTAAGCATCATATCTATTAGTCTCTAGTTTTTTGAGAAAGATGATTAATAAATGAAAGGAATTATGCCAAGAATGTTTGCTTCAAAGCAAAAGCATTGAAAAACCTTCGTCAATATGACTGGATTCAAACCTAGATTTGACCACAGAACAAGGATAGCAACAACACATGTCCACAATTTCATGAAATGTAATATGTATGGAATACAGAATAATGAATACAGACTAACAAAAAATTTAAGAAAGTATTATTTAATTTAATGCACTATAAGGTTTTAGCATTGCTTCTTATCCTACAGGACGAGGATTAAAAAACATTGCTCATGAATTGCTCCACATCAGAACAATTTTACAGTTTTGTACACTGCATGCAATCTGTAAACATGGATGTATTGAGTGTATGTAGAGTAATTTGATCTTACGGCATTTAAATACTGCAGTCAGTGCCGTGCTGAGAGCTACAGGTACATACATTCAGACTCGCATATAGAAGCTTACTTGGACCACTACAAACTGCAAAAGTATGAATATCAAAAATATGTATCTTGGGTAAAGAATGAAAACACACACACAAAAAAGCACATTTTATGTTTTGTCTTAGTAATATGCTATTTATAGGTTTAGATATGAGAGTTTACATCTAAAATGACCACCTGAATACTTCTAGCGCACTACCAAAATATTAATGTTAAAAATAAGTGCTGATGATAAACAGAGGAGTAAAAAAAGATATCATACTCCCTACAGAGGGATTTTGCTTTCATCCCATGTTTTACATGCAAAATTTAAAATCATAACTGACTTCACTCCCCTTACTCCCACTTGTATGTAATGTTTCATTTCATTTCAATGTCTCTATAGGATAGTTTTTCTTTCCAATTTTACCTGTTCCATTTGCTTACATTTCATTTTTAAACAGCACGGCTGCAGCCAAACTGCCAAATATGTGCAGCATATTGGAACCTTTCTTGGTTTAGTCAGTATCATATATTGCTCTTTTGGCATGCAGTTATGCTACAAGGTAATGAACTTCTACTTATTTTTAAAACCTATGATCTCTAGGTAATTAGAACACTGAAATCCAATTTGTATCGTCCTGTTTTAATGCCTTATCACTAAGTTCGATAGGTTTCTGGTGTTCTACTTAAATATTGGTTCTATTGACGTGCTAGGTTAGTTTTTATTATTTTTTTAAACTACATTTTAAAATACCTATCAATTGCAAACAAAACTAAACAGATCAAATGTGAAATCTCTGCGGTAACTTTAAATGAAGTTCCACTTACTTTTTGGAGAACATGCTCTTTTGAAAAATAATACAAAAATAGTGGAGATATAAACATCATCAAAAATACGCTGAGAAATCTCTTCTTTATTGTTGATGGATGATCCCTAAAGAAAAAACACAAAATTTGAAAGAGAAATCATTGCCATGAGCAATTTATACTTCTTTTCTGAATTTTTAACAAAGAAATTTAGGCTCATTTGAGGTTAATGGTATCATTGCCATCCAATTTACAATATAGCGAAAACAGATTTGGCAACACTGGTTAAGTGCAAAGATATGGACAAAGGCTGTAATTTGCGCTCAAAATGCCTGAAATGCAGCCAATATTATTACCTATTATGAGGGGAATTCCATACATACAAACTTGCAACATAAACTACTGAAAGGAGGAAACATGCTCCCGCCGATGTTAAACAAGTATATTCTTTTACTCTGTAGTTCTCCATACTGACATTACGTGGGTCACGTGACAGTCCCGAAAGTTTTTATTGGATCGACACCGATCTGTCTTCTGAATGAGAAAATGGCTGCTAGGTTTGATGGAAGTGTATCCTTTGTTTAGGACATTCTGGAGTGAAAATTACAGGAAATATTAAAATGCCGAGTGCATCTTTCACTTCATCACGTTCATATGTAAGAAGATCACGAAGAAAAGGGGCTAACAGGATCCCACTTCCATCGCGCACCAGTTCTGGTGAGTTTAAGAATTGTTCCCTGTACAGACTCGGATTGCTTGGACTCGTCCTATCCCATGTCTGCCTATTGACAGTTTATTGTTCTAAAGAACAAGTCTTATTCTGGGAGTTTAACTCATATTTTTGGTAAGTTAAACATTGCTGCTATTAGCTGTATTTGAAATGAAGTGATAAAATATGTCCCGTTAAATAAATAAAGGGAATGAGAGTTTAAACTGAAGCAATGCTGGCTATCTTTGAGCAGAACATACATTAGTTTTACGTTCTTCAACTTAATTTGTTATTTGTTTAAACAGCTGTCTAAACTTGTATAGAAACGGTGCCTATAGTTCCTTTGTTCAGCCTTTTCAAACGATATAGAAGTAAAGGTAATATAACACATGACTGCAGACGGTTTGTTGAGATAACCATTAATGTGCTTGTAATGAAAAAGTATAAATTGCAGAACATTTGCATTATTAACAGTGCCCACGAACCTGGCTAAGGATTATTTGTCAGACTGATATAAAAAATAAAATCAATCAGCTCTGCAGAAGTGCATAAATTAATTTGTTTTAGTGCATTTATTATTTTTCTGCATTTAATTATATTTTTGAATTTGATGTTTTATGAAATATCTTTGACCTGAAAAATGTGCATCATAGATAATTTCTCTGAGCTGTTAACGGTGGTACATTTATTTTTTAAATGCCTCTTAAGCTTATACAGTCATGTTTTATCAAAACCAGAAATACAAGTTAAACAAAATTCTAGGAAATTCTAAGGGCTGTAATAAACATAAAATGAATGTATAAATACTTTCAAGCTTCTATTGCCTATATGTCAAAGCATAGCAATACAATGTTGAATTTAACTCGATAACATTTGGACAGGGGAATGCCTCGTCACATGTAAATCTTATATTTTTGTATATTTTGATACAGTTTCAATTAATACGTAAATTATGTTGTGGATTTAGTTTGCGTGTGTGTGTGTGTGAGAGAGAGAGAGAGAGAGAGAGAGAGAGAGAGAGAGAGAAATGTAGGGAGTGTTAGAAGAGACAGGATGGGTTGTGCATTATTGTTATAAGAAATGTCCTGACTAATAACTGCAAGAGTATTCAGCTTAAAAATCCTAAAAATGGCATTACTCATTAGTTTTGCAACATGTAACAATTTTTTTTTTCACAAATGCAATCTGCTATAAACAAATCAAAATCAAAACATCCTAGTTCATAATAATTATTTGTGTAGGTATTACATGATACGTATGCACACACTTTTTTGTTGCTCTTTGCGAATTCAATATACAGAGCCCGCTACACAGTTGAATAACATTGTTGATAGCTTGAAAACAATTAACAATTTTGTTTTGAAATGATGCTGGATTAAAGATATATTTTGTACACCACAAGCTAGTTGTTAGGTGTTGTCATCAGTTAATTTTATATGTCAAGACTCTTTTGCTTCTGTATTGACTTATTCTTCATAAACATTTAACTCCTAGGTTACTTTGAAGCTAGAAAAAACTTCTTTTAAATAAGAAATTAGATTATTCTTAGGAAGAGAACAGGCCTTAGTTCTTAATGGTTTTAACCATTTAGGTTATGAATATGCACATTCTTTAAAGTTCTGTTATATGAGACCATTATGGTATACAAGCCATCTTCTATAATAGTTGTATTGTTTATGATAGTGGCATCACAAGTAGTGGCATATTTGGGTGTGCAGTTATCCTTTCTGCCAGTAAAATAAAATTACAGTGGTTTTTTAATTCACTTTTGTTGACATATTTGTGTTAATGTTATTAAATTTTATTTATTACCATTATACAACGAATAGCAAGTGAGCAAACAAAGTTTGTTTGTTGAGATTGTGTTAAAAAGTATTTTTTATAGTGCAATGCATATACTGTTAAAGCCAGCTGTCAAAATGGCCATTATTTTTGGATACTACTGCTTTAGGGGAAGATGTCAGTGTAGAATTGTTGAATAATAAAATCAAGATTGTTGAATTACATGGTTTTTTGAATCCTTTAATTTAGAATAAAAATGTCAAAAATATGGAAAATATTTTGTAGAGTTTATTTTTGGAAATAATACAAAACTTTCGACACAAGCTATAGATCATGTTTAATTTAAAAAAAAAAAACTGGCAAATTATGCGTATAGATATTGAACTGTTGAATAAAAATTGTTGGCCTGTATCAATTGTCTGTATCTTATGACAAGTTCAATTTCCATAGGTCTCTGTTGCCGCTCCACGAACTCACTAAATGCTCCGAGAACTAACTAATTGTAGCATCCTTGTCAATTCAGTTATTTAATGTGTACTTTCATAATATAAGAATGTTCTCTCCTCAGAAATGTGCTATTTAAGCCAAATAGCAAATGATGAAAGTCACTTATGCTAATCACTGAGACACTTGTCCAGAAATGTTCCTTAGAAGCATGTAATTAAATAAGATCATAATTTTGCATCCCAATTTCTCAGTTGCTACATATGTGGAGAAGACTGGAGAGTATTCAACAAGATTAAATGATAGTAATAATTAAAAGCATATGCAAATCATTTTGCTTGACCATAGCAAAAAATATAAAGGACATCCTTAGACATAATGCCTTGAGATTGTAGCTGTCAGTTAAGGATTTTAAGGAGTTCACGGGTTCTTGCACAGCTGATAAGTTGAAGAATCTTCATAATGATACTGTTAAGTCATGTTTATAATTCATTATTATGTTACTGAAACTGCTGAGTTTTTAATATGCATGCTGATAAAGCTTTGAAATGTTTACATTTATGGCTACCAGTATTATAGTTTGTATGGGAGTATAGCAAGAGTACACAGAAGAAAGGAACAGGTAAAGCAGTGTAATATAAATGACTAATTTTTTATGGGTTTATATTCATCAGTCCCTATGTGCTTTGGTATCTAACTGGGTTAAATAGCTTATGTTGTGAGAGTAAGAAACAAGAAATAAAACTACCTAGTTTAAGTACCTAGACAACAGGCAATAATTTTTGTGATAACAGTTTTATTATTCAAATTGGTGTTCTATTGCACATCCTTTATGTACTTACATAACCAATTCCCCCCCCCTCCCCAAATTATATTTGCATATGATTGAGTAAAAATCAAATAATTTGTACTTGTTTTGACAACTCACTTTTAATAGCTTATGATACTGTGAGAATAACAAGCAAGAAATAAAAGCTACCAAATTTAAGTATCTAAGATAAGACTCAAAATTATTTTCTGATAGCAATTTTACTATAGATTTGTGTACTCTGTTACACCTACCTTTATTAACTTAGAATAAATAATTTTTTTTCCAGATTATATTTGCATATGAAAGAGTAAAAATCAAAGCAATTGTGGTTTATTTTATAAACATTAATTTTTTTTCCAGATTATATTTGCATATGAAAGAGTAAAAATCAAATCAACTGTGGTTTATTTTATAAACATTCAATTTTTAAAATATAGTCAGCGTTCCCTTTATTAATTTACAGCAAATTTCTGAATATAAGATGCACCTTATAATTGAAAATGTAAGAAAGTAAAAAAGTTTTAAAATAAAAAATAAGGTTTTATTTTCTATCTTTGTGTGCACAAATCATATACTATAACATTGTCTGTGCCAATTTGTATTGTTGAAAATAATGACCAAGACCAACAACGTAAAATGTATTATTTATTTTTATTTTGTATTTAGCGGTAATTAAAGAAATATATGGTAATTAAGTAAGGAGCTTATGTTTTGGAATGCTTATATTTTTATGCAAATATAACCATATTTTGAGGACAGGCAAAAAAATGTTAAAGGTGTATCATATATTTAAAAATATGCAGTGGTTATACAGTCCCTGGCTTATTTTTAAATTCATGTATTATAGGTTAATCTAACACTGTTATCACTCACTGAACAACACAGGGTACAAAAAGGCATAACTAATGGGCCCGCAATGTGGAGGGTCCAAAAAATGTTTTATAATATAGGCCTACATGCATTCCAAAGGTATACTATTTACAGTAATCTCATTAGAGTTTTGTTCTTTCAACTATCACTTCTCAAGTTGTAATTTATTTTTCTTTCCAGCAATGCAGCATTAAATGTAATCCCCACCTTCTCCAACACCTGTTCAAAACCTTTGTCCTCGTCTCCCACAAGCTATCAACTTGCATACACAGCATTAAATTGTTTATTTGGTTTATTTAAGAATGCATTACAACATCTCAGGTCATAGCTTCCCATTCAATGCAGGATGTGAAATGGCTGATAAATTTTGCTCAGAGGCCTCTTCTTTCAGGCTTGAGGTTCTTTTTCATGCCATAAATATACGACACAGGACCTACAGTTTTACTTCCCTTCCAAAGGAAACTATATTTAGGAGTTTAACACCCCCCAAAAAATCCATTGATTCTGGCCAGGATTGATCTTGGGTCTATGAGGCAAGTATGCTTATCAGACCACCAGGACTGACAAACACACAATGATGATGTCAATGTCTGCAACATGTATAATGTTATTTTTATAGTGGTTTTTAATATAAATTTTAGAAAATGACTAGTTAAGTTAACTCTAAATCAAATGTAACACATACTTTACAATTATGCACAGTTTTTGCTCTTAATATGTACACAAGCGTGACTGAGAGTGCACAATTGACATACAAGAAATTATGAATCATAGATAGGTGCATCAGTTTCCTCTTGAGTGGCATGATAGGTGCTGGTGAATAAGTGTGCTCAGAGAATTGGGAAAACGTGAGTTTAAATCAAATCTAAACATTTAAGCAATGGTCTAAAGTAGAAATTGGATCATGAAAGAGCAAAATTGGTTAGGAATTTCATAAAAATTTGCAATTTTTAAAAGTACAAGTGAGTCATTCCTAGTTCTACTGGTAGCAGTGAATGTGTTTCAGTTGACAACATAAACTGTAATGTAATAAATGAATCTGAGAATGTTTCTGCACAAAGTATTCCGACTGATAGGCATTCCCATGCTGATGTGATACATTGAATTGACACTGACCGTGGTCCCTTTACTGAAGAATTAATTGATGATTTAAAAATGAAAATTATTAATTTAGAGCCCTATTGACCTGAAGGTTCTTTTCAAAAAAAAAAAAGTATCAAATAGATATTTCATCTGTTACTATTATAAAGTTAGAACAAAAATTGGACAACCAATACATAGGCTTGGTTATATTACTCACCAATTTTAAATTGGTGTGTTGGCTCTTTTGTTTTCTGAAGCAAGAATTTTGTAGATACATGATATAATGGCACAATTAAACATTGGAAGGCAATAGGAAAAAAGATAGTAAAGCACAAAACCTCTACCATTCATCTTACATACAAGAGATGGAATAAAAGGAAAAGTTTTTCAAGAAACATTAAAGCAATTGATATGCTGTCACTGATATTGGATGTAATAACATTGGCGCTTCGTCATGATGAGAGATGTTGAGCTAATTTTACTGATATCAGTATTAAAATCTATTATAAAAACATTAAGCAAGTTCCATCTTTCATCTGATTAGGTGCAACTCAGGACATGAGTAAAGATGATCAGTTAAGTGTAATCAAGTGTAATCATTAGATTACAATAGAACCAGGAAAGTCAGTAAATATTTGCAACTCTTTTATTGGGTTCTATAAAATATGTGAGCCAAGCAGAAATCGTTTGAAAAAGAAATCATTAAAATACTGGCAAGTAACAAATTGGATCTTAAGTGTAGCAGCCAAGAATATGATGGTGCAGTAAATATAAGTGGAAAATACAGTTTATGTACATTGTACAGGTCATACTTGAAATTTAGTTCTGAATGATTCTGTTGGTGATATTTCAGAATTAAGGAACTTATACCCACTATAGAGCAATTTTTTTTTAAAGTGAAAGTTTACCAGAATGGCAGGAATTAAATAGTGCCTTGGATAATGGAACTACCAAAACCACACAGAAAAACTGTATCCTACAAGATGGTCTTCGTAATTTGAGTTTACTCTCTTTGAAATGTTTGTGCGTGCGTGCTTTGAGAATATCCTTCTGATCTCGAACAAATCTTCTGAAAAAATGCAGCTTTTGCAATGAAAAAAAGAGCTCAGTTCCTTTCAGTTTGTAGTCATGAGTGTTTTTAGTGTGAAATATTAACAAAACACCAATCTTGTTTCAAAATATTACAAGAAAAGTCCATTGAGTTATTGACGACCACATTACTGTTAACACAAGCTCGAAATAACATGATGGATTTGAGGCAGCAATTTTCGAATATTGTTTAAAGAAAATCTCAAATTCCTGGAAAATAGACCCTGTTTTCAAAACAACGTTGCAAGCAAGGTTAAGAAGTTCTTTGATGAATTGGCTATTGAACGAGTACAAAATTCAGAAGAAAGGTTCCCAGCGTTTGTTTTTAACGGTTGCCTAGACATAATTCAGCAGGTTAAGGTACTTAATGCCATCTCGACTACATTCTCGTTGCTCCAGCCATCAAAACTCAGCACCTTAACCGGAAAGGAAATGATGGAAAAGTCATCCACTTCTTCGCAAATATAATGCTACAGATGAGACTCTTAAACTTTCACAAAAAAGTACTGGCCGAATTATTAATGGTTGAAAATCCTGCTATTGCCAGCAGTGTTCATGATGCGTGTACAGTTCTACCAGTTTTTCGTCACTTTACTTGTCACTACAGCAATGGCCGAGCGCTCATTCAGTAAGTTAAAACTAATAAACACCTACTGCATAGTACAACGTCTCAGATGAGACCGAGTTCATTATCTGTACTCTCCATTGAAATTTAAGAAAGAAATATTAACGTCCAGAAATTCGTCACTGACGACGAAGCAATGGAAAATTGTGAGGTAAGTCTATTGTTGTAGTTATTATTGCTTTGGCTCACAGTTATGAAAAATACGTTGTTAACGCAGCCATGCGCATTTTGGCATAGGCAGACATAAAGAGGTGGCGAAGAAAAACATTGCGGAGGGGAGTACGTGCTTTCTTAGTTACGCTACTGAGGGAACACGTTTGTTATTTAATTCTTGTAATAGATCACTTTATTGCTAAACAAATATCAGTTACTGTTTATACTAACAATTAGAAATCAGGCCCCTGCTATTGAAGTTTAGTTTATCCTTTCATTTATGGTTTGAAACTTTAAGTTTAGTATTCTGTGTTCACTAACAGTCATTCTGCATGAAAACTGTTTACTGCTTGCAAGAATAATCGGAAAATTGTGTGATTTGATACCTTGTAAGATTGCACAGGTAAAAACGTTGGTTAAAACTGATGGTTTTGTGTGTGTGTGTGTGTGTGTTCAAATCGAGAGATTTCTCGAAGATTGGAGCCATTTGAAAGGTGAAATAAAAAGAAAATTGATTTGGATGTGAAGCTAGTTCCTCATAGGCGGAATCAATATGGCCCAAAACCTACTTTCATCCCCAAGGAAATGACAACAATTTGGACTTATGCAATCGTAAATTTAAAATTATTTTTATGAGCTAAAACCACGTTTAACCAAATTATCATTTGACTTTTCCATTATTTCAGGTTTGTTTTAGTGTTTAGATCACTTTTTAAATGCTCTCAAATGAAGTTCAGTTGTGTGAGCGCTTCAGGGTGAGAAGTATCGTTAGATTATGTTGCGCAGACAAAAGCATCCCATTTAAGTAATGGTTTGCGAAAAGGCATTGGATAATGCGCCACTACCAAAACAAGTAAGTGTTGAGAAGCTGACTACTACCTCAACCTAGAGAATTGTTCCCAAATGAAGAGAAGTTTATATATTATGCAAGATCTGCAAGAAAAGAATGTCCCTTACCGGGAAATCTACCAGACATAAATTCTGAGAATGTTTGGCAGCTGGTGAAGAAGGAAGCATTACCACGTAAACCCGACTTATTGAGAAGATAATAGAAGTCTGGTATCATCCACAGATGCAAGAGAGAATACAAGCATGTGTTAAAAGTGTGCAAAGATGAATCAAAGCTTTAATAGCTGTCAAAGGCGAATGGACTAAGTACTAAATTCTGTATACTTGACAGAAATTAAATACACTCTTATCGCCATAAGTGTGTGTGTTGTATTTTTATAAATATTGAAAGTAGGTAATTCTCCATTGTAAGCTAGTATAAATAAAATAAGTGCAATTTTTGCTCTCAATATAATATTTAAAGTTCAAGGTATGTCTAATATGGACAGGGACATTGATATATAACTTTTTTAACCCGCTGAGATTCCTAAAGTCAGAAATGCTAGAGGAAAAAACTTTCTGGTTTGATTAGTCTTATTAAGTGCCAGTGAATACATTGGCATACTTGCGATTAAAACACTTCTGGTATCATTTGCATTTAAAACAGTAAAGCACCTTTGAGAAGATCTGGCAACAGTCGTCATGGAATTTAGAAGACAAAAAGTTGCAGATGGGCTGGCTCACATGCCTGAAAGTTAATCAGTGCAGGTTTTTGCCATTTGGATTAAGGCAGTTTTTAACGATGTAACAAAATACAAGCAGGGCCACCCTCCCCCCCAGAACAGGACTAACTTGTACTTTAGTGCATCAATACTGTTTTAGAAGATTTGGGTAATGATGTTCTTCCTCCCTGCTCTGCACATAATTGCTTTCAAGGCTTTTTAAAGGTAGAGAGATCGCCTTCGCATGCATTTCCTAGACATCGATGTATATCGTTATATATGAAGGTTTAGATACATAAAATGCTTAGTGAATCACAATATGCCTTGTCTACAATTTTAGATATATGGAAAGTGGTGGATATTACTTGAAATTCTTTGATGAGATTCTTGCTCACGTTACGGGATAAATGTGATAGGAGAAAATGCATACATAAGATCGTGTGTACAGCGAGTTTCCGGAACACGTTTACGAACTTGGGTGGCGAGTCCCTCAAAAAAAAAAAAAAATTGCATATAAACGTGTGTCCGAAAATCCTTAATTTTTGAGTTATTAATGAAAGTTGACTAACTATTTCTATCACATCTGTAATACGGTGATTACTAAACCACATAAAGGCTAGCCTTCAACAGTGCTATTGCTGCATTTTAGGAATAATTTTTTATCATGAGTATGCAGTGCTGGTGTGCCAAATCGGTCCTGGTGGTGTAGTGGTAACCATACTTGCTTCCTAAGCCCAATATCGCGAGTTCAATCCTGGTAAGGGTCGATGGATTTTTTTCCGGGCGTAAAATCCTAAGTATGGCTTCCTTCCGTAAGGAAGTAAAACCGTGGGTCGCGTGTCGTACATTTACGGCACGAAAAAGAACCTCACGTCTGGAAAAAGAGGCCTCTGAGCAAAATTTGTCGGCCGTTTCACGCCCTGAATTGAATGGGACGTTGATGATCAGTGATGTTAAAGAGCGTCCATAAATAAACCAAATCAACAACTGATGCGTCAAGTGCATCAGCAGCCTTGTATCGATAACAACATTCGATTACTTAACAGAATGAATTTGATTTTCGGTTACGAACTTAAGTTGTAAGATTGTGCTTTGAAACGGGTTGAAGTAATCTTTTAATAACTCAAAAACTAAGGATTTCCGAACAACTTTTATTTTCTTGTTTTGGTAAATTTTCATTAATAACTCATAAACTAAGGATTTTTGGACATATGTTTATATTGACTTTTCTTGTTTTGGTATGAAGAACCCGCCACCAAAGTTTGTAAAAGCATTTCCGAAACACTTTTTATTGTATATACACAGATTACGTTGAGAGATTCCACATTTCAAATTGTCAAAATTAGACTTATTTTTTTTAAAGAAAACATTGCGCATTAGTGGTGTTATAATTTATCACAATCCTTCACATTTGGCAGGCGCAACATTGCCGATTGGAATGTGCATTTTTAAAAAAACAATGCCAGCAGCAAATCGGGTTTTCAACATATTAAAAACTAAAAGAGTTTGGTCGTTGTGCAGCATTATATTGATAAAACTCTACTCTCTTAATAAATGTTTTCCAAATGCATATACATTCTTTTATTGAATAATTGTAACTATGGCAGTATAAAAAGTTTTTCACTTTATCTTGAAAAATTGTCGGTACCCTGAGAAAAACCTCTTATCCTTGAAGTAAAGTAAAATCTTGGATCTATTACAAAATATGAGAGGGGATTCCAGCGTTGAAACACTCTGTAATGCAAGCATTAACCACTTACATCATGTTTTTACTTCCTTCTTTCCTTCTGTTTTTATTATTTTTAATCAGTTATTTCTTATGCTATTTTGACATTTTTACTTATAAAATACCTCGGCCAAGGTCAATGGATTTTAGGGGCATAAAAAGCAAAAGGAAAGTAAAGCCCTTTGTACCGTGACGTAAATTTACAGCGCACAAAAAAATCAAATGTGAAAGAAGAGGCCTTTTAGCAAAATTGGTAATTTTACGCCCTAAATTAAATGGAACGCTAATGATCGGAAATGTTACAGATTGTCCTTAAATAAATCAGAAATTAGAACTCTCCGAATTAGTTTTTGTCTTGTGTTTCGGGCCAATTGATATTAGGTTAGAAAGTCTGTTCCTTTGATAAAAAACTTTGGACACTGGCTGTTTTAACGGGTGTTAGGCTATTAAAAGTGTCATACGGCGAGTTTAAAATTGCAGGGCATAACTTAAAAGAATATTTCATGTAAGCAATAAAAATCGTTTATACAGGTCGATTACGAAATCCGGCGTTTAGGACAACCTAAATACCCTCAGGCTCATGAGCGTTTCTCTTTTTTTAAGCACATTAGAGTAAAAAACATGTCCCTTGCACGTTTCACTATTTGTACTAACGTATAATGCAATGAGATTATTTGAGTTACTGGCCAGCAGAGTGCGGTTGCGTACTGGAAGAAGCGTACAACAAACCCATTATTGAAATAACCTTACTATATAATTCAACCGTACATTCTATGGCGCCGGACATTAGAATCAACTTGTATCAACCACTGATCCTGAATTGCTTGGTTTTTGAGTTCTTAAGTTTTGTATATGGTACTCAGCTCTTCATATGTTCAAAATATGCATCATCTGCTTGAGTGCAGGCTTTATTTCTAAGTCTCTTTGCCCCGCGAAGACGACCCTTAGAGATACTTCTTAAAATCAACTTGTCTAATTTCTTGGACGATGTACTACCAGTCATTCTTCGAGAAGTGCTTCATGTATTATAGCTCCAGTACATTTCATTGTGTGCCCGCAGCTATCTGAAGGTTTTCTGATCGGTGCATAGACAGAGAATCCATGCTCAACTGATTAAACAACAAAGTAGGATGGTCCAGGTGCTCCAACTACTGCAGTGTACAAGACCATGATTTATAAAGCTGTTTTTTTTTTTTTTTTTTTCGGGAAGATAAACGAATTACAGTAGATAAATGACATGTTACAGATTCCCCATGATAGTGCGTTCACCATTCTGTACGATGGAATACACATGAAATTCGTCTATGGCAAATTGATGCTGAGATTTCTAATGCCTGAACAGACGATTGTACGAGTGAACGTTTGTCGGAAGCTTCAGCAGAGCTTGCAAGACATGCCTGAATTCCATCATTATTAGTGATGAGACTTGGCTTCACTATTAGGATCCCAAAAGCAAACAGGCGAGCTCAGTCTGGAAAACCACCCAGATTTCCGACACCAAAGAACCCCAAGGTTATTTCGCAGGAAAGATTATGGTGATTTCTTTCCTCGATGTCACGGAATGGTTTATCAACATGAAGTCCCCGCAAATAACTGTTTATGAGCAGTATTACAGAACTATTTTAAGAGTCCTGGCCGAACAAACATGACAAAAAGGACCCTGAGCTGCATCCATCTGGTTGGCGCCTTATGACATAACACGCCCTAATGTTTGCAATGTTATTGCTCAACATTTGGCCAGAAAGAAACGTCAAAAGATTGACTTTTTTCATTTCTCTCGTCTCAAAACTGAGCCGCGTGGGCAGCGTTTTGGTTCATCAACGACAGTCTCATGACTGAAGGTGGAGGCGGTTCTAAGACGATGTCAAACGGTTCCCAGCACATCTTACAGGACTAGCAGACACATTGGGATCTAGTGCATGCAACTACTTCGAAAAAGGCCATACCAACCATGACCCTGTTTCTCGTAAAATGTCCCTCCTTATGAATACACTTCGAGGTCTCATATCTTCGCCAAATACCAGGCATGTTGTGCATTGCTTCGTCTATTTGCTTCGGGATCTTAATGGTGAAGCCAAATTTCATCACTAATAATGACGGAATTCAGGTCACCATGCTCCGCTACCAGACGCTGAAGCTTCTGACACACGCCCATTCGTACCATCTTGTATTCAGGCATCAGCGATCTGGCACAGACGCGTCTAATGTGTAAACCATAGTGCAGAATGGTGAACGCACTGCTATGGGTAATGTGTAACATGCCTGCCAGTCTATCCACTCTTATTCGTTGAGATCTTCCCGAACAGTGACAGCAGCTGGTCCCATTCCCTGCGATGGTTGGAGGACCTGAACCGCCCTGTTTGTTGTTTAAATACAGCCCTCCTTAAACTTTTGGAACTACTGAAGTGCGGTTGATTGTGGCAGAACATCATCGCCCTATGCTTGCTGTAACATCGCGTACGCCACCATAAAGTATTTCTGCATACGAAAGCAAAATTTCAGAGCACGGTAACTGCTCATTACGAAGCTGACTAGCAAACACTCGCTCTTTGTTGGCATGCTCATACGTGCTTACAGTTTTCGTCGGTCACGTGAGATGTGGATTTCTCATGAAAATATGTTTCACAATCGTGTCTCCTTGTGTGACGAACAAAAATGTAGTCTTTATTGAGTAGCCCTCGTGTTTAGTATAATGTAAGAACTAAGTGTTATCTACCTTAAAACACTATTGTGGATAGCGTTTACTCAAATTGCTAATTTTCAAATTAATGTGGGCAGTCAAATAGAATCCTCTATAAGCTTAGTTACTTGAAAGGATGTTAAATTCGCAATACATTTTATGTATCTAAGGAATCAGTAGGTGAAGTGCGGGACAGTATTCGGTTTATATGAAAGTGTTGGCCCACAAAGTGTTATAAACCAATAAAACAAAATTCTTTTACTAAAGCTATGGAGGAAGGGGTCTTCAGGGTAGTTTTATGGGCAACACTTCATTGGGTCCCATTATGGGACTCCCGGAAAGAGCGTAAACTCAGAATGTTAAATGAAACGATAGTATACTATTTAGATAATCTGGTTGTCCTCAAGTTAAACAATCTTTATTCTAATACTTTTTCCTCTAAAGTGACACTCTGAAAAGCTATAAAGTGTTTAAAAGGTGACATAAAAGAAAAAGATAACAATAGCATCAATTTAAGTACTCAAAGTAAGCCTCTTTGGCATCTAAACACTTAGTAATTGTCCCTTTCTTTTTCTTTCCCCCTTTAACATTTGTCAACATAGAAGGAGCAACAGTGCCACAAACTTGGTATTCTCTTTGTTTGTAGGTGCTGTAGGCATGACTTTTTTACGTATTCCCATAAAAAGTCATTCAGAGATATGTTACGAAAATAGGTCCACAAGTTTCCTGCCTAACCATTTTCTAGGTATGATAAAGACAAAAACTATATTTCACTTTTCAGTATAGTTACCCTTTATTGCAATACACTTCTCACGTCTTTAAATTAACATTTCAACCTCCTCCCCCAAATAGAAATCTTGTCTGCAAAATGGGCATAAACAGCATCCACCACTTCATCACACTTAAAGTTCCTTCCTTGAAGGTTTTTCCTCGTGTTTTGAGAAGAGGAAATAGTCACTGGGAGCTAAATCTGGGCTGTAGGGTGAGCGGTCGATCTCCTTGAAGCGACATTTCTTCACAGCTTCCTTTGGAACGACAGCTGTGTGCACAGGAGCGTTGTCGTGAAGAAAGCGCACACCACCACTCAGCTTTCCTCGCGTTTTCTCTTTGATGGAAGCACATAGTCTATGCTGTAGGCCAGCATAGTACTCCCCATTTACTGTGGTGTTCCTCTCCTTGAAGTCAATGAATATATACCTTCACAGTCCCAAAAGATTGTGACCAAGATCTTGTTTGACTGAGTGACCTTGACGTTTAGAGGTGGTGCTTCGCCAGGTTTACGCCACTCCATTGATTCTCTTTTGGACAAGTGATCATAGTAGAGAACCATTGTTTCATTCCCTGTAACAGTGGTTTGAAGAACTTGTCTCTCGTTGCCACGACAGGAACTACAAAAATGCCTGACAACAGATTTTTTATTTGTTTATGTAAGGACGCTCTTTAACATCGCAGGTCATCAGCGTCCCATTCTATTCAGGGCGTGAAACGGCCAACAAATTTTGCTCAGAGGCCTCTTCTTTCAGGCTTGAGGTTCTTTTTCGTGCCGTAAATGTACGACACGGGACCCACGGCTTTGCTTCCCTTCCGAAGGAAGCCATACTTACGATTTTTACGCCCGAAAAAATCCATCAATCCTGGCCGGGTTTGAACCCTGACAACAGACGACTCGCTGCTTTTGGACTGAGGAAAGAAGTCTAGCTACCCATCTTGCACTGACCTTATTTATGTTTAAATGTTCATGAATAGTTCGAAGGACTGTTTTAGAAAAGCGCAACCTTGCTGCTATTTCTGTAACCTTGAGCCACCGATCCTCTATAATTTCTCCTTCCACAAGAGCAGGGGTTTTCAGGAGTGAGCACCTACAAGGGCCGACCTGCGCGCTCTTCGTCTTCAATGCTTTCTCCACCCATTCGAAATATTTGGCCCATTCTTTTACCGTAGAATATGAGGAGGATGCCTCCCCATATACACCGTCCAGTCGCTGTTAAATTTCTTTTGGAGTAAGTCCTTCCTTTGTGAAGAACTTAATAACAGCTGGATACTCCATTTTGAACAAGTCATAATCTTCTACACATAGCCTTCTTTATGTAACTGTATCTGAACAACTGAACACAGCGGAGTGGAAGTTAAAGCTGCAACTATTTACTTAACAGATAAGGTATGACACTAGATAAGGAATTTGTGAAGGGATACTCCTTATAGGCGAAACCGGAAACTTTTGGATCTACTCTCGTAGGTGACTATGGTGGCCTTGCAATAAACAACTCCAGCATATCAAAGCAATCTATCTCGTAAGTTGTCATTCAGCAATTCTCATTTGCGTTTTGCAAAGTGTTGCGGCACATGGCTTTGAAACTAATAGTTGCCAGAGGTTTTGGCATTTTTCTTTTCTTTCTTTCTAACTCGCTAAGTGTAATTAAGTGTTATTGTACGGTTTCATACCTCTAACTTCTCAGGGTTCCATTTTAGAAAAAAAAAATATATATATTTCAACCAAAATTGCTTAATTTTTGAGAATTAGAATATATAAAATGTGTATTATGATTCCATTTATAGGAAAAACTCAGCATTTGGTTTTATTGGTCCATTTAAAACATATTAAGCTTGTAACACTTTATGTGGGCCACTCTGTATATAAATGGTACAGTATTACAGTTCTGGAAACCATGCTATTCTCAAGATTAAAAAAAGTAAAATTGGGCTAGCCCCATGGTCTTGTGGTCGAGCCGCTTGCCTGCTAATCGCGAAATTTGGGTTCGATTCTCCATTTTTATATGGATGTTTTCCCTTGACTAGGAAAATTAAATTACCTTCTGGTTAGGTTAGTGATTGTAGGTTTACTGCTAGTAGCCCTTCCAGGTTCCCAACCACTGAAGTCGAATACTTTCTCTTTAGGTTGAAGAGGAATGTCACAAAAATTCAAAAGAACATTTGTGGTGGCCTTGGAGGGGTGTTAAAAAGAATGAGAATGGGGGGCGTTTCAGAGAAATGTGAAAATCTGTAGCTAATGTTGCAGAATATGTGTGTAGGAGTGTCTACAGCTATTGGCCTTGATATTCGCTTCACCTTTTTTGAACATCACACGTGTTCACTATGGAGCCTGTTACTACAAGGATCGAATTCTTTTCTTCGTTGAGGCAAGTACTGATGGTGCTTTTCAAGCTTGGTTTTCGGCAAACTCTGTCTGTGTGTTTATGTACCAAAAAAAAAAAAAAAAAAAAAACTGAAGCGCTTGGCTGTACGGATGACTTGAGACGTCTAGATAGAACATTTTCCCCTGCCGGAAAAAAAAAGGGGGGGGCGAAAAAGGTGAGACTTCTCTTGCATCTTTTTTTTTTTTTTTTTTTTTTATTTGTGGCATCCCTTTTTATTCCTGTGAGGAGTAAAGTTCAATCTTAAAAGTGTTCCCGCACGAAAAGTAGCTTCATTCCATACGCAGACAGCAGCAGTTGTGTTTTGCCAGTCTGTGGAATTTTTCGGGCAGGAATTTAAAAAGCATCACTTTAATGAATCCTCAAGTTTTTCAACATCTATTTCGTCACTCTTCGTGTTTTCGATTTTAATGCTGCCGTATCATTACTTACTATTCACCAACAGTGAACTGGTTGCGGGAAGATCTGGGAGTGTTAGCTTAAAGCTCTTCAGACATAATTTCTTCAATGGAGAAAGAGAGGAAAGCAAGTGTTCTTCTCCTACATCTCATCCCCCCCCCCCCCCCGCGCCGCTTCTTTCTTTTCTCCATGCTTTTCCCGTCTCACCACTTTTCTGCGGGCGCGCAATGATTCACTCGCTGGTTATCCCGCTTGCCTCTACCTAGTCGATCTAGGTTCATTCCCAGAGGCCGGATGTGGAATTTATGGCGTACAAAGTGACGTTTAGTTTCCTCGCTATTCATTCTATCATCTTTTTACAGTGCTGAAGTAATGTTAATGAGTTATCATAATCTTCTGCTTTAACTGTTTTTGTTCAAAATTTCTGCTACTCCAGTTAAACATCCCATGGAATTCTCATTAACTTTGATGTTCATTAATAAAAAGTATCCTTGCTTGCGTTAATTGGCTCATGACTTGTTCCTGTCATTTACTATTTGACTGAAAAAAGCGATCTTATTCACCATTTAATCCTTAACAGAGCATAACCAGCTCTACTAGTTGTAACTCAGAAATATTACTATAGTCTGGCAATCAGAAGGCAAGTGCGGGATGAAGTGCAAGGGGTCTTGAACTGTTTATCTGTACATGTACAAGTGTATGAGGGATACTCAAGCTGCCACAGGAATGAGGTACTCTCAGACTCATATCTTGCTCACCTGCTGGACTTTTAACCATGGGGGAGTATCTGACTGTTTATTTTTATCGACATGAACATGGAGGAGAAAATGTTTGCATAGCACATTCCTCTTGCTTGCCTTCTTCTGATTGCTAAACTGTACCTGAACAACAGTAATAAGTCTCTCTTATCTTGTGGAAAATGATACAATATGTTCTATTTGTCCCAATATTGTTTGAATTATTTTATCTATCATGAGATGACCTTGAGTGTGAGTAGCATATCTGCACTGAAACTAAAATTTACATAGACATAATTAAATGACTGACTGTATGCATGGCATTAATTTAAATATTAATGAGGAGGGAGTTATATCTTAGTTGTGGAAGTGTGCTGATATCATAAATTCTTTAGCAGCTGAGCCATGTGAGTTGCCATGCCAAGTGCTGAATCAGAGTATCCCCGGTGCAGGCAGCACATCAAGCAGCTCAACAGCCACAGCAGGTGCATCGTCAAGTTCAGCTAGTTCCACTGCCACAGCGGCTGCTGCCACTGCAGCAGCTACAGGCAGCACCAGCACTCCAGAAGTGGGTGCCAGCGGAAGTGGTGGTGGTAGTGGTGGTGGTGGTGGTAATAGTAATAATACCAGCAGTGGAGGTGGCAGTTCTAGCCACCACTCACCATACGACCTGCGTCGAAAGTCTCCCCCTCATCATGATGCTGCTGCAAGCACCAGCGGTACAACTACTGTTTCTGCTTCAACAAATTACTCTGCATCTATGCTCCCTGCCCGCAAAAGACCCCGGCGGACTTGTTCAGTTACAAATGAAAGTAAGCAACCATTTCTTAGTACATGTTCATTACTCATTTTACAATGAAAATTGAAGAAAGTATAAAAATGGTTAAAGGGGGTAGGAACATAAGGTGAGGGGCATAGCAGCTCTGGAGAGTCGAGAACTCCCAAATATTTGTTGCCAGACCTTCCACATTTTATGGTCTTCTGTTTCCAAGGGCAGGTGCATCCAGATGCACAAAAATCCATGCAACACATCAGGTGATTTAACAGAGCTGGCACTGTAAGGAATATAATGTATTCCCATTTCTCTCACCACATCCTCCAAAAAAGGGTTGAAGCAGATATATATCTTGAAACCTTATCCTGATACAGCCAGAGAGCTTTTTAGGTTCAAATCCCAGTTTAAAAGAATGTTAGAATTGTAACTGAGATCCCCAATTTCAATGAAAAGGCTCTCTGTGTTGCTGAATTTGAACCAGAGATAAGGGCTTTTAATATTCAAATAATCCCAAAGATACATTAATAGATGATATAGGTTTGCCTCTTTCTTGTCCTCTGGAATAAGTCCTTTTCTGACATTACCTTTTTTCAATTACACATAGGATACTTTTCTTGGATATAGTAAAACATAACTCTTATATTGCTTGATAATCACAAAAATAAGAGTATTTTGCATCGGGAAAGGGCAGTAATGTGCCTTTCCCAGAATGATTCTATTTTTGGTGCTATTTTAAATTATGAGCATGAGAGCACACTGCAGTACACTAGGTAAGTATCGCTCGCATTGCTGAAGTTAGATTCAATTCTGTAGGTTTAAGTGCAGTGCTACTGTAAACTTCTAAATTTGTTGCCATAGACTGCAAACTCTCTGTATCATACCTGCCACCTCAGTGAATGCCTAACTGATTTTCTAGGCAAGTGGATATGTTGCCCTTTTTAATACTGTATCCCTAAAATGATGCTGATACTGTGGTATAGTATTCATAGCTTAGAGCTGCAGAATTTTTGTCAATAACAAATATACAGAAATTTTATTTATTGTACTTAACAAACAAATATCAATCCTGGTTATGTTGATATACATATAAATTGCATAGTTCTAATTATTTCATGAAGCTGTAGTTTAAAGAACTGTTCTTATACAAAAATGGTGGCATATGGTTATCTTTATTGGGAGGAAAATGTAATTAGCAGTATGATGTCATTTTTAGTCACAAACTGTGTTTAATATAAAATATAGGCTACTAGTTTGTATAAAAAATCAGAAATCTTTCAGTACATACTCATAAATACTTAAAATCCTTTAGCTGCCTAGTAGTTGTCGTTTACCATTACCAATAATGTAAATATTTTTCATGAGGGACTGTATTAATTTTACAGCTTGCTGTGCAACATCTGCGGCTCATTATTTGCAGTACGAGTTGCCTGATGAAGTCCTTCTCACTATATTCGGCTACTTGTTAGAGCAAGATTTATGTCGTGTTAGCCAAGTATGTAAGCGCTTCCAAGCGATTGCCAATGACACAGAGTTGTGGTAAGTAAATGTGACCATTTTATTTTAGTTAAAAGTTTTAATTAGTATTTTTTACACTATTGTAAATTTTCATTGTTTTTTCATAAGTTAATTTGTGTAGTATGCACTTTCTGTAAAATAGTTTAGTGTACTGATATAACTAATTCCTTTATAGTTTTATAATTCAAAAACTAAACAAGCAAAATGCTGCATAATAAAGATTTTTCAATTGACATTTTCTTTACAACAGGAAGAGTTTATATCAGCATGTTTATGAATACGATTTGCCATTATTCAACCCAGCACCATGCCGTTTTGAGTTTCTATCACCAGAAGACTCGGAACATGCTAACCCTTGGAAAGAAAGTTTCCATCAGCTGTACCGTGGCGTCCATGTCCGGCCAGGCTACCAGGATCTTACATTCCAAGGACGTAACATCTCATATTTCAATACGGTGCAAGGAGCTCTGGACTATGCAGATGAAAGGGGCTCAGCAAACTCGGGAAATGGTGAAGCAAATGAAGGACATGGTGCTCTTGTGTTTCTCCATGCGGGAACATACCGTGGAGAATTCCTTGTTATAGACTCTGATGTGGCATTGATAGGTGCTGCTCCAGGAAATGTGGCTGAATCAGTCATTCTGGAGAGGGAATCTGAATCAACAGTAATGTTTGTGGAAGGGGCAAAACATGCCTATGCAGGCCACCTCACGCTCAAATTCTCTCCTGATGTTACATCAACAGTTCCACATCATAAGCATTATTGTTTAGAGGTTGGTGAAAACTGCAGCCCAACAATAGATCATTGTATCATCCGAAGTACTTCAGTTGGTAAGTGATAGCTTGCCTGTAATTTATCCATCTATTATAACCAGTAACTAGTTCTTGGCTTAAAGTAAAAGAGCCAAGCTTAGTAAAGTAGTATACAGAACCGATAAAGAAGTTAAAATTACATGTGTTAAAAGAAAATCTTGAAATGAGTTGTTTTAGTTTTTGTTCATATGTTTGATGTATGTAAAATATTAAGATCATTGTGTGATTGAATCAAACTAACATTCTTTTGCTCCACTTACTTGTTTAAATATATAGGACTGGTTTCATGAACCCTTTGTTCACATCGTCAGCCCATTTAATAAGTGGAGAAAAAGAGTGTTAGTTTGATTCAGTCACACTATGATCATAATATATGATTAGCTTCATTGTGCAATGTTTCAATTAACAATTTTGGTTATTAAATGTAATGTTTATTTAGTAAACAAGAAATTATAAGTACAATATACTTTAAACAGTATACAAGGGCTGTTTAATAAAGAATGATCATGATTTTTTACAATAATAATTTCTCACTCTATAATTTAACTTTATTAGATTAATATGTAATGTACATTATACTAGTTTCTTTGTTGTCACTTCTGGTTCCTGTCTATGAGAGCTATGCAAGTTGAGACATCTTCAGTTCTTCCTAACTACAGTAAAATGGAGGTGACACAAGACAGAATATATGCTGCTCTGAAATTCTGCCTTTGTCTCAACAAATCTTTATCTGAGGCCAATGAAATGGTACAATGGACCTATGGAAAGTTTATTCTTCCCTATAGCACAGCTTGAAGATGGTTTAAAATTGTTAAAAGGGAAAGGCAATCAATTTTAAAGGAAGTGGACCAGTGACTCCAGTTTATGCTCTAGCAAAAAAAAAAAAAATGACATTGCTGCTGTCAATGTGTGAGAGGATCATTCACTAACATCAAGAACATGCTCAGAAATTCTGAAAATTTCACTGAATGCCCACATTGGTAACTGAAAAATTGCATATGGGACATGTTTTGTGCACCATGGGCTTTAAGACTGCTGCTTCCCAAACATAAGGAAATTTGCATGTATTTTTGCAATCAGTTGAAGATATTACAGGAAGATGCAAAGTTTCTTTCAAAGGTAAAAAGCTGATAAAAGTGTGTGTAAATCTCCATCACCAATATTAAAAGAAGCAAAATAGTTGCTTCTGCTGAGAAAATTATAGTCGTATCATTTTTTTGATATAAAAGGAATGGTTTACCAGGTTATATCTGTACACACAGCTACAACTAGACAAGACTACAGAGATGTCCTGAAAACTCTTTAAGGCCACATTTCCACGCAACAAGCTGAATGCTGCATCATGATATATACTGCCACACGTCACAAATGTTGTTGCTGAATATCTCACAAAAATCAAAGTGAAGTGCATCACTCATCCTCCCTTTAATTCAGATTTAGCTGAGGGTGCCTTGTGAGAGGCATTTCTCTTCATCAGAAGCAATGGTGAAGGCTGTGAAGATGATTCGTAAATACCAGTCAAAAAGTGGTTTCCATCATGTATTTGAAGACTGGCAGAAGCTCTGAAACAGGTGCATTGTATCCAACAGAGAATACTTTGAGAAAGATCATCAAAATTATGAGGTATGAGTAAAGGTATGCTTATTCTTTGTTGAACAGTCCTCGCAAAACTGTTAAACAGTTTAAATATTAACTATAAGAACAATGGCATCTGACTATATTTTCTCTCTTATCTTTTTTCCACTTAAACGAAAAATTTCTTTACACAATTTGAGTCTTTATTAAACGTTCTTGTATAGCAACTCCTCTCTTTAGAACAATTTTAACTTGGAACATTCAATATACCAACCTTTGTACGACTATTTTCACATCCAGTCAAACCTTGGAGTTTTCAAAAATCTGAGGTATAGAAGATATGAAAAACGGTCTCCAATATCTTAGTTATATAAATTCATAATTAGTGCCATTTCTAGCCTCCCTCAGCACTAACACTAAGATTGTCTTACTTAAATTTTACTTAGGAAACTACAGGCATTTGACTGGTAATATATCCTATTATAATTTATTAAATATGTTCTCTCTAACTCCACTTATTTATACAACTTTAGGATATGTTTCGGGGACAATCACTCTCATCATTAGCTGTTTAAAAACATAACCTTTACCATAAAGCGCTCTGTGATATTGCTTTGGAAACTTAACTCTTGTTTACCTCCTGATGAATAGCTGCATATTTACACAGAGAGATGAGTTGGCAGCCCTGATGGTGGAGATCACATGCCAGGATTTGAGCTCCAACTTTATTAAATATTTATTCTCTCACATCTATTTATCTTAGAAATATTGAATAGAACGTACCTTAAGTATCTTTTCTTATCTATTATCTATTATATTGAATTATTATTAGTGTTTATACTCCAGTTAGGCAAAACAACCATAATATGCATGACCGTAAAATTACCTGATAATCCGCCATATTAGTTTGGTTTGATTTGTGTATCTAGTATAGATTCTGTTTTTCGTTTCTGTCTCTTTTTCATTCATGTTAAGTATAGTTAAACCCGTGGCTAACGATTTGTTAGTCTCGAGTTAAATCAGATTTATAGTTGGTGTGAAACAATATCTTGAATTTTGTGCTGTGTGTGTTAAGTGTAGCTCATGTGACATAGTTTTGTGTGATGTGTGAAGGGTAATTTAGCCTCTATATGGGAGTTTTGTGTTGTGTGTGGTTGTTAAGTGTAGCTTATGTAGTTTAATCTAGTGTTGTGTCCGAGTTTAAGAGCAAAGTGTGAAAATGAGTGCTAATAGTGTGATTTGAGAGGTAACTGTGGTGCGTGTCGTAGGAAGGTGAGTTCAGGTGTGTTTTGTGATGGATGTCAGTTTTGGTTCCATTGGACCTGTGCTAAAACTAGCAGTGATATGTTATTACTTCCGACCAGTGGTATTGTGAACTTTGTAAATATAAAGTCCTAGTTGTGAAGCAAGATGAAGCTATTCTCCAACTGCGAGAGGAACTGGCACATGGAAAGATGCAGATTGAGAGCTTTTGCTCACCAATTAAAGTAAATAGTAAATCACCTGAATTCAAGGTTGTGCCAAGGAACAATCGCAAGAGGAGGAGAGTATTCTCTGCTGTTGATGCTACCAATATTCCTCTGGTGAACAGATCTGTACTTGGAACATTGGAAGCTCACCAGAGCTCAAGTACTCCAGTAGCAGATGCTAAGCCTAAGGGGAAGAGCAAGATTTTGTAGTTAGGTAGTAGTCATGGGAGGGGCATAGCATCCCTATTGAAGTACAATTATGATGTGAGCATTTTTAAGCCAAGTGCTGGACTCGCTGATGTCGCATAAGACTTGGAGAAACTAACTGCTGATTTCAGTAAGAATGATCATGTTGGAATTGTTGGTGGTGCAGATAATAGCCTTGAGATAGATAATAATTATCAGATTGAGCATCAGCGCTAAAAGCAGGCATACCAATGTGAAGTTTCTGGACTGTTAGATAGGCATGATAGGCCTCTGCTTCATAGGAGGGTGTGGAGTAAGAATCTGTAGCTTGAGCATGCATTGATGACATCCACAAACTCCCACATTTGTATGATAGATGAAAATCACCTAGGTAGAGATAACTTTACTGTACATGGTTACACTTGAATTCTAGAGGCAAAAAGCAGCTTTCGCTCCTTATTGCTGACAGAATCAAGGGTGAGATTCCTGTTGTTATAAATAGTTCAAGGTTCCGTTTTTTAGGATGAAGACACCTGATCGACCAGAAATTCATCAAACCAAGCTTAATAATTGTTAATGTTAAATCAATGATGATTGCACAGAAAATGAAGTAAAATTGAAGACTATTCAACAAGCAATAAAAAAATCTCTCCATATTTCATCAAAACATTAGAGGACTGAAAAATAAAACAGATGAACTAATGAACAGCTTAACTTGTGACCATATAAAAACCATATATTATCTGCCTATCTGAACATCATTTGAAACAACAGGAATTTCATAATTGTCATTACATGGTTATTGTCTGGGAGCAGGAGCTTCAAGGAAAAAAAATAAATAACGGAGGAGTTTGCATTTATGTGAGGCAGGATGTACCATATAAAACGTTAGATGCATCAAAACTTAATTCACAACAGGACATTGAAATATACCATCCAATTGGATAGCAAAAATAAAAAAATTATTATAATTGCTATTTATTGCTCACCATTAGGAAACTTTGAAACTTTCTTGATGAAACTTGAAGATGCCTTAAACTTTTTATTTAAGCCTAAGCATGAAATAATTATATGTGGGGACATAAATGAATTCACTGAATTCCCTTCTTACTGCATATAATATGGTGCATACAATTGATTGATAAAAACTCTAGCACAGCAATAGATAATATATTTGCAAATTCAGACAAACTGTCATTATATTCAGTGTCTCCATTAATCAATGGTCTCCCTGACCATGATGTTCAAGTAATAGTGAAAAAAAAATCTACAATAAAACTCAAAGAATGTTACAAATACATAAAATATAGAGATATTAATGATGCTAACCTCAGTAAAATGGCTGAGACACTTCAAGAATCATGGAATAGTGTCTTCAGTGCAAATGATGTTAATAGTAAATTCAAGAATTTTTTACTGATTTTTAAATTGCATTTTGAAGCATGTTTCCCACTAAAAATTAAAAAAATTATCATTTGAGCAGACAATGGTTAACCTAAGGAATTAAAAAATCTTTTCAACAGAAAAGACAATTATGTAATGAGCAAAAGTTCAGTTAGGACCCTAAATTAAAAATATATTTTAAAAAGTATTGTAATATACTTGGGAAAGTCTTAAAAGATGCGAAAGGTCTCCATTACCAAACACTTATCAGTCAGTCAAAAAACAAAATAAAAACTATCTGGAATATAATAAAACAAGAAACAGGCAAAAATTTGCAACAAGATGATGCAATAATCTTATGCATTAACAATCAAGAGATACAACACCCTGCAGTTATAGCAAATGTGTTCAATGATTACTTTCTTAATGTAACAAAAAATTTAAATTTATATTCTGGTGATAAAAGAGATGCATTAAAAATTTTATAATGAACAACCCCCGTCTAAATAATTGAAACCAGATATCGCTACCCCACTAGAAATTAGTAATATCATTTGAACACTAAAATCAAACAACTCTTCTGGCTATGATCAACAGCAAAGTCATTAAGGCCTGTGCAAAGGAAATTCGTACCCCCTTTAGTCACTTGTGTAATTAATCTTTAACATTGGGTGTATTTCCTGAGAGGCTAAAATATTCAATAGTGAGGCCTCTGTTCAAAAAGGGAGAAAACATAAATGTCTCTAATTATAGACCTATAGCTATTTCACCTATATTTTCAAAGGTATTTAAGAAAGCAATGTACAATAGGCTTTACTTGAAAGTAACAATATTCTAGTTAGTGATCAGTTTGGCTTTAGAAAAGGAACTTCAACAGAAAATGCAATCTATAAACTTTCTAATGAAATTTTAACTGCATTTAATGAAAGAGCACATATAGGAGGAATATTTTGTGACTTGGCAAAGGCTTTTGATTATGTCAATAATGAAATTCTGATAGATAAATTAGCTTTCTATGGAATAAAAAACCAATATTTAAATGGTTTATATCCTACCTTGACAAAAGGAAATAAAAAGTAGTGATAAATTGTCCCTTAAAAAATAAAAACAATGCATCAGAGTGGGGAATGATTAACCATGGAGTGCCTCAAGGATCTGTTCTGGGTCCGCTTCTTTTTCTGATATATATAAATTACCTCTCCTTATCTATCCAAGATGTAGGAAATGCTGTTCTATTTTCAGATGACACAAGCATATTGATAAATGAAAAGAGCCTTAATGATTGTGCCATTAATTTAAATCTGGTTCTGAGTTCATTTCGTGTATGGTTCAAAGCAAACAAATTGTCTCTAAATCTAGATAAAACAAATGTTATGAAATTCATTACTCACAGATCTCCAGATCCACAATTACAGATAGGGCATTATAACAGTGTACTTTCACAAACCAAATATATTAAATTCCTTGGTTTAATAATTGATAACCATCTGAATTGGAAAGATCACATTGATCTTATTACACCTAAACTAAGCAGTGCATGCTATGCAATACGTGCATTAGTAATGTTGGAGTCAATTAAGACTTTAAACAAGTTTATTATGCTTATTCCAACTCACTAATGATGTACAGTCTAATATTTTGGAGAAATTCAGTTAAAAGTGAACGTGTCTTCCTGTTACAGAAAAAGGCATATGAATAATTGCTGGTACACATAGTAGACATTCATGGAGACACCTCTTTAGGAAATTTGAAATTTTAACTCTTCCTTGTGAATATATTTTATCCCTCATGAACTTTTATATAAGAAATAAACAAAAATTTGTTCAAAATCAAAATATACATGACAAGAATACTAGACAAAAAGCAAACCTACATTGCCCAACTTCAGCACTTTCATGCCTTTCAAAAAGGCATTTATTATGAATGCATTTTAGTACACAATACTCTTCCCTCTAACCTAAAAGCCTTAATAAGAAATGACAATTCCTTTAAATCTGCTCTTAGAAAATACCTTTGTAAAAAGGCCTGCTATTCTGTAAATGAATATATGAGTGACAATATTATACTGCACAATATATCAATGTATATGTAAACATGTATATAATAAAATTTGTTTGATTAAGTGACTTGTCTGTTTTTGGTTGAGCTGTTCTAGGTGTTCTTTTTTATTTTTATTGTAATTATTTATGTAGATATAGACAAATTTTGTAAATGTAGATTGAAAACTACTGTGGCAATTGTATATGACAAGTTCTATGTACGCAGGTCTCTGTGACTACTCCAAGAACTCAGTGAATGCTCCAGGATCTAAACTAATCTAATGGGTCCTTGTTAGATTTTTCTCAAGGTGCTGGTGCTAGTGTTTTTAGTAATTTTTTTCCTTTTACCTGTATGTTGGATGAACTTGAGGCTATACATGTAGCTCTCCAACAACTTGCTGCGCGTAATATTCCTTTTGAGCAGATAGTAATATTTTCACATTATATTTCTGATATACAGGCTTTGTGAAATATCCAGGAGAGTACAAGCTCCTGTTTAGAGATCTAAAGGAAAATTTTAAAAGAGATTGAGAGAAGAGTTGCTCTTCAGTAGGTGCTGTCTCATTACGGTCTTCAAGGAAATGAGAAGGTAGATTTTCTAGCGAAAAAGGAACTGGTATTCTTCAAAAGACTTGCAAAGACTTGCCACTTCATTCTGCTAAATTAGAGATTAAGAGAAATTTCAGACAATCGTTTTATTATGTGGCTTTTCACTCTTCTGAAGATAGCCTTGAAGTGTACTGTGTTCCAGATTCACCTCAAGCTGCAGCAGTTTAGACTTTTGACCGGACATGACTGTCTGTGTGTATTTGTGTCGTTTTAACCTAGATACTTTGCCTGATTGCATTTTGTGTACTTCTGAACAACCCATGACTGCTGCTCATCTGGACAAGTGTTCTGCAGTAACAATTTGGACTGCAATGTTAAAAAACATTGGAGAGTTCATAGCCTAATGACCTAATGGTCATTGGCTTAGCATTTGTTAAATAATTAGCTGTTGATCAACTACTTGAATTGGATCCTAAAGTGCTTCTGTGACGGTCTCTGATGGTTTGAATAAGAACTTGTAAGTTCATCTGTGAATAGAACATCAAAATTCCTTAAATTTTTTGAATTTTTCCGGAAGTAGAAAATTTTTTTCCAAATAGATAGTTCTGTTGGGTTGTGAAGTTCTTTCAGCAGCCTCTGGTTTAATTTTGTGACTTGTGGCCCAAATGAGCCATCACTGCTGATTTTATCAATTTGTTGATTTGTAAAGTGTTCCTTTCTACAAATTTCTGTTTGTTTTTCAGATATATTTTTTATTAAAATCTGCACATTTAATTTCATAAATTCCTGAGTTCTGTTCTATTAGTATGATGTCTTTTACTGTGGATCCTAATACATTTTTGATATATTTGTTCTTTGGGGCTAACTTTATGCCATGTTCTTTGAATATCCTATTGATTTGTTGTGGTAAGATGGATTATATGTGAAACTTTTGAATTAATCTTGTTAAAAATCATGTTGTATTTTACATTATTTTAAATTTATTAGCTAAACTATCAAATATTAATACTAATATAATGTTTACATAATAGATATTTGAATAAATCAATCATTTTTGTTAAAAGGTTATAATATCAACAGTACTATATGTTAAAAATCATACTATATGTGTTCTTTTAAAATAAAAAATAGTGTTTTACTTACAATTATGTCTTTGAGCAAAAGTGTAGTTTCTTTTGCCTCATGCTTTGCAGCATCCTATTTTCTACTTAGTTTTCAAGCAAGTTTATAGCTTAAACACACTCACCTGAGATTTCACTTTTTGAACAATTCCATTAAGTTCAAATTTGTATTTGAACTTGGTGCTTTTCTTAAACTAATCAGTCCCCATCTCTATAGCAAAATTATTTGTCTCTTCATGAATTATGGAGCCTTAGAGTTGAACGCTTTTGTCCTTCATACACTGAAACATCGCTTTCTCCAATTGAGGGCGATTTGAGGTTTAAAATCTTTTCTTTCTGATACAAAATGGGACCTGCTCAGGCTTATTAATAAATTTTGTTTTTTAAAATGATTAATAGAGTACATATTAGCTGGAATGCTGAATCCCACTCTTATATTTGCCTTTTTACTCAACCTTTTTTGCACTTTATGAATCATTTGCAACTTTTCTTCACTTACAGTAAAAGTCTGTAGTACTCATATCTTCTCCATGGTGTTCACTTGACTATAGCTTATGCTAGACTGAACACATCGAAAATTGTTTCCTTTCATTAATATTATCATGTCCAAATCTTGACTGATTGTACCTAATAAGATTGTAATATTTTACTTAAAGCATTTAAAAAAAAATCATTAAAACTTAGTTAGTGTATGGCAACTTTAAACAAAAGAAAGTCAAAATTGTCCACAGACTACTTTGCTTTTCAGGATTTTAACATTTCATAACAAATCATAGCTTAAGAGTAGTTTGAAAAGAATAGAGTTTGAAAACATGTTGCATGCCCTCCCTTATCCCATTACAGTGATGCTTACTGTATTGCACTTGCACTGTACTCACATGTACTAATTAACAGGGAGGGACTAGCAATTTTTGCAATAGTATTTAATGCTTTTTTTCACTGCTGATTCATCATAGGAGGTGGACACTGATAATACACAGATGAAATGATTTATATATGTGTGTATATATATGAAAAATAAAAATAAAAAAACACTATTAACAATATAACAAATTAACACTAATAATAAAAGTAGATAAAGATAAAACACTGAGAAAGAGTCACCAGTGGTCTAGCTTTTTGCCATTGAAGAACTCGCAGTAGTTTGAAATACAGCAATTTCAAGTGTGACTCTTTCTCAGGGTTTTATCTTTATCTACTTTTATTATTAGTGTTAATTTATATATATAAAAGCATTCCAAGCCTAAATTTAGTATGTCTTCGTGGTAATTGACATTTATGAGAACTGAGAAAAATGACAGTCAGGGAGGACAGTTTTGGCAGGAATGAAACTTGGGCCTCCTGTTTAGAAGTCTCTACCTTAATGACCTTGGCAACCCATTTTGGTAGCAATAATGGGTTGATTCCCAGATAACATTTCCAAAGATTGGAAAACTATAATTACAATGCTTGTTAAAGTAATTGTGCTTTATCAAACCAATTCATTTGCACTTTTATACATTCATTTTCATCTTAAATTCTAGTTAAAGAATATTTTTATACTTCTGAGATGAGAAAGATTCTTCAAGATATCAGAAAATTCTAAAATAGAACTTCCAGTAATAGAAACAATTATTATGTATAAATTATATATGATTCAGATGAGAGATGTCAAAAATTCCAGTTAAAATGTTGTGACTTGCAGAAGAAGGTAGACTGCATTATATGATTATTTTTCTCACCCTAAAATATGTATATGTATGTGTGTGCGCCTGCGTCTGCTTGTGTGAATACTTCCTTTACCCTTTATATTCTCATATTCTTGCTCCGAAGCAAATTTCTCTTTAATTTAGTTCACTTTACCAGTGTGTGTGTTTTTTTCCCAGTTACTCTACTGAAAACAGAATACTAATAACTTCTTTTGTACTGTATCACTGAAAATATTTTATAAGAAAACAGCCTCTTCTGTTTGAGTGTGTTACAGTGTTTTTCACTCCATATGGACTGATTTCATGAAACTGGATTATAATAATATCTGGACTAAGAATTATATCAAATATATGTTTTTATTAAGTAGGCATATATCAACCAAATATTGGTGTTTTACAAATCTCCTTAAAAAAAAAAAAATAGCACAGGCAAAGTTTTTTAACACATATTCATACATACTTGTATATTAGTGCACATATATTTTGTGCTTTTTACATTCTTGTTACTTTCATCACATATGTGGGAATCAAAACTTTTTTTCAAGGCTAATTTTATAAACCCAAGTCAAAGGTTAAAATTTTATACAGTTCCCACTTCTGGTCTAACAAGACAAGAGATTTTTTAATTTTACATCCTTTTTCTGTTAGCCAACAAAGAAAAAGAAACTGAAATTCATCATATATCTTTTCATACTTTTTAGTATGAGTATGCCTGTAAATATGATATATTTGAGTAAAATTACATTCAATTTTATATATTGCTTTAGTACTATTTTATGAAGCAAATAATATTTTAATTCAAAATCATCATCAAATTAAACGTCATAACAACTGGTGTTGTCTTCCAGAAACCAAATTCCATTCTTCTTACGTCCAACCATTGATCCAGTGCCATCTGGTCTCTTGTACATCCTCATCTAAGTCGTCTTCCTTTGTTGGGCTTTTTTTTGTTTGTGCTGGTAACCACTCCATTATAATTTTTGGTAATCTTAAATCTGGCATTCTTTTGACATGCTCATACCATGTAATATTTTCCTTTTTCTATGATATCTAAAATGTCTGGTTGCTCTTGTACTCTCATAATTTCCTTTATCAATTTATATCTTATTTTTTCCATTCTAGGTTTTCCAGCTGATCTTAAAATATGTATTTCTGTGCTTAAAATTGTTCATATTTCCCTATTATGAATTTGCTAAAATTTTGCACTATGTGTTTAAATACAGTGAATTATGGTTCAATATATTTGTAAATTCTGATTTATGTGGTATTTCTGCTCCCCCAAATTGAACTTAAGTACTTATTGCTTGTTTTATTTTGTGTTCTGTTTTTAATTTCCACTGTATTATCTCCTGCATGCTCAATTTTTATACCTAAATAACGACTTTCGATACTAGGTTTTAATTCGCTATTATCGAAGTTTAATTTTTGCTTTTCATCTCCTATGCATTTAGTTTCATTATGGAAATTGTTCTTTTACTTTTCTTACCACATTCCGTATCATTATGATCCTGTGCTAACAATACCGGGGGGGGGGGGGATCTAGTTAGTATCTCCATTTGTTGACATTTTCTTCTCCAATCTCTTAGTATGCATTCAACATATATTTTGAACAGTGTTGGGGATAAACTGCATCCTTGCTTTAAACCTTTTGTAACTTTAAAGCCCCATGTGATCTTATTTCCAAAACTGAACATTTTTATAGTGATATAGCTTCGATCACCCTTGTAATAATGGTTGATTCATCTAAAACTTTCCTTAACATTTTGAGGACACATGCTTTGGTTAAACTGAGGAAGATATGTAATTTATTTGAATGAATAAATGAATGAATTTCTTTCTTTCTTTCAATTCATATGCCGATATAATATTTTTAACATATAAATATAAATTTCATGCAGTTTTAACAAACAATAAACATGTTAAAATCAAAGTAACAATTTACATTTCCATATTCTCAGTACATGTAAACTTAACTACTGTTAAAACCTTAAATTTCCACCATAATAATCTTGAATTTATGGAGTAGCATTCCTTCCGTACCCCATTACAATTGTTGGAAATATATATTCACTCAGTCATTAACAATATTATTTCCATTTGTTCTGCCCACCTTCCATAATCTTTTTTGTCTCACAATCCCGATTTACTTTCCAAGTTTTTTATATTTTCATCTGATTTTAAATTTAAAGTTCTTCTCCTTTTTTCATTGTTAAGTTTTTCCTCTTTCATAAAAGGAACTGTTCCCTCCAAACTTGGTTAGTGTAAATAAATACAATGCCAAGTACTCTCTGCATCTTCACATATTGAGCATATCCCCTTAATATATTACTCCTGTTGTAAACTATGGCATTCCTTCCCTCCCTGCCTTATCGCAAGTTTCAATGTATCTTTCTCTTTCCCAATCATTTTTTAGTGTGCTATATAATTTCAGAGCTTTTTGACAATAAAACTAGCCTGTATTTCCTGTTTCTGAATATTCTTAATTCTTGGTTTTCTCTCTTTTCAAAATGTTTTACCCATTCTTTCCTCCTTATACCATATTAATCCCATACCAACTTCTTGTAGAATATTTTGGTTTTTATATATTCAATTTTCTCTGCCCTTAATTCTTTCTTGTGTTTCCAAACACTGTTTAAATCTTTTATTTAGTAATCGTTCTTTTCATTTTTGCTTATGCTATTTATATTGCATTTTGTCATGAACTTATGTATTGAGCCATTTTAAGAATAACTGTTTTTCTTCTTTCTTCCTCTATATTAGCATTCCTTATTATTTTTCTTTCCTCCATTCCCATTCTCATCTAATGTTTTATAGGCTTTTCATGAATGTACTTATTATAATTTTAATATACATTTTCTGTATCAGTGCTCTAATTTTATTATTCAATCTCACCTGATATATTTTATACTTTCATTTTGTAGGCTTTCATTATTATATTTTCTTTCTATTTTTACTCTAATTTTTTTTTTCATTTTCCTTGAGTTTGTCTTTGTTATTAAGTATACAAGAAAACAAAAATATTTCAATTACTATCCTAAACTTAGGTATTCATTTTTTTACACTAGACTCCATTTACTTACATAAAAGTAAGTTTAGGATATATTACCACTGTTGTCAACAGCGTCGTAAGTACAATATTTCAATTACTAATTTGTAATCTGTTCCAAATTAGATCTTCTATATGCTCTGACATTTTGTATCAATTTTATCTTTTGGTTTACTATTATGTAATTAACAGTGGATTTTTATTTTGGGTTGGATGCTCCCATGAATATCTTTGTGGTTAAAATATCTGTTCTATATTTTTAAGCAATGTTTATGTACATAATTCAATTTATGTTTTATGCAAAATTTCATACTACTGAATCTTCAGAATGCCTTTCTGTTCAGAATGTAGATTTTTAAATAATTTTAGTTTTCAAATTGTGCCTAAATCATAAAAAATGATGAGAAAGAAATAGGCCATTATCTACCGATTATTTCCATGTTGGTATAAATCTCTATGGTAAAATGCAATTATTTTAGGCTATAGACTGTTCTTTATGCATTCAAGAAAATGAATAGTTACTTTCGTACAGAATTTCATTAAATGAGAATATATTTGACTCCATTTAAGGAATTAAAGTGTTAAAAGTGTTTAGTAAATAATGCTTTAAGATGTTATGAACTTCTATTTAGAGTCACTATTGCACAAGAAGTTTTTCTAATTGGATGTATCGTGTAAAATAAAACATAAAAAAATATTGCAAAGTGCTACACTTACAAGAATTGTAAGAACCAGTAGGATGATTTTCCTAAAAAACCATCATGGTTTTAATCCTATGTGTTATTAAAAATAATAAAGTTAAGATGTTTAGGTAGTAAGAAACAAAAAATGAGACACAGCATCAAGTTATACCATTAGTTTTAGTTCTATAATGCATATAGAAGTACACATTTCACGGTTCTAAGGCATTCTATTGTGCATATTTCAGGTGTTTTTATGCATATAATTTCCAGGGCTATAATTACATATGTCATTCTAAAAAGTATGATAAACTGATGTTAAATATCTTTTAAAAAAGTAAAATGATTGTAATTGAACGAGATAAATACTAACCAACATTTTTTATTCTACAGTAGGTGCAGCAGTCTGTGTTAGTGGTATTGGTGCAAATCCTGTGGTCAGGCACTGCGATATCAGTGATTGTGAGAATGTGGGACTTTACGTAACAGACTATGCCCAAGGAACGTATGAAGATAACGAAATAAGTCGAAATGCATTGGCAGGAATTTGGGTAAAAAATTATGCAAATCCTATAATGCGGCGGAATCATATACATCATGGTAGAGATGTTGGAATCTTTACATTTGATAATGGATTGGTGAGTTTTTCTAGTTACAGCTAAAGTATTTATGTTAACATTAAGTCCATATAAAAGTTTTTCAATTTTTTATGAGGAAATCACTGAAATTTCACTAATTTTGTTCCACTTATTTTTACACATTTCAAAGGCTGTTGCCTTAATCATCAGCATGGTTCCATTAAAAGTGTTTAGAAACATGTCATGAGATACATTGCTCTT
The DNA here is from genome assembly GCA_030762175.1 of Metallyticus violacea. Taxonomy (NCBI): domain Eukaryota; kingdom Metazoa; phylum Arthropoda; class Insecta; order Mantodea; family Metallyticidae; genus Metallyticus; species Metallyticus violacea. The sequence continues at coordinate 102,988,009 of CM060832.1, forward strand.
TTACAGTTGTCTGAAATGCAGTAGATGTTATATATACATTTCTAAGCTTAGCATGAATTTTTCTGACATTACATTTTGGTATAAAAATGCTGATACTCAAGAGTATCATCATAGTAATATATATGCTCTAATGTTGTATCCTTTAATTTTGGAAAAAATGTCTAAAGGTATATGTATAGTTTCTGTGATGAAAACTTATTCTAAATAGATATAATTTGAAATTAATGAAGCATGGAAATCTGTTCATTAACATTGAATATACTGATCAGGAAAACTTAGGATTATATATATATAGTGTTCTTGTAATAAAATTGCAGATTGGTCAGTTGTTATTTTGTGAAAATGTTTTCTTTTGCTAACCCTTGGTTCTCCTGCTTATATAATTGTTACTAACATTCTAACATACTAACAATTAGGTAATTATATAAGTTTTTAGATAATTCAACTTCAAAAAATGTTGAAATGCCATAGCATTTCTGGCATCCAGTCTAGATGCATTTACTTTTTCCAAACTTTCAAATGCCTTTTTGAAACATTAAGTGTACATCATGTGGTATTTCCGTAGTTTTATCATTGTATAAGAAATCCTGTTTTAAATTTGGTGAAGATTAAATTAACATTGATCTTTATTAATTACATTTGAACACTAAATATTGCTACAGTTTTTGCCATGTAATTATTATATCTCTTTTCAGGGCTATTTCGAAGCAAATGACATCCATAATAATCGTATAGCTGGATTTGAAGTTAAGGCAGGTGCAAATCCTACAGTTGTACATTGTGAAATTCATCATGGACAAACTGGTGGTATTTATGTGCATGAGAATGGTTTGGGTCAGTTTATTGACAACAAGATCCATTCAAATAACTTTGCTGGTGTGTGGATAACATCCAATAGCAATCCTACTATTCGAAGAAATGAGATTTATAATGGCCATCAAGGAGGTGTATATATCTTTGGAGAAGGCAGAGGGCTTATTGAACATAATAACATATATGGTAATTACATGAAAATTATCTTTTTTATTCTCGTTATTTGTTCTGAGAGTCCTGTTTGTTGTAGGTATGCTTTGAATTAAATTGAAATTATCAAGTACTGCTTTACAAGATATTGTGAAACTTGTTTTATTTTTATGTTGCACATTGCTGAGGTCTTTGAAGTCAGAAGTGGAACCTGTGGGTAGTGACCAAAGACATATACAAAAATATTAGAGGTAGAAAACTTAAAATTTTTGGAGTTGAATTCTGATTTGTGATCTAAAAAGAGCAAAATAAGGAATTTATTAATTCAATTTCATTTAAAACTTGTTCCATGACTATAATTATGATGAACAAGAAGGAGAAGAACCACCCTCCTACTTTCTCATGGATGGAAATCTTTAAAAGTCAAAGGAAGAATTTTATTGCATGTGAAGTCAAAATATAGATTTCTTCTCTAGCTTTAAAAATTACTCTATCCGTTTGTTGTGTTTAGTTTGTTTCCTTGGACTTTGTGTGTTATTTGATGGGCAGAACACAACAGGAAATCTAACTGACTTATAAAGAAACTGCAGAAAAAAATTAAGGATTCCATTAGCTTTCAATGAAACTGCATGACTTAGAATTTCTGCAAATCTTATATTTAAATGGAAAAAGCTTGGGACAAAGCCAAAATTGATTTATTGAAAAGAATATATAATTCCAATTATGAACTTTTTTGTGTTCTTAGGCAGCATATGACAAAAAGCCAAGCTGTGATAATCTGAAATAAAACTTTATTAACTACTAACTCTGATAGTATATAAAAGAACTGAACTGATGATTTCTTTACAATTCTAATGGAGAGCATCTAATAATCATTCATGTAGGAAGAAACTGTGGGTTCATGCCAAGTTCTTGAATGTATAAATCAGAATAAAAAAAAAAGTGAGGATATTTATGTAAGATGATGAGTATTGATATAAATATGTCGAATAGGTAGCTCAATACATAGCTTTCCCTATATTGCCAGGCTGCGGATCAGGTGCACTGTACAATATCTATTATACTGGGGTTTTTATGCTCCAAAACTCCAGCATTACTTTCACTTTCATATTATCTTAAGTTTGTCTTTGGTGTGGGGATTGTTCCTATTTAAATGAAACCATGTCTCATGTGAAAAAAACTATTAAATGTGGGTCAACAGTACTGTGAACAATATTTTGTAAAATCCATTTACAGAAATTTACTCATTTTTCATTGTTGTAAGGTTGTAATTCTGTAGGGTTTCAGTTTTAAAAGTATAGCAGCTGTATGAACAGAGTTTTTTTGAAACACCCACTTGCTGTGAAACATGTCTTAGAGACTTTATAGGAGAGTGTTCAAATGATGCACCAATTTTATCAATTTTTTCCTCTGTTAGAACATTTCTTTTTTGCTTCTTAGGTTTAGCATTTAGCGACCCTGTTGTCCTGAATGTATTAACCATACATCTAACAGTTTTTCTGCACGGAACTGGAATACGAGAAAATTTCTCCTGAAATTGCCTACACACCTGTCTACCTGATTTACCTTTTACACACAGACATGCATGCACACACGTGCACACTATATATAAAAATTCTTTGTTCAAGCATGAATTTTTGGTAGGTATTTCAGTGAACAAATAAGAATAATCTAATGCAATTCATACAGAACATACATGTCTTGAATAAATTTTCACTTTTGAACTGCACAATGAACAAACTGGTCTTTACAGCTCGAATAGAAGGCAGCATTTGACACAGTGTAATACAGCTGATTAACATACCCTTGAGCAGGTCATTCACTCCTAGTGCGCTACTGGAATAATACTGAAATCACATCAGCGCAAGCAAACTACATATATGTGCAATCTATAGCTTGGCTGTAAATGGAACGTTGGTGTAAAATTGATTCCAAATTTGCCTACAAATTCTGTTGTAAATAGTAGTACATCTTATCATAGCATACGAATAAACAAATTGCATATACAGTAGAACCTTGATTCCTGTTTTTGGAGGGATCAGGGTAAAAAAATGATAGATACGGGAAATGCATAAAATGTTTAAAAATAAATAAAGCAGTATATAAGGAAATATATATTTTGCATCAATTTTACATGTTACCATGTACACATTTTACACTTTGTTGTAGGTCCTGGTAGTCTAGTAATAATCATACTTGTCTTGTAGACCCAAGATCGAAGGTAACTCCCAGTCAGGGTTGATGGATTTTTTTCGGGCATAAAAATTCTAAGTATAGTTCCTTCGGAAGGAAAGTAAAACTGAGGGACCCATGTGGTAGATTTATGGATGTAAAAGAACCTCAAGCCTAAAAGAAAAGGCCTCCAAGCAACATTATTGATCGTTTTACACGCAGAATTGAATATGACTCTGATCACCTGAGAAGTTAAAAGGGCATCAACAAAAATCAAATATTTTTCACTTTCTTTAAAAAAGATGATCAGCTGACATTGCCCTCTTTGCTGCTTTTATTTTCATGCAAAACAAATTTTGCATATTCAATGCATTCTGTTGCTCACTATTGTCCATACTGTCATTTCCATGTGCATAGAATATGCTCATACAGTTTCACATCCTCTCAGAGCTTTGACAAACATTGACATAGCTTCGGCATTGCATCTTCTTCCCCCTCTTCCTCATTCTCCTCCCCCATATCACAAATGCTTGCAACTCATCATACTTGATTGCACACTTCATCAATAATCAATACTTTGAACATCACAACAACCTCATCCACTGCTTCGTAGGTGTCAAAACTGACAGCAATGGCAACTCTGACCCATTCTTCACATTGGCTATCATCATATTGCGGCTCCATAAGTATCAGCAACAGTAGAGAGTTCGAGTCATACTTTTTCAAATCAAGTATGATGCAAACTCTCTGTACATGCTACGATCAGTGCTTAGTTGTTCCAGTTTGAAAATGATTGTTCCAGGAAGAATTTCTTTGGGACTGAAGTTTTTGAACCAATAATGCAGGAATACTATATTTCAAAGAATAATGAATGCACATTTTATTGACATGAGATATAAGTTCATATGTATGATCACATAAATTGAATAATACATCTGGAAAACTATGATTCTGGGAATGATAGATCAAGGTTCCACTGTATTCAATTATATGAAAGCCTAACTAGAAAATCATAAGTACCCCATCATAAAACTAAAATAGCTCTTCCCAGAGTACATCACTGCCCTCTTTCAGCATGTATACTATCCACTACATATCCAGTGGCATTATGATTTCTATGAGTAGTCTTACACAAAAAATGAGAAGTTTACCCCAATGATTGCAAACTTCTACATCATAGTTCACAAGTTCACTGCTCTAAATTCAGCACACCAAAGATCTACCCCTGGTACTGTTAAGTGGAAAACACTATCTGGAGCATTGGCTCTCTTTGACACACAGTCTACAGAAAATCTACAGAAACATCCGTTACTTAACACAAGAATTCAAACCAAACGGAACATCTACTATGGATCAGGAAATTCAAACCACTATTCTACCTTAATGGGCCATGTTTAAGACTTTTTCTGATCAGACTACATGCATGTGAGCCCCACCTCCTCCCATAAGAATTTAAACATCTGGAGCTGGCATTATGAGCCAATTGTTACGTGCTACAATAGGCAATAGAGCTCTGTACCGTAGAAGAAATGCAAAAACTGTCTTTGAACAATGAATTTGTCCTTTCATACCTTGAGAACTTTACAGATTGCATTAGTAAAAATTCTTGAATAACACAACATTCAAACAAATTTTACGCCTTCATTCAATTCAATACAGTTCTACAGTCAACAAGGATGTCAGAGCCCTCCTGGTCACATATGATATTAATGGAATCCTTTGTTCCTGTGATGCTGTATACTTAGGCACCACAAAATGAAATACTGGCACCCAGATCTTTGAACATAAAAGACACTGTTGAGGACAAACTAACAATCAGCAGTTGCTGAACATGCATTATTGACAGAATATGAACATATAATTAAGTATGGGAACACAGATGTCCTTTCTGGACTTCACATTATTACTCTTGATTTCACCATGAAGCTATAGAAATCTACAAACATAAAAACAGTTTTAACAGGAAAAAAGCGGATTTGAAACTCAACATGTAACTGGCATTCTATGCTCCAGAAAACAAAACCCAGGCCTTAGAAACACATTGTTGCCTGCAGCAGCCAGCAGTCCAAACCACAATTCCTTCCAGACCAGCTACAAACTAACAAAATCAATGCAAACCAATCATGGCACAGAACCATGCTTCCCGAGCAGGAATATAAACCCATACTATCAGACTTGATATCAGTGACTCCTGAGACCTCAATAAGGACACTATGACTGAAGATGGTTGCCGTATTTGCTACTGAAATGTCTGGAAGAACCACTCCAAATTGAACATGGCCCAAAAGCTAGAAATTGTTCTTCACTTTGTCTCTGGCCATGAAAACCTTCACATTTCATTCATGAACGTTTCCTTCAGCAATAAATTGTCCAAACTTTACAATGTTAAAGGAAATTTTTTTAATAGAGTTTAACTCCCATTTTTGCTTTATGGCATCACAGGCGGTGGACTCTGATGATGCATGAGATGAAATAATAATTTGGAATAAAACCTGTTGTCTAACACTCTTCATGCTTCACTAACCTTAAAAATGTTCGGTACCAGTTTCAAAGATACGTTATCTCCATCTTCGGCCGTGGACGACTGGTGTAAAAGGCTGTTGTTACATAGTATCAGAAGCAATGTTTCGCTCTGGTGAAACTTTTATGAACTTAAAATTTATATTTTCTTCCTTCGGAATGTCAAAATTTATCAAATGATCCTTATGTTTGTAGATGTAAATCTTTTGCCAAATATCCAATTCTACCGGTCTCTGTACAGCTCTCAATAATTCAACTTTATCCTTTATATCGTGATTTTCGGTCAAAATGTGATATGCCACTGCTGATTTTTCTATTTGTTTGTATTTTAAATTTCTCATATGTTCTTTTAGACGTATCCCCACATTACTCTTAGTTTTTCCTACGTAAATCTTATCACATTCAGCACATGAAATCTTGTAAATCCCAGCTTTTTTCTCCTTTGGGGTATTATCTGTAGTATTGTCTTTCAAAACATTGTTTAAATTAAATCTATTTTGGGAGCCAATTTTATATTAACATCTTTAAATATTTTTTGAAACTTGTACATCACTTTTGGATTATATGTAAATTTTTTAAAGGAACCCGCGATCTTGGGTTTGGGAGGCAAGTATGGTAACCACTACACCACCAGGACCGACAATGATGATAATAACAATAATAATAATAATAATGGCTCATGCTGTACATTAAAACATGTGAGTTTATTACTAAGGAGTGGACACAACCTAATTCACAGTGGCAAACAGCTGTTTCTCCATCTTGGTCTTATACGATGTCATTGTAACTTTTTGCTAATACATTACATTCTTTTGTGGAACAAAAAATTATAACTGCATATTTGTAATGTATTAGACAATTCTTTTGTGGAATAGAGCCTTATATTCTGTATTTGATGTCCTCTTGTTTCACAGCAATAATATGTATGACACTACTGGCGAGAGATACATTAGTTACATAATAAAAATGCAAGTCTCTATCTGTTGGGAAATTGCAAACTTCACTATCAAACAGATAATTATCGAAAAGTTAAAGTCTTCACAGGAAATGGATGTAAGTTATCTGTCTGATAAACTTTATGGAACAGATAGCTATCGAGTAGATATCTAGAGCATTATCGAATGGACCCAAAAGGGTCAGATTGTAGAATATTAATAGTAAGAGTATTAATGAAGTGATAATGAAATGGGTGAAGGTTGTAATACTTAATAGGTGTGAGCAGTGACAATACTTCAGACTTGGAAAGTTACAACATGATTAATATTGAAGATAATTGTTGCATATTTCAGTATGACAACATATTTCAATGACTAGATCCTGTGAATGCAACCCCATTGCATCAACTAAATACAATGAAGATGCAAACCTAAAATTGACTTTTAAAAAATTCTGTAATAAAAACAATGCAAAGCATGTATTAAAATGCCTAATAGTCTTTAAAAATAAGTAAGGGATATTCTAATAAAGAGAGAAGCATTTAAAAATTTACAGAAGAAAATAACCTAAAAATGTATAGAATCAAGTAACCTAAAAATATGTAGAATCAAGAAACAGAAAATTATTTGGACAGGAAATGTATTTAATGTTTATTTACTTAATGTAACAAAGAATTAATTAAAGCTTTGATTTTAAAAAATCTGTATTTTCAACTGCATTTCTCAGTCAACCTATTGTGAGGAAATTAGCAGCAAAGCTATTAAAGCAGTACAGATGTAATTAACTCCACTAATTATGCTCACTTGGATAAAGCTCTACATATCTGTCTACTTGATAACTATCTCTTTGATAGTGAAGTAGAGCTGTTAAACAGAGGATGACTTGCATTTATATCATTAGTTACTTTAGCTGTTGCGAATAGTGTCATATGGATCATCATTGCTGAGAAATAATGTAATCAAACACTGAATATAAGGGCCTATTCCACAAAAGTATTGTCTAATACGTTGTGTGTTAGTACTGTACTAGTAAAGTATGGGGCTATAACTTGTTACACGATAGAATGTGTGACATCATATAAGAGCAAGATGGAGGGACAGCTGTTTTGTCACCTTGAATTAGGTTATATCCACTTCTTAGTAATAAGAACATGTGTTTATGTATAGCATGGACTATTATTAGTCCTGCTATATTTTTTTTTCAGAAATAATCAACATTTAAATATTTAATTATGTTAAGATCATTGTGTGATTGAGTGGAACTAACACTAACTTTAAACAGTAAGTGGAGCAAAAGAGTGTTAGCTAACTCAGTCACACAATGATCTTAATATATGATTAGCTTCACTATGCAGTGTTCCAGTTAACAATTTTAGTTACTTAATTATTATCTGTCAATATTTAAATGTAATATTCCATTGAGATAACGTTTGTATGTTTTCATGCATCGCAGCATCAATTTCCATTGAGAAATGGCAGAAGAATTGAATTTCCCTATTGTGTACAAACAAATTTTTATTTTATTAATCCATTTATTTTTATTTGTATACATTCGTTTTTATTTTTTAGAAATCTATTTTCATTACAAGCAAAAATTGTAAAAAGTGTGTAAAAAGATATTATTTTAAAAGCGATAGCAGGAAAGGAAAAAAATTATTTTTGTGGAATTTAATGAAAACCATAAAAATTAACATTTACTAAGAAGCTGGATCGAAATATACATTTGAAACAAAAGCTGAATGTCATATGCCATACTTAAATTTACAGCCGACACAGATGGCAGAGGTCATTAATGCATGGACTAACAAGCTGGGGTCGATTCCTGTCTGTATTATCCTCCCTGATTGACGTTTTTTCCAGATTTTCTTCAGTCCTCATTAATGGCAAATGCAGGAAGGTATCCTAAACTTAGGCCTGGAATGTTTGCATCCTTAAAAAAAAAAAAAAAAAAAAAAAAAGATACCTTTTCCCAATTTATCATATAATCTCTTGTATCATTGGTGTCTACCGCCTATGATGCCTCAGTAGTAAAACGGACCTTAAACTCTATTAACATTTCAGTTAATTGCACTAATTAGCAATGAAATGAATGCTAAACATGATAAGACCTTTGATGATTTGATAAGAAACTTAATTGAAGTGCCAGAAGAGAAATATATAATTGAAAATAAAAGGTCAGATTTCTCTAGCTTATAATGGGAAATTCAATTCTTTTCCAGTTTTCCCTCAGATAGTATGTGCATGCAGATATAAAGTGAATAGCAATGTTCTCAAAGTATATTTATTCCAGTTTTCTTTGTAAAAATTTGGGACTGTCAACTCTACACATGTACAATACTGTTGACCATCTTACACATCAGACATATCAAAGAGATATCTGCTTGATATTCTATCTAACATTTCAGAAAAGCTTATCGAACAAATGAAGTTTTGGAATAGATATCTTACGTTTCAAAAATGGTTATCTATCCAATAGCCTATCAAATAGATACCAAGCATTTAAGAAACCAAGCCTAAATGCATTAAATCTTTAAAAATTTGTACATTTTTTTAAAGATTAAAAATTTTTATAATTAAATCTCTAAACAAAAATTATAAAAATAAATAAAAATTTTAAAAAAAGTAATATTTTTTTTTTTTGAAAAAGCAATATATAATAAGCTTCATCTTGAATGTAACAAGATTCTCATTAAAGATAATTTCATTTTGAGGAATTGATGTCCGAAAAAATACAGTTTTATACTCGGCAGTGAAATATTAACAGCTTTGAGTGGAATACAGCTTTTGGGGGGGGGGTCTCTTGGGCGAAAGCTTTTGATTGTGTTATTCATGATATATGCAGTAAATATTAAAATTTACAATGGTTGGTATCGTATTTTGATAAAAAGATGCAAAATGTAGTAAGTAAATTGTCATCTTGCTTGAATGACCTCTAATTTATGCAAGAAGTTCTTGCAAGCTTTTGATGCATGATGAATGGGCACAAGAAACAGGAAGGGTTTTATTTTGTTCCCCTTTCATGGACATATGTCTGCTCATCCATCAGACTTGGCATATTTCCAGAATTCGAAACTGCATTTATTTACTTTACTTGCACATGCAAATTCCAGCCCATGGATCTAGGGATTATTCATAGTTTGGAAAGCAAATATTGCAAAGTTGTGGTCCTTAAGGTACTTGCATTTATTGAGGAGAAAGAAATTCAAATTGATTATGCTGCAAGCAATTCACGTTCTCACAGGAACTTGGAAAACAGTAACCAAGGAAACAATCCCAAATTGCTTTTATAAGGGTGGTTTTAATGGGGTGAATGTTGACAAACACTGTGAAGAAGTCGAAAGAGTAGACTTGTATGATTAGATGTTAGTATCCATCACTTTTGGTGAATATGTGGCTTTGATATCAACATGAAAGAAATCTGCAATCATTAGCTTTTAGGTATAAGGAACTTTTTACCATCTTTGGTCATTAGTGTCCCATTCAGTTCACGCCTTATATGAAACAGAATTGAAATTGTGTAAATATGTAAGTAGGGAAAGTATTTATGGTGTAAATGTTAGGAAATTGCAATTTTGAACTGCAGTATGTAAGTAGAGTACGTATCTGCTTGTGCTATTGTTGTCATGTAAATAATATGCTGATACCATTTATGTTTATATATATTTTTTTTTATAGAAAATGTGTGCATTTTGCTGAAACCTCAGTTTGGTAAATTTCCCTTTTAAAAAAAAAGTAAATTCCTTTTAAAAATGCTAAGTAGGGATTATACTGTAGCTGTAAATTTAATAATTGCACTGAAAGTTTAAATTATATATTGAAATGTTTATGTACATGGTTTAAAGCAAATAATTGTCTCTTAAGTTTGGGAAAGTTTGTCAATTTCTTACATGCAGAAAATTGAATGCACATTTGTAGTAGAAATATTGGTAGTATTTAGAGCAATAAAGGAACATTAAGTTCTTTGACCTACAAATAGATAATCACTTAAATTGGAAAGCTGTCATCATCTCTAAGCATAGTTCTTTGTGTTGCAATTTTGTGCTAAAGTCAACAGAGATATTGCTTTTGCTTAATTTAATTCATTGATAAAATATGAACTATGTTTTAGATAACCGATATCAAAATCATGTTTACATGTGAATTGCAGCATGGGTTGCTGACAACGGGTTAAATGTATGATGTTGCAGTAGATACAGACACAACATATAGGCTCCACTTCCTCCATATCTGTAGTCTCTCTCTTTTCAGAATCAATTTTTAAATTTATGGCCGAATTTATAAAACAAATACCACAACTTTTGCATCAGTGACTTTCCACGTTTGTGACTTATAAAACTCACGATGAACACATGACAAAACTTCAGATTGATGTAAAATGTCATAAAATGAAATATTGTTAAATCATTATGCCAATATTTAGCTACCTATATCAATAAAGTTGTTCGTAAGGCAGCAAACAAAAAAAGGCATTATTTTTAATATTTTGTATACACTTATTTAAAAGATATAAAAATGTAATGTAAACATTTAAATTGAAATGATTTTAATGGGAGAAAAGGACAGTACTGAAATTGGAAAGGATGTGATGCATCTGAGAGCAGTCATGCGATCCCAACATCATGTACATAATACTTATGCTGCCAATAAAGTCCTCTCCAATGTGGGAAATTTGTGTTGTATTCAAACATCATGAATCCAATGAACTCATTCTGCCATTAGTTCAATCTAGCTCTGCTTTAGTTGGTAAGGAAGGACATGGTACAGAACCAGTTCATTTTTAAGCTGTCTTATTAAGAAGTTTCCTCATTCTCAAAGATTAAATGTTGATAGTATAGTGCTTTTGGTCCCTGCATTATATACAGTGGAAAGTTTGTTCTTCAGAATCATCAATCTGTTTCTGAGAATCTAAACCATTAGCTTAGAATGTTGATAAATAAAATTAGCATATAGATATGAATATAACAAGTATTTAATAGTGCCATTTAATAGTATGTTCCTCAATATATTTTGCAGTTCTGGAAAAATTAGAATTTTTTGCTTCTCTTTATTCTATGTTTGAAGGATAAGAAATTTAAAATCCTACTCTCAGGTGTAACAGGTTTGCTACAGCCGTTATTCATATAATTGTTTGAACTATTATACTATATGTAAGACTGAAAAACGTGGAAATACAGGAGTTATGCCGTGCTATTATTCTTAAAGTAGCCAAACATGCAGTACTTAAATATAGCTTACAGCTGTGCAGTAACAGTGAGTTCTCTGCATTTTCTCTTTTACCTACCTTTTACTGTGCATGTATTTATGTATAATATGTATAAACATGAAGGCAGTACTAGTTCTTGACCTGAGAAAGAAAACACAAGATTTTTAACAAACTTTTAATTGTAAATTATAATTAATCTGTCATCTAACACACTCTTATGCTTCACTCACCAATTACTGTGGTACCGTATTTAAAAGGAAGTGAAGCATAAGAGTGTTAGACGACAGATTAATTATATTTACATTTAAAAGCTTCACTGTGTGAGTTCCAACAGAATTGTTTAAAAATGTCTCATTTTTCAAAAGTTCTCAAATGTAACTTTTTATTTTTCACATAGTCCCATTTTAACTCTATGCACCTAGACTAATGATATTTTAGCTGCTCCTCCCCCCCTCCCCAACCTCTTCCTTCTTCTTCCTCTCCTCCTCCTTCTCCCCCTCCTCGTCTTCTTCTTCTTCTTCTTCTTCTTCTTCTTCTTCTTCTTCTTCTTCTTCTTCTTCTTCTTCTTCAGTACAAAATTATTCTTCCAATTCTGCAAATTCAGCAGTACTTGAGATACGATCTCATTATCTGAAGTAACTTTTTATTCAGTGAGCCATTTATTCTGATTTGGGAAGAGTAAAAAAATCACTGAGAGCCAAATCTGATAAATATGGTGCATGTGACAGCAGTTCAAAGTGCAAGTATGTAACTTCACAATCACAATTGAAGTATGTGCCAGTGTGTTGTCTTACTAGAAAAGAATTTTCTTCTTTAACAAATGCAGACGTTTAGCATCCTTGAACTGCTCTGCAATGCTGTATATTCCCCATTGATGGTTTTGTACTTTTCTGTTAGTCTACAGACATTGCATCCCAAGCATCCCAGAAGAAGATGGTAAAAGTGCTCTAAAGAAGGCCAAGCTTTCCTCCAGCAGGTCTTTAGAGCACTTTCACCATCAGCCCATTGCTTGGATGACTGCTTTATCTCTGGCAGATGATGGTGAATCCATTTTTCATCCACAATGATGAAACTTAAAAAGTTCACAGAGTTGCATCTAAACATGGCATTGTGGATTTTGCAATGTTTTCTTCAGTTGTTGCAGTTATTTAAACTCAGCAGCCCATTTCTTTACCATAGAAAATGAAGGTGGACAGTCTTTAAGTGGACTCTAGTTCCTTTTGTGTTAATCCTTTTAAAACAAAGTAGTTTATCACTGCTCAATATTTGATTTTGTCCATTTTGCTGAAAAAGTCTCAATTTATTTACTTTACTGGACTATAGCAATCAAACAATAAACACATATATATATATATTAGAATGTACAGTGCACCATCTAAAGGATCATACTTGAGAGCTATCCTGCTATTTGATTTTCCAGCACCATCTCTGTGTCAGGTCAAGAATTTTTTTAACCGCCGTCGTAAATATGAATGTATTAATGTTGATATAATACATCAATCACATAATTACATTATCAGTTCATTAATTTCTTGAGCAACAAAATGTATCATTCCTATTAACAGTGCGGCCAAGTATTTGGCAAATCCTGAATGCACTAGCTCCACTGCTAGTTGAACCAATGATACTGGTGAGACCTCCATCCTCAGATTAGAATGTATATATCATAGGCTCTTTTTCATGGGAATATAGATAATCAGGCACTTATTCCCCTTGAAATTTCTGTTAAAAATGTTTAAATTTCCTATTTAATAGGAAAACAGTAAATAAATTGGAATTCCAATTTATACTATGTTAATAGGTCCATATTTCCAAGAATTTTTAGCAGTGGTCATATAGCAAATAGAATAATGCAATTTCAATCCAAATACAGTTGTAGGGAAGTTGCTTTTGTTCACTTGTATTGTACCTGCAACTTTAACACTGTCCTGAATAGTGAATTTTCCACAGTGAGTTCCAATCTCATTCCCAATAGTTACTCTGCCTCCACATCAACTCGATAAAGTGGATTTCTCACCTCTTGTGTGTGCAGGTGTTTATCCTTCAAACCCCCTCAACCAATGATGTGTAACAAAAAATTTATAAAAATCTTATTAACTTTACTGAAGTTAGTGACCAAAGAACCCTAAATTGTCAGCTGTGATTTGTCAGCAAATTGTTCGCATTGTCGAAACTTTGTTCACATTGTAACTTAACACTACAGAAAAAAAGTTGAAGTTGTAAATGAAGTGGGAAAATGTGTGAGGAAGAACTGTAACATTACTAAAGGCTATGCAATACTACCAAACACATTATGAACTTACACTAAAATAATTTATTTACTGCTAGCTTAATTAAATCAGTTATTTCAGAAATCACAAATTTGAGAGGTTTTGTGTTAGCCATGGACTGGTAGAGAGTATACCAGGTTGCATTGTTTGGTGCAGAAATCATTCATGTATTCTATCTGTTAATTTGTTTGTAACAGCTTTGAAGATCCTGTTTATTGCAGACACAACACACGTGAAGCACATAGGTTCTTTCTGCAGTAAATCGAAACCATTTTTCCTTGTTGGCCACTTTTCCCTATGACTAACTGTAGCAAACTTACAAATTAACAATTGATATCTTTACTTTTAATACATTGTTGACAGGCTTGTTTCAGTTACTTTTGAATACAGGTTTAGTTCTTGTTATGTTATGTTAAAATTTCATTTATTTCACTAACTCTAATTCAGAAGTTCGTGTAAAAAAAAAGTTGAAGGATGTGGTGAATCAAAATAAATATCAGAGGGACATTATTAAAAATGGCAGACTAAAAGGCATTGAATACAAGTCCCATAGAGACGAAACTGTTGCCGGTAAAGTTCAGGATATCTATACGTGCAAGTGTGTAGATAAATGTTTTTCTAATGTTTCAGAAGAAGTTAGAATTGACCTATGAACTTATTTTTTTGCATGGAAAGTAAAATTATGCAAGATACATATTTATAGAACCTAAATTAGAAGGGAGAGCGTAAATGAAGATGTGAGGAATCAAAATCACAAAAAATTCAAGAAACAGATTTAAAAGAAATTGAAGCAGGACCCAGCAAATCAACTATAGACACTAAAAGTAAGGTCAAGAAACATTTCTATACTTACAACTTAAAAGCGAATAGAAGAATGATGGTTGGGAAAAGTCCTCAAGATTTAAATAGGGGTGACTGGAGTGGCAATGCCATTCTTGGTAAGATTTATGTGAAGATTTATGACTAATCACCAGATTTGAAGTTTAAGAAACTCACTATAGTGGGAGACTAAAGTATCATTAAGATGGGTAGCTGAATGTAAAGATAAGGCATGAGATGTTCCTCAAAGATGACCCCATATACATAAATAAGATGAATAGTTTTTACCATAAGCACTTTCTAGAAAACTTTGGTTACAGTTTTGGTAGGCCACAAGTTGATGTGTGTGGCCAATGTGAAAGGTTTAAAATAAAGATGTCAGATACTGCTGTAAGGAATCTACCTGAAGAAATGAATTTGTACCAAGTCATGCCAAGAAGTTCCTTACTACATTAAAAACAGCATCTCAAAATTAAGACGTGTGGCACTAGCCTTTGACCAAGATTTTTGTTATGTTTGTGTGACAGTGGTATATTTCAGTCAGTCAAGCTTATTTTTCCTATTTGGGGACATTCCTTCCTACCTAGCGATCGTAACTTTGGTGCCATCAAATGAACCTTTCAACATGTAAATAGAATCTTCACTCTTGAACAGTAAGGTGAGCTCATTATGCAGGCAAGTCTTACAGGCATATTCACCATTCAAGAAGTAGTGACTGATGACAGTCTGTCATTCAAAGATTGGTGTCTACTATTCTATATAGAGACTGCAACTCCTGACGAGCATCTGGTCGAGGAATTTCTAAAGAGGACAGAGCTACTTTAAAATTTTCTAAATGAGGTATGGTGAAAAAACTAATTTTTGTAATGAGTATAATTATTGCCAGATTGAGATATATCCTGGTCCATTAGAAATTCAAGAACTAGTGGAAAGTATTAACCATAAAATGGGCAGAGAAAAAAGAATGGAAACTCAACTCGACTAGGCAAATTAATGAAGAATATGGTTAAAGAGAATATGAAGAAAGATGAGTTAAGAAAGGTAGTGAAGGGAATTGAAATGGTTAAAGACAAAATGGAGGATGAGAGGAGGAGATGCAATTTAGTGTTTGTAGTAGTGAAAGAGAGAAGGGAAGTATGGCCCCAGAGAAGAAATAGTGCAAATAATGGAGATGCTAGATATGAAAATCCAAGGATGTCCAGGCAACTTGGACAGTACAGTCAAGACTAATTATTGTGAAATTAGCAATGGTCCAATTGGTATATGATGCATTAAGTAGAGCCAAAAGATTAAAGGAATCAGATATATTTACCAATAAAGATTTATCACCAAGCAAAAGAATGTTATTACAAAAATTAAGGGAGGGGATGAAAGAGATAAGAATACAACGGAAAAAAGCCTATATAAGAAATTACGAAAGAAGCAAGAATATAAGGCAACTAAAGGGAATGGACAAGTAAGAATGGGAACCAGACGGATGAAGTCTACGAGGTTGGTAATAGGAGAAAATAAGAGTACAAATAAGGTGAAGGAGGTATATTTGGAGGCATTGAAAAGAAAGGGAGTGATGCAGTAATTCAAACTACCAGAGAGGAAGTAAACCAGAGGAGGATGTTAAAAACAAGTGGAGGAAGCATGGAATGAAAAAGATTGCAGCTGAGAAGAGTACATTGGTGAAGACAGTATCAAAGGAGGTACCAGATCACAGCATAAGGAAAACTACTAGAGAGTGTCCATTAACAGGAAGTGAGGAGATGGAAGAAATGCAGGACTAGACAGTGTGGGAGATTAGGGTACATGAGAGGAAAGATAGGTAAAGAAGAGGAGAAAGACTGCGCAGAATGTGGAATACAAGTAGACGACAAGGCATTGTCATCATTAGAGATAGAAGTATGCAGCAGTGTTGGTGGTTTGGAGTTAGTGATGTCAGCCCCAGAAGGAAGCATCAATAGCAGAGAAGGAGCAGGAGGTTACAGGGGAAAGGAGAACGAGGCACAGAGTGAAGCTAAAAAAATTTAAAAGTTGAAGATGTGATTCAAGATAGCAATTAGACTGGAGGATGATGCTATGGAATGTGGAGGGTCTAAGGTGAAAGATGAGAAATGGGGAAGTGTTCGAAGTGTTAAAGAAAGGTGACATGATTGCTTTAGGACAAGGACAAGAAAATAGTTATGGATGATTTTGATTGTATAGGCATACAAGGAGCAAGGAGGAGTAATAAAGGAAGGGTTTCAGCTGGTATAGGGGTATTTGTAAAAAAAAGATAGTGGAATTAGAATGACTGAAATACAAAAGTTAGAAGAAGGGCAGGTAAAGTGGTTCAAGGTATGTGAAGTGAAGAGTATTAATTTATGTATATGTGTAGCAATAGTGTATAATCCACCTGATGTTTCAGAATTTCATAATGGAATCTTATATATCCAAATAAGTAAAAAAAATAGAGGAATTAAGTGTGAAATACCAGAATATGGAGTTTATAATAATGGGGACTTTAAACAAGAGTGGAAATAAGTGATGTAAGGTTGTGGGTCTAGAAAGTGAAAGTGCATGATGTGAATGATAGGCAGGATAGGGTATATAATAGAGAGGGTAGTAAATTAAGTTCTGTGAAGTGAATGGGTTGCTAATGTGTAATGGGCATTGGGGAGCGGATCAAGAAGGGGAATTTAATTTCATAAATGTGAATGGGCAGAGTGTGATTGATTTTATGTCATATAGTGAAGGAATAGACTAGGTACTGTTAGGATTTAAAGTGTTAGATATGGTTATAGGTAGTGACATTTTCCATTAATAATGGAGTTTGTGTATAGGAGAAGGAAACAGGGAGATAGAGGAAATTGAACTGGAATATATAAGATGTTACAAACGGAGGGTTGAATATGAAGAGCACTTCTGGGCTAATTTGTTATTACCAATAGGAGTAATAAGGAAATATGGAGTTATAGTAGCATTGAGAGCAAGTAGATTAGAAAAGGCATAATGAACATTGGAATCTATGGTAATGTGGCAGGGAAAAAGATGGAGGTATATCAGAGAGAAATAAGAAAAGGTTATGGATGGTATATCAAGAATGCAAATTAGCTAAGCATGAACTGTCAAAGGAATTAAGTAGGTGGAGAAGGTCAGGACAAGTAGAAGATAGGCAAATATATTTAAACATAAAAGGGGGAAGGTTATAAATGTTTAATACAAAAGAAAAGGAAGAGTGGTAGTGGAAAAGCAATAAAGGGGATGGAAATAAAATAAAGCTGAAGGAATGGACCAATTATTTTAGAAATTTGATAGGAGTTGGGAGTGTAGGAAATTATTATTTAGAATGGAATTGTACTGTAAATAGGATAGAATGTTTGGATAAAGATTTTAATATGAAAGAGGTAGGAGACCAGATTAAAACATTGAGAAGGAATAAGGCTTCAGGAGTGGATGGAATTCCAGGGGAGTTCTGGAAAACATTTATAGAAATAAAGAGAGGTATTTGATTGTTAATGGAGATACTAAATAAAATAAAGGAGGTGAAGGTAATACCTGAAAGCTGGAAAGTTAGTATGATAGTACCCTTATATAAATTAAAAGGTGATAACACTGTATAATTTAATAATAATTTGCATTATCATGGATAAATATTTGAGAAATAAAATGGGAAGAGAGTACATTTTCTTTGTAGATTTTGAGAAAGCATTTGATACAATAAACAGGGATGTCTTGGTTTATAAATTAAAAAAGGTTGAGTAATGAATTATTGCTGGGATTACAAAGATTATATGATTAAATTAGGTTTTGTGTTAGGTGTGAAAGAAATAGGATCACAGATTATACAACTCAAAAAATTGGATTGAGACAAGGGTGCAAATTAAGCCCCAATACTCTTCAATTTAATTGTAGATGATATTTATTTATAGATGATATAGATGAAGGATCAGAGACAGAAATAGGCATTGTCCGATAGTTGGAAATAGGGAAGTACCAGGATTGCTTTTTGCATATCATCTTATAGTAGAAGCAATTATGGTTATATAATGAGGCTATTTATGAGATAGGTAGATATTGTGCAGAATGGGGGTTAAGGATAAATGGGAAAAAATCAAAGATAATGGTATTTAAAAAAGGTATAAAGTTAAGAAAACATGAAAAATAGTGAAATAGTAGAGCTAGTGAAGGAGTTTGATTACTTGGGGTTAGCTTTGCAATGGAAGATGGAAGGTACAGGTAAAATGTTACTTAAGTTAAAGACAAGCAGGCAATAAGAGTTGTCAGAATAAGTTTATATAGGGCTCCAACATTACCTGTGAAATGGTTGGAGAGAGTATATGAGACAATAGTGGTGGCAAGGATGTTCTATTCAGTCCGGATTTGGGGAGTTGAAGAGTTAAATTCTTTAAGAGTTGTGATAATATGTCAGTTATAGGTGGAGGAAGATGGGTGTCTAGGAAGGATGGGAAGGAAAGGGTTGATTATAGAGAGAGCAATGAAGCATTGGTAGCTTATCCTCAAATTAGACAGCTCAAATATTTAAAGGAGTGTTTGAAATGTCAAAAAGAAGTTTAGGGAAGGAAGAGTTAGTAAGGGGAGGTGAGGAAGGTACTAGAAGAAATAGGTTTGGGAAATATATGGAGAGCTGGTGAAAGTAATGTTAATGGCTTTTGGAAATTGTTGAGACAGAAGATAGAAGACATTGAAAAGCGAGAGATTTGGACTAGTTTAGATAAAAGTTTCTTGGTCATATATAAAAGAATCACACAAAATTGGGAACGAGAGAAATATATTGAAATTTGTAATCAAATGGGTAGGATGGATGGGTTGGGCATGGATGCATACAGGAGTAATACCCCTGAAAAGACATAAGAGGCAATAATGATAGATGTACATGTGGAGGAGTAGAAGCATGTCCCATTATTTATTGAAATGCAAGAAAGTCAAATGGTGTTGGGAAAAAATTTGGGACAATTTACAGAAGGATTTAGTGTTAAATAAAATGTTAAGTAACAAGAGTGTAAAAAAAGTCTGGAAAATAGGAAAGCTTTGGGGTAGGTTAAGGAGAAGTGGGAATGAAATAGGAAGGAAGTAAAAGGAGGTTTCTTACAGTCGGACAACCAAGTGGTTAACAAGGTAGGAAATTCTATTTTAGAGGGTGCTGCTAGCATCTAGAATAAAAAGAATAGGTTAATAATGTATGTAAAGAAAAGTTATTGTAAATTGAGCATATATTGTAACAAATTGTAAAGTTAATTGTGGAATAAATTCAATTCCAATATAAGAAATTATTCTAGAGCAGTCAGAAGAAAGGAAATGTTATTCATTAACAGACTGCTTGGGAACACATTCAATCTTGCAAAGAGTATTCCTTTTCTTCCCTGTATAAATGCTATCCAGGAGGAGAATCCCTACCAATAAGAAAAAGATAGAGAACTTGAAAACACTGGAAGCGTGCACTATTGGCTTTGAATGGTTCTACAGCAACATTCTCAGTTGCTCAACTGGCAACTACATGAGTTGTTGGTGGTATTCCCTCTAATTTTGAAAATGAAGATTAAATGTTACATAAACTGCTGTAATTGATTTTTGAACCAGACCTGTAAATGTTTACTATGTTTTATTTTATGAGTGTCCTTGTATTACTGCATTAGAATAAAGAATAAAATCAAAATGTTTGGTTTGTGAAAAGTGATGTGCAGAAACACACATGTGAAAATTTTCTTTTAAATACTTTGAAGTTCAAAAATCAGCTATGACTTTAAACAAGGTGTCAGAATGAACAGAAAATACTACGTTCAACATACACAATTTTCCTTGGCCTAGTAAAAACAATGATGTAGTAAAATAGGTTTTTCTGATTTACTCAAAATTGTCACGTCCTGTTTCTGAAAAACTGATTTAGTTATTGTGAATGGATTTTGATAACATGCAAAGTACAGCAGTTTTTAAGATAAGTTCCACTGCATATTATTTCCATGAAAATAATCTTGTTTATTTATATATATTCCCCCATTCCCTTGGAATTCAAATTTGAAAGAACCCACATAGCTTCTTATCAATTACTTCCCTGTTGCTTATTATACCATTAATGGAGAAAAGTTTAACTGTTAAAATGTTTAAGATCTAGTTGGTGTTATAAATGTGGATTCATTAAACACAAGCAAAATTTTTCAAATTTAAGCAATGTAATTTCAAGGGAGCAAACTATTTTACAGGAAATGCGTTAGCAGGTATCCAGATTAGAACAAACAGTGACCCAATTGTGCGTCACAATAAAATTCATCATGGACAACATGGGGGCATCTATGTTCATGAGAAGGGTCAAGGACTCATAGAAGAGAATGAGGTTTATGCCAATACATTAGCAGGAGTGTGGATTACTACTGGTAGCACTCCAGTTCTAAGGCGGAACCGCATCCATTCGGGGAAACAAGTTGGTGTATATTTCTATGACAATGGACATGGAAAGCTTGAAGATAATGATATTTTCAACCATCTATATTCAGGTGTACAAATTAGGTAAGATCAAATTAATTTAATAGTAGGTCAGTTTAATATAAATGGTATTGTTTATCAAGAATGACAAACTTCAGTAAAGGTTATCCATATTATATCAATCTCAGGAATAACACTCTAAGTAAATATACATTTACCCAAGACTAAGAAGTTGCACTGTTATTAAAGTATTTTTAAGATCTTTTGGAAGTGTATATATCTTTGATAACCTCTCCTCCTTATTGCCTCCTTCCCCAGTTGTATGTAAGCATGTAAATGCTATAACTTGCATTTGGTTATGGGTTCTAAGAAATAGATCACTAAATACATTTACATTTTTTATGCTTATGCTTTGATGTTGCATATATTTCAAAATTGTAGGTGGAATTGAATTGGATAGCTCCAGAATATAAAAGCTTTGCAGATTTTTAGTTTTACAGGAAATTATTAGTTTTTGGAATATTTGAAACATCACTAAGAAATGATGCCAACTTAGAAAGAAATTGGTCTTCTTGTGAGCATTATACACATGTGTATAGCAATTGAAATGTGTTCATAAGCATGTGTAGCAAATAATGCAGCAATGTTGCAATTCTGTAAATTGCATTAAATGTAAGTGATAATGCACTCATTGTGAAACATGTAAATATCCACACACAGATTCATGGCTCATAGGTAATTGTTTAGAATTTTCAATATTGAAATGGTGCTGTTTTTGACTTGTTTGCTATCTGTCCCTTCTGATATGGTGCAATCTCGAGAAAGTAGTACATGCAGTGTACTTGAGGAAAGCACAAAAATAAGCATACTCACATTAACAACTGCAAATATTTCAGTGCTTTGTGAAAGAAATAGTTAAATTAAAACTTTTTGTTTTCTAATGTGAACAACTGACAAAGCAACTTACCATTTATTATTAAGGTTAAGTGCAATGTATGGATCTTGTCTAAATTTTTGTTTTCTAATACTGAACAACTGACTTGCCATTTTTCATTAAGGTTTTGCAGGTGGGTGAAAGTGTTTTCTAAATAACACATAGGATAATTTCTAGACTGTAAATGTAAACATACATTGTTTTTCAAATGCAGTGCAAGTTGACTTTAAGACTTATGCAACATATTGCCCATTCAAATTCATACAATATTGCTAGATTATAATCCATTGTAGAAAAGACTAAAATTTCAAAAGCAATGTACAATCTTACAATGCTCTGATTTCATTACAAATATTCTATTAGGCTAATTGAGGGCTCATTCCTGAATATACCTGCCAAAACCACATATTTTTAGCTTTAATGCTTTTCATGCTACATTCATTTAAATGTTTCCTTCCATTGGCATCACAAAAACTAGCTTTGTGAATAACTATATAATGGAGCTATTAAATTTTACTCATATTTTAGTGTTTATACTTGGCTTCATCGTTGCGTGTCTGCCAACATCACCTGTTGATATAATACCTGGTGCTGAAATAGTTTAAAATCATTGTCATTGAGAGGGACTACCTCTTTAAATCAGTTGTCAGCCACTATATCCAGTCAGTGTACAGGATAATGTGTTTCAGTAGATCTACAACATGTTCTTAAGTAAACCAGTAGGGGAAGTCGGTGCCCTTGAGTACAGATAGTAAGTATAGGATTGAAGTATTATTTTTAGAGTTTATAATGCTTTCAAAAATTGATATAAAGACAAGAAAGAAAAAAAAAAGCTTGAAATGAAAAAGTGCCAGTATCTCACTTCCTAATCTTGTGGTATGAATAAGCCTATTTCATGCATCTGCTATGAGGCTCCAGTTTTTCTGTCCCAGGAAGTATATCAAACCCCCAAAGAGCCTCATTAACTTAATTGACTTAGAAGGAATTTTGTACAAAGGACTGGTAAATTTCCAGCAGTTAAAAAAATTACCCTAATTTTAGAAAGGAAAATATTCCTCAAGAGCACTGGTTCATTTATTTAAGAATAACTGCAAAATACAAGGTGAATGCTGGAAGCATATATGTAATGAAAAAAAGTAATATAAGGCAAGTTTAAAATTCCTGTGCACAATGTACCAAAATAGGACTTTTGTGACACAAGACCATTATATTAGAGAAGACTTAAATAATTAAAAACAACCATTAAAGTCTATCTGGCAATATGCAACAAAAATGGTGAACTTTAAGGAACCTGTGAGGCAAAGTAGCTATTCAATTGTCAAATTGTCTGTGAAAAAAGGCTTCATACCAGAGAGCAAGTAATTATTTAGGTTGGGGGGTTAAAACATCAATTTACAATGAGAAAATGAAAGCTGGATTTTAAGATTCATTTTTGAACATATTTTCATCATTTGGAAGAAGGAAATATAATAATTAATAATAACTCCATATCACTTCATTATAAACAAATTTGACTACCAAAACTAAAACTGATTTATTTCAGCATATATTATTCAAAAATTATTACAAAATTTATGAACTCAATCCTCTTTCTAATTAAATGGACTAAAAGGTAATATGCATCCCACTTTATTATCACTACAATTCAATAGAACTTAAGATCATTGTATGATTGAGTAGAACTGCACACTCTTATTGGCTCCACCTGTTTATTTGTAGTACATTTTTCACGGACTCTTGTTTGCATCCTCAGCTATATGTCGACTGTTGGATAATTTGTTATGCTTTGGGGATGTGTATTCTGCTCTGGTGGAGGTGTGATGAACTAAAAGTTTATGTTTTCATCTCCAGAAGTGTTAAAGTTCATTAATCTGTCTCTCTTTGTAAATGTAGATTTTCTCCCATGTTACTAATTCTGAAGGTCCTTCGACACCTCTGGAATGAAAACATAAGGTTCATCACATCTCCACCAGAGCAGAATGCATATTCCCAAAGCAGTGGACTAGTAGCCGAGGATGCAGACAAGGGTCTGTGAAATATGTGCTACATTTAAACAAGTGGAGCCAATAAAAGTGTGTAGTTCAACTCAGTCATATGGTGATCTTATGTTTAGCTTCACTGTACAAGTTCCAATTAGCATTCCAAGAGCCTTTGAGCCTACTAGGAACAAACGACACAGATGAATTCACTAGTAACAATTCTAAAATGGACGATACCAACAAAAGATGCATTAGCCTAAATGACTTCAACTGCAGGCATACAATGATTTTATGATTAGCTTCACTGTACAAGTTCCAGTTAGTATTTCAAGTTAATAAGAGCCTTCAAGCCTACTAGGAACAAACCACACAGTAACTATTCTAAAGCGGACGATAGCGATGATATATTAGTTTTAATGACTTCAACTGCACCTTCCATAACTTCAAAAAGGACATTAAAGAATATTTAGATTAAAAGACAAGAGCAGACTAATTTCAGTATATATCCATTTTTTTAAACCTCTATCTAAAGCATAAAATATGCCCAAATTTTGTACGGAGAACTGTTACATATAATTATAATGATCATGAGTCATTAGGCACAGAGAAAAAAGTCATACAACTTGAAAAGACAAAACAGTGCACAAAACTGGCAAATAAATCTAAAGTTATATGCAAAAAAACTTAATGCTTTCAAAAAGGTTAGGAAACATAGTATGGGATAAAATAATCAGCACTGCTTTGGAACATATACAACACTGGGTAAACAAAAAGTTACAAATCTAAAAAGAAAGTTTATAAATCTATATAAAAAAAACTAAGAAATCTAAAAATCCAGAACCTAAACTGAATTACATGGAAAATTTATCCAAAAAAAGTTTCAAGAAGGAAAAAATGTCATTTCTAAATAAGGGCCTAAAATTGTGTTTAATACTCCAATAAAATAGAAGATTACTTGATAGGTTCACAAGGGGTGATTGAAGGGTTAAACCATAAAGAAAAGGAAATGGAAGTAGATCAGAAAAAGGTTTAAAAAAGATAGATAAAAAGAAAAAACCAGTAAACAAAGACATGCAGGAACCATTAAATAATTATATGATAAAGATGTAATTTATACAAAAGGTAACAAAGGGAACAGAATAGTGATATTAGATAAAGAAAATTGTATTAAAAGAATGCAAGAGTTGCTAAATAAAAAAGGATATGTACATGTCCATTTAAGGATTAGGTTAATTCACCCATTGATACTTTGAAAATGTGCACAGTTATTCCCCCTAAAAAAAAAAAAAAACCAGCAAACAGAATAAAACAGAATTACTCAGCAATAGCAGTTTACCTCAAATTCACAAGACTGGTAAGATATGCGACCTATCATTAACAATACCAACACACCTTCGTACTATTTAACAAAATGGTTAGCTAGATTCAGGACACTACCAAAATTTCAAATCAGGAGCATAAACAATTCATTTCAGCTAATAGAAAAAATAATGGATATAAAATTATAACATTCTGACACAATATCTTTCGACGTAGAATCGCTATTTCCAATCATACCTAAAGATAAACTTCTAATTATCTGCACGATTGGCTAAGAACAAGTAGAATTAATGATGCACACATAAAGGAATTCATAAAACTCTGAAATTTCCATAAACCAATCCTATTTTTCATTCGAGGGCAAACTCTATAAACAAGAAATTTACAATTGGCAGCCCCATAACTCCATTTTAGCTAACCTTTTCATAAGCAGATTTGAAACACACATCAATTCAGCATTTCCACACATATTTAAAATCTTGTACAGATATGTTGATATATTTGTCATAGTTAACAAAAAAATACATTGATCATGCCATAAAACTTCTGAATATACAAGATGAAAGCATATCTTTAATTAAATGAATAAATTATATGCATGAAGCTGTAGACAATAGATTGGTAATATAATGTATTCAATGTTCACACTAACTCCACTTCCTTATGTAACACTGGGGCACGTTGTTGTTGGTCAAAGCTGATGGTGAAGCCAGAGCTTCAGAAACATGTCCTAGTGTTATGTAAGTAATAGTAAATGTGAATATGAATACATTAGTGTGGGATAAAAGCATATCATTCACATTCAAAACAGATACATGTTAGCATTCCTGGACATTAAAATAATGAAACATCAAGGAAACCTGGAATTTGGAATCTACAGAAAGAACGCACATGCAGACAATCACATCCAAGCTGACGGTTTTAACTCCAAAACATATAAACATGCAGTGATTAACAGCTTAACACATTGGCTAGTTAACCTACAAATTAGCAGGGAAGCATACTCTAAAGAATACAAGCAAATAGAAAGAACAGTGATTAAAAATGGATTTAAAAAGAACTATTTTACAAAAAAGTACAGAAATTTAAGAGGCTGAAACTTATTAAAGACACCACAACACTTTCAGCAGAAAAAGAGAAGATAATTTTTTAAAAATTCACATATCCATTGGCTAACCAAAAATTGCAAAATATTCTAAAAGATTTTAATATAAGTTGGCACTTATAAACAGATTTAATGTTAAAAATCTCCTGAATGATCGTATTCCACCTGAGAAAAATGCCAATATTTACCAAATAAGTTGTGCAGAATGCGAAACAGTCTATTGGAAAAACAAACGGAGAAATCAGCAGTAGCATTTCATCTCTGTATAGAAAACCATGACTTAGGGAATAAAACAAAATTATTAAAATCAATACATGAACCTACTCTGTTAGCGACGTGGGAATGAAAACAAACTTTCATCACACCTCCACCAGACAGAATGCATATCCCCAAACATAATGAATTATCCAGCATTTGACTGGTAGCTGAGGATGTGGACAAGTGTCTGTGAAACATGTACTACATTTAAACAAGTGGAGCGAATAAGACTGTGTAGTTCAGTTCAATCGTACGATGATATTAATTAAGTGATCAGCTAGATTGTACAAGTTCCAATTAGTATTTCAAGCCAATAGAACCTGTTTGGGTTCAGATAAATTAGTGAACTACAAGTATAAATTACATTTTTTTTCTTCCCTCTCTAATGGTAGTTATTGTTCTCATGAAACACTTAAACTGAAAGATAAGGGTATGCTTTTTAACAAGCAAATAGATAAGGTGACACAAACAGACTTGCAGAAATACAGCAAGAAATGACTTCATAAAAAATGCACTAAAAACATTCAAGAACAAATTATTGTAAATTTACAAGATTGTGATGAGAAAGACAAACAGCATCTTGATATACATAATTGATGACAACGAAACTGATCATAAGCCTGTAGCTGTGTCATTGGCTTAAATTAATAAATAATTGCCTTTATTCAGTAGGGACAAACTCATGCTTCTATGTGCAAGAGCACTCTTCATTACTCGTGTGCAATATTAGAGAAGTAGACCAATACCAGCACAGCTAGGTCAAACTGCTGCTTGGAAAGAGGTGGCATGACAGTTCATGCTGATAATAGCAATACTATATTCTGCTTTGATTCTTGAAGTCATCACAAAATGCAGCTCATTTGAATCTGTGGTGGTCATCCCCATTTGCTTACTTTAATCAGCAATGGAAGCATTTATATTTGTTGAATATTAAGGAAAGACAATATGTTTAGTGTGTCACAAAATTCTAACATAAGTGAGAAAGTTGAAATTTTAGACATTTTTCAAAGGATTATGCCTATTATGAGAATTCAGACTGCAGTAGAGTTTGAAAAGCTGAGACATTTTATTTACTTCAATGGTGCAAGGACTATATATTTATATTTACATATAGTTTAAACTTTTTGTTAGCTGATTATTATTATTGTTGCTATTACTATTATTAACAACTTATTACGCTTCTAGTATTCTAGAACTTTTAGTGATAAATTACCCATAATTTGCATGAAGCGTTATGTCTCCTGTCTCTGTATTTTCTCAAAAGTTTTATTAATATAAACATAGAAGGAGTCTTACTGTCTAATTTGAGGACTAGTCCAAACATTGCACTGTATGATTGAGATGTAATAAGTGGAGTACAGGGTAGAATAATTCCAGCAAAGCTTAGCAGTTACTCATGTCTCATTTACTGTGAACCAGATTGCTTCCCATATAAAATATGCTTTAAATATTTTACTATATAATCATGCTTTGTTGTTAATTTGAATGCTCCAGCACTGATTTCATGGGAAGGCATTAGATTAATTTTGAGTTAGGTATATTTTCTTCCCATTTCATCTTGTATGAACACTGTGTATCGTGTCATTTGTATATATCTTTTTCAAGATCATATTTTTTTCTGCACGCCAATATTATTTATTGGTCCATTGAGAAAGTAAAATGAAGGATTTTTTCTGACAAAAGTAATGGGGTAAGGTATTGTGAGGTCCAGTGTTAAGCATCCTCATGATTGGTAGTGGACAGAAAAACTGCTGGCCTATTGCCAGAAACAGGTGAAGGGTGGGAGCCTGAATGCACTCATTACAAAGTCCCGAGGCCATTGAGAGCAGTTTAGGAGAGGTGGTGTAGGAATTAAAAGCCTTTAATCAATAAAGTTGTTTGGATTATTAATGCCAGCATTCATGCTAATGGTTGACATCATTGGCATTCTTGAGTAACACTTTGAATATTAGTTGGTTGGTGGAATGATGTCCACTGATTTTAGAATTGTGCTTATCATTGGCTACATTGCAAACAAAAAGCTAAATGCTGTATTTTCCATTATTTTGGTCTATAATGTGAAGAGAAGCTCATTTCAGTTTCATTGTTTAATATCATTCCTAGAAATAATCTAGTTTATATTTTGTTTACAGAACTGGCAGCAATCCAATTATACGAGGAAATAAAATTTGGGGTGGACAGAATGGTGGCGTGTTGGTATATAATGGTGGCCTGGGTTTGTTAGAGCAAAATGAAATATTTGATAATGCCATGGCTGGTGTATGGATAAAAACAGATTCTAATCCCACTCTTAAGCGTAACAAAATATTTGATGGCAGAGATGGTGGCATTTGTATTTTTAATGGCGGCAAAGGTAATCTTTTTAATTATTTGTTTGGTCATATGTTATATGATTGTTTATATGTTACATACTAAATGTTGTAATATTAGTTTAATAAAAATTTAAAACTCAAGATATATATATATATATATATATATATATTAATATTTTAATTTGCTTCTAGGTATTTTAGAGGAAAATGACATATTTCGAAACGCACAAGCTGGAGTGTTAATTTCCACACAGAGTCATCCTATATTAAGGCGGAACAGGATATTTGATGGACTTGCTGCTGGAGTAGAAATAACAAATAATGCTACAGCTACACTTGAATTCAACCAAATATTCAACAACCGTTTTGGGGGTCTATGCCTTGCCAGTGGAGTGCAGCCCATAGTTAGAGGTAAGAATGTGGTTTTACTTAAAAGATGAAAATTCCAATTTTATTCAAATGATACAACAATTTTGAAAAGCAATTCCTTTCTTATAAACATAAATTCAGAGTATTTGACATTACATGCTTTTTGCACATATAATTGAATACCTCTCTCTGTCAGGGACAGACTATTCAGGTGAAGGGATATTTAACGAAATATTTTCTCCTTAAATATATTTTTATTTAAAATCCAAGTCAAATGAAGAAGGTAAATATGATAAAATAATATAACTGGAAATGTGCAAGATGCAACAATCTGCTATAATAACATATACAAGTCTTGCACGCATTTAAACTGGAATATAGAAGACGAGTGCAGATCTTGCCTCTTAAGACTGCGAAGCATGCTTCTAGCAAGTTGCTAGCTATGGTTTTAACACATGAGTGCATAGAATTCTCCTGTGGGCAGAAGGAATACTGCACCTTGGTAGTTAACTGCTTGCTCTCATCTCTGTGTATGCTGAGTGTGCAAGTTTCAGTTAGATACAAAAGCCTATAAGTGATATCAGTGCTTTTGTAGATGTCATTTTCTCGAAGGAAAGAGGATGACAAAGACTTTTAACTTGTGGATGCACTACAGAATCCATTGTAATAAATGCAACCAAGAAATTAAGAAATCTGATTAATACTACAATGTTCATTTCAAACTAACTTGGTATACAGAATTTCTGTGGCTGTGTTTCTCTCCAGTTATGCAAAGACTTTGTTGGCTGTGCTTGCTTTTCAGCAGTAAAACAAAAATGCTTTGAATAAAGAATGATTTGCTGACATTAAATATAATGAGATTATTGCATAAACATCTAGATTCTTTGGAGTGTTTTTAATTAAAGCTGAACTTTTTTTAATATAATATAGACACTATTGCAAGTATCTTTGTGGAAAATGCGAGACTGTTTACTGGCGGTTCAACGAAAATTTTCATTTGAACAGATCTTTTCTGAGAAAGTTATTGATGCTATTTTGTTCCTAAGTAAACAAGAACTAGTTTTTTACAACCATGATGGAAGCATTGCCTCAATAAATCGTGGAAACTTCAAGGAACTGTTGACATTAATAACATCATACAATATTGGAAGTTCAACATCATTATACAAAGATAAAAGGCAGTGACAGTTTGAAAATCATCCAAAACAAATTTATTGACTGCATTTCAGAGTACTTTAAGTAAAAATAATATAGAAGTAGATGGCAATTGATCCAAGTATGTGACACCACAGACATAACTGAGATATCATAGTGCTCCATAATAATAAAGTTTGTTAACGTAGACAGTTCTCTGATAGAATGTTTCCTAGGATTCCACAATGAAAATGCTGGCAGTATATCAGAATATTTTTTTTTAATTTGCTTATTAATTTTTATTTAATATAATTTTCAGGACCATTTAGCCATGAACATAAGTTAATAGGACAATGTTATGATAGCACAAGTGTCGTGTCTGGGCAGATAAACAGGCTACAGAAAAAAACTAAGAAGATAGTTCCTTTTGCCATGTTTGTGCGTTGTTTGGCACACCGAGTAAATCTTATATTACCGCAGTGTTTTGGGAGAATATCAAAGTTTATTTTCTTTCTTTTTCTTCTGTAAGTGAAAGTCCTCCCCTTTTTCATAGCCCTGCAAAAGAACATATGCTCTTAATTATGGGCATCATGTTTACCAATTATTACAAATACTGCTGACTTCTAACTGAAGATTACTTAGTGTATTTGTAGAATATTGGAAAAAGTTAAAAGAAGTATTATAAACCATAATGAATTCTGAACTATTGGGCAAAAAATCTGTTCATCCTGCCAAGGACTTTGTAAACAACATGTATAATTTTTAATTCACATTTTTGGCAGTTGTATTCCATCATATATTCTATTTACAGAATGGCTATGTGACATTTTGCAAAAGAAGATAATGGGCATTAATTATTGCATGTCTACAATTACAAGCACTTGCAATATGTTCAGAAACAAGAGCAACTAACAGCACTTTATTAAAATGTACACACAGGCCAACAGAAATACGTAACCCTACAAAAGAAACAAAACTCTTTCAGTTAGGTTTTTAAAAATTATCAAGTTTTGTGCTGCAAGATTCTTGATCATATTTTACTTAAATAGATATGAGGTTTCAAGATTGGCAAAAAATGCAGTATGTATGCTTGTTGACAGTGACAAGTTTCAGCGATATCAAATGCACCTCACTAAGGTAGGATCTACTTCATTATTTATTTCTACAGAAATAATCAAATATAAAAAAGAAATTAAACTTTTCGGGAAACTTCAAGAAAAGAAACGATAGCCGCGGACATACGCTTCCTTAACATTTGTTGGATAAAAAATGTTACTCCAAAACTCCTTAAGAGAATAATCAAATTTGATAATAACAGCAAACAACAAAAAGCGGCTGAGAAAAATATTCTAGAAATAGAGAAAAACAAACGCTACAAAAATAGAAGTGAGATAGAACTAAAACTATACCATTTACATCTGAAACTAACCAAAGCTCTGGGCAGTATAATTTGGGAAAATTTAGAAAACAACTTTTGGCAACACTAAACCATAAAATGAGAAACTGAACATTGAAACTGAAACAGAAACTAGAAAGTTTATGCCAAAAACATGAAGGGAAAACACCAGCAAAGGAAAAGACTGTACAAAATAATGTTCATAACGTTCATAACCTCTCTAAGCAAAGCTTCACAGAAAATGAAATCAGCTTTTTACGCAAAGGATTAAAAACATGCTTAAAATTCTCTGATAAAATCGAGGACTACATTGCAGACATACAAATTGCCACCAAAAATCTTGCAGAAAGAGAGAAACTCAATAAAAAAATCAATGTTGTAATATTATAGAACAAATTAGAAACAATAGGAATGTTAACCCTCACACAAAAGTAATTAGAACATTAAAAAGCAAACCAGTTATATACGTAAAAGCAGATAAAGGAAACACAGTTGTAATTTTAGATAAAACCAACTATATAGATAGAATGGAACAGCTACTAGAAAACAAAGAATATTCGACAATAACAAAAAATCCCCTAAATATGTGCATAAATTCATTGAATAAAACGATTAATGGCTGTAAATTAATAGATAAAAAAGAACAATACAAAATTAAAGTAAATAACCCCACACTGCCTAGGTCTTCCGAAAGTACACAAGCCGGGGAAAACAATGAGACCCATTATAAACAATATAGATGTCCCAACATACAAATTAGCCAAATGGTTAACAAACAGATTTTCTTCCTTTCCAAAATTTGAAACCAGAAGCATAAAATACTCCTCAGAACTAATTAAAAAAATTAAAGATATTGAAATAGAAAAAACAGATACCTTGGTTTCTTTTGATGTCACAGCTCCTTTTTCCAAGCATCCCTACAAAAAATCTACACACCTATATAAAAAATTGGTTGCTAAAAGCAGGAAAAACAATAGAAGAAACTGAAGAATACATTACTTTAACTAACCTGTGCATAAAGCAAAATTACTTCACTTTCAATGAAAAATATTATAAACAGAATTCTGGCTTAACAATGGGTAGCCCATTATCACCATTATTAGCGGATCTCTTCATGAGTGCATTAGAAATTAGAATCACGAAGGGTTTCCCCTGGTTGTTCAAAGCATGGTATCGCTATGTTGAGACATCTTTGCAATAGTTCCGGAAAAACACCTAGAAGATGCACTAAAGTTACTCAATCTACAAGAAAAATTGTTAAAATTCACCATGGAAAGAGAATGCAATGGACAGCTACCCTTCTTGGATCTTAAAATAATTAAGTTAAAAAACCACTTAACATTTGGCATATATAGAAAACCTACTCACACTAATAGCTACATTAAATGTAACAGTTATAACCCAGTTCCTCATAAACATGCAGTACTAAATAGTCTTGCTCACAGGTTGGTAAATGTCCCCATGAACAAAGAAGAATATGATTTAGAAATGAGCAATATAATAAATATAGCTATAGAAAATGGTTTCAAACAAGAAGTGGTATATAAGAAAATAAACAGAGCTAGGAACAAAAAGAATCAAAGACATCAGTACTCTTATTCCTAACAAGGAAGAAAATAGAATGTACCAAAAATTCACATACCATCTATCAACCTTCTACAAATTCCAAAAGATTTTCAAAAAACAAAACATTATATTAACTCCAAAAAACAGTTACTCCATAAAAAATATACTAAATTCCAAACTAAAAGAGGACATTCCTCAAGAGAACAAATCAGGAATATATCAGATGGAATGTATCGATTGTGAAAAAATTTACATAGGAAAGACTAAAAGAAACATTCAAACACGAGCAAAAGAACACATCAGGAACATAAAACAAAGACAGGAAGAAAAATCAGCAGTAGCTTGTCATTTTTGGAATGAAAAACATAATATAAACAGGAATCCCAAACTACTTAAAAACATTACAGGGAAAACACAACTCGCCGTTTGGGAAAACATTTATATCTGGAAGAACAAATGTAGCATTTTCAACTTTGAAATCCCACCAAGTGACGTCTTAATAAAGAAGTTCATCCAAACCAAACCACCAAGAAGAACAAGGCCGGCAGTCGAACTGGAACTGAAGATGGGAGCAATTAGCTCCAGAAACTTAGTTTTCCTCTTTTAAAAACTATTAGTGATGTAAGTGTTACAAAGTCGACTCAGTTATTCTAAACTTATACAAACATCACTGTTACAAACGTCCACCATATTTAACTAATTAATTTTTTTACCCTAGTCACTTTGAAAATTTAATATGGTTTGAGATTTAAAAAAAAAATTTAAAACTTCTTTTAAAAAATATATGGAACTATCACAGTGAAGCTAGTTATATGAATAAAATCATTTGAGATATGTCAACCTAAACACACTAATTGCTCCACTTACTTGTTGTAAAGTATGGTACCAGTTTCGAAGACCTTCATCTTCATCCTCTGCCACGGACGACTGGCTGGAGACTCCACTGGCTATGTGGAAGTGAAGTTCTGCCATGGTGGTACTTTAATGAACTTAGAGTTGGTGTTTTCTTCCCTCGGAATATCAAAGTTCATTAACCATTAGCTAAGCCATTTGGGTGGGGTCAATTTTGGATAACTATCTTTTGTCCTACTCTAGATTTTTTTAGGAAATAGCCATGGTCTCTAAGGTCCATGGTGAACTAATTTCTTGGTTTCATTATCTAAAATGTCTGGAAAATCAGCATGATCAATGGAAAATTTAATAATTATTCAATTTTTAGATTATTGTCATTATTGTTACTTACAGTAGTGGTGGTAGCAGTTGCAAAAAACAAATAATTTTTTTATATTAAGATCATTGTGTGATTGAGTTGAACTAATACTCTTTTGCTCCATTTTGTTTAAATATGTAGCACTGGTTTCACGATCCCTGTGTTAGCATCGTCAGCTCCAGTTTTTAACACTTCACTATTGTATATTCACAATACTGTCTTCAAAATCACTTCACTGACCAACCAACACCCCACTGAACTGAATGACTGAAGTAATTAGTTAATTACTAAAATACTGATGATTTCCAGCATGTAATTGCAGATTTCAGCATGAGAACCTGAGAAATTTTGAGCACGACATCGACATCATGACAAATCTGCTGAGTGGTCCTACTCATGTGAGATTTGGGAATTCCAATCCTATCTCCTGTATAAGAATTACATAACAGTGATGCAGTACGTCATTTATAGAAGTGAACTGTTTAAATTATGGAATGTATTTCTATTTTTTAAAGTTCAGTTCTATGGGAACATACAGAATTAATTTTTTTAATAATGATAAAAATATTTAATATTTTTCAATTCAGCTGAACATATAGATATTTTTATTACGTTTTCACTCTCATATAATTGGTGCAAGACCCAGAAATATAGTCTGAGAAATTACTGTATATATATAGGCTTAGGCCATATGGTTGGCAATCATTGCCTGATGCTGATAGTAGTCAGAAAAGCATAAAAGTCTCATGCTTCCAAAAACATCAGGAACCAGTTACCTATAATTTATTCTTAAAGAAATGCCTGATTTACTATTGAGATTTTTTCTGACTAGTTTTTCAACAGCTTCATACCTGAAGTGAGAAACTACCAAGAAAAAAACCTGAAAACCTCGCCTGAATAAGTAAAGGCAGTTTTACATCTAGATATTGCACCAGTTCATTCTAATACTTAGAAGCTGGTTAGTAGGGATGGAAGAATAAAATGCATCATCCTTCTCAGAACACCAGTGGATCAGGGAGTCGTTGCTTCTTCTACAAGAAGTTTCTGGAAGAGGGTATAGTTGTGTTGGAGAAAACACCTCCGAAGAAGATGCAAGAGGAGCCAGGACACTCCACAATTTGTGCACATACAACATCAAGTCTATCATCTTTAATTTGGCAGCTGCCTGGAAGGAAATTAGGACTACGACACTGGCTAATGGCTGAACTAAGTTAACTAAATGGGAATGAACCGGAATATGATTTCAGAAGTTTTAAATACTCTGATTTCCTTGAAGCTATCAATCGAGCTCATGATGATGGTAGAATGACATCGAACAGTGCTAGACATTTTTTGAATTTGAATTTATTTCTAACAAACACAACAACATTACAATAAAATTACACATTTCCATTTTTTTACTATAATTCATTACAATTATTAATTTTGCTAAGTTGCTGTTAACATTCTAGTCCCAATGCACATTACTCCAGATTATTAATATATTGGTGACCACCATACTCTGTAATATCCTTCAATTATTATACTTCTAAGATTACATTTCTTTCTACATTTCCTTCCTTCATCCTCTTCATCGTTCTTATCCATTTCTCTCTAACTTTACCTAAATAGTTCCCTGTCATTTTTATACCCTTCTCTCCTTTTAAATTTAAAATCTTCATAATTAAAAATTTCCCCATCTAAATTTTCCCATTTTTTATTCCAAACCTTTTCTCTTCACAACTTTGTTTGATTACAATATAACAAACAATGAAACTATATTGTTTTCTCCACACAAACAATTTCTTATTCATTTATCATATCCTAATCCTTTGAAATTCAAAACTCCAGTTCTAGGTGAAGCAAACCCTTCTCTACCTGCCTTATCACATAGTTCTATATATTTTTCCCTACCCTATACTATTTTTATTCCCCTATTCTGATGATGCACCTATAAACAAAATGTCATCCATGTGTTCTCTAACTACCTACAGTTTCGGACCAGCTGGAACTGCCTCCAATCTCTTCTTGGCTGAGCATTTGAAAGGCTAGGTCACCCTTGTCAATGTCTAGCTGGTGAAGATGTTCTGTGTGCAAATCAGATTGCCAAGGATGAAGAGGAGACTGAGGCAGTTCCACTTGGTGCAAAACTGTCAGTAGTTGCAGAACACATGAATGACATTTAGTTTATAGGCACATCATCAGATCCAGAGTTGATTGCTTATTATGAACATTTTTGAAAATTTTGATCACTAATTAAGAAATAATACAGCAGTGAAACAACTGAAACTTAATGTTTAGGTCCAATTTTCAGTAATATGGTATATGCATACAATATTTCTCATTAAAATACACAATTATATGTTTTATTTTTAATGTACAAATGAAAATGTTTCATTTTTAACAATATATCTAATCTCAATTAAATGTACTTATGAAGCTGTTGACAATGGAGTGGTATATATATAAACAATGTAATACAGTTTTTACTTACTTAAATGTAAATTGAAACTTGCACAGTGAAGCCAAACATATTAATTGATATCATTGTATGAGTCAGTTGAACTACACACTCTTAAAGCTTCACTTACTTTTCATAAATGTATGGAACCGGTTTCAAGAACATTTATTTCCCATCTTCAGCCAGGCTAAAGTTCAACTGCAATTGAAGTTGAAGCTTTAAGAGTGTGTAGTTCAACTGAATCATACAATGATATCAATTAAAATGTAATACAGTTTTTTTCATACTAACTCCTAACTATGTAAGTGAATGGAGTTAGTGTGAAAAAAACTGTGTTACATTGTTTATAAATATATCTAATATTCACAATTTAACGAACTTATGTTTTTACAGATAACCCTTAGTTATATTCATCTTACTGCAAGTCTTCCGATTGTAAATACATAAATTTGATGTGTAATTATTTAATGTGAATTGTTGTAAAATTATAAAAAAAAACTATACTTACTAGCTGAGTTCAGCATTGCAGTTCGAACGGATATTTATTACGTCCCCACTCAGTTGATCGATAATTTGCAACGGTTATTATGGTTGTTCCAATGTAGGGGGGATTGATGGGTTCTCAGGGTAAATTTGGACTGTTTTTAACGACTTGAAAGTCGTTAGGGGGGGAAGGAGATTGTTGATTAATAATCCAGCACTGTTTGAACATTTGATTTATTTAACAACTTGGCAGGTTACTTCCTGACGGCTCGTAGCTGACCTCACTACACACTTAGACTGACCTTAGAAACGACTTACACTGCCCTCAACTGAACTTTAGAAATGATCTAGACTGATTACTTTCGGATGACTCAGACTGCCTGATTCCGTATATTTCTTTCGCGTCTCTCGTATGATGTCCTCTGTTTCTCCTGAAAGAATGTCTGAATCTGAATGTGCGAAAGACTATGAATGTCTGAATGTATGAATGACTGACTTCTGCAAGTGTGTGTATGTGAATCCGTGAATGTCCCTCTGACTTCTGTACTCCAGTTTTTCTACCACATAGCCACTCCTTTCGCTAAATTAAATTCCCTCGTATATTATCTATTTCTGTGTTACAAGTTCGTCATTGGCTATCCTAAAATTATTTATTTGTATCTAAGTTCTCCTGATTCGTTAACTTTTATCCGAAGACGATTGACTAGAATTATTCTTTCCCCCCTGATCTAATGTCTTCCCACGAACTTGAATTTCCCAGAACAACCTGTCATAAATTTCGGCCCTTTCCTTACATTCTGATGTCTATTGATAATCTTTTGCCTTCCTTAGTTTGTAGATTTCCAAATGTTCTTAGAGATTAAGCACGTGTTGATGGGCTGTTTTCGGCTTTCCTGTAATAAAACATTTTCGTCTCCGTTCTGACATTTTCATTTTCTCTTAAATTATTGCTACGTCTGACTTTGTTAAATACGGCCACATGTTTCTCTTATTATGAACTCCTAAGTATTTTCTGGGTAGAAGGTTCGTAACCTAACAAAAGATAGTTTACCCTTTCCTCAGCCTTGTCTAAGGAGCGGTCAGTGGACCAGTCGTCAGGTATACATCTGTCTCTTTCTAACATCTTAACTACAAAATGTATACAAAACCCTTTTGTAAGTTACTAGTTACAAATTATTTCAATTTCTGTTATACCTATCTCTAAAATGTTTCCTTATACATATATTACAATTACCCTTATCAAATCTCATGCCTTTATAAATAAAACTCTGTAGCCTTTAGTTATTAAATTAATAAAGGCAGCATTATTTCCTGCTTCACAGTGCATCCTTTGAGTGGCTGCCTATCTGGTGTGGCCTGGTGGCATGACAAATTACAGTACAACGCAATAATGCATAATGTGTTGTAATACTCTCAATAATGTGCATATTCTTTCTGTGTAATTCTTATTCCTTAAATCTTGTGGAATAGTATTTAATATTGAAATATACGTGTAAACACATATTTACATTAATTAAAAAATTATACTTAAGAAACTGTAGACAATGGAGTGCTAATATATCCTACACTAATTATTCAATATGTTCACACTAACTGCACTTATATTATAACACTAACATGTTTTGGAAGCAATCACTCCCATCATCAGCTGTTGAACATAATGTATGACATATTTTACATGAATTTTGGTAGATTGGAGAGGAATAAAACTTATTTTTGTGCAGCTCAAATCTATGGAGCTCCATTCCAGTATAGTACAAGCCAACAATTTGTGACAGTGTTTTTGGCTGGATTAGGTACTGAAACATTGTTAGGAACAGCTAGTAAATATCTCTCTTTTTCCTGTAATGCCACCACATAGATACAAGCAGACTTTCTAGGCCCATATTGTCCCAAAGATGGGAGATAACATTGCTTATGACTGCTGGGAAAA
Source organism: Metallyticus violacea (assembly GCA_030762175.1). Lineage (NCBI taxonomy): Eukaryota > Metazoa > Arthropoda > Insecta > Mantodea > Metallyticidae > Metallyticus > Metallyticus violacea. The sequence goes on from CM060832.1 coordinate 103,027,738, forward strand.
GCCTGATATCTGGAATCAGTTACCTAACTGGACCATAGTTGATATGGGGAAAACCTTACTATTCAAGGAAAACACCCCATGATAAGTCTGAAAATCTAACCTAGGAAGCTGAAAATGGCAGGCAGCTCTTCTTGCAACTGGTTGCCATGGGTCATAGTAATATTGCTTGTTCCAATATAGCTGGGAATTAAAGCAAATGAATGTCATAACCATCAATATATGAAATGTTGGAACCCCACTATAATCATATCAATGTACAGAGATAATCGTTAGTTTTAAATTCACCTTTAGCTCTTGAAGAAATCTAAGTTTCATTGTTATTTTGTTTTTATAGGTAACAAGATCTTCAACAATCAGGATGCAGTTGAGAAAGCAGTAGCCAATGGCCAGTGCTTGTACAAGATTTCTAGCTACACATCTTTCCCAATGCATGATTTCTATCGCTGTCAGACATGCAACACAACAGATCGCAATGCTATATGTGTTAACTGCATTAAAACCTGTCATGCCGGGCATGATGTAGAATTCATCAGACATGATAGGTAAGGAATGACTTCATAACAAATAAAACATGGATTATATCAACTCTAATTCTGTTGTTTTTATACTTTGAGTTCTGAAACTGCAAGCAGATACACTCAAGAAAATTAGTAATTTTTAATATATAAAATATATCTATGAAATGTTATTGTCTATACTTGTGCAATTGTGTCACCACTGTGGCAGATACAGGTATCACTAAGGCATGGACTCATGAATGGAAAACATCTTAAATTAGACTCCTGCCAGGACAGTCCTCTCTGACAGGTTTTTTTAGGTTTTTCTCTGTCTTTAGTGACAAATGATGCAGAGAAGATTATTGCAGGAGGAAACTCGCAGAGGTTCTCCCAAACATTTTTTTAAAAGAGGTTATAGTATTTATTCTAAGCCCTTGGTTAAGATAGTTTGTAAGGAAAATTAAGTAAAACTAAATACTTTTCTAATTTTACTATCTTCTGTTCTACACTGTTCTAAAGTGAATAAAAATTCAACAATTTAGCTGCATTTGCACTGAATGTTCAAGACTTTTTACATATATAATTAACATTGACAGCTACTGTTGTTGCAGTGTTATTATTGTGAAGTAATCATATCATTGTTTTCGCTCTTCCTATGCCCCATATTTCTTTGCTGGTCACCACAATCTTTTTCTCTCCTCTTGAATTCTTTATTAAATTATGGCCAAAACATCCCTGCCAGGGAGGTACCCTGCTTAGGCTTGAAATACTCCCCAAAATATTCCTTTACCAAATAACAAATTCATTTAATGTATCATCAGTGTTCACTGCCTGTGATGCCCACAGTAATAAAAATTTATGGTGGCTGAGAAAAGAATGTTGCTTGTCAACTGGCAGGCTTGAATTTATTCCTGGTAGGAACAAGTTTCTTGGGAAAGCACTTTTTCCAAAGATTTCCCCATATATTCACCTGATGAACTATGGTTTCATTATTAATTCATTCCATTCACCACCCTGAAGGCCATTGAAAATTGGTGTGAGAAATTAAATACCTTAGAAAAATATTGTCCAGTGATATGTATTTTAAACATTATAAAATCTCCAATAGATAAAATATTTTAAAATGCTTAAAAACATCTTGGTAGCCTCACTCTAAATGAACAATGAAACAGACTTAGTTAAAAACACTTAAAATATTAATATAATGATAAATTACTCTTAACATTTCACTCTCAAAAAAATTTACTGAATTTTTAAATTTTGAGAGTGAAACATTAAGAGTGTTTTATCATTATATTAATATTTTAAATGTTTTTAACTCAGTCTATTTCCTTGTGCATTAAGGGTGAGGATAAGAAAGTGTTTTTAAGCATTTTAAAATATTCTATTTAACCGAGATTTTATACTCGTTTTCACTGTGTAGATTCCTGAATGCATTTCACTGTGTTGATTCCTGAATGCATTAGAATTGGACTTACATTATAATTTGCTCCAATGGATTTATTTTCTAAATACACTCAACTAAAAAGTTTTTAATGTAGAAATAAAGTATGATTTGAAAATACTTTATTCAGATGTTCATCTTGGAAACTTTTCAGATTTTGCATTGTATTTTTCTTATTACTATCATGTATTTTAGTATCAAATTAATGGAATGAGAGGAAGAATCAAGAACATTAGTCCAGTCATTGAATATATGTGGAAAAAGAATAGAAAATTGTAAATTATAAATATATATGTAATATAATTAACATTTAAGGAATTCTCAGTTTTTTATTCATATTAATGCAAATATAAATAGTATAAATTTTACATATTCGTATTGTATACAAATGTCATTTCTCCATTTACTTTGTTAGAACTATAACACTGAAGAGTTTTTTAAGTCCCAATTTAAATTGAGTGGCATTTTGTATGTCTCATTTCTTTTAGGTTCTTCTGCGACTGTGGTGCAGGAACTCTGACAAATCAATGTCAGCTTCAAGGAGAACCAACTCAAGATACAGACACACTCTATGACTCAGCTGCTCCAATGGAGTCACATACCCTAATGGTCAATTAAGTTATCCCTCTAAAACTTGCATTAAATATATTACATGATCTGCCATATGCTTGAACTGTGAAAAAAGCCAGTGGCATCCATCATGGAAAAAATGTTCCAAAATGCGAAGTAAGGAGGCCTAATTACCTCAATGGAAAAAGCCTTTTTACTTAAGGCCTACACATAAAATGTGTTGAAGATTCCTGTGAATGATAGGACAGTGTTGAATCTCTTTGCCCAAATTTTCATTTTGTTTGATATACGTATATTTAGAAGGTAAATAATGACCGTGGTGTGAAAAATTATTTACGAATGGTCTATTTGTCTGCATTAAATGTATGAACTACCTGTATAAGATGTGTGAATGTGTGTGCGCATGAAATGCAATTGTACATATATATATATATATATATATATTAGGTATGTTTATTATATTCATTAGAATAATCCAAATTAATCGAATCAGCACAACGTTGCAGCTGTCGAGTAGCAAAAATAAAAGTGTTGTGTTTTCTTTTTATGGGTTCCAATGCCACCATAGATGGCATTTTGGAGCACATGCCAGGTCAAATGCAGCTTAATTCCAAGCCACTTAACTCGGGAATGTTAAGTTTATAATTTATCTTTACCTGAAAGCCTTCTATACATCGTTATCCACCCTTAAATTCTTTGTGTATAATAATTCATTGTATTCAACTGTGAAAACGTTGGAATCTGAGCAAAGCCATAACAATGCAATTTTGCATGTCCCCATGTCAGTTTTTAAGTATGACAGGTTCATACTATTGGAAACTGAATGTGGATGCTAGCCAATTTTTTAAAAGTTCTGTCAGATAAGACTGTTGCTTTATGTGGTGTTCCCTAATATTATGTAAATAGATATACACGTGTTTGTGCTTTACAAGCAGGGAAACTCTTTAAGTGTACACTCTCGCTTATGTGGTAAATTTGCATCGTATTTTGAAGGTATTGCATAATCAATGTTGGTACATTTATGAGTTTTTAGTTGACATAGAATAAAACTAACATTTTGAACGTGAAATAAGAAAGATATAGTACAGACTTATGTTTTGAGATTTCTTTTTTTGTACAAATTTAAAATAATAAATTCAGAGCGTGTGAGACTTTAAAGTGTGCTAGTCACACGTGGAGATAAAACTCGTACTCGATGTAACATTACTTTCATAAACATTGGAAGTGCTTTTGAATGAAACATAGTCGTCATATTATTAGCAGTCCATCCACATTTCCAAGTGTCGTAGGATGATTCTGAAGACATTTTTGTTAACATTTTACTAACAATGTATGCTACCTTCTCCAAGTGCCATAAAATGTTTTTAAAATCGAGTATAATAAATGCATTGCACAACCATGCTGTACAAGCAGAGGGAAGTGCTGCGGAATGCACTTGTTATGCCAGTGAGAAGCATGTTCTGGGTTCTCTTCCATTTCTTGTACATGTTGTGTTGAGATGTTTGGATTACTAGTTTAGAATGCCTGTATGTCAACATTCTTCCATTGTATTTCTTATCCCCCATCCCTTATCACCCAGATCATCAATTTTAAAATTTGCCAATTACTGTATAAACGATATTGCTGCTGCTTTACAAAATTTATCAGCTGTGGTAGTGGTAGACATTGTCTTTGACGGAAAGCATACTTTCTGTGAACTTCAATTCATGTATCATGAACTAGTTAATGCACTTGTGCTGTATACATAATAGAAAAATATACATAAGTATAAAAATGAAATTGATTTTTGTTTCTCATGTATACCATTTTCAGATCCCAGCACGTAATGTTGCTTAAGGTGGAAAAAGAGAGTAGTTAAAAAATAAAAAGGGGCATGTCATAATGTATTTGTTAGCATATACATTCTTGAGTGTACAAATCTAACTTGTTACCGAGTTTTTCATTGTGCTAAGAATTTTATGTTTTTTGCTTTACATGCTTAAGTTTGTGTTAAAAAAAAAAACTAATTCAAGCCCAACAGCCCCAGGAGGGTCAAGGCTTATTCCACGACCCACGACTACTGCTTCCATCTTGCAGCATCATGGACAGAGTGCAGTACTGCAGGTGGTCATATGATCAACACACCACATCCTGCAGGTCTCTCAGCATACACAATCTGGGACTGCTACCTTTCCATCAGATAGCTACCCAACTCTTATTATGAGGTTAGGTCGACCCCCTGGACCTCCTTAACTTAGAGAATTTGTAATAAGGTACCAGAGATCTAACCAGGACATCCCAGCCAGCAATACACTGCACCAAGGAGGCAGTCAAGTTATATGTATATCAGGGGATCATGAACTGCACCACAATTGCTTTGGAGATTGTACAAAGATCACAGACAAACAATTTGAGATAAGGAATCTATGATGCACCATGAAAAATAATGGAGTTATATGATAAATAAATTTATATTAGATGGTGAAAACCAATATTAAATTAAAATGGAGGAAATATTTTCTTAGAATGTTTTCAAACATGTTTTTCAAGTGAGAAAATACTAATTTTGATACATCACCTTTTTCAAAATTTAGTGCTATAAATAAATAATCGACAAGACCTGAACCCAATAATGATTTACTTAATGCACATACTGTACGAACTGCACCAAAGAGACATGTTACACAATTTCAGTTTGGTATTGTATGGTATTATTTCAAATGAAAATTTCTTTAGTCGTCAGTAGTGTACTGGTTTTTTAGAAAACTGTCATAACTTAAAAATTTGAACAGGCGGACTATATATTCCCTATTTGAAATTGTTTAAGCTCCTCTACAATCTTTTAAATGATTGCATTGTAGTCCATTACCACTATCAGATATATAAAAAAGTGTCCATTTGTGTTTGTTAAGACAGTTGTACTGATTAGAATAGTAATTAAACAAAAAATGTACCGCCACGGGTGGCCGAGGGCATTAGGCGCAGACTCATGAATTGGAGGCCTGGGGTGCAAACCCCACCAGGGCCGTCCACCATGACTGGGGTTTTTCCCAGGTTTTCCTCAGTCCTCATAAATCGCAAATGCTGGGGAGGTATCCTAAACTTAGGCCTGGAATGTTTCCTTCCTTTAAAAAAAAAATCCTTTCCCAATATATCATTTCATTTAATGTTCATCAATGTCACCGCCTGTGGTAACACATAGTAGAAGTGAGCATTAAACACTACTTAAAAAAAAAGCATAAAATGTAAAACTTAAATGAAATTAATAATTATTGTAAGAATTAGTGTAAAAAATTAACCAGGTACATTGACCAGAGAAGATGGCTTAGCTTGGCTGCTTCATCTGTCCCATGAGCAGTTCTTTTAGTGCAGTCTTTAGGTTTATTTTATTTAAGGATGCTCTTTAACATTTCTGGTCGATAGCATCACATTAGTTAAGGACATGAAATGGACTGTAAATTTTGCTCAAAGACCTCTTCTTTCAGGCTTGAGATTCTTTTATGTGCTGTAAATCTACGATATGGTACCAATGACTTTATTTCCCTTCCAAAGGAAGCCATACTAAAGATTTGTTAAGCCCTAAAAAATCCACCATCCCTGGCCGGGTTTGAACTCTCATCCTTGGGTCTGTGAGGCAAGTATGGTTATCACTAGATTACAACCAACTTTTAGTGGAGATGGCAAAACTATATACCATATTTAGCAATATAATTAATAAAATGTATGTGTTTTAACCCACTAAAAAGTAAAATACAGTTTCTACATCAGGAGAAAGATTCTTTTGTACATGGTGCAAAGTTGCATTTATAGTTGTTTTAATCTGGATTTGTTATATTTTATCACCTAAAATTATGAACCTTATTAATGGATATTGTTGAGTTGTGTTGCCATGTGTACGTTTCATAGTATAAGAAAACTTCTTCACCTGCAGCACAAGTAATTTCTTCATGACCTCCATTATTTTTGCACAGTACACAATGTTAAGTTCAATATTTATTAAGTGAATAAATTGTACTTATCATGATGTAGACAATAGAGTGGTAATATATCTTAACACTAATATGTTCAAATTGTTCAAACTAACTCTGTTTACAAAAGCATCTTGGGATCCAGCCACCAGTTCAAATAGTCTGTCAACAGCTGATGATGGTCCCGCCATGGGTGGCTGGCTGCTAAGATGTGGACTTTGTGAATGGGAGGTCTGGGGTTCGAATTCCCCAGGATTGTTCTCCCTGACTGAGGTTTTTTCCAGGTATTCCTCCGTCCTCATAAATGGCAAATTCCAAGAAGGAACCCTAACTTAGGCATATTACATTTCTTTCCTTAAAAAAACAAAATCCTTTCCCAATATATCATTCCATCTCATGTATCTTAGTGTCCACACCCTGTGGTGCCTCAGTAGTAAAAACAGGCATTAAACACTATTAAAAAGAAAAGAAGCTGATGATGGGAGCAAGGGCTTCCGAAACATCCTAGTGTTATGTAAGTAAGGGGGTTTTGACATATTTGTTAATATCTGTCAAGATGAGTAAGCTTATAATGTTAGGCCAGCTAAATCTTGAAAAAAACTTAGCTGCTATATTTATGAATTTTTTTGTTGCTAGAATTGTAACATGGAATGCAGGCAGGCTTATATAGTCAGTTAAGGGCAAGAAATATCGTTAAGAATTAATTGAATATTGGATTTTTTTTAAAGTAATATACATAGCTTTTATTTATTTTCTCTTCATTAATATATAACTCTAAGAATTTAAATGTTTACTCCCTCCAAGTATATAAATTTATAAGTGCTATGGCTTTGTACACTTGTGACACAAAGTATTCAAAATAAATTCATAAATAATATAGTAGATAGTGGCTTTACAAAATTCATGTATAATTAAATGGCATCTTAAATGTAAGTTGGTTTGGGTAACATGCATAGAACAGGAGACATTAATATTACTGTCCATGAATGGGTTAATGTATTCAAAATAATTTCCTTTCCTCTGTTTTATCCATTTAACCTCTTAAGTTGCCAATCCAATGGTCTCCAAAAAGAACGACCCACCTGAGATTATTAAGACTGATAGCACTTAGTACACTAAACTACTATTATCCAACTAATATGTGGTGTAGAGTGTATACACCTTAAAAATGGAGAAGCAGGCTTTGGGATATACTGTGAAGAATTCTCTCAATATACACCTTTGGGAGAGTATGGTTACAATTATGATGGTGAAATAATGGCCATTAGAGCAGCTTTACAAAATCTACTATATAGACCTAAAATAAAAGAAGTATTATCTTAAGTGCCTTTAAAGCAGCACTACAAAGTATAATGAATTACATTTACCCACCAACATACACTATAAATAAAATGAGAAACTATATCATACAATCCCAAGCCATGTTGGGTTGAAGGAGAATGAGACTGCGATACTTTGGCAAAAAAAAGGAGCCACCATAAAATTAAAACCACCTTTTGAACTATAACTTCTCTATAAATTGAAACTCATAAAAAGGTTAATATCTGAACAAGAACAACAAAATGTGAAACAAAAACTTAATGGGAAACATATGAAGATCAAAATACAATCTTTTATTGAAATCAAGAAAAATTGGAGTTGCACAATTCCGCTTAATTGTTGGGTATGATTGCCTGTCAGAGCATCTATTCAGCATGAAATTAATCAAGGACAACCATTGCCCACTGTGTAAGGATGTGAGTACTATCTCAAATAAAGAAATTACTGAAATGCAGCCAACTAGATAGCAACAAGCAAATGAAAAATATTTATATTATTGTATGATTTAGTTAAACTACACACTCTTATACTTGTCATAATGTATTGAACCAAATGTTCTCTAAACTGGTTGTATGCATTATGACAAGTAAATGAAGCATTAAGAGTGTGTAGTTCAACTAAATCTCATACAGTAATATAAATTGACTTCACTGTGCAAGTTCCAATTTACATTTTAAATTTTAAAATGAAAAATAATTTGGAGGCTCTTTATTGGAAAGCTAGGGAAAAAAGTATAAATATCAGCATCCCCACAACCAGTTTTCAAATTCCATCCTCCATTATTTCTTTCATAGGCTAAGGTATGGTTTGATCTATATTTTGTATTTTATTTATTCCGTTTCTCATATAATAGCACTTATATTTTCTCAAGAAATAAAATGAGAAATGTAAGGAATACACTTATTCAGCAATTATTTTGAAATTGTATTGAGTATCTTTTGCCAATAGAAAACTAATAAAGGTAAAGCAATCTCAGTGTAGGCAATAGTTGTTGAAAACCAGTATTATAAGTCATCCAAGATCTTCAGCATAACACTTATGTCCCCTAACTGCTGCAAGAGTGGTTTTAGAGAACAGTAGAATTCAAGGGTTAAATTGCAGGAAAGTTTGGCTGAACTGTACACTATGTACAGCTATGGTCAGATAAAGGAGGAAAAAAAATCATTATTACTATAATCAAACCATCTAACATGAAGCCAATCAGCTTTATACCAATACTCTTAAGTGAAAATAAGGATGTAATTATTCCAGAAAAAGAAATTGTGCCATTTCATAATGTGCAGTAGGAGTTTATACAAGGTGTATTTGAAAGCAACAGACTACAGTTTAAGAATTTAAAGTATTTTTCATAGATTGAATTTTGGTTGCATGAATAAGTAAAGTAAAATATTCTCATATGAAAGCAAAAGCTAAACTTTGGAACAAGGTTTTACTATACTGTACTAATGTGTATACTCACTTTTATGTTATCTGGTTAGTAGTTTTGATAATTTAAGCTAACTATTGTGCATGATACTACATACAGCTAATTTATTAAACCAACAACTGTTAAAATGTGCAGGAATACATTAGCCTTCCAGCTTATTTAAAATTACTAGATGACCATCAGAACTGCACTGTGTTTCACATCCAGTTGAAAATTTCTAATCACAGATCCATTTTTTGATATGAAGGATTACTTTAATATAAATGCAAAATATATTCCAGTGCATGCCCTTATTGCTTTAGTCACTAACGTGTATATTCTTTTTGTTGTATGGCATGCTCTACACCCTGGAACCTTTTTCAGTATGGGATCAACAGAAAATCGTTTATCACTAAATAAAAATGAATATATGTTGCATTTAAGTATGAATCCACCAAACACTAATTTACTTGAGCCAGTTTTTAGAAAAGTACATTGTATTGCTTGTTTTACTGATGTGTATAATTGCAATTACTAAACATTTTGTAGTATAACGCCTATTGGCTCATCAATGAGGGGTCAACAGACTCCTATTTCATTTTGTAAATGGCCCATAAAATGAAATTTTAGCATGGTTTATTATAGCATTATATTTTTCTTATGAATATGCAATTGTGTTGCTGCTCTAAAGTTTTCTTTCACAAATTTGTTAAATTGCTTTCTGGAAAAGTTCCTGGCCTAGTGTCTGGTGGAATCTACATGGTTCCTCTGGACACCACCAGCTATCTAGGTAGAATGGGGATTCCTCTCACGAGGACCGCCGTCATCTGGGATATATCTGTGGAAACGTTAGGGACTCCGTATCCTCGAATTTCTTGCCGCCTGAAGGTGCCCTCTCGGGAACATAAGTATAATGGCCAAGTTAGCGACCTTAATGCCCAAATCCTCTGTAGACTATCCTACCCTACCTCTAAGTAATAGCACGAAGGATTTCATCACGCGCAACGTTAAAATAGAGAATCACATTTCCACAATTATTTTTAATTGTTAAAAACCGCCCAAATTTTCAAAAATCACCGGAAATCCCACCATCTACATTTGATCGCGAGATGAAAATTAAAGTACACCTGATATGGTAGGAAATCGCTGTCTTCCAGAAAATATCGTTTACCTTAAATTGTGCTGCAATCTTGGGGTTATCTTTGGTTATGTTCAACCGCCAAGGATGGCCGAGCTCGTTTAGGCGCGGAAGGTCTGGGATTCGGATCCCGCCAGGACCTTCCTCCCTGACAGGTTTTTCCAGGTTTTCCTCAGTCCTCATAAATGGCAAATGCCTGGGAGGTACCCTAAACTTAGGCCTTCCTTAAAAATAAATCCTTTCCCAATATATCATTTCATCTCATTTATCATCAGTGTCCACCGCATGTAGTGCCTCAGTAATAAAAACGGGCGTTAAACACTATCTATTCATTTTTTGGTTATGTTCGTGATGCATCCAAGCATACAGTAATGTTAAGCGATTGAAATCAAATGAAATACCATTGTGCTGAAGAGGTTAATACTCTCTCTTAGAAAGTATTCAATAATGCAGACTTTGGAGAGTTATCTCTGAAAGTTTATTAAGTGAAAATGAAAGGCAGTTTTGCTTACTGATCAGAATATTCAAGAACTTTTCACTTGCTCCATTTTTGGATGGGGAAGAACATGTAATTTTAAAACATGACAAAAGTTTTTATGCATTATACTACAGCGTTGTCTTTGCTTAAATGATCGGATGCCTCGTATTATAAGGGACAGTTCCATATTTCTAGATTAAGTTACTTAATTGAGTTGACCGATTGATGTAGAAGTGTGCCACAGAAACCATATTTCATTTCAACGTATGCATAGTCCTCGTGAAATCGCAAAGAATTCTGCGAATTTGTTGATGTGGAGTACAAAAACAGATTGGTTACAGTAGTACGAGATGGTTAAGCTTGATGCCTGTAAGAGTAGTCAAACTTTTTGAACATTGAAATAATTTTTTATAAGCTAGGAGAAAAGCACAACAATTCCTGTGCAGAAGTTTTTTATTTCTTTCACAACCAAGCATTCACATTCCATGAAGTAGTACTTCAAATTAAAGACGAAAAGTTCATAGCTATAGAAGTAGAAACATTCCTCACTAACTCGCAATCAAATGTACAGGAAAAAAAGAATAACCAGTACATACATATTAGTTCATGTTTAAGCATATACACATGGGTCAGTACTCGAGTTCACATTTTTACTTACAGCTGATGCTACTGTGGAACGAGTATTTTTCAAAATGAATAATATATATAAAGCAACTATGTGTACAGTATGATTTTGAAAAAATGTTTATAATTTACCTATATGTAAAATTTATGACTACTTTCTTAATATAACTTTTTCTGCACCATTAACCATATTACAGAGAAAGCAAACTTATTAATCCAGAGTATATACTTGTCATTTTAACGTGCAGGGTTTAGCTTTATACACGATATGCATGAGACTGCCCCTGAAGGTGCGATGGTTTTCCGGTTGGTTAATCGAGGGCACTGTGATGCAGAGATTTGATCCATCTTGCTGCAATATTTTATGAATTGAAGAGATGCACGGAAAGCCATTTATTGCAATAAAAAGTAGATTTGAAATGCTCATATAACCAATCAGAGCTGAAAAGCCCTACGCGAACTTCAAGAAATTGAGGAACTAAAAAATTAAGAAAGAGTGACAGCCTTATACACTGACAATAATATTACATTATCCTTATTGAAGGAAAAAAGAAAACACAACACTCTAATAGATAACATTTGTAAAACCGTTATGCTTTACAATAACGTAATTGGATAATTCACTTCAGCAGGATGAAAGATCTGTAATGGTGCAGTTGGGAACGAACTGACTGACAGGTTAGTTAGCCAAAGAAACTTTTGAAAGAGGTGAAATAATATACAGCAAAATTCCCGAATCTACCTACAAATCAGGGGAGGGAAAAAAAAAAGGAAAAAAAAAAACAGGTCTAGAGGAATGACATGACAGTGACTAAATCCTTTTTTCCCTTGATCAAAGACAGACTAAAAGTAAAACTACCAGTAACGTCAATATTTACAGCCACAGTGTCCGGTTATGGAAAAAGTAATTCGTGATTACATAGATTCCATGTTATAGATAATCCGTCTGTACATGCAATGAGACCAACAGAGAGTCAATCATCTCATTTACGAACTTACAAACACAGATTATAAAGGATAGAATCTTATAAAGGAATAATTGGCCAGCTAATACTTAAGAATTAACATTTCACCATCTACGAAGTTTCTGCAAACATATTAATTCTATGGACATCTTGACTAAACAGAATATAATATAACATGTCTGACAAAGACTAAAAAATATCTTTTGAAATATTTGAAATTTGTAATATTCATCTCATAATTATTGACGCGTCATTTTCTTGTTTTACTCTAAGAACTGAAAAATATATATTTTTCATAAAGATCGATAACACTTTCAGAACTTTAGGGCCTAGTGAAATACAACTATTTCCTTTATAAGCAGTCACTTTGTGAGATATTTTACCAATCTTTCAAATTTTGACAGCTTTCCAAAAAGATGGACAAGGGAAGTGTGACTTTTAAGAAGAAATCGACCAGCAAAGAGAGAAAAAATCTTAGTGAATCAATTAATATGCAAGTGTTATTGAAATATATAATGGTAGGTCCATAATTTTCCGCCCTAACCATTTCCTAGGTATGATATAAACAAAAACTATATTTCACTTTTCAATATAGTTACTCTTTATTGCAACACACTTCTCACATCTTTGAATCAACATTTCAATCCCCCTCCCCCCAAAATAGATGCCTTGTCTGCAAAATAGGCATAAACAACGTTCATCACTTCTTCTTCATCATACTTAAATTTCCTTCCTTGAAGGTCTTTCTTGATTTTTGAGAAGAGGCAATAGTCACTGGGAATTAGATCTGCGCTTTAGGGGGGATGGTCCATTTCCTTGAAGCCACATTTCTTCATAGCTTCCTTTGCAACAAGAGCTGTGTGCACAGGCGCGTTGTCGTGAAGAAGCCGCACACCACCATTTAGCTTTCCTCGCCTTTTCTCTTTGATAGAAGCACGTAGTCTTCTATCTTCTAATGGTGTTTCTCTCCTTGAAGTTAATGAAGAGTTTTCATTCACAGTCCCAAAAGATTGTGGCCATGATCTTCTTGGTTGACTGAGTGATCTTGGCCTTTAGAGGCGGTGTTTCGCCAGGTTTAAGCCACTCCATTGATTCTCTTTTGGACAAGGGATCATAGTAGCGGACCAAAGTTTCATCTCCTGTAAAAATGATTTGCCGAACTTCTCTTTCGTTGCCACAGCAGCGCTCCAAAAATGCCAGACAATAGATGATTCGTTGATGCTTTTGAACTGAGGAAAGATGTCTAGGCTCCCAACTTGCAACACTAACCTTATTCATGTTTATATGTTCATGAATAATTCGAAGCACTGTTGTTTTAGAAATGCCCAACTTTGCTGCTATTTCTGTAACTTTGAGCAGCCGGTCTTCCATAATTTCTCCGTCCACAAGAACAATGTTTTCAGGAGTAAGCAGCTCCAAGGGCCAACCTGCACGCTCTTGGTCTTCAAGGCTCCCTCGACCAATTCGAAAAATATTGGCACATTCTTTTACGGCAGAATACAGGGGGAATGCTTTCCCATATACACCGCCCAATCGCTGTTTAATTTCATTTGGAGTAAGTAACTTATAAACTCAATACTTCATTTTGAACATGTCACAATCTTCCTATATTTGAACAACTGAACACAGCGGAATGGAAGATACAACTGCAGTTATTTACTTAACAGATAAGGTATGACACCAGATAAGGATTTTTTTATGGCGATAATCCTTATAGACGAGGGCGGAAACTTATGGACCTACCCTTGTATCCTTATGGTTTTTTATTTCTTCACTCCTGAACAAAGATATTGACTTCCGTTATATATTGGGAAAGGGGCACGCTCCCTTTGTGATATTAGTAAATACACACGTCAGCAATATTAGCCACAACACAAGTTTGTAAATGTTCATTCCACTGTAATTAAAAATGAAATCTCTATTAATGGTAAGCAAGAGTAGTAGGAAAATTAATATAAAGTAACAAGCTTATTAAATGTAGTGACCTGAAATGAAGTCTATGAATTTGTTCAATACTCTATTAGATTTAATTTAAATACAATCCATAAATTGAAAACATGCAAATCAATAAACGCATTTTTAGAAACAAAAAAAATAGGAATTGTCATTTTAGGGAAAGTCTGGCGAACGTCTGCAGCCGCGACTTATTTCTCTCGATGAACTGTTTAGCTGAATCATCGAGATCCAAAGAGCTGGTTTGTATTTCGGTGGCAGTTTAAAATGGCGATTGCATTAACACAGTTTTACCCCTCTGACGATTCATGTCCTTCTCAGCCTTCTAAGGCTCAAAAAATTATACTACAGTTGTAAGCAGAAGAACAATTAAAACCATTCGCGCAAATTTGGTTAATTCTGTAAGAATTTAATACATCCAAACTAAACATTAAATATACGCGATATTATAATAACCCTTTGTAAATATTGGGGGAACTTAGCCCCCTCTGCGAAAATTTTGCGATGGCCATATACCTTCGGCTTCTAGGAGTCGGCACCTGTGATTCTGAAAACGGTTGGATAAATGTAATTATGTGATAGGAGTAGAGAAACAACTTTGGGAAAAGGGCGAGTTACGGTAGGACGTCATTAACAATTTCAGTATATCTGTGGGGGAAGAAACAGATGAAACGAATGACTCCAGTGACTCCTTTGAGGAAAATGAAGACTTCTCTGACTTGTCGCTGCTCTATCTGATGAAGAGAACAGATCAAACTTTCGGAAAGTAAGTACCCAAATATATTTTAATAATTCGTTGTTAAGTTAGGAAATGTTAAGCATATTAACTCCAACCTGTAAGTGATCAATGTTTTTCTAAACGCATCATAATCACAAACTCTGTTTACGATACGTGCGCTACTGCTCAACAATGACACATTGCGTTATCAGCACATTCCTCTGACTAGCCATCTCTCCAGCTCCCAAGAGTATGTAATGGTTTAAGCAGCACAGCGGATACTCCCTTGTAAGGTGCAAGCATTGTTGATGCACAGTCTTTTGCAATACGTACAAGATGGTTTTTATTACTTCATGTGGCCTTGACATTGGATGATTATGGTTACACAATAATGATATGCGGATGCAAAAATGTTGTTTATACATTATTGCTTAGCTTGCGGAAGAAGTAAAATAAAGATAGGAGTTTGTTTATGGGAAATGCTGAGATAGCAGTGTATGACGGGGAAAGGGGAGAGTTGGCATCACGAAGTCACTCAATAGTTAGAGAGAGTCAGTCAGGTGTTGGAGTTTAGAGAATGATGTGTGATAGTGCCATGCCATCGACAGCATCCGGTCCCAGGGTGAGAAAGGCAAGTATGACATCATGTATAAGAAGTAATATAGTCAAATTGTCTTTAAATAATAAATTCTGGAAACTTGTTATTCATAGCAGATGCTATGATTATGGGAACCTACGCCACTATTGTTGCAACCCCTTGATGTGATACTTGTGGTTCCCCCCCTTTTTTTCTTCTTCTCCTTTAGGAAATGTTAGAAGTTAATTTGTAATGTGGCAATATGGAAAACGGTCCGCCACAATATTTATTGTTATATGTTTCGAGAGTGGCTAACACTATACCGAATACTTTTCTCTGTTACACTTTCTAAATCAACAATATCGAAAAAATAATTGCAAGAAAGTCCCTCAAAGGACAAACGTACATACGTAATAAGAACGTTTTAATAAGAAACCGTTGTATTTTCATCTATCATACACAATACTTTAGTTTGCACTCGATTCTTTAATGAAATAAGCAAGGATTTATTTTTTCATTTTTTCTCCTATAAACATAATATTTTGGAATGCATGGTCCGAATATTACCGACCGATAAGTCATTCAAATTTTGCTGTTCGGTTACTGCGGAATATGTTTCGAATAACAACTTTTGTTTAGCTATTACATATGCTGGTCTGAACAAGGAAACATTTATGTTTACTTTTACTTTATGTTCCTTTCCCCAAAACTTCTTATTTCACTCACAGATTTTTCTATACTTTGTTTTTGTTTGTTGTTTGTTTGTTTACTATGTATGATTTCTAAGAATTTTATGTATGATTTAAACAGCACATAATCACCGACTTTTATTGCTTAATTTTCTGGAATTGTTTGGTGAAACCCAATGAAAATGGCATTTTCATTACTTTCTCTTTCCAACTAAGTTCAGGAACTGTATAATATACTGTACATATTACTAAATTTAGTCATTTACAGACAGCCACAACTTAGTCTTATGCTAGTTTTGAAATCGTGATAAAGCAACGCACTTTCCCACTATAATTTCATCCTTACTGTTACTCTCTTTCCCACCTAAAGACTTCTAATAGTTTTTGGTCCCCGAAAACTCACTAACTTTCTCGTTATTAGCATCTGTATTACCACTTTATTACTCATATTTCACGTGTATTTTAATGGTTTTGGCGCCACTGCTAGTATCTTGACTGTCACTTTTTGCACATGTATCCGGCAATTCACAGTTCTTGAAGAATGACGAAAATATGCCATGTTTCTGATACATATTGAAATTCCTTAGTTTACACTGGCCTAAATGTACTCAAACTGCTGTTTGTCTCGCATGGTTTAACAATGACTGCATACAACAAGGGTCGTAACAGATTAAAGCCACAATGACACAAAGAAAACGAGATTCATTTTGAAATGTTAAAATCCATAACGTTGTTTTCAAAATTAATGAACAATATTATAAGCCTATAATATATTTATATGTTTTTTTTAAATACTATTTAATGT
Source organism: Metallyticus violacea (assembly GCA_030762175.1). Classification (NCBI taxonomy): domain Eukaryota; kingdom Metazoa; phylum Arthropoda; class Insecta; order Mantodea; family Metallyticidae; genus Metallyticus; species Metallyticus violacea. Next base: position 103,044,868 of record CM060832.1, read on the forward strand.
TGAAACAGCTATAGGGCATATATACTTTCTGTATACGACTCGCATATGTAATGTAAGTGTTAAGTTGAATAGTTTACGTATCCAGTAAGTGGGAAACAAGAATCCCTAGTTTGGATGAGACATTTAATATCAGAGGAGGGCGATGGTTTGATTTAAAGAAAAGGGGATATTCCCTATTCCCCCTGTAAATAGCACACTGGCCATTTTTCAAACGAGTAACCAAATCAACGTTCAACATTTTTATAATTCCACTCCATTCCATTTCTTTATTTGCCCAAATTAGGTAGCACTATCAATACAGGTGTAAAATTTAAAACAATTTGTCAAAAAATAATATAGAAGATGATTTTCAAGTCAAAATATAATATAGGTTTATTTTAAGATATTCTGATCAAACATTCAAATACTTTTAATATATATTATCTTTCAGAGCATAAATATGTGTGTCTTATATTCTTCGACCGAATAATATGCTTGCTTTATTAAGTAGTTTTTCATTTCTTTTAGTTTTAAGTTATCCTCAATTTTATTTTTATATCATTTTACAGTAGATTGTAAAATATTTCTCCACTGTTTCTTTTACGGACTCTTAACATTTCAGTCTTCAGTGTCCAATTCAATTTAGGGCGTGCTTAGAGGCTCTCTTATATATGTGTGTTCCTCTTCAGCTTTGAGAACCTTTTACGTGCAGTAAATCTAAAACACGGATGGAATCCACGGCTTTATTTCCCTTCCGAAGGAGCCCATACCAAAGCCAAAGTTGAAAAATAGCTTGCCACATATATTAATGCTGGAAGAATTACTCTTTGGGACAGCTACCTATGATGTAAGGAAAATAGCCTATGATTTCGTATAAAAGATATATGGCCATATCAATGTTTTCTCTGAACCTGATTTTGCTGCAAGTGACAACTTGAGTACTGAACAAGAGCTAGCCGATAAAGGAAACGATTTACCTTTGCTCATTTTATTGAGAGTGTTAAAAGTTGAAGAACTGTTGGACTAAATGTAGTGATTTACAAGATGAGGATAAATTTCACACCCAGCCTCAAGAAATACAACAGAAAAGCACTACTGCTATTATCAATGAAGAAATTGTTCACATCACAAGCTCAACACTTTGTGTAACATTTAACAGTATTAGTCCAGTACTCAAACCATCAGTATGTTATCAGAGGAGGAAGGTCAAAGGAGCAAAGGGGTTACTGTCATTATTGGTAGTTCTCACAAAACATATCTTGAAAATCAGAAGAAGATGAAAATAAGACGCCATTCTACAAATAGGAAATATAATTAAAAAAAGAAAGGACAAGGATAGACGGGAAGGGACAAGTGCTTTTATAATGGCGTTTAACGCCCGTTTTTACTACTGAGGTACCACAAGCGGTGAACACTGGTAATGCGTGAAATGAAATGATATATTGGGAAATGATTTTTTTAAGGAAGGAGCCGTTCCAGGCCTAAGTTTAGGGTACCTCCCCGGCATTTGCCATTTATGACCACTGACGAAAACCTGGAAAAAACTTCAGTGAGGGAGGACGGTCCTGGCGGGATTCGAACTCCACACCTCCAGATAACGAGTCGGGAAAAGTGCTAAAAATAACTATATAGAAAGTTATTGTTGAAATAGCAAAATACGATTGGTTTGCTTTATATGTAGTTTTTTTTTTTTTTTTTTTTTGATTGGTTTATTTATGGACGCTCTTTAACATCTCAGGTCATCAGCGTCCCATTCAACTCAGGGCGTGAAATGGCCGACAAATTTTGCTCAGAGGCCTCTCTTTTAGGCTTGAGGTTCTTTTTTGTGCCGCAAATGTACGACACGGGACCCACGGCTTTACTTCCCTTCCGAAGGAAGCCATACTTAGGATTTTTACGCCCGAAAAAATCCATCGCTCCTGGCCGGGTTCGAACCCGCGTTTTGGGTTTAGGAGGCAAGTATGGTAACCACTACACCACCAGACCGACTTTATATGTAGTGAAGCACAGTACTTAGAAGATATAATGAGCTGTAACTGTAAAAAATGGATTCATGAAAAGAGTGCAGTAAGGCGATATAGTTATTTTCATCTGTAACTTCTGCAAGAAACAATGAACGTTGTAGCATTTTGGATTTATACACCATCTGATATTTTGTGACTTTTCTAATATTGTTTAACATTTTTATTTAATATAAACTAATACAACGGGCCCTTTGCTTTAAAATTTACTGTTTGTAAAGTAATGCACTTGGTATTTTTTATTTCCCCTTTGTTTAAAATATAAATTTCATAAATATTTAGATTCATTTTTATATAAATTGTGCTTTTCAATGTAAGCTTAGGATTGTATTTGATTTTCCTTAAATAAATAAATTTATAATCCAAAACGCTTTAAAATATGTTAAAACATAGACCTGTTTAAATTAAATTATGTGCGATTTTGACAATCTCCAGTGCGATTTAATGAACTATTGGCCTATATAGTACCATTTGCAAACATTTAAATTATTGATTATTATATTATTAAATTGATAGAAGAAATAAATTTAAAATTTGAAATGTGTTAAAAAAACTGCAAACAATTTGTTACAAAATTCAAATAAGTATTACATTTATTGTTTTATGAAAAATAAAATAAAAACCATAACTGGGGAAGATATAGGCGATATAGCGATATATAATGGAAGCCCCTGCATTAAATCTCATTTTACAAAAATAGTAACTTAAATCTTTTAATAAATATCGTATTTACATACCACGTACTACGCAAGGTGGTGCACTTTGGATTACAGGAAATTGTGATTTAGAAAGACATAAATGTCAACTTCGGTATGGCTAAGGAAATTTACATGCCAAACACGTTCGGTTGGTAACGAAGACAAAATGTCAAAAGCATAGACAGTGGCATGCTTCTTTTGTAAATGAGTTAGATATGTAATTGTGTGTTTGTGTTCTTTTCTTATGAAGCATTTTACAGAAATTAAACGTTACGTCCGCGAAAGATGAAAGGTACGGATATTCATAAAGCGTGTCGCCTCTGCATGTCTCAAAAAGGAGTAGTGATTCAAATATTTGAAGCGTCTGACAGGAAGAAACAAATCCTTCCCCTACGTACAAGAATATTCATGTGTGTTTCCATAAAGGTTGGTAATTGTTGTTGAGGTTTAAAAGTGATATCTTTGCTTAATTTTACAAAGTTATAATAATGAAATCCAATATAGGAACTACCATGTCTTGAAACAAATACAACCATAACCTAAACGTCTGTTTTATGCTATTTCTTTTGTAAATAGCTCAGCGATTTGAAAATGTAATATGAAGTTGCCAAGATAATATATTTCTTTTCTTTTTTATTAGATAATTTGGTGGGGAGTTAGTGAAGATTTTGTATAAGTTAAAAGTTAACTTGTACAGTTGCTGAACACTTTTAGAAAATACCTTTCACACTTCAATATATGCATCCCTCTTGAAAGCTATCGTTACATGCATGTGAGTCAGTTTTAAACTTAACAGTATAACAGAAGAATAGGTGGAATTTACAAAGCTAATGAACCACTAAACCCTATGGTTTCTAGTATTCACTCAAGGTTAGCAATAGGTTAATGTGTATCTATGTGAATAGATTAGGAATGCTGTAATTATTTTTGTACTTACGGAAAGAACCCAAGTTTGTTATTATAGACAAGTTTAAAAAGTGGAATGTACATAGTGAAGTTTTACTGAATTACTTTTCTTTGCAGGTATCTCAATAATGGAAGACCTGATTTTATGGATGAGGAAGGTTAATATTTATATAGAAAGTAAGAGGATGCATGGAAACTGAATCTGATTTCTTATGTTTATATAGGTAACAGCTGGTGATGGTTTACCATCAAGAATTTGCAGACAATGTGTGCGAGAACTAGATCGCTGGTATGCTTTCAGGGAGAAATGTCAAACATCAAATGCTACACTGAAAGAGTATGCAAAAGAATCACATATTACTAGAGAAGAAAAAGTAAGCTTTCAGAAATATTTCCTTAAAGTAATGTTTACAAGTAAGTTGCATGTAAATCTCATGTTTTTTATTTATTTGGTTTATTTGCGAACACTCTTTAAGAGCTCAGGTCATCAATGTCCCATTCAATTCAGGAACTGAAATATCCGACAAATTTTGCTCATGGCCTCTTCTTTCAGACTTGAGGTTGTTTTACGTCCATAAACACGGCTTTACTTCCCTTCCAAAGGATTAGGATTTTTATGCCTGAAAAAATCCATTGACTCTGGCCAGGATTGAACCCACAATCCTGGGTTTACTAGGCAAGTGTAAATCTCATGCTTTGACTGGGAATGCATTGTGTGAATGTGTTAAAATAAGAAGATGAAATGTTTTATCTATAGGACTTAAATTCAAATCTAATAATAATATTTTATTCAGACTTTTATATGCTAAGTGCATCATAGTATTCCGTTGCTTCTGAAGGTCTTTTGTAGCGAATGATGTATTTTTTAGAATATTTGAATTCTGTAATTAAATTTAAATAATATGAATAATGTGTCATTGCTGCTAAATTGAGTATCTGATAATGGGGAAGCATTCCTTTCAATTTATGTAAAATATATTCTTATTATAATAATGTAATATAAGGAAATTAAAAAAAAAGCTTTTAGGGAGGAAAAGCACTTGAACATAAAAAATGCAAACTTCTTTCAGACCTGAATATTTGAAAAGGTCTTTTAGCAAATTCAAGGAATGCTATTGCAATAGTACCATGAAAATATTTTTGAAAATTTTCTCCAAATCCTCATTGATCCTACCTTCTAGGCACCAAAAATGACAATGAAAAAATGTATGTGTTTGTTAACGCTCTAGCGGTCACAATTTTTTATTTTTCTCAATGAAACTTGACATATAACCATCAATTAACAAACAATTCGTCGAGTTAACAAAAGACATTAATGGTCGCAATTTTTGTTTTTTTCTAACAAAACTTGGTATATTTCATTTCATAAAATAAAATTAATAAAAGTAGTTTCTGAAAATCAGGGCATTTTGAGCCATTAGGAGTGGGAGTATCCTGAAAACCGAGTGGGAGTTATCGCAAAATTTAAAAATCGCTCTAGTTGCCACAATTTAAAATTTTTTCAAACGAAAATTGGTATATGGCATTAAAATAAAATAACTAAAATAGTTCTGAAAATCAGTAAATTTATTAGGAATGGGAGCTTACCTCAAAAAAGCATTTAAATATCCCTCTAATGGCAACAATATTTTTTTACAATAAAATTTAGTATAAACCATTTAAATACAATAAGAAAAATAATTTCTGAAAATTACGGAAATTGAGCCATTAGAAGTGGGGTTATAACTGAAAACCAAAATTTAAAGGATAGAGGTTAAATCGAAATTTTAAATAATGGCCGCAATATTTGTTTTTTCTCAATGAAATTTGGTATAAACCAGTGAAATAAAATAGGAATGATGGCTTCTGAAAATCAGTCAAATCAAATTATTAGGAGTGGGGGTTTACCTGAAACCCAAAATTTAAAAATTATTCTAGCGGAACCAATATTTGTTTCTTCACAACAAAATTCGGTATATATCATTTAAATAAAATTAGAATAATAGTTTTTGAAAATCGGGGAAATCGGACCTGGGGTAGGGGCATACTAGAAAACGAAATTTAAAAATCTCTTTTGCATTTAATTCGTCGGTCCTGGTGGTGCAGTGGTAACCATACTTGCCTTCTAAACCCAAGGTCACGGGTTCGTACCCGGCCAGGATCGATGGATTTTTTTCGGGTGTAAAAATTGGAAGTATGGCTTCCTTCGGAAGGGAAGTTAAGCTGTGGGTCCCGTGTCGTACATTTACGGCAAGATAAAGAACCTCAAGCCTGAAAGAAGAGGCCTCTGAGCAAAATATGTCGGCCGTTTCGCGCCCTGAATTGAATGGGATGCTGATGACCTGAGACGTTAAAGAGCATCCTTAAATAAACAAATAAAAAAAAATCATTTAATTCTCTCTCTATTGTTTTAAAATAAAAGGACAAATTAATTCAGCATATACACTGTATTTGATAACATTGTATATATTTTATATTTAACAAAAATATTGTCATGAACATAGAAAATGTGAAACATTAATCTAATATGTGTTTGAGAATTATATTTGCATGTAAGAGTGTTATGTAATAACTCTCAGAAAACTTTTGCATTATATTTTTTTACTACAATAACATATAAATTAAATTTCAAAGTCAATGAAAATTATGGGTCTTTCGATTGTTTGCTGTTGATTGTGTATTTTTGCTTTATATGCTTTAATTGCTTCTGAATAGTTAACATGTTTTTGTTTTATTGAAACATATGAACATCTTCTTAGGTACATTATGCAACTCAAAACGTTCTGTTATTTCTCTGTGTTGCAGCAAATATAAAGATGATACCCTCTCTATTAAAGTGAATGTAAAGAATGATACCAAAGGCTAAGTTCATAAACATGGCTACATTTAAAAAGGTTGAAAAATACTAATACAATATAGCTTTGTCTATTAGTATTCATATATTTCATTTAATTAATAGTATAACATTAATTTTTATGGTTTAATCTCAATAATAATAAAAATTCTAAAAATGCAGTTTACTTTTGTAATACTGATAGATAGCAAGATTTCTAATTTTGCTTCCGTAATGCCATACAGTAATATCTTAACTTATTTCATGTAATTTATTAATAAGGCCCAATTTATATATTATATTCATTTTTATTTAAAGTTATTCAACTTGATGAGGAATTTGTTTAGTTTATGCATTTCGTGCATGACAGACTGTTTCCTTTTTTTCTTTTCCAGGAGGAAAGTAGTGACAATTGTAACAGTGACGATAATGCTAAAGTTGATGGTGTTAAAAATGAAGCATTTGAGGATGGCAGTGAAGATGATGAAAGTGTCAAAGATGCAGATGGAGAGAATGAAGATACTTACTTTGAATGCCACTGGGTTAAAAAAGAAGGAGTAGAATATGAACAGGGACTTGAAGAAAATGCCAAAGAAAGAAAGAGAAATGATTTAGTGGCCTTAAAGAATGTAGAAGATAATGATCAACTTACGTGAGTGTCACCTAGCACTTATTAAGTGTGTTAGTAATTTATTGTTCATTATTGTGTTTTCATTCGATGAGTACAAAATGTTCTTCTATTAGAGAGGCATATGTAGAATTCATATTAAAATAATATATTACCTTAAGAGAGCCTTGAGCTTTTCTTTAACACTTTAAGTATGTTAATAAAATTGCATAACACCCATAAGTTTCATTGAGTCTCATGTTTGTACCAACAGCTTGTTTGCCTTAGATTGATTGATTATTTGATTGATGGATATACTAAGCAATATACAAAAAGGCAATCTTCTATTTCTGGCCCTTGTCAACTACTAGGTGCTGTCCATAATAATTTCTTGTATGAACTATGTAATATAATTACATCGTCATAATTTTAACCAAATAATGTACTCCTCAATGCTTAATTGTTACATTCCTAACTTGTTTAAATACTTCTGCATTTGAAAATGGCCTCTGTAATTCTTCAATATAATTACACTTCCCTCCAAAGGATGGTATTCTCCCCACCCTTTCTTGGATTTTGAATAAACTTCCAAAGAAATTAGACCACTCTCCTGTTTTAATGTTAACACAACCCCATTAGAATTTTGAATATTTTATTGCTATTTCCCACACTTTATGGGATCTACCTTCTATTCGAGGGTTAATTTTACTAGCTCTGTCCCTACACCAATTTTCCCTCTTATCTTCTAACACATTTCCATATACTTCCTTGTAATTTAACATTTCAACCTTATCTCCATAATGGTTTGTTTTTCTCCAGCATATTTATGTTTCCTTAACTATCCTTCTCATCTCCCTACACCCTGATCATACCAGTCGCTCTGTACCTTATCTGATTTTCTGGGCTTATTTTACTTCCAACTCATTGTAATATAAACTCAAGGATTTTTAATGCTTTATCTGCCTCATTTCTTAAAACCATTATTCTTATTCCACATAAACATATCTCACTCATACCTGAATTTATATCATGGAAAAATCCTCACTTAACTCATGTTTCTATTTATATCTTGCAACTTTCTCTGTGAGTTATACAACACCAGCCTATTCACTGCACCCATCATTATTGTATCTTATACCAATTTCCATTGGGAAGTGACTGCCATTATTAAATTAATTAACATTTTAAAATGAAAACTTGTTAAAATATAAAAGGTTGGAAAATTAATGCAAGAATGCAAGTATGCATTACTTACAAATTACTTGGGAAGAAACACATAAAAATCAAACAGTAGGAAAATAAGAATATTTTACTACAATATTATTTGGCTTCTTGTTGTTGATTTTTTTCCTTTTCTTTCTTTTCTCCCTGGCATTTTGTGGCTGCATTCTCTTGGACAAAGTACTGGATCTATAAATATATTTTTGCTAGTAAAAGGAAAGGATAATGTCTTCTTCTTCTTCTTCTTCTTCTTCTTCTTCTTCTTCTTCTTCTTCTTCTTCTTCTTCTTCTTCTTCATCATCATCTTCTTCTTTGTCGGTCCTGGTGGTGTAGTGGTTACCATACTTGCTTGCCTCCTAAACCCAAGATCACGGGTTCGAACCCGGCCAGGACCGATGGATTTTTTCGGGGCGTAAAAATCCTAAGTGTGGCTTCCTTCAGAAGGGAAGTAAAGCCGTGGGTCCCGTGTCGGACATTTGCGGCACAAAAAAGAACCTCAAGCCTAAAAGAGAGGCCTCTGAGCAAAATTTGTCGGCCATTTCACGCCCTGAGTTGAATGGGATGCTGATGACCAGAGCTGTTAAAGAGCGTCCATAAATAAATCATTCAAAAAAAAAACTCTCCTCCTGCTCCTCTTCCTCCTGCTCCTCCTGCTCCTTCTGCTCCTGCTTCTCCTCCTCCTCTTCCCAAATTTAGAGTTGTTTGCAGCAGTTAAACAATCTGTAATATGTAAATCATAAATATTTTGCATAATGTCCATTGATTTCTTATGTATAATTTTTAAGAATTTTGGAAAATTTTAAATTTTCCTTTTACAGATTTTACGAAATGGGTACTGTCCAAAAATTATTCAGGAATTTAATGGTTAAAGAAAAAGGAACTTATCTAGCACAATGTCACCTTAAGCCTTTGGGATCTAACAATTTTCATTAGTATTCATTCTAGCTTTCAAAACAGCCTGCAAAGCTCACTTTTGAAATACCATCTTACCTTGTATTCTGAAAAGGGTGGGGCAAGTAAAGTACACATAGATATTTTACATGTAATTTACATTTGAAATACTTAATGTAAAAAGAGTTTTATGCATCAAGAAATAAACTTACAATTAATTGATTGTAACAGATTACTTTATTGTTTAAGTTCAGTTAATATATTGATGTGCAAAATTTGCAATGCAAATTATATTCATCCATATTTCACAATTCTTTATTGGCCTCAATATCCCACATAAAATGAGTTATGAGTTAGTAAATAAAATTACATTTACCTTAAACTATTAACACATGCATTATTAGAGAGCAAATATTATTGCATTTATCAATTATTCACCTTACTCTTTGCAGTAAATAACATTTGTTTTCTGACTAGTTCCTAATGATGATAAAAGTTTTATGATTTGTAAAATTAATGCAAGATTTATAACTAATATTTATAGAACATAAGCACTTGATCACTACTTGATTTCAAAACAGCTTCCATTATTAATTAATATGTCATCAAAACTTCAGCATTCTGTGTTTTTGAATTCAGAAATTAACCACCACAATACCATATTGCTTACAAACTGCAGTCAATCACATTCATGGTGTTTTGTTTTATCAGAGTAATAAACATGCACCACTTTTTTTATTTTGTAAATGAAAGGAGATTTATATTAGATTATGGACAAAAGGTAGTTGAAAAATCTCTCTCCAGTTGCACATATTAAGCTGAAATTCTAAGTAATATATTAGTCAAATCTGTTAGTTTCTTATGGTGCTTCTTGGCAAAAAAATGAATGTTTTAGGGGATTAATGCTTTTGTCCATTAGTTCACGTGACTTTCCACGAATCTACTGAAAAATGGCAAAATCTTCTGTATCCTCAGTTTCTAATATTGGTACTTCTATTTGGTCATAATGGCCTTTATTATAAACCCTTCTTGACAATGTGGTGAAGTACATTTGATATCATGCTATATACTAAGTTTATTTAGATTGTTTTCTCCACTTCTCAAGAAGACTTAGCATGTCACCCTGACTATAAGATAAGTTTAGATAATAAGATAATTCATCATTCAATGGCATTGCTTTCTGACTTCTGAAAGTGTTGAGGTGGTTGGCAGAATTTAATTGTAAGAGTGCAATTGTTCCACTTTGAAAGAAAGCTTTCTTAAAATAAAAGTGTCTTAAATTTTGTGGCGAAAATTTTTATGAACTCATCATAAACTGCTGCTTTACACATTGCTCTGTTATTGTTATTCTTCAGAGAGTTGAAAGTAGCAGGTATCCACAGCAAGGCAATTCAGAACTGCATTAAACATAATGTTCAGAGCTACAAGGGAAAATTTGGTGCTAAAAGGGAGTTTGTAGTGATAAGCAGTAGAGACTAGAAAGATGAAATAGATGTTAGTGCTGGTAATGACAACATGGACACAGAAGCAGGACAAGCCATTTGTTTGTAATGCTCATTATGTAGTTATAAGTGAATAAATAAATAGTCAAAAGAACAATTTACATGTGTAGTTAATATGGCAGATGTATTTTGGTCCTCTGAGCTGGATTTAGATTAATGGAATCCAAAAGATATCTACCAGACTACAAGGGCAGCTGGGCAATTTAGGTTCAATGTTGCAATTGTAAGTTACCGATCAAATTATTGTATTTCCAAATCCATTCCTATTAAGAGTTAAAAATGTTTTATTCTAAATATTTTATATCATGGTTTGGTCTCTTCATATGTTCTCATAGATACCATTGGGCATTTTTATGATTAGTATGTAAGATTTTAGTTATAAGTCTGGAAACTTAAACATTTTGTTTAACTGTAATTTACTCCATCTTTTGACAGCCACATGATAATGGGAAATGAAATAATATACAAATTTCCTGTGTTATAAATATCTGCATTAGTTTCTGATGTAATAGAGTAATACTTACATAACACACTCATATGTGAGTCTATACTCTCTTTTACATCTAGCATCTCTTTACCTCCATTGTATAACTGCTCAGGTTTATCCTTAGCGATCACCCAACAGTAGTCAATCATCATGGAAGTGGACCATTTTCCTGGACCATTACTCCATTGTTATTATTGCCTAATGAAAACCTTCTGCATGCTTGTCACCATGCATGAATGGAAATATACACATGATCCATGTGGAAATGGAGCATATATATATTTAGGGACATATTGCATTATTGCAGCCCAGTTTGTGATACACAAACAACATGTTTCTAACCAGTTCTTTGTATTCTTAATTATCAAATCATCTCACTAGATAATTAAGAATATATTAGTCGCTTCACTGTATTGGTTCCAAAATGAAATTAAATGTTATATTTATTCAGTTCTTTGTATTTTTCTTACCTGACATTTCCAAGAAAGTTAGTTGACACCAGACGAAATGCATCCCAAGCTTCTTTCTCGACACCATATAACAAATCAAGAGCATTTGAGTCTTAGGACCCACAAAAACTTCCTCTTTAATTTTATCTTTACTAAGTCGAAGGAATTCATCAAGGAGGTACTTAAAGTTGGCTTAATCTTGTCCGTAAGGCTGAGTTTTAGTGTGGAAGGGTAATAACAGGATTTTGCATGGCCCTACCAGTGGTGGGTATTTCACATTCTTTTCCCTGACATTCATATATTTCCTTGCAGGTCAATCTTATCTTCTTATTGTCCAACAACTTTGCTTGACTATCATATTCACCCAAAAAAGAGCAGTACTTTGTGTACCCCAGTTGCAGACCCATCACTGCAGATGTAGCAGCCATATTGCTGTATTGAAGACAGCCCAACATGTTTTAGATTGTCATAGATTTCTTTCATGTACACAGAATGTCCAATTGGAAGCTGCTTCCTTATGTAGGAACACCACTTTGAGATTCAATTTGGAGGAGTCTATGAATAGATGCCATTTTGCAGTTCATATTTCTTTTGAAAGGCATTCACAAGGCCATCTACATTAATAGATCCAAAATACTGTACAAAAAGGGGCATGGGACTAGTAAGGTACGAGAGAAAAAGATTGGGTAAAGGATTTTGGAAAGAGATAACAATAAGAATTGAGGATATTGAAAACAGGATATATGGGCAAATCTTAATACCAAAAAATCTCTGAAATTATATAGTACACTAAAAATGTGTGGGGAAGAGAAAGATATTTTGAAATTTGTGATAAGATAGAAAGGGAAGGGTTGGCATGGTTTAGAACAGGAGTAAAATATTTAAGTAGATTAAAAAATGGATACATTAAGGGGAAATGTCCTATGCGTGAAGAACCAGATAATACTTGGCATTGTATATTAGAATGTAAGCAAACCAATTTTTGGAGGGAACAGTTCCTATTATGAAAGTGGGAAAACTTACTAGAGGAAATAAGAGGTAGAAGAATTTTAAATTTACAATAAGATGAAAACGTTATGGAACTGGAAAATATATGGGCAAGGTAAGACAAAAATGGTTATGGGTGTAAAATACTTAGGAAATGTGCTTGAGATAGTGAAAAGAGGATGAAATTAGTAGGGGAGGAAATGGGACTAGTTATTTAGTATTAGTTAAAAAGGATTCTTATACACCAATAACCAGGATGTTAGCATGTATAAGGTCCTAAGGAATAAGCAACTCTCAAGGATAGAATTTTGACCGAATGGGTTTAATTAAAAAAAGAAGAAAGGTTTAGTATTGTAAGAAATATAACTTAATATTGTATTTAATGTATAAATTACTTTTAATATTGTGTTTTGTTTTTGGTTGGATGAGAGCCTGGTCCCTTGGATCTTCCAGTAGGTAACTACTGATGAACTGGGGACTGGGAGGCTGAGCCAATCAAATTTGAATAAATTTTGATTGGATTCAGTGCCTTCTGGAATTGCCAAAGGCACTGTAAAAGTGCTAATTTTGTTAAAAAAATAATCTGTATGTTATGCATGAGCAATAAATACTACTGCTACTGCAACTGCTACTAGAGCTCAAGGTCTTCTTTTTGAAAGTATGGCACAAACTGCATATGGCAAGTGTGAAACAAAGTCACTTGAGCATTTTCTATGAGATACTACCACTTTTGAAACCTTGATGCCAGTTACTCTGCTTTTTCCTTTGACGGGCCCAGATTTCAAATAAGATCAATAAGCTTTTCTTGTGTTACCTTGTGTTGAGCAGATGATGCACCCTTGTTGACATGATCATCAGATTCTGGAGACATTAGTTTGCCTCCCACCTTCTCATCTTCAGAATTGATGTTCCGGGATTTGAGAACTGAAAGTGTTTCACTGTGTCGAACTATAAGTTGTATAATTGTATATGATATATTTGGGTTAACTATTGTCTATGTCTTTTTCCATGTATTGCCTCCAGAAAAGTTGATATTATACAGAAGTAACAGTCACTTAAATGACTATTTGGCTCCTTCCACACCATTGTATCATTGACACTTTACCACCTTTAAACCACATCGCAAGATTTCTAGCACATGTATCGCAAGAAAGTGTGCAGCCAAGGACTTGTACTGGTCCTGAATCTTGCATGTGGAATGAAGCTCATATGCTTTTTTCACCATTGGAGCTATAGTCCTCTTTGGCATAACAAAAGTCACTTCACCACAGATGTGACAAAAGTTATTGGGATTATTAAGACAGTTACGAGGGATCACTACTGCTAGATTTCCACTGCAAAGTTCACTTAAAGAACAAAGAAATAGATGAAAATTATCTGGGGAAATACAAAAAAGATTTACTAACACTACAAGGGATTGCTCAATACTAAATGCACAAAAGGATTTACTCAGTACTAAACTGTTGCATCACCTTTTATCATTACTATCATGCAATACCTTGCATGGTGAGTCTTGGAGTTACGTAATATGGGACAATCACAAACTTGTCACCAACATAAGATTGAAATAAAGAATTGATAAATGATACCTAAGTGAATGCAATGTAAATTGAGCATATTGAATATGAGGTATAATCTGATAATCTAGAGCCAACCAGCAGATTTTGTTATAATTTTCATATTTAGCACCTCAAAGTTTGTAAATGTTTAATATATTTATATTAGGAGCAAAATGTGTGTTGACCAGTGTGTGCGCCATCTATGCTATCCTCACATAGTCTTGTCCAAATGATTTGTGTAATACCATCTACCCAAATTTTGTAACTTCTGGGAACTAGTAGGATAAACTACTAGTTTATCCTACTAACTACTACTAAACTACTATAATCGTAGTTTAATTTTAATAAAATAATTAATAATATATCATTATTCAACTGTTAATATGGAGGGACAAATGAAGGTACTTTTAGGGAAAAGGAATCACCTTAAGAATAGTTTAATTTGGGTTGTCAGTTTTGTAGAATATTAGAGGAGGATTCAAATGAACCGGAGCAATTAAAGACCAAAGAGGTCAACTGGGTAAAAATTGAAATGATTTTGAGACAGAAGAAGAATTTCAGGTACAACAAGAGGGAAAAAAGGGAAAAATTTGAAGGCCTTTATTTCGGGGTCATAAAAGATCCAGTAACTCATCCACCATTAATTCTGCTTGTTTCAGGTCACAAGGGGCCATTAGATAGACTTGCTCAAATTCAGTAGTGATCATTTAGAATAACTTCATTTCTTTTACAGATTTAATAATTTGATTCATGAAGATGCTTGTTTTCAAATATATAATATTTGAAGTCAGTATTAGTGGGTCAGACAGCAGTAGTTCACAGTCTTGAATTATCACAGGCAAATCATGACTTAGCATGAAACCTACTTGAACAAAGTTATAATAATAAGAGAGCTATTGTGTATTTTCATATTAATACTATATTTCATGCTAAGAAGAATCTTCAAGGGCATGTTTATATGATCTAGTCAAGAAGTCTACACCGTCACTTGTGGCTCTAAGCTTGACAACCCAAGAGCAACTGGATGCATTTCTCATCAATTTTGTTACAAGCATATTAGATACAGAAACATTAAAAAAGCGGGATGTGGCTTTGTCATCCTTCGAGTTGCTGAAAGTGGGTAAATTTGATACATTTTTGCTGACATCATGCAATTCCTTGGAGGCTATAGAAGCAAAAGGTTACATTTGTGACAATCAATACTGGTAAGCAAGTTCAAACAAGCTAGCCTAAAGGTGGAAAGAATTGTTTCCTGGCACAAGATATTACCAAGATATATAGTTTAGAAGTGCATCCATTATTTTGGTTTATTTATTTTAAATAGCACTAGTTCACAAATATTATTACAATATGGCCTGCTTTTAATCCAGATTCCATACCAGGCTAGTATTTAATACCATTCTAATACCAAATATTTTTATAATTAATATAAAGTTTTCACCACTTCACAACTATATTTAAACAATATTAGCTGAACCCCAGTCCTTGCTTCATCAGTAGCTTCCTACTGAGATATCCAGAGAACTTTGACACAGCCCCTTCAACATTTCACATTTCACACCTATATTACTATTTGTATGATTCTTTGCATTACATCTAAATATATCAATTATGATTGGAAATCATTCTAGCTTTTTCTCACAATCATAAAATAAAACTAAAACACTTTATAAAAATTCAATAATCACCCAAATTAACAATAAGTCTGTTCTCATTTATAAAACCACTACCATAAACTAGCTTACATTCATACACATTTAAACTTTTAATCTACTATACACCATACATATAATCAAAATACTGCTATTGACCAATTTTAATAGCAAACGCAATCTCTCCTCACTGACCATAACCATTTATTTTTAACTCTATACAAATATTCCCCAAGATTCCCAAATTCCATTTAGTCATTAAACTTTTTTTTTTTGCTGCAATTCACTATTTAATTTCAATCATTTACTATGTTTTCATGTTGTTTCCATTCACTTGTTCCTGAACTTTCAAATAAATACTCTTAATACTTCACTTACTTGTCATAATATATAGAACTGGTTTTGAGAACATTTCATTCTCATCATCAGACAGGTAAGTGAAGCATTAGGAGTGTTTAGTTCAACTAAATCATACAATAATATCAAACATACATTTCTTAACTAACTACAAAGATAATAGGCCCATGGTTAATATTAATTTCTTTTGTTTCTCCCATTGACCAGAGGAGCTCAGAACCATTCCTAAGTAGGAAAATTCCTTCACAGTCTGTACCTCCCTCCCAAACATAAAGCACTTCTCATCCCTTCTCAGCTTATTTTCCTTCTTAAGTACCATTATTTCAGTCTTCTCCTGATTCAGTTTAAGATTCCTTTCTTATAATATCTCATAATATGCTCTACATTTTCCAAATTTGCACATAGAAGGCAAACTCCAGGCTCACAATTATTTCTAAAACCCCTTAAGCTCCAGATTCCTAATCTAAACCATGCCATCTCCTCTCTCTCGTCTGCTTATTACACTTACTAATATATCTGTTTCTTTTAATATCCCCTTTTATCTCCTGATAGAACACTAGTGATCTCTTCCCCCTCATTATAGAATGTAATATCTATCCATCTATATCCTCAAACCTTACTCTAATCTGTTTTCAAAAACCTTCCTCCAATTCACCTCTTCTTAACCATACATCACCCATTCCATTCCTTGTTAACTCTTCCCCAACTTTAGTTACACAATAAAAATTCCCTATGCTAGACTCCTGGAATTTTAAACATTTATTTAACAAAGAAACCTCTGACATCTGTTGTATACTAAACCAAAATACTTCAAAATCCTCACCATTACCCACTCTCTCATACCAACCCTCCCCATTTCCGACAATGCCCCTACATTTGCAACATTTTGTGGAATTTCCAACACAATATTACAAAATGCACTTAGTATCCTATCCATCAATTTTTAATTCTTCTATCCCCCATATTTCATTGTCATATGAGTATCTTGAATCCCCCAGTGCCCTATATATTCTTTCCAACCAATTCTCCTTCATTTCTGGTGCAACAAACATACATTAATTAAATTAAAATGTTAATTGGAACTTGCACAGTGAAGCCAACCATATTGATATTATTGTATGATTTAGTTGAACTAAATACTCTTAATACTTCACTTACTTGTCATAATATATAGAACTGGTTTTGAGAACATTTCATTCTCATCATCAGACAGGTAAGTGAAGCATTAGGAGTGTTTAGTTCAACTAAATCATACAATAATATCAAACATACATTTCTTAACTAACTACAAAGATAATAGGCCCATGGTTAATATTAATTTCTTTTGTTTCTCCCATTGACCAGAGGAGCTCAGAACCATTCCTAAGTAGGAAAATTCCTTCACAGTCTGTACCTCCCTCCCAAACATAAAGCACTTCTCATCCCTTCTCAGCTTATTTTCCTTCTTAAGTACCATTATTTCAGTCTTCTCCTGATTCAGTTTAAGATTCCTTTCTTATAATATCTCATAATTTCACTGTACATTCCCATTAGCATTTCAAATGCATATCTTATTTGAAAGAGTGCTTAATTTTTACATTCTTCTCACAATAACAGCTCAGTATTTACCACGAGACATTGACATATCACCTTGGAATATCCTATGATTTTAATAAAAATTTCCTTCATTTACCTTCAAAGAAGGTAAATTATAGGTGGAGCTCTATTCTATGAATTAATAGTAGCAGAATAACTGCTTTAGATAATTCAAATAATTTGCTAGTATTCTGTAACTCTCCATTTGGTTGAATAGCAACAGGAAATGTGAATACCCACTAAGAAGAATTAACTAATTTATCTTATTTTTTTGCTGCAACTAAAATTTTCCATTCATCTGTGACAATGATCATATTGGTATATCTTCATTTTCTCCCAAGTACAATTTCAAACAGCAGTTGTGTGAACTGCCGTAGTAATATAGTAAATTATAAGGAAATCACTCAAATTTCACTAAATCTGTTCCACTTACTTGGACACGTTTCAAAGGCTGTTGCCTTCACCATCAACATGCTTCCACTGTAAGCTTTCCAGCATGGTATTAAGATGTCATTTTGTGGATTTTACATACTTAGTGATGAGGTTAATGTTGTTTTGGAGGTTGAAATTAACCAAATTTTCCCATTTTTTTTAATTTATATATTTTATCACACTGTTAATTCTATGCATTTTTGAAGAGCTTTTAAGGGTTTCAGTTCCTTTTGAAATTCATAGTTCTTTTGCCAGAAATGGTATGCTATTGCTGATTTTTCCATGTGTTTATATTTTACATTTCTCATGTGTTCCTTAAAAGTAAACAAAATGCAAATTCAAAAAAACCTCCTAAAAACCAACACAAAAGACAAAATTCTGCCAGGAAAATAATCGGGAATTTACAAAATCAGTTGCAAAGACTGCAGTATGAAATACATAGACAAAACAAAAAGAAACATTACCTTATGGTTTATGGAACACTTGAAAAAGTAAAATATAAACACACAGAAAAATCAGCAATAGCATACCATTTCTGGCAAAGGACCAAGAATTACAAAAGGAACCAAAACACTTTAAAGCTCTTCAAAAACCCATAGAATTAACATGTTGGAAAATATATTGATAAACAAAAACCCATAGAATTAACATGTTGGAAAATATATTGATAAACAAAAACAAGAAAATTTTGGTTAATTTTGACCTCCCAACAGCAGTAATCCCATCACTGAATTTGTTAAATCCACAGAGCGACATCTTAATACCACGCTGGGAAGCAGACAGTGGAACCATGCTGATGATGAAGGCAACAGCCTTCAAAATATGTTCAAGTAAGTGGAAAAAATTTAGTGAAATCTGAGTGATTTCCTCATAAATAATTTACTATACTATATTTCTTTGTGAAAATTCTCATTATTCAAAACTTGTCATACGTTACTTCATATAGGCACAACTTGAATGGCAGATTCGTACTAGAACTCCCACTGAAGAAGAATAGAGCTACTCTAGTAGATAATAGGAATAATGCAGTCAACTGGATTAAAAAGATATTTTCTAGATAGTCTCAGCCAAAGATTGAATATACTGAGATCATCAAGAAATTCTTGAAACTATATCATATGAAACTGGTTTCAAGAGAGGAAATTCATAGTTCAGAATCTTAATATATTCTACACTATTCATTGTTCAAAGAAGGCTTGTGACAACTCATACATGTGTAGTTTTTGATCCCAGTTCATTAAATCATGTTTGATGGTTGGACCACAGTTCAGGAAGATTTGTTTTTCATCATTTGTAGTTTTGGTTATAGGTTGATAGTGACAGCAGACATTGCAAAAATGTACTAGCAGGTACTTAAATCCAAGCAAATAAATTGCCAAAGAATCATCTGGAGAGAATATCCAAATTGAGAGTTTTCTCATTTTGATTTGTTAACTTTGGTTTATGGAACAGCTTCGGCTCTATATTTAGCAATGGGATGCTTAAGGGACCTGGCAAATAAAAATATACATACATTCCCAAGAGCTGTACAAATAATTTCCACTAAATTTTATGTAGATTATTTAATAACAGATGCATTCATTGGAAGACTTAAAGTTGATTTATAGCCAAGTGTCTTGTCTCTCCTTGAATTCTGGTTGATTTTCTTTCCAAAAATTTTGCTCCAATTTGTCTGAGTTTCTAGAAACCATTTTGCATGGAAATTGTGACACTCATTTCATTGACAACATATACGAAATGATACCTTAAGGTTGTTAGGCTTGTCTTGATGTCCAACTATGGCTTGTCATTGAAACTACCAACGAAATCAGATGTGTCCCAGGTACCCATACACAGACTGAAATGCTCAGCAATATTGCAGTCGCACTTTCAGAGGTTTTGGTTAAGGAGTATCTTGAACCTCTACAACAGGGGTTAAAATGGCACTCTTCTAATTGTCACTTGGAACCTGGTACATGGTGTTGCTGATGGAGGATGGTACATCTCCATTCCAGTGGATAATAGTACGTCATCAAGGTTCATCCAAGTAATGATGGAGCAGTGAGGGTTGTCATAATCAAAACCTTTATATAGTGATTGTTATGAGTGTCATTGAAATCTTTCTGTTTCAACAGGGAGTCAGAATGTTCGATGCTACAAGGGAAAATGTTCTGTGCTAAAAGGAATTTTAAGCTTTGGTGGTGATAAACTTAGAGACTAGAAAGAAACAAAGTGAATAAATAAATAGCAAAAAAAGAACAATTTCCAATTATGGTTAATATGGCACATAAAAATTGGCACTGTTGATTCTTTCAAAACTTCATTTACTTTTGTTGAAATGTTTGTTGTAGCAGTTTTCTTAGTCAGCACATTTTCAGTATGAGCATTAAAGGCAAATTTTGACTGTTACTTATATTTATTATCAGATATGGTACAGTATATATTTGTGTTATACTGTCTCTTTGCCATTTAACATGCTACCTTTACAGTTTCACATAATTTATTTCCTGTCTCTGCATCACCTGATAGTGTTAATGACCTAAACAGTTTTGTGCCCTAAAACAACCATCACCACCATCACCCGATAGTGTGAAAGCCTCCAAAAACATTCTTTCTGATTTTCCATTATTAGCATTAACATTGTGATAATGATGTCATTTTTCTACCCATTGATGAGTAAAGCTGAGTCAACATGTGTGTGATTTGATTTTTCTTCATACGTATTATCAAGCTATTTGAAATAATTTTTCATTCAGAAGGTTGGTAGAAGGACACAATTTCTACATCTTTGAAACACTTGCAACCTACAATGTTATATGGTATTTGTGCCCAAAAATAAATGTAGCAAGTACTAAGTTAATTTTCTAAGCACTCATCTTGTCAATATAGTTATTGTACATACAGATGTAGATCTGAGGGATTGTTTTGCAGGATAGCTAGCAGTAGAATCCAAGTAGCACAGGGTACTGCATGTCAGGATTTTTAGGTCTTCATGCTCCTAAGTGTCATTCACAATTTTTTTGACTTACATATATGATGTAGAAAATAAGCATTCTGAAACTGTTGGTTCCTGGATGTTTCTTCTACTACATATTCTTCTAAGATGATTCTTGATTTGTTTTTAACAGTCACTTCACATAAGCAGCATTTAGCACAATTAATATTTTAAATTCTCACATGAAAAAACTGAGTTATCTGTAATGTTGTGATGTGTTTTTTTTATTTATTTGGTTTATTTATGGACACACTATTACATCTCAGGTCACCAGCATCCCATTCAATTCAGGACATGAAAAGACTGATAAATTTTACTCAGAGTTCTCTTCTTTCAGGCTTGAGGTTCTTTTATGTGCCAAAAATCTGTGACATGGGAAATCTCATAAATAACTATTATATCATAACATTCTATCTTTTTAAGATTTGCTTAACCACCAAGTCTGTATCTGTTAGCTTTATTGTAAGTGTAGATCTTAAGAAAGTTATGAATTATAATCAGATGAATTCAAGTTCTGTTTAGTTCTGTAATCTTCTTTATTGCTTTCATCAAGAAGGTTGTTTTTTCTCTCAAGAGGAAAAAATACTTTGGCCAGCATCTCATGATGTCAGTATAATATGATTGGGAGCCTAAATCTCTTCATTAATGGTTGGTTGGTCAGTCACCTGACATCTTTCATGTGCTTTCCTAAATGATAAAATTGGATATTCATCCTTATACTGAGTTTTTGGAAATGTAACATCATCACTATTTGTATATTGAGATTGAAATTGTCGGTCCTGGTGGTGTAGTGGTTACCATACTTGCCTTCCAAACCCAAGATTGCGGGTTCGAACCCGGCCAGGACCGATGGATTTTTTCAGGCATAAAAATCCTAAGTATGGCTTCCTTCGGAAGGGAAGTAAAGCCGTGGGTTCCCGTGTCGTACATTTATGGCACAAAAAAGAACCTCAAGCCTGAAAGAGAGGCCTCTGAGCAAAATTTGTCGGCCGTTTCACGCCCTGAGTTGAATGGGACGCTGATGACCTGAGATGTTACAGAGCATCCATAAATAAATAAATCAAAAAAAAAAATAGAGAGAGAGATTGAAATTCTATGCAATGGGCTTCAGTTCAAGTTCTTTAGTATTACGTTAAATATAAAATGGCTAAGGGCAAAAATTTGTTAGAGGTATTTTACTTAATTACATGTTTTGATGCATATTTTACATGTCATATAAAAAAAAAACATGGTTCTGAATAATTTCATTCATGGTCTGAAGTCTCCTCCCTTTCATAATAAAAAGCCAGATGTTGTTGGAGGAGGCCAAATCTGAACAGATGAACTCAGCAAGTCCTACTAGAACTATCAGATATTACCACAGGAGCATCCTGGTATCCAATCACCACTTCAAGTTGCAGTAATTGGTCAACAGCCAATCTGGGTTTGCAATATTTTGCCATTATGTGAACCATGAAAACAGGCAGACAAACATGCAAAATAAATGCAATAATTACACAACATACAAGTCCACTTAATAGCATCTTTCTGCCATCTGCTTGACCCTATATACAGGAAGTTGCATATGCAATAAGGTCCCTTCCTGCAGGCTTCCAAGTTACATAAAAACCATTTGATTGGTTCAAAATGACTGAATAATTTTCTGACATTTTTAATTTGTGAAAAAACCTAAATGGGCTGACAGGAGTTATGGTATTTAAGTGCCTCTAAAACCTAAGCTTTATGATTTGTGTAAGAATATTCACCTGTTAAATAAATTGTACTTATGAAGCTGTAGACAGTGGAGTGGTAATATATCCTACACTAATGTATTCAACATGTTCACATTAACTCCACTTACTTACATAAAACTAGGACATATTTCTGAAGCAATAGCTGTTGATGGGAGCGATTGCTTCAGTAACATGTCCTACTTTTATGTAAGTAGGTGGAGTTAATGTGAACATGTTGAATACATTAGTATAGAATATTCACCTGTAGCTGATCTTTTGCAAAAACCTGTAACTTACATGGTCTAGATATTATTAACCTTCTTTCTTTTTTCCCCAGTATTTAGTCATTTTGTTTATATATGTAGATGTCACCCACCTTTTAACAGATGCTGAAGATATGTATTTTTGTCAACAATATTAAGCATCTGTAAATGTACAAATCAAATATATTCTCTTGATTATTTGTTACATTGAAAACTTATACTTAAGTACTAAGAATGTACCTTGTTCTTTAATTTTGTTTAAGATTGGAAGTCCAAAATGGTTCTTCAGGGGATGAAGATGTAACACCTATAGAGAATATTAGTCCTCCAGAAGAAAAACAAAACACAGCAAGGAAGAAAAAGAAGCCAAGACGGGCTCATCAGTGTGAAGAATGCCATAAAGTGTTTACACAGGCTGGGGACCTTCAGATCCACAAACGTATTCATTCTGGAGAACGTCCATATATCTGTGATTCCTGTGGAAAGCGCTTTCCATCATCCTCAAATCTGTCTCGGCACAAGCGCACTCATTCAGGAGAGCGGCCTTTTGCCTGTCCCACCTGTGCCAAGCGTTTTTCTGTTCGTTCAGCCTTACGTGAGCATGAGAATGTTCATTCTGGCAACAAGCGTTTTCTTTGTCAAGAGTGTGGTAAGAGCTTTGCTCAGAAGGGTAATCTAAAAATTCATGAAATGCTTCACTCAGGTGAGAAACCCCATTCTTGTCATGTATGTGGAAAACGATTTGCACTGCGTGGAAATCTAAAGGATCATCTGAATATACATTTAAGAGAGAGACCATTTGAGTGTACACAGTGCTCAAAAAGATTCACACAACGTTCAACTCTAAAGGAGCACCTCAAAGTTCATTCAGGAGAAAGGCCCTTCCCTTGCCAAATTTGTGGCAAGAGCTTTGCATATCGTAAGACTTTGAAAATTCATATGAGCATACATACAGGAGAGAAGCCACACAATTGTGAATTGTGTAGCAAGAGCTTCTCTGAACGCAGCCATCTAAAGAGACACATGAGAATTCATAGTATTGTTTGAGGATTGTAATTTACCAGTCAGGGTTTTCTTCGAGCCATTGGGAAGCAGAAAAATATGCTCATTCTTAAAAAGGAAATACTCAGGTTGCTGTTAATAGTCATCACATCACATTACATTACTTCCTTGGTACTCAACTACACATACAATGAGGTTATCTGAGTTACTGGCCAGCAGAGCAAGGCTACATACTGGGAGTAAAATAAAAGTCATATAATGAATATGCAGGTAGCAGCTTTTAGTTAACTAAAATTGTTAATTGGAACATTGCACAGTGGAACTAATCATGTATTAATATCATTGTGTGATTGAATCGAACTAACACTCTTTTGCTTCACTTACTTGTTTAAATTAGGACCAGTTTCATAAATCCTTCGTTTGCATCATAAGCCCATTGTCAAGTAAGTGGAGCAAAAGAGTGTTAGTTCGACTCAATCTCACAATGATCGTAATATAGCATTTAGTTAGTATGAGGGTAGCTTTGCCAACGAGTGATTGTGATTTTATGTGTAACTTGATGCTTTCATTAAACGTAAATTGTGTACTAATTGTTCTTTGTTGGTTATGCCACTATACAAATATAGCCTTTTAGAATGGTTTTTATGTATGATATATGTGTGAAAACAGTTTCTTGCAGAAAGTAAAATAATTAAAAGAAAATATCCTGGCATTCTTGTTCCAAGTAGAGAAACTATTGGCCCACTTGCTAAAAGATATGCTTGGCAGGATCTCTCAAGGGCAAGAAATGTGTTCCAAAATGCCATGTTCTTATGGAAGAAAAGGTAGATAAAATTAAGGTATTTCGTACACAAATGCCGGCAATACATTGCCATTTAGGGGCATAATTTTCAACATCTCTTATAACACAAGTTAGTGCTTATCTTTATCGGCTTTAAATACAGTATCAGTTTATGTTTTCATAAAAATAATCATGCAAACTTTAGATGTGGCAACTATTTTTCTGATTTGGCACCTAGACTATCCCAATAAGCATCTGTGCTCAGGCAGCCTGTATTTCAAATAATCTCACTGTAAATAGTGTATTTAGCAAAGGTTTGAGAGGAATGTTACTGTGCTATTGCAAGTTTGTTTAATTTTCAACTGTTTATTTTCCAAATTCTTGCCAATTTGATTGTATACCAGTACTATTCATTTGATATTATGTGCAAAATTTTGAGTTGTTGGGTTACTGAGTGAGAAATATAATTTAACCAAACAAATAAATGTGAAATATGTTGTTAAAAAGTGAAAAATTTATTGCTCATTGCTTATACATAATTTGGGTCATGTAGTCAGACAGATGGCAAACTGCTACATTGGCCTCCAATCTCGTGTCATTCAGTCAGTGTCATTTGAACAATGAAGGGAACATCACATGTCTAATTTTAGAGTAAAGTCTGCTAAGAGCTCTAAATAGCAAATACTAAGCCTAATTATTCTATTCCTCAGCAAGTATATATGGTTCATATGTCCATAGCAAATCCACGTGTGCTGTCAGGAGATTATTTGTAAAAAAATCTGAGATAATTTAAGTTCCAAGTTTTAATACAGTTCATAAATTAGCATTGTCCGCACACTGTAGATGAAACAAAGGAAAACATCCCTCAAGAGATCAATTAAATTTATAAAAGAGAATTAAGGGTAATGGATAATTTCATAAAAGATGCCAGAAATGTGTGGAAAATGCAGGAAGTTCCAGCATCTTCTTGCATGACATGGATGAGCACAAAAATTTTAAAGTGCATTGAATTGATTAGACCATCAAAAAAAAAACTTTATTCTGAGAAGTGCACAAGCCTGCAGCTACAGACACAATCCTTTTTTAAAAAATGCTGTAATTGCAATACCTACATTACGTCATTACATATCTACAGCATTTAGGGAAAACAGAATAACTCCATTTTCAGTTGAAAATGCACTGAGCAATCACTTATGATCAGATTCATAACATAACAGATGAGTAATTATGCAAAAAATGGAGGAAGTTATTAAGCATTACACTTTTTGGGTAATTTAGTGTGCACTTGTATGGGTAAGTCAACTTTACTTTATTTATATCAAAGAAACAGGAAAAAAAACAAATAAGTCTAATTATATTGTTTTGACCCCTTCTGATACATAATTATAGTAGTTGGTAGAAATGGGTATGTCTATTTGCATTACTAAATTCTATTTTACAGTATCAATGTGCTGGTTTTATGGCTAGCTTTCAACTTTATTTAGGTTCTGTAAAATTTTATTTCAGGTACATACCTGTTGTTTCCTAAGTGCTGTAGATACCAAAGTTAAATTCCCTAAAATGCCTATTGCATATTAACGCAGACCACTTAGAACATTAATATTATGTTTATGCATGGAAAAATCAAAGTTAGCCCAAAATGTGATTATTCATAATTATTAAAATTTAACTTATAATGCATAAAATTACACATATAAAATCTCTATTCTCTTATGAAAGTAAAATATAGTTTATGTAGATTCTTACATTTTTAAATTGTAGTCAACCTTTGTGAACCTTTATAGTAAACAGCTGATAAATATTAAGTTCTCTAAATTAAAGAATAATATTTTAATAATAATGTGCAAACAGTAGGAATGAAATTTATTATTTATTGACCATATAAAATGTACAATTTCTTGGCTTAAAAAATTTAATGGCACTATGCAATTAATTTCTCATTTATTTCAAACTCTTAATAATGCTCATATAAAGTCTGTATTGTTATAGTATTTATTAAAGGATGCTCTTTAACATTTCTGACCCATTCAGTTCAAGATGTGAAATGCTAAATGCTCAGAGGCCTCTTCTTTCAGGCTTGAGGTTCTTTTACAGCTGTGAATCTATGAAATGGGACCAACAGCTTTTCTTCTTTTCTGAAGAAGTCTAACTTATATTTTATGCCCTAAAAATCCATTGACTTGGCTGGATTGGAGTACATGACTTTGGGTCTACAAGACAGGAGTGGTTACCACTATAACACCAACATAAAGCCACTAGAGAAAGGCAACCAGTTACTTCAGTGAATTATTTTAACACTTTAAGAGCATAAAATCTAGAGTCATCTGTCATTTGCTTTTTTGTAATGAGGAAAAATGTAGAATGAAATGAATGGATGAATAGTGTTTAATGCCCGTTTTTTCTACAGAGGCACCACAGGCGATGGACACTGGTGATACATGAAATGAAATGATACATTGGGAAAGGAATATTAAGGAAGGAAACGTTCCAGGCCTAAGTTTAGGGTACCTCCCCGGCACTTGCCATTTATGAGGACTGAGGAAAACCTGGAAAAAACCTCAGTCAGGAAGGACGGTCCTGGCAGGACTCTAACCCCAGACCTCCCGCTCATGAGTCCGCAATTTAACGACCTTGGCCACCCGTGGCGGTGAAAAATGTAGAGTATGCTGTATTTAGGCACCTTTAAATTGAATTAGCCCTTCTAAAGAAACCAAGAGACTTATTATTTTCATTCAAATGATTGATCTTGAAATGTTGTATTTCATATATCTGTCATTCATACAAAAATATAAGGGACATTCCAAAAGCTTATCGCAGAAGTCACAAAAATTTTTAATTTAACTGTAACTTTTAAAACTTTTAAAAGTATTCACCATTTAGACATACTCATTTTTGCATTTGTTCAATCAGTCCTGGTGATGTACAGGTAACCACACTTGTCTCCTAAACCCAAGATAGCGAGTTCAATCCCTGCCAGGATCAATGGATTTTTTTGGGCATACTAAGTATGGCTTCCTTCGAAAAGTGAGTAAAGCCATGGGTCCTGTGTTGTAGATTTATGGCACAAAAAAGAACCTTGAGCCTGAAAAAAGAAGCCTCTGAGGAAAATTTGTCAGTCGTTTCACACCCAGAATTGAATGGGATGCTGATGATGTTAAAGAGCATCCATAAATAAACTAAATAAAAAAAAAAAGCATTCATTCAAATCGTGTTGAAAATACCTCTGATCAAGGTTTTTTGAAATGTGATTAACAGCCTGTATTCAAGCTCCAGTTATCTCTTCAAGCAATGGAAAATGGTGGTAACTAAGCTTTTCTTTGGTTTTAGGGAAAAGGATCAGATCTGGAGAATATGTGGGGTTATAAAGCACTCAAAGCATTTTGGTTCACCAAGAAATAAAGTGCTCTGGATTCTGTGTGTGTGCAGAAGCATTGTCATGGTGAAGCAGTACTTGAGTTGTCTTCAGTATTGTTTGTTTTGCTATCCATGCATTGCTGACAGGGGGAAATAGTGATTCACAAACCATTCTATGAAGTCATAAAATGACCAGTTTTTTGTGAAAAATGACACTGCCATCTCATTTTCTGCTCCTATACTTCTTCATACTCTTATTGGTGGATTATCTTCTGTAAAGAAATGGAAACATATAATGCAATACCATTTTGGACCTTAAAATGTAAATAAAAAAAATTAGAATGTTGGAATTGGAATAAATGGGAAAGGTATACACACACACAAAACTACATAAAAGTAACTGGCTTCAACCCAAAACAACATAAACATGCATTAATCAATAATATAGCACATAGACTCATGAATTTACCTTTGAAATAAACAGAATACAACCACATACCATAAAAAGTCTGTCATGCAGGAGCTGCATAAACTAAGCCAATTTTTCAGCAAGTTAATTTGAGAATGTTATTACAGAGTGCTAGAGGAGAAAAGTTATATTACAACATACAAATTTGGGAGGGAGCAGTGACTCTTGTGTTTACTATCAGGAGCCCATAATTCAAAACATTCACCTCTAGCCATTTCTCTTCTCTTGTAGAAGATGGGCCAAGCCAGTTTAATTAGTTTCCACATTATTTTCAGAGCCTTTGATAATATAGCAGTAGAGATTGCCTTTCTGTACCAATAATATTTTAGCTTCAGCCATTAGTAGCATAGGATTTAACAACATTCAAACTCCATGCACAGTGATACTGAATGGCAGCCTATAGTCTCCATGTTTGCTCGGAGCCTTTGAGATCAATTGTTTAACGAAAGAGTTTCTCTGTCTTAGTACACCAATAATATTATAGCTTCAGCCATTAACAATCTAGGGTTTAACAGCAGGGAAAACTCCATATAGATGGGTGCAATAACTTCGTACAATAGCAGTCTATGATTAACAGAAACAAATGTGCAGCTATGGGAGAGTTTATCAGTATTATTGTAGGATATCAAATAATATATCGAAAATTTGCTGTCTTTTTGATACTGACTGGGTGTATGATGAGCATGGCAGTAATAGATTAATATTTCACAGTTGCTATCTTCATGACAATACTTTTGTCATAAATAAACATGAATTGTTATTATTGTGAGTTAATTAATTCTCATTTTTTATTATTTTTTATTTGTTTTTTAAACAACAATTCAGAGAAAATTAAATGCTAGAGCACTTTTTTAAATTGCAGTTTTAAGATATATCCCTACTCCTAATAGTCTAATTTCTGTAATTTTCAGAAACCATTATTTTTCTTATTTTATTTAAGTGGTATAAACATAATTTTGTTGCAAAATAACAAATATTCGTGCCATTAGAGCGATGGCATATACCTAGTTTCGTTTCGTTGAGAAAAAACAAAAATTGCTGTCGCTAGAGTGATAGTTTATTGTTTAATTTGCAACATGCTCCTCCTGTGAATAAAAAAATCTGAAATACAGAAGTTACTTTGACAGATAGAATTTTTCTAGCTTTTCTTACTTTTTGTCATTCTATAGGAGTAGAAAAAATAAGAAGTGAAAACTTAAATACTTCAAATCCTCTCCTTTCTATAATTCATCATAGATTTTTTGCTAACTGGCTGGCATGTATGAGATATGAAACCTTTTGCTAGTAAATAATTTCTCAACAGTTAAGATTATGTGACACATTGAAAATTCCATATTTTGCATGCAGTATTGCAAGGATTTTGAATATTTTTAAAGGAATTTATTGAAATGCAAAGAAAAATTACAAACTACAAAGGGGCCTCCACCTATTTGGCCCAGACAATTTAAGGAGTAACCTCTCACAATTGCAAACATTTTTAATACAATAATTGATTGTAGTGTAGAATATAGGCTTTCACAGCCAGTGTCATTTATATGAACTGGGTCTTCTGGGCTGTAAGGCTGTAATCAGTGGGATTCTCTCCATCTTCCCAGATGTTTTGTACATGACTGTAGTGGGCATCATAAGTGGTGTGCTGCACATAATCTTTTTGTAAAGGAGGCAGTGACTGACTCTTTTTTTTAGGGGCTGCCCCATGCCTGCCCCGCTCCCAGTGGCAAACTGCAGAAGTTACATTGCCTTCCCATGCTCCATGCGGCTAGTCTTAATATGCATAGGGGATGCTTGTTAATATAGTACAAATAGTACTATGATTGACTTCATAGACCTGAGCCATTTTTGTGGCATTAGCAAGAAAATTACTAGAACTGCAGCAGGACTAAGAAAGAACATCATGTAAGGAGAAAACTGGATAAATGTTGTCAAAACATTTGATAGCACCTTTATTAAGGACTGACTGAGTAGGAATAGAGAGCAAACCAGAAAAGCCATGAGGATGATTACTGAACATTGCCCATTATGATAAAAGGTATGGACAATGGGACTCTACTATGGAAATCCCACATGCCATCTATGTGACAGTCTGATAAAAGAGTGTAAAATGCACCTTACAAGAGTGTGAAACTTTGGAAAGACCAAGAACATCCCTGTTTAGGATACAATTCCTAAGCTTGTAGGAAAGATTCTAGAGCTCAAAGCTCAAGATCTGAAACTATAAAGTTAACATTAAAGGAGTGCATAAAAGCTTTTGTGGCTTAAGTCCTAAGGTGTATTATTACATAATCAATCCCTTTCCGGCTTATAAGCATCAACCACAAATTATATCTTCTGTGCAGTCATAACAGCTGATTTTAACTTTAATTGGACCAAACTAATATATATTTTTCTAAATTAGATTGAGCTTTAAGTAGGTTTATGCTAAAGTCTGTAAATCTTTGTGAGATGTAGAACTGGCTCGAGTGGTGCTTCAGTAGAAATACTAGTTATTAAACAGTCACAAAATTAAGTTGTTTTTTTTTTCTTTCTTTTTTTATGGCTGCCAGAATGTGCAGTGAGAAACATATCTTGTGTCTATAAGAATGAGATTAGAAAAGAAATAGAAAGGGCAAATTTTGTTCTATACTTTTATGAAATTGAAAGCTTTCTTTGATAAAGAATGGAATCTTACACTCTCATGTTTTCTCTGAGTTTCAAGGGAGGTATACTCATTTGTTACATTTGCCTTTGATAGAAAGAAAACTCAGGCTCCATTGCTGCTTTTATCTTTTCCAATTGCAAGATTCTTGATTTGTCTGGTTTTAAATCTTGCTCCTTTGCTTCATTTTTCTGTTGCAAAATTGCATTTTATCCCAAATTTGAAAATTAATACCTGTTTGTTCTTGTAATTTAGTGGGAGGTATGTCATCTGCTATATTGTTGTCACTTTCCAGTAGCAAAATTGATCCTATTGTCATTTTATCTGCATTTTTGTGCTTGTCCGTATTTTCAGAGCCACATATTTATATGAAGCTGGTAGGAAGATTCAAAAAGTACATATTTTTTCAGCTGGAGTTATTTATTTAACCAAAGTAATTTTCAATTCATTCACATAATAACTATAATAGAAATGAAAGGAACATATTCATGAGTTACTAATGGAAAAGTAGTCAGCTTTCTTTCACAAATGTATCCCCATTTTTCACATTTCCTCATCACATGGAAATCTATGGGAAGCAATTAATTATTTAATCTAAAATGTAGCAACAGCACATGGAACAGGTATTTTGCATACAAACAATTAAATACAGTACAACAATAGTAAATAATAAAATAGGTGAGCAGTCATGTTGAATTTCCTCCAGTAATGTCATTGACTGTTGTGCAGCCAATGAATTTGTGAATTTGACTTACTCAAAATACCATGGCAAAAATGTATTTAGAATGAGCAATATTAAGAATTGAACCCAGAACATTCCAAATGCAGGTTTCAAATGTTATACCTTAGTATTCTTGCTATGTGTACATGATACTACATTAATCCTAATTTAAATTTTAGATTGATTTGGCAAAAGCATGTTCTAAAAGAACATTATGTGCATTCTTATTATATCATTATATGAATTTTTAATGTTTGTTTTAAATGAAATTCATTAAAATCAAAAGTTCTAAATAGGAGAAAATTTTCAACCTGAGAGTTAGAAAAAAATTAATTTTGATGTTCCACCACCCTGGAGAACCAGTAGAAGTCACCGCAGAAGCATCTTGGGAACCAGCCACCACATTAAGTGGTTGGTCAACAGGTGATGATGAGAGTGAATGTCCCCAAAACATGTTCTAAGCTGTATGAGTAAGTGGAGTTAGTATGAGCACATTTAATAAATTCATAGGATAAACTAACCAAGTTTTGATCTGCTATGAACTTGGGACAAGTTCACATTCTACATATAGTTGTGCATAGAGGTTGAATTTCAATATGATTATAAAGCAAATGATTTAAATATGATCCATTTAGAAAGATCAGAGTTTTTTAGATTATATGTGTTACAAGTTGAATAGTCTTATACATCACATCAAATGAGAGGTACTGTCCAGTTTCCAGCTTAACTATGTTAGGTCAATGATAGAGGTATGATTTTGCAACATAATCTCCTTTTACTTCAATGCATTTCTCACATCTCAATTAACATTTCAACCTCCCTAAAAAAAGTTTGAAGCGTTGTCTGCAAAATGCTGGAAAACAACGTCCACTCATTGTTTTAGTTGCTGGGGGTATGACAGCTCCTGGAAACCATATATGTTCACGAGCCTTGGCAAAGTCAACCATGTGTACTAGTGTGTTGTGCAGCAGCTGAATTCCTTGACTCAGCATTCCATGATTGATTTCCTTGATGGCACTATACAATGATGTAGTAGCTCAGCATAGAACTTCCCTATCACTATTGTTTTCCTTTCTTTGAAGTCCATCAGAATTTGTGGGCTGCATAACCTTGCCTGTCTAGGGGTGCTTCATCCTTCTTCCTGATTCCATGGATTTTCTTTTTGAAAGCAGATCACAGT
This sequence comes from Metallyticus violacea, assembly GCA_030762175.1. Classification (NCBI taxonomy): domain Eukaryota; kingdom Metazoa; phylum Arthropoda; class Insecta; order Mantodea; family Metallyticidae; genus Metallyticus; species Metallyticus violacea. The sequence continues at coordinate 103,078,094 of CM060832.1, forward strand.
AGAGGACCATAGTTTTGACTCCTGTGTTGAAGGATTTCAATACTGCTCTTTAGTTGCCATGACAAAGGTTCAAAAAAGTCTGTTAACCTACCATGAACATATGCATTTGAACTGCTGAAAGAATTCAGAACCCATCTTGCACTGACCTTATACAAATGTTGATAAAGGGTGCAAAGCACAGTTGTTTTAAAAAATTCTTACCTTGCAGATATTTCTTTTTAGTTCAAAGGCCTGTCATTCAGAATTTATTTCTTGTGTCAATACGTCCACTGACTACCCTCACTTGGATTATTTTCAAGACTATCTCTGCCCAAACAAAAATATTTTGACCACTCCTTAGCAGTGGAATGTGAAGGTGAAGCTTCCTCACATGCAACATCAAGGCACTGTATAATATTATGGGTAAAAGACATAAGTTTAAAATTTAATCATTTGCACTGATATCAGTTTTAAATATCATGCTGTATTGTGCAACCTGTCTGACTTAAACGAGCTTCTCCAAGTGAGTGGTTGTTTAAGATTGCTTGATCCTTTTATTATGTGTAAATTGTGTACTAATTGTTCTTTGTTGATTATAGCCTACATAAATATAGTCTTGAAGAATGAATTTATTTGTATAACATAGTTGCACATATGTGAAAACATTCTTGCAAAGAAATGTTAAAGTAGTGAAGTGATTTCACAAGAAATATCCTGGCAGTCATGTTTCAGGTAGAGAAACTGTTCAACAATATGCTAAAAGGTTGGAGACAGAACTTCTCAATGATATGAAATGTGTTCTTAACCATTGTGTACTTACAGAAGAAAAATCAATGAACTAGCAGATTTCCCTATACAGATGTAGCAAATTTATTGCCTCTGAAGGGCATCATTTTCAACATCTCTTATAACAGGTTACTGCTTGTTAAATTAAAAGTAAAACTACTAAAATCATGTCACCACATTAAAACTCTCTTGACGTTTCACATTAAAACTTTTTTTTATTAAAAAGTAAGTTGGGACTAGTTTTGTGAGTCACTTGTTCACTGTGTCAACCAATTGACAATGGTGGCGTTACATTTGATTTGAGTTGTCTTGTTTCTGATGGCTAGAAAGCCATTACATTTCAATTAAAAATGAATGTAGGCATCCACACAATGAAACTATCATCATAATCAACAATATTTATGAAGTTTCACTTTGTGGATTTCTACATTCATTTTTAATTGAAAGGTTACTGCTTATTATCAGTTTTAAATATAGTATTAATTTATGCTTTCAGTAGAAATATAAAACACTAAAATAAAAATAGTGATTCCATTTCCTTTTTTCTGGTTGTGATGTAAGCAGTAAGCAGCTGAGCTCAGGCATAACTCTAACAAATAATCTCAATATGACTTTTTATGTATAGGTCAGCCCTGTCCAATTCAAATCCCTGTAATCCACAAGACATATGCTAAGAACCTTATTGTAAAATGCTCTGAAAAATGAACTTATAGCAGCAGTATTAGACAAGAATACATTAAATGATATAATTAAACACTGTTAAATGGGAAATTATTTTATTAATGATTTAATGAAAACAATTTTAACTCAAAAGAAAAAGAAATATTTAATTTCAAATAAATATACATTTTAAAGACAGCTTAAAATGTAAATTGCTCAATTTATGATATTTAAAACTATACAAATGTGTATTAAATATGTTGTACTTTTACTAACAACCTTTTCATATAAAAATAATGTGTCATTTAAAAATAAAGTTGCATTTTTAAATATGTTCTTCCCAGACATTTGATAAGTGTAATTTGATTTGTAACGTCAATATTTTTATTCTAAATTAACGCTATTCCCAATGTTCGTCTGTGGAAAGTATTAGTCTTCTTGCCTGTAATTTGTGCTAAATATTATCGCTTTAGATCTCTGCCGCAAAGTTGCGTACTGTAGTCGCTCGATGAATATAAAAATAACTGAAATTCCACAGATATTAAATTTGTTTTTTAACATTGAATCATATTGTAGATCGAAAAGTTCTATTTAAATTTTCCTATTTTCCTTCAAAATACTTTTAAAAATTTAATACTTAACATTTTAAAAATAAAATCCAATATTAAGGGGATCATTATTGATGCCGAGGGACTTAAACATTGACATCACTGTGCCTCTACGCTCATCACACTAATAGTGAGAGGTGGAAACGAAACACCAAATGGTAAATTGAGCGATATGTTTGCAGCATGCATGCAGCGCCTACTCCGTAAGAAAATCTGCTATAACAGGTCGTCCTTGACTGCCCCCTTGTCTCATTCCTATCCACCACCACCAGAGAGCACATTGCTGTGTGTCGCGCGCCTCTGGCCAGGACCAGTCAGTTCAGATGTGGTGTCCTTGCTTGTCGGCATGGTAGGTTAGTCTTAGCGAGATTGTGTTTGTAGGTGTTAGAAGTTTTAAGGTGTGACATTTCTAACAGATTAAACGCAAATCAGATATTCCATGGATTAAAGGACGACTTACCGTCTGTACCGGAGGAAGCGATAAAGGTATGTAAAACAATTTGTTGCTACGAGTGTATTTATTTACCTAAAAGAATTCCTGAACGAGAACAGGTGCAATCGCCAACCGATTGATGACAAATCATTCAGACATCAAGAAAAGGTCCAGTTTCATGTGACGTTAGGGATTACCACATGGTATAAAAGTAACTAATATGAAAGAAAAAATATTTCCGCGATACAAGCTAGAAAATGAAAGATACAAATGTCATAAATCTCAAAATAGGGAGAATATAAAAATGCTCATGTTAATTATAAGCTTGAACTTGTTTTGCTGTTCTCTTTCTTACACTTTGCACTAGTTCTTTACACGTTCCGTGATGCTGCTGTTGATAAAAGAGAATATTATTAATTTAAGTGCTTGCTTATATTCCAATTCATGTTTATTCGCGTGACACTAATATTAAGGTGAAAGAAAAAATATATACATTTTATGAATGTCACAGATAAGATGCTGTTCAGGCCATTAACGTTATTGTATTGTTTTACCTTCTTTACAAAATCGCGCTAGAGTATTTGAGGATTAGGGCGATATTAAATTACAGTCTTGGATTGCGCAATTGTATTTCCAATGCTAAAGACGCAGATAACCCCTGAAGCGAATTAATTTATCATTTCATTTGTATGAGCGTAACTGTCTTGGCGGGTTCCCCCCAGGTGTGCAGCACATCAACAATCATTTTTATTTCTGCTAATTATATGCTATGATATAAGGATTCCCAAATCAGTTAGGAAAGGTACTAATGCATTACTTATTAAGCATTTAAAATTAATATTCTAAACTAGACCTTCAGTAGATCTTAAAATGATGAAATAGTTTACCATGGCTTTTCCCTTTTTTAACTTCCCCATTGTTTTTAGAATGTTCAGCATCTGTTTTTCTCCCTACTATTATCACAAACATGTGGCCATTTCTCCCTTGACTTGACGGTATTGTAGCGGACTTCTGAGGACGTGATGCCTATAGTGTGCCGCTACGTTGTGCCAGTGAAATAGTGATGGTGATATGGGTACATATTATACCAAGGGGATATTAACTAGACCATGGGCGCCATAGGGATTATCCTATGAAAGGAAAACATCCAATGATAGATCTGGGAATTGACCAGGACTTCAGAAATAAACGTTAAGTGCTCTGTCTAATATACTGTGGGGCTGGTCTCAAATTATATTAATCGGTTAATTAGCATAACACGATAATCGGTCATTAAAGTCTACATTCACTTAAATGTGTCAAGAATATGTTACGGTCAAAATATAAAAAAGGACAGTGTGAACTTTGTCCATACAGTATGAATAATGTATAAATATTTTCAGTTAACCACCCGAGAGAATTGTTAACATTTACCATCCGCCTTTGATGAAAGTTGGAAATGCAGATGCAATGCAGATGCGCTCTGTACATTTCCCACTGAGCGACTCTATTGCACTAGTGTCTGCACAAGGAAACTGCTGATTAGAATATTATTTGTGTGCTTTTAGTTCTATGTTGATTAGTGCAATTGACTGTTTTATTTATTAATAATTTATTGTTAATGATGGTGTCTTAATACTTTTCTGCCACAATAGCGATTGTGTTTGCTGCTTGCAAAATTTGACAAATTGCTTTTCTTGGTTAAAGCCATACCTTTCACTGAATTTATATTTTATTTTAGTAATTGTTGCTTGGTATTTTCACAAACATTTAACTGACAATAACTTTGATTTCAGCAAAATTAACTTGAAATGATGTATTAAGGTATGGTACCATACTACCATGACCAAATAGGTGTAAGTAAAGTTAGTTGCAAGTTAAATATGCTATTACTCAGGGTTCGAATTAACGGTGGGGATGGGGGTATTTCCTCCTCTCGTCAAAGAATAAAAATTCCTTCCTTGCCAGGGAAATATCCCCGTTTCCCCATTTCTTAAACGCCAGTGTGTAAATGCAAAATTTAAAATTCCAATACAGTTGCTGAAACACGCACTTACGTTTATTCATAATGATGTTCTGCTAATGAATCACCTGCACAATGCGTTGCAGCAATATAAATGATCTAACAAGCGTTAGACATACTATTTTATTTTCTGTCAGGTTTATATTACTGTTTTATGTCCGTTTCTTTTGGAGTGACAATAACAGAATTTAAATCTATTCTATGAAAGTGGGTGCAATAGTGATTGGTGTTCTATGGTAGTCGTTGAGTGTGTTTTTAAGGAGAATAGACTTATTAATAGTTGGATTGACATGGATAAATTTGAGATTAAAAAAGCGTAAAGTAACAAAATCAAATGGTGTGAACCTATTAAGAGTCTCAAGCGTCAAGTAATATGTATATAACTACTCAGTAGGTAAAAATTCCAGTTAGTGGCAGGGACTTGTTGATTTGTTATTTAAGGACGCTCTTTAACATCTCAGGTCATCAGCGCCTCATTCAATTCCGGGCGTGAAACGGCACACCTCTTCTTTCAAGTTTAAAGTTCTTTTTCGTGCCGTAAATCTACACACGGGACCCAGGCTACAAAGGAGCGGCTAGTGCATTCGCAATAAATATAGTGCGATCAATGATGCATTCCCTGGTGGCAGGGGTTTTTCCTATAAGCTAGCCATCATTACTCGTTTGCCGCGGGGATAGCAATCCTGTTTGCTTATTTGTTGATCTTGGTGACTGCCGCAGTAGTAGTGCAGCTGTTCTCGGGTGTGTGTTGTGTTGGTCGTTTCTTAATTCGACAGTAAACATAAGGTGCACTGTGTCTGGTGTGTTTACAACGGTACAGCGTGTCTTTATGCATGATTCTCATATTTAACCCAGTGGTGAAAGAATCATAGGACCAATTTTTTAGCATATCGTTAATTCTGTTACTTTTGTGAAAACCATACTAACCCCCTTTTTCATAGAATGAACCTGCAGGGAACACGATCGTGCATTTTTTCAACAGGTCACTGCTCACGTTGCGAATAATTCCATGAGAGCATTTCACAACGTATTTCCACAAGACAGAGCTATTAATAGGGATTTGTGACTCTCGATTCCACGATTTAACAGCCTACGATTATTATCTCTGGGATAAAGTTAAAAATGACGACGAACACCATACAAGTCGTCAGGAAACTGTCCGGATTTCTCAAAATGGACTATAGCGATTGATGAATAATTACCTAAAGAGATGCTAAAAATTGTGGAGAATGAAGGCGAGCAGTTTTAAGATCTCATTTGATAATTTGATAAGTGATCAACTTCTTAAATTTGTTTATTTATTGTTGTATGTTTTGTTTTATTGTTTTACCCTCCCGCTAATCTCCGAGACCCGGCTGGCCGGCTAACCGGCCAGCGAGAGGCCAGCTCGCGCATAAACATACACTCTGGGAGAAAACAAAACTGATCGCACGATATTATATTAATATTGTACTTATTCATTGTTTGAATCATAAGCTGAAACTTGCAGTAAATGATGTAATAGATACCATGTCTATTCTGCTCCATTTCAAGACCTTCGGGGACACATTTTATTCACACTTTTCTGTTAGTTCCAAAAAGCAAAGAGAATTCACGAAACTGCCTTCAGAATTGAGACTTAAGCTTTAAAAAAAAAATAGGAAGGATGTTTGACGTTCGTTGAATGCATCCTTATGAAATACGGTGACAGTTGTGATGTCAAGTTTATCTAGTATTTTACATTTACTGCCTAAGCTAAGCACAGCAACATTTCGTGGATTGCTCCAGAAAATAATTGCATCATGGAACTGGTTTTATTTAGGAATGTTCTGGAAACAAAGCCACTTTCTATAGTGTAGAAACTCTGATTCTATAACTGCTTCTTCAGAGATAAAATTTTAAATTGATGCGTTGACTGCTATGAAAGACAAAAATGATGTTCCTCTTTAAGCCGCTCCAGTCGGATATTCAGCTGCAAAAACACTCAAATGCCATAGCAGTCAACGTGTGGGCGATACTGCTAGTTCATTATTTGACGTTTTAAATCAAATGTGGTGGCTACAGGAAAAAAAATAATTAATGTTATTTGGTGATGAAAAAATCGATTCCTTATGTAACACTGAAATCGGTGCCTCCGAACGCTAAACTTGTATTGTTGTGAAAACTTTGGAGAAAAAAAAAAAAAAAATCGCCACCTCAAAAGGGGGGGAAGTAATTTATTTCATTTTTCTTTTCGATTATTCACCAGACTTATTGGTATTATTAGTTATATAAAGTTAAATGATTTTGGTACAATGCATTAATCTTCTTTTCCCCCTCTTCAAAACGTTTGATTCGAGCCCTGCTACCACTGGCCCATATGTAAGGAATATTAAAGCACCTTGATACAAACAGAAGTAATGCAATAATCAACATTTGGATGGAAAATTGATTCATTTAGTCATGGTAACCGCTTTCCTCATGGGAATATTAAACTTTACTGGGGCTGTAGGGGTCATAAATTTAAATTTTATTAATGCTAATAAATTAACACTGGTACTAATATTTTTATTTCACTTTATTTCTGATGTGTGATTAAAGTATCTATAATTATCTTTAAGAATGAAATTTTGAAAACAAATAAAGTATCGTTATAGCATGCAACAACTTACATTTACAGCAAACTAAAGCATCGAAACGTTTTCACAGTATATCTTGAATAGCATCATCAATGAAACTTTCTGTGCGTTCCTAATCTCCTTCATTTGACACCTTCACATAATATTGAAGGGTATTCTGACACATCCTATTTCTTATTTTTGTCATCACCCTCTTATTGACCTTTCAACACCGGTAGTGGAAAAGGAAATGCACAATACACATTCAGGGAGTATCCTCAGAGCTTCATAGCCGATATCGGCCATTAATATAAAAGAAGCAACAACAGAAGACGAATCTTTTGATTTATTACAAGCAACGTACTTAAAAGAATCAAGTTCCAATATTAGCGTCAAGGTTTTTAAGTTCTAACATCTCGCACAGTTCTTTAGTCATTATCACTAAACTCTTGAAACATTATAAAACTTTCAAAATATCACTTTCACAGCCTTGTCGTTGAATCTTTGATTCCATTAATCATACTCTGTGTTTCATTTTACGCACAATGCTCATTGCAAAATCGCTCTATGTTTCTTAAATGTACCATAGCTCCAGACACAAGTTGTGAAATTTTGAGTCGTTGTTTTTGCAGAATTTTACTTTTGTTTAAAACGGTATTTAATACTTCATCCAGAATTACTAAATCTACAATAAAATTGAACACACATAATTTCTAATAAGATCCCTCCTGCCACGCTTACTAAAACCTCATCGTCCATGTATAAATGCACACATGCCATCATAATAGACTTGTAGCACAGAAATATAGCATGAGCTGTGCGACAGGTACTCAACCAGCTCCGGATATTTTTAAGAGAGATTGTTCTAAAGTATACCGAATTTCATGCAATATATGCAATATATTTTTCGTTTAGGAGAAGCACGAAAAAGTTTATAAATGTCCTTAACTATTTGTAATATGCGGTTTATTTGAGCGTGTTTATTCCTACAGTTGGTGACTGCGATCAACAAAACATGTGCTCTGCAGCGAATGCATGTCAACTCGTGCTTTTTTTTTTTTTTTTTTTTTTTTTTTTTTTAAACACCGAGTGCGGATTCCAGTGATAGAACCACCAAAATTAGCAGCATGTTACTAATTTGCGTTAAGAGAGTTTTTTTATTTTTTTTATCAATTGTTGTGAAATAGATTCAGCAGTAACCTTTCCTTCACTTCAAAAGATGCAGACTGCGCAACACAACGAACTAGCAAATTCAGCTCGCTTGGTTACAAACATTTGTATTCATCTGTTATTAAAGAAAATTATTTATCATGTAGAATTGTTTCGTCTCGATTGTGAAGATCCTCACCAATACAATTTAATAATTCTCAAGCAATATATTTGCTAACATGTGTAGAATTTTCATGTTAACCCACTTTATCTTACGAATTAGAGGTTCATGTTTCGTTGTATGGGCTACTTCTTCCTTACCAAGAAAATATACATTTCGAATTAAAGAAGATATAGCTTGTTTCACTTACGTTTTGTTAAATTATCTACGCATGAACTGGAGCGTTTAATTCTTGCAATTTATAATTTTCAAGTGCAATGGCTTTTGGCTCGTTTTTCTGATTTGGCGTTTTTGCTAATTTATCCGTGCTTCCGGTGACTTTTGTAAATTTAGTAAAAGGTACATAAATGAGCTTTTCCGTCTGATTTTTTTTTTTTTTTTTTTTTTTGTATCTTTAATATAGGTTTTAATTGCATTTTACATAATTTGCAAAAAGCCCACCCTGATCGCGGTCAAAGTACAACCACTTGTACTTACACTGTCATTTTTGTTACTTAATTTGGCGTTCACAATTTGTTCAGAATGACAACTTAGGAGGGTCTAAAATACACACTTTTCGTTCAAATACGAAGGAAGAATAACCCAAGAATTATTAAACATTTCACCATAACTAGCAATTCTTTCAATAGAACAATTTTTCTATAATACGCTGTCTTTTATTAGAAAAGAAAGAACATAGTGTTTATTGTTTAAACCTTGTAATATATATACTCCTTAGTCCGTACGTCAAAAGTAACTTTGTAGAAAGCATGTTAGTAGTTAATCACACGAAAACAAGTGGACAACTGTAATGTAGCAACGTAACACGTAAAGGAAATGATAATTATACATGGAAAGGCATGCGCTTTTAACAGTATAAATTTTGCATGTATTCCATATAAGCGTATAAGCGAGATGTTTGTAACTTAGAGAAACATGTAATCGTGCGTCAAAAGTAACTTTTGAAGGTTTTGAAGGAAGCATGTTAGTAGTTAATCACATTCAGTATACAGCGAAACAAACGGGGAAGCTATAATGTAGCAATGTAACACGCCAAAAAAATGATACTTAGCATCATTCGCAACTCCAAACCAACACCAAGGAGCAATAACATTCCACTGCCGTTCACCAAGGAGGAGTTCAGTTTTTTCCGCTGTCTTCCGCTGCCGTTCGTTAAAGGAGGCGTGATTCTTGCACCAGGGTCTTACTAAGTGTAACGGTTAAGTCTTACAATTTGGTTTGATGCAACCCGTAGTTTGTAGAATGTGCTCCAGTTTCTGTGGCTGTGAGAATGCGTAAAGGTCAATTTGGAATCCTGGATAGTTCTTTCTTTCTTTCTTTCTTTCTTTCTTTCTTTCTTTCTTTCTTTCTTTCTTTCTTTCTGTCTTTTTTTTTTTCCTTTTATTTCCTTATATTAATGTGGATATGTAACAAGGGCTCATGCTCTTTTGCAAAACAATAAAATGTTATGAAGTTTTTTCTTTAATGATATTAACCGACCACTTCTAACTACACCAAGTATCAAGTTCAAATTCTCGTAAAACCCACTGTGTATGACGAAGAATACAAAGACTTCTTGCGAGCAATTACATTGGCGTGTAGTGAACCTTCAAATAGCTGAAATACCGAGAGCTCAATAAGTAACACAATCAACACTCGCATAGAGTGTTAAAATTACAAGTTTTATGCAACATCGAAAAGGATTTTAGCCTATATAAAATAATCTTCAATTCGCCTATATTAAGTATAATTATTGTGTCGCCAACATCGATAGGAGTTAAATTCCACCCTTCTCTCTTAAGAAGCAAATTTGGCCATTCTAATATGGGAAATTTGACCTGCAGAAATAATTCTTTGATTGGATACCTATTCTCCTCTTATCTCTGTTAGAATTGTAACTCTTTATTTCTCGTTAGCGCCTAAAAGTATATTTCTACCGAATATGTACTAACAGGAATTGTGTAAGGGTGAACAACTTTTTACCGCCCATCAATGCAACCCATAACATGATTCCAACAATTATTAGAAAGTTTATTTTTAGTATAAAGTAACATTTTTTCAAATGTGCCATTGACGTCAAGAAAATAAAAGTGGACATGATTAGAATGGAAGTTTTTATTTGTTTATTTTTTGCACGTTTCTAACTAAATAGTTTATGAGATATCGTCTATTATACGAGGTCTCTTCAAAAAGTATCGCGAATTTTGAATTTCCGCGGGTTACGTATATTCGATTTTCGATTGCTTTGTGGCGTTATGTTGGTACTCATGTTCCTCACTTATGTTGACAAGCTCGGCCATTTTGAATGTTCAGTTAATTGTTGACAGCTATTTTGCTTGGACGTGTTTTGGTTCGTCTTCGATTTTTGCCTATTCCAAAAAATGAAACAAAGAATCTGTATCAAATTTTGTGTGAAAAACAAAATTAAGTGCGCGAATGCATTCTGAATGTTGACTGTGGCATATGGTGAAGCTACCTTGGACCAAAGCAACGTTTATCGGTGGTACAAAATGTTCTCAAGAGGGTCGAGAAGATGTGAACGACGAAGAGCGTTCCGGACGCCCGAGTTCGTCAACAACAGACGAAAACATTGAAGAAGTGAAGAAAATAGTATTGGCCAATCGTCGAATCACCGTTAGAGAAGTTGCTGAGGACCTAAACATATCGATTGGCTCGTGCCATTCATTTTTACCAATGATTTGGGCATGAGACGGGTCGCCGCAAAATTCGTACCAAAGTTGCTCAATTTCGACCAAAAACACCATCGCATTAACGTTGCTAAGGAGCTGTTGAACTCTGTCCGTGACGACCCAAATTTGCTCCAGAGGGTCATAACTGGTGACGAATCATGGGTTTATGGTTATGACGTGGAAACTAAAGCTCAATCATCAATGGATGTTGCCACACGAGCCAAGACCGAAAAAAGCGCACCAAGTTCGGTCGAATGTGAAGGTTTCGCTTACAGTTTTCTTCAATTGCAGGGGCGTGTTGCATCATGAGTTTTTGCCTTAGGGTAGAATGGTGAATAAGGAATATTACCTGCAAGTTATGCGCAATTTGCGCGAAGCAATCCGCCAGAAACGCCCGGATTTGTGGAAGAACAAAAATTAGCTTTTGCACCATGATAATGCTCCTGCTCACACATCGTTGCTTGTGCGCGAATTTTTGGGCAAAAGCAACACACTTATGATGTCGCAGCCACCGTACTCCCCAGACCTGGCCTCCGGGGACTTTTTTTTTTTTTTGTTCCCAAAACTGAATAGGCCCATGAAAGGACGACGCTACGTCAGGATTGAGGTGATAAAGATGGCATCGAAGGAGGAGCTGAACAAGATCACACAAAAAAAAAAAAAAAAAAAAAGTTTTTTTAAAGTGCTTCGAGGATTGGAAAAAACGTTGGCACAAGTGTATAATATCTGGTGGGGATTACTTTGAAGGGGACAAAATAGATATTCATGAATAAATAAATACTTTTTTAAAAAAACACAAAATTCGCGATACTTTTTGAACGACCTCGTATGGCTGGTACTTTCAGATCCTTTTTAGAGAATTCCCAAGATCATTAGGCAAAAACAGTACATAATTGCATTTTGTTCACAATTTAGGGTTATTATGAACAACATTATCCTGAATATCTCTCAGCGTACACAGTACAAGAAAGCAAGGCATTCTTCCTACGTTCTCCTTACACTAGGATCATGTCGGCTTTTTTAGCATTAGTAAACAATGCCATCTTTCTGTAGTATATTCAGCACAACCTACTTTTCACGACGTATTGACAGGGACTCACGCTCTACTCCGTGTAAAGGTAACAAAATATAATGCAGGCGTACACACGCGGTCGCAATAGGCGGGATTGTGCTGTACATTTCAAGTCTAGGGTCTAAGCAATTAAATGGGGCAGACAATTATTTGGAATTTTCATTATGACTAGAACTCGAAATTTTAGACCCGTACAGGATAAACTGCAACTCCCTAAAGTGTAGACAACATACGAACAGACGTGTATTTTTTGTCGGAATATTGAGGGAATTCTATAAAAAAAAATCTGAAAGTCTGAGCACATGATGATATCTCGTAAACTACTTGGCTGGAATCGTGGCGGGAGGGGGAGACCCGCATTGATATTCTAATGTCCTCTAGCTTCATTTTCTTGCAGAAATATACATTCTTCTGTTGTAATAAAGACGCTTTATGTTAGAAATACACTTTCTAATAATAATAATTGAAATTGTTACATGGACTGCATTGATTAGCCCTTATCTGAATTTCAGTTAGGTGAAAACAACGCATCAGTAGTACCTTTTGTTTCAAAAAAATTTCTTGTTGGCAGTTTTAGGTGATTTATGTGTATGACAATGACAAATGAGGGTTATTTTAAACATTGAGTTAGAGTTCAATTGTTTTGCTAGCTCACACATGTTTTTATATTTTAAACTCTTCTCTGCTATAAAGTACAGTTAGCTTATTTTTCAATCGAATGTTGTTCAGGAGTTTTTCTTGGTTCTTAATAGACCTAGTTAACACACACATGTCTGTTGTTAGGTGAAACTGATTTTTCGAACGTTCTCAAGCTTGAGACACTTTCTTGATGAACCTCATCATCATAGTCTTGTAATAATGAATGAATAGTGTTTTCCGCCCGTTTTTGCTACAGAGGCACCACAGGCGATTCATAGTCTTATGATGTGGCAATTGCGCAAAGAATGATTACTTTTTGCAGTACAGAATATCGCTTGCCTAGTTATGTAATGTATCAGTTAAAGCTAATTTCACACTTAATGCATTTAACTTGAAATGTTCCAAAACTGAAGAAAAACTTCCACCAGCTAATAAAATATATCATTATATTTCATGAGGGTGTTCCACCATTGCCCAAAAGCATCTCCAAATTGTTTTTTGTTTCTATACTCGAGTGTTAATTTCTCCTTCTTCTAAGTCTGGTTTCCCATAGTCCCATGTGAATCATTATATTTCATGAGGGTGTTCCACCATTGCCCAAAAGCATCTTCAAATTGTTTTCTGTTTCTATACTCGAGTGTTAATTTCTCCTTCTTCTAAGTCTGGTTTCCCATAGTCCCATGTGGGTCTTCGACTTACCACTACGACCGCTGCGTCTTCTACCTCCATCACGCGATATCATTGGTAAGAGTGCAGCATTGCAGGGGTATGTGTGATCAGCACGCCGCATCCCGCCGGTCGCTATATGTCGGCTTACAAGATCGCCACCTCTCCATCAGGCAGCTCCCCAGTTGTCCTCAAGAGGCTGGATGTACCCCGTTCCAGTTAGAAAAACTCCTAAGCAGGTACCGGGAATCGAACCCGAGCCTCCCGGCGAGCACTCAGCAACGCAACCACTAGACTAAGGAGTGATCCGAGTGTTAACTAGTCTTCAAAAATATTCATCTTGTTGGACAAAGATTTGGAAGATGAGTTTTAAAAAAGTAAGCATATTTTGGAGTATTAAAAAAAAACCTGAAAGTTCACTAAGCGTACTAAAAACACTTCAAACTGAGACTTTCACTTATACTTTGAGGGGGAGGGGGGCGAGGTGCAAAAATGAATGTAACAGTAAACAGTTGAGGTTCTAATGTGTGCCTTTGATTAATGCTTAGTGTCTTAAATTTCCCGCCACTATAAATTTGTGCAATCAATTTCTTATTACATTCGAATACAGTCAATATGAAATTCCAAACAAGTTCTGCAATAACTTGGCCATTCTGCCATTACTCATATCACAGTATTCCAAGAACGTTTCTTGTATTTTTTCATTATATACATAACGTAGAATGAAATATATATGATATAACAGAAAATTGATCTTTGTTTGTTACATCTGTGAGATAGAAAAGGAACCTCCTTAATTTCCTGCCTAATAGCTAATGAAAGTGCTTAAACAACTTTAATGAGATCATTTTGTATTGGATTAGATTTTGTTTACCGAGAAAACAGCTGTGTAATATTATAAGTATTTCCTGTTATTCGTTTATCTTTTGTTTATGTAAGGATATTCCACTTTAAACTGGTTATCAAGTGCCGCCACTATTCTATTTCCCCCCAAAACACATATATTTATAGGTGAACGAAAATGATCCCATGTTTGGCTATGGACTTCATCAAGTTCCCTAAATGTTTGAACGTATTCTTATTCCAACTAGTGTTTCTATTCTTTCCAAATAGCAAAACAGATAGTTCAGTTCAATTACCGGTTTATCATGCATATTTAAGATACACGCTAGGCTGAATATGTCTGTATAATTTATAGGTATTCTGAATCAATTTTGGTAATTCCGGTATTGCCGTCGCATCTTCACATTTTCACGGGTTGAATAGGATTTGAATATAAGGTCTTCATGTTGACATTAATGCTAAAATCTGAACATCCACATACATATATAAACATATGCCTATAATAAGGAATCAAGAAAAACCAAAATTAAATGGTATCAATAAATTTACTGCATTTTTCGCGAAATATTACGAATTGTATCGCTTTAATTTTATTGAAATTTTTACCTTAGCATTTTCAAAATTAACATTTACTAGAATGAAAATACATAAAAATACTTAAACTTTTCTAATATATTATTTATATTATCTAATGATATTCTCAAATAATTACGTTTTTCTTATTTTTACGCTTTTACTGTGTAAAAGAGGTCGTGGACATTCAATAGAGATCTCTTTCATCAGCCATTTTCTGTCCTTCACTATTCAGCTTTTTATGAGAAAAAGTGCTTCAATGGATGAACATAAGCCCAAATAAATTGCAACACAATACTGGAAGATTACAAATATGTCATTTTTAATGCCTGGGGTGACTATGCTTTAAATTTTTGTTAAGATAATTGTCTATTTAAAAGCAAATGTCAAATTGTTTAAATTATCTGAAGTTGGGCAAATTTCAACTTTTTCACAAATTTAAGAAATTGTTCTTGATTGCAATAGTAGAGTGAAATAAATAATTCACATTTATAAATAATTGGCGTCATTTGGGTTTATATGCTTTTCAGTTGTTTACATCCAAGCTACCAACATTTGCAACATATGAAGGAGTACTGATCTTAATGGATCACTGAGCCCTTCAATAACGTTAGTAGTAGAAAGTTCACAGTGACAACGTAACTTTACAGACATGGGCAGATTATTATTATTATTGTTATTATTATTATTATTATTATTATTATTACTAAAACTTACATTTACAGGTCTTCCTAGAGTAGATTTGTACTATAAATTAATTCATATATATATATATATATATATATATACATTGATTGATTGATTTATTTATGGACGCTCTTTAACATCTCGGGTCACATAGGGTGGAGCAAAAGTTACTACGCACTTACTGAATTTCAGTTAAAAAGGATCGTAATTCTTTTTTATATTCAAACTGTTTCCCTCCTGCATTAATGCACAGTTGGAGTCTATCTGGAACACTGACACAAACGCAGCACAGCCTAATGTTGTTGTCTAGATTGTGGAATGTAAATAGCCAGTTTTCCACAGTTTGCAGTTTCCTTCCATATACTTCCTCATTAACCACACTCCAAAGGAATAAATTCATTGGGGTAAGACCAGGGGAGCGTGGTGGAAATTCAATTGTTGCACGACGTCCAAGCACTCTTCTAATGACAACGTTATCAGCGTATCTCCGAACAACTGTAACAATGCGCAGTAGTTTCGTCATGTTGGAAGTAGAGTTGATCATTTGTCCAAAAGCATGATGATTCCTGGTGTAACCTCTTGGGTTAGATGTGAATATGAGTAGTGTTTAACGCCCGTTTTTACTACTGAGATATCACAGGCGGTGGACACTGATGATACATGAGACGAAATTATATATTGGGAAAGGATTTTTTTAAGGAAGGAAACGTTCCAGACCTAAGTTTAGGGTACCTCCCCGGCATTTGTCATTTATGAGAAATGAGGAAAACCTGGGAAAAAACTCAGGGAGGACAGTCCTGGCGGGATTCGAACCGCAGACCTCCCGCTTAGGAGTTCGCGCCTTAACGACCTCGGCCACCCGTGACGGTCTATTGAAGGAGAGCCAAGTACTTGTTTCAATCGAGCTTTCCTTCAAAAGTGTCGCGCAATTACACCACGTGCCGATATTGCACCCTACACATTTAGCGCTTGCTCTAAACATGATGGTTTTCCGTATACTGAGTATAATTATGTCGGTTTACATGTCCCGATAACTTAAAGGTGGCCTCATCCAACCACACATTGTTTTGGAAGAAATTGGTCTCATGCCAATACTGATCCAGCATAATCTCACAAAATTCTGCATCATCTCCAACAAATCATGTGTAATGCGTGGAAAGTACATTTTGAACTTCTGCTGATGCAATATCCTTTGAAATGGCCGAGTGACATAGCTGGAATTTCTACTGCTAATTGCCTCGTGCACTTTCTTGAACTAGTCGTGACAGCCAGATTGTGTTCACTTTTCCCAGTGTGTGCTGTCTTAGGTCGCCCACTATGAAGTACATTCAAAACATAACTTCAATTTCAAATTTGTGAATTATATTGTAAACGGCCTTACCTGGTGGTAGATCTGACTCGAAATGTTCTCTCCATTTTCTCAGTAGAGTACTTAAATCTCGTTGTAACCGATATTTACCGAAAAACTATTTCTTCTTTCGATAACATTTTCAACTGTTAGTTACGATTCATTTCTTCCCCCTAACAGTATTACCACCGAAGAAACATATCTACAGTACAGTTAAAAACAAATGAAGAAGGGAAAAGTTTCCAACATACAAAGAAGTGAAATCATACGTTAACTGAAATTCACTGTGCGTAGTTACTTTTGCTCCATTCTGCATATAGTAATAGAATAATAAAAACTCCTCTAAAGTCATAAAATACATAAACGGCACTGAGACATTCTAATAGAAAAAGTTAACACTTGAAACAATGACAAAACTAAAAACTAAATACAATGCATGATATTTCGAGCTAGGCTTTCGTGTGCGCTCTAAGAAAAGACAAAACGAACTGTGTGTTTATAGTTTCCAGTTTTGTCAGTCATAGCTTCAAGAAGCTTTAACTTTTTATATTGGAACACCTCAGTGCCGTATATATGCGTGTGTGTGTTTATATCAAGGTTGAATACAAATTACAGAATTACTTGTCTGTAAATTTTCCAAATATCATCTTATGTTCAGAACTGCTTATATTAGACCTGATTCACAAAATGTGTAGTATTTTGGGTGAGAGCTAATCCTTTATTATTTTTTTTTCAATATATTGATATGTAAAATAAGTATTTTTAGTGTTTTCTCTAGAGGAAAAGAAGAGACTGCATCTAAAGTTTTAGAAGGTGAATGTGAACGAGATTTAAGTTGAATTGTATTACTTTTATTTAAATTTAGTAGTAACTTATTGACTCTGGATATTTACGAACCGCTAGTTTACGAGTATGTACATCAAAGACTAAGTAAAATCCCATTGGTTTCATAAAATAATTGCAATTAAAGAAATGCCTAAATAAAAACGAAATGTCAATGTAGTAATTGACCTTGAAATTGGCAAAAAAAAAAACAAAAAAAAAACGGAGATAAAATAGAGCAGTACATGTTTAAAGGTGTAATATAAAATATTGCGAAGCAGGACTTATTTATCACCTAAGAGTGCTAAATGATTCCTACATCTTTAAATCTCGCAACATGGCCTTACTGCAAACTAGCTTCGATCCACATTGCACAGGAGTGGTATTTGTGGTGACAGAAAGTTGATATCAACACTCTTATTCTACCACCCTATTCATCTGATTTATAAACGTTGGTGGTCACAGATACAATCATGTGATGGCAGGGCTCCTTTCTGGTTTCCCAACATCGGAACCGAGGGCTTGGAGAGTTGGATGTTTGCCCTGGACTCGCCCGGTCACGGAGGAGGGATAACGACGAATCTTGGGTGTGTTGGCAATACGGAACTTGTATGGAGGAAGTCTGCGGAATAGATGACTCTATCATTGCTTCATCTATCCCCTTTTGTAACGAGAGTGATGCAATAGATCCCAGATAACTGTGCTTGACTCCACTCTATTTTAGTTATGCAACAGAACACAAAGGAAAGTGGAATCAGTTCGCTGATCACATTTTACTTTAACACATCCACATTGTCTTATGCATATGTCCACTTGCTTACCGAAAGTAGTCGTCTAACATCATAAACGAGAGTTTTTAGAGAATTAGAGAATAATAATAATAATAATAATAATAATAATAATAATAATAATAATAATAATAATAATAATAATAATAATAATAATCTATTTGGATTTTCTCAAGAAATTCAAAGAATCTTGTATCAGTCACCACACACATTTACATAGAAGAAATTATCGGCTATAGATGTTTTTTTAGTAATTTTCTTTTCTCTATCAATATAAATGACTTCTTTTAATAGTATTATATTTTAACGTATTTGTTAATTATTTCATTCTGAAATTACTCTTCTTCAGCATTGTTTTGGCATATGACTTTAATACTGCATTTTTGTAATTAAGTGTGTTTAATTTATGCAAAAAGAAATGTTGATATTTTTCTGCACTGTAAATAAGAACGATGGTTTATAAGATAGAAATCAATATTTAAAGGGGGTTCCAAAAATTAAAACAGATAAATGTATAAGCGTATTTTCATATGTACAAACAAGTCTATATGTAAAATAATAACACATTCGTTTTAGCACTAAAAGTATGAATGTAAAGCAAAATATGATTCATTTTTAATTTAATATTATTGGATTAAAGCAACAGTCTCTCGAAGTTCTTACGAGATAGCGTACTTTAGAAACAGATCAACTGAGATTTGAAGATTGCAGAAATGTTTATGAAGCGCATTTTTTAAACTTCAAGTATGCATGAACAAGTTCTGTTGCGCATATTTGCCTAAATAGCTGATTCACAGCGCCGCTGTGTGTCAGTTTGTGAGTCATCAAACGCCTGTCAAGCCGTTCTTTCATCAGTAGCAGTGTGTAAACTGAAATGAACAAACTATTGGTAACTGTAATAAAAACCTCGTTTAAGATACGAGTATCATTCTGAACGTGATTATTTACCAGCTATACAGAGAGTTATGCTGACCTGAAGATAGGTAGTTTGGTGGGAAGTTGCTAAAAGCAGTAGGATAATCAAAGAATGTTTACATTTTGATTTTCGGATACAAAACACAAATGGGACGCTTTAGGAGTTCACACAAACACATCTGATTTCAAATCTCTAACAAATGAATTCTTATGACAGACACTGCTTAGGTAATGTAACGGTAAAAATAATGCAAAACTATAATGAAATGAGTTTTTTAACGGTTTTTGTTTCAACAGTTAAGACGGAATAACTCAGATAATTATTACGATTTCTTTTAACAATCGATTAATTTTTTATGCATGACGCGCTCGGGAACCAGAATAATCCAGCTTGAGTTGAGATGTAAGAAGTAGGAAATTCGTGCACTTGCATACTATTTTCGGGGGTTATAATTACATGTTTTCACATTACCTATGAAAAGCATTTATTTTTTTGGTGCAGTTTTGCAGCAACACTCCCAGAATTGTGTGAAGGTGCATTATCGTAATGAAAGAGAACTTTCTTTTTCGCAAGGTGTGAACGTTTAGCCCGAATAGTACCCTTCAGTTGGTCCAGTAGTGAAGCGTAATATTCCCCGGTGATGGTTTTGTTCTTCTGAAGCAGTCTACGAGAATCCTAGAAAACGTAGCCACAACTTTCCTAGCAGATAGAACCGTTTTTGCTTTCTTTGGTGCACTTTCACTTGTTGCCCCACACTGCTCCTTTATCCTGGCGTGTAGCTATGATGTCATCCACTGCTATGAAACTCTCTGGGATTGCGTTTAAACAAATCTAAATACTCTTACAAACTGTTTATTCGAATGCGTTTTTGGTCCATTGATACACATGCGGCACGCATTGAGTGATAGCTTTCTCATACTCAAAACTTCGTGTAAAAAGTACCGGACACGGCATATCGAGGTCTTTGCAATATCACCCAACTCGCTTACTTTCAATCAGCGATCATTGAGTACGGCATTGTGAATTTTTGTCACAATTTCGCCATAGAAGTTTTAGGCAGCCTTGAGCGCTGATCATGCTCAATGGAAAGGTGAACGACACACTCTAATTCAACAGCCCACTTTTTCACCGCCGAAAACAAAGGAGAAGACTCCTTTAATGTGGAATATAACTTTTTTGTATTTCTGTTTGAGTTACACCGTTCAAAACGAAGTACTTTATCACAGCTCGTATTTCAGTTTAATCCATTTTGTAGAAAATGTTAACATTTACACGATCGTCACAAACAAGTGACTACACTTACGCGTCTGAAACTTTCCAGTGCGCCATTTAAAGGATGATACTTCACTGTCGTAGAAATTTGGTCAACTTCGTGACATCTCTGAGTCAGACCGAGAATCCCTTCTACTTTAGAATAGAAATAACAGCAAAGAGATAATAGGCAGCTGAAAATATACAGTCAACCATACGTTACCCTTCAGAGCAGAAAGAAAATGTAATGGCAACGTATTCACATTGCAATCAGTTACACTGATCAGCAAAATTAAATTAATTTTAGCCTCTCCTATCATATAAAGATTTTAAATTTGAACTTATGCCTTGAATTTATCAAAATAGTCCTCTCGTATATTCTTGCAATCATCAAACTTTTTTTTTTCCACATAAAAGCTTTAACTTAAATGTTATGAATTGCGGACTTATACTATTATTTAAAAATTAGCTCCTCAGTTGAATTTGATGCAGAATTATTATACATGCTTAATCTAATTTTTTTTATTTTTTTCTTTTTTTTAACACTTCGCCTAAATCCAACAATAAGACAGTCATAGACTCTTGCCAGAAGCCCTAAAAATTTCCGCATGTGTTTAATGTCTTGACGAAATCTTTTTGAATGAAATTCTGCAATCGATTTCTTTGTACACATTCAACAATTTCTGCTCTCCTTCCATGAGACTGTTAAGAAGATAAATTTTCTTTAGTCTATAAGCCAGTAATTCTGCTTCATGTATGAAAAGTAAAAGGTCTCTTATAATATCGTTTAATTCAGAAATCTAAATCTTTGTGATACCCTAGGTATGTATTGAAGGACCCTGACAGTTCATGAACATGGTCACTTTTATTATGCATTTCGTTTTCTGAAGGATTTGGAACTGGCAAGTGGTTTTGTCATGGGTCTTATTTCAGATTCAAGATTTGGGTATAGAATAATTTATGCTTGTTCTTTGCAGAGAATTTTTTGATATCCTCTGAACAAAAATAACAATCATTGCTGTGTTTATTGGTTCCCACCAAGTCAAACTGCCCTAATCCTGTTTAACAAGTTTACGTCTCCACTTGTGCATAACCAAAATATAACAGATACAGCTTCTGGTGTGATTGTACCTCTTTGTTATATCGGTGTGAACGAACCATGTACGTAGCTAAATTTGTTGGGATATATAAGACATTTCGAGGCATGATATGAGAGAATCGGAATCAAAACTAAACTAATAACTGTCTTTGCCTTGTACTTATCGCAGTACACTTGTGTTGCAGCTCCGCGAACGAAGGGCCCTAGTAACGGCACAACTTGTTTAGTTGACTACTCTGGGCGGGGCTGTATAAACCTCTCTGATGGCGAAACTGAGAACACGTGGAGAAGGTCGGTCATGATGGTTTAGTGGTAACCATGCTTGCCTCGTAGATCCAAGATTGGGGTTCGATCCCGCCCAGGGTCGATGGAATTTTTCGGGCGTAAAAATCTTAAGAACAGCTTCCTTCGGAAGGGAAGTAAAGCCGTTTCGTAGATTTACGGCTAATAAGAGCTCTGATACTTGACGTTACAAGCTGACCGCTCCTGCGGCCGGCAGTCCCAAACGGTAGCGAAGAAAGCCAACTGGTTACGATTTCAATAAGAGATTCATAAGTTCATCTGTTAGCGCCAAGTTGTTAAATAACCTGACTTAAGTAACTTGGGACTCTGTAGCAAAAATGCATTAATCATTTATACAGCAACTCTAAACAGCGTAGAAAATTGATGAAGATTAAAAAAGAGAGAAACAATTTAGAAAGTGTTATTATGGAGTAATATTGTGGTTTTTTGTGTTCTGTTATTTCTTTGTTAAACTTAAACTAAATTAACCTAACCTAACGCATGAAAAAGCAACATTTATTCGATTAAAAATAATGCAGAAAAAGTATGAAGATTAAAAGAGTAAGGAGCTAGAAAAAAATATTATGGAGTAATATTTTTTATGTTCTATAACATTTTTGAAACTTAAACTAAATTAATACAATTTAATCTTACGTATGAAAAAGTAACATTTATTCCATTAAGAATGGTGTAGAAATATTATGGAAAAAAATAATCAGTTAGAAAGTGTTATTATAGAGTAATATTAGGTTTTGTTCTATTATTTATTTATTTATTTATTTATTTTTGTTAAACTAACCTAACTTAATGTATGAAAAAGTAATATTTATTTATTCCATTAAGAATAGTGTACAAAATTATAAAGATTTTAAAAAAATATCACCCGGGCCATGGCACCCATGGCGCTCTAACCTACTGAGTCAACATGGTGTCTTGCTCTTTATAGGAATTATTTGCGGAAGTAATCGCTACTACAAAAATCGTAACCAGTCTGCTTTCTTCGCTACCGTTCGGGACTACCGGTCACAGAAACGGTCAGCTTGTACATTTTACAAAACACTGATGACCTGAGATGTCAAAGAGCGTCCGTAAATCAAACATATAAATAAATAAAACGTCGGAGATAATGTTCAGTACCGCGGCATTCACAATGAGTGCAAGGCGTGTTTCGCCTTCATTTAACTCTCGATGGAACGGTTTTGTTTGAAGATGGAAAAACACGCTATCCTCTAAATGCATCGCTAACAGAATAGACCCATGAGACGGAGTCTCCGAGGAAGTGTTGGCGATCTTCAAGAAATTCCTACTTCACCAACATCAACATCTACAAACTTTTCTGACTCGTGAGGAATCACTCCTAATCAATTTAATTAATCATCCAATCGTGAACATTCTCCCTTGCAATTGTATAGAAGATTATAGGCATTTATAAGAATGGATCCTTCATTATACTTATTTCCAACAAAAATGCTTTAGTTTAGGGTTAAACATAGCCTCTGTAGCCGACGATGGGTTAAAGGTGCAAATTGCAATGTATCGACATTGAGCGAACACCACCGCTCTGAAGGAAATCATCGAATATAAACACAAAATGTGTCAAATATCTATCGCTGAGTTTACATTTATTTTGTACTGTTTCAAGCATATGCCATCTGGGTGGAATTTAAACGTAACGGTTAGTTGTTTTGCCTGTTTTTTCTGAGCCAATTATCCTACCCACTCTTTCTTAATGGTTTTAAGGAACTGCTGAGGCTTCTTAAAGTTCAAAATATCTCGTGGTATTCAAAGAGGTCAAGTGAGTGTAAGCGTTTTTAAAGGACTTTCAGCAGTTGTGAACTACGAAATGGACACCTCCTGCTATATATGGAACTATTTTATTATTATTATTATTATTATTATTATTATTATTATTATTATTATTATTATTATTATTATTATTACAAAAACAAAATTCGCATCATCATTTATACTCCTAAAACACAATTTGCTTAGTGTAGCTTTTCAGTTATTCTAAACAAATGTTTCAATCTATTGTCTTCAAAGTAAATCGCTTCAGATTCTAAACAAATGAACGTTTGTATAGAATATGAAGAAAATCCACAGTAGCTTGTATTATTATTATTATTATTATTATTATTATTATTATTATTATTATTATTATTATTATTAATCATCCTTTGCCATAACTTAAATTTCCAGTACAGAAATTTAGGTTAAGTTTAATGGATGCAATAAGCACGATTATGAATCTAAAATAAATATACATTAAAACAATGGATATATGTTCAAATAACGCCCGCATAGCGTTATAATATAACCATAAAAACTGTACGAGCTGATATATCTGAATATTAGTTACTATTTACTATACAAAATTTACAACTGTGGTGGAGATCGTTAAAGCACGAACTCGTGAACATGAGATCTGGGGTTTGATTTCAGCCCCGGCCGTCCTCTCTGAGGTTTTTTTTTTTCCCCTGCTATATTTTGCCCAGTCCTCAACGATGGCAAATGCCTGGGAGATACCCTAAAGTTGTCCTGGAAGACTTCCTTACTCATCCCCCAAAATGGAGTTAAATACTATTAAAATATAATAATAATAATAATAATAATAATAATAATAAAATAATAATAATAATAATAATTTACAGCTACATTGTTTATAGACATTACAACTATTGTTAGCCTTACTAACCAAATGCTGCATACGTTCTCTCACTCTCTAAAAACCACGTTAGTATAAATATTGTTTTACGTTAGATTTAAATGAGGTAAATTTGGTATGGAATATATTTGTCATTAAATTATAATGCACAAGACTATCAAATTTTAGTAGTTTTGTTACTATCGATGTTAATTTTACTGTTGCCTCGCGTGCAATGATCTTGAAACTGATTATTGCATTTGAAGAGATTATGGTTGTTTATGAATTATGTAAACTATTTCTGCAACAATGGCGGCTCGTGGCCCCTGTAGAAAGGTGGGCCAGGGACGTAATTACATGACACCCAAACGGCCTGAGAAAAGGTCACTTTTATCAAGACATATTTCTCCCCGACATTCTGTCATAACTGCAGCGTTATCATACAGTCATCTAGTCATCTGTAGTCAATTCAAAAACAGCAATGAATTTTATGAATATTTCAACCGGTTTATCCCCACTGGTGCAATGTCACTACAAATTGTGACATATTTGTAAATATCTGTCGTTTCGTTGCTCTGTACAAAACGAAATATGCCCTTTCTATTTCTTTTCTAATTAATGCGCTATATCAAAATTTAACTGTGTCTAGCTGTAGTGGGGTCAACTGTCTGCAACGGTATTTAAAAGACTCCCTCACAAATTTAAAGGAACCGAAGCTTTCTCCGGAGCATAATGGGCAATGTCCTTAGCTCGCTTTGCCCTAACGTACATAAGATCTCACCCTTACAAGGTTTTATGATTCTACGTATTTTTAAAACTATTGTGGAACAAAGCACAGCGTTTTACCATTTTACAGAGATGTCAAGCTACCGCAACATATGACGAGCGAAGACTATAAAGTGAAAAGTATACATTATAAAAGATTATTAAACATTATGGTAATTATGGCAAGGGAAAACATATATAAATTATAATGAAATATTGGGTGTAACCGTAGAAACAGTTTCACATCATTTAATTCTAAATGGAATCTTTTGAAAATGTCCATACATGTAACAGCTACAAAGAGAAGACTAAATGAAATGCGGATAAATAATTAAACAGACACAACGCTATATTACGGTAATACTGAAATGAAAGAGTCCATTTAATTTGTCTATTTAGGGAATATTATAATTAAAAAAAAAAAGGTAGGCTCGGATAAAAGTGTTAAGATCCAGAATAGAAAATCAAGATCTACCTTTTCATAACTAACCCCTCATAACTAATTTGGAAATGCAGACAAAGTTTATTAGTAATCAAAATAAAAATGTTTAATATAATTGTCAAATCTGTGCTGTTATATGGCTATGAATCCTGGAATTCAAAATAAACTCTTAGTCTTCGTAAACAGATGTCTGAAGTTTATTGTGAGATGATCAATAATTATTTCAAATAAAAAAGTATAGAGAAAAAGCGACAAATAGAAATCAGAAAGGAATACATATAGAGAAACTGGAAATGGATTAGGAATGTATTAAGAAGAGATGATCAGAATATAGCCAAAATGTCTCAAGATTGGAATCCACAAGCAGAATCCAAGAGAAGAGGACGAAGCACACTATAGAAGAAGCGAAAAAGTAAGGAAAGAGCTGGGATGAAATTACGGCGATGCCAAGAACAGAGGCCGATTTTCATAAATACTCTATGCTTTTCATCAGGGAAGAACGAAAGATGTTATATGTAAGTTTTACTATACACAAACTTACAAAGGGGGTGGCTCAAGCTGTAACTTTGATACTGGAATTCGGGAGGTCCCATCGTGACCTTGGGTTTTTCGTGGTGTCTCCCTGCCGCTTAGGCGAAATCAGGAATTTTCCGCTCTCCCATTTCGTTCCATTGATTCTGTTACGCGGTCAAACGTGGCCTGGTGCCGTGTGGAAAGGTTTCTGCCCGGCATCTGTGAGTGGAAGCGACCCTTCTGCGGGGCTCAAACTTTTTGGCAGGGGAGCCCTGTCAGCTTCGGGAAACAATGTTAAGGACTGCATTTAGCTCCGCGTCACACCAGCCTGGATTCTCATTCCATCTTCCTGGAGGTGTCCCCACTAGAGCTGGCTGAGTAAGGCCCAAGCACCGAAATGTCTTCCACGTCCCCATACTGACTTTCGTTAAATTAGAGCTATTGGTATTGATTTTTTTTTAAAAAAATATAAAGTGAGCTATCTGGATTACTTTGCGTTTCTCGGGCGTATTGTTTTAGCAAAATAAATAAACTGTTAGAAAAACCTGTAATAATCATTTAATTTTGCCCCGCCTTCTGAATATCAAATTACATTCCGATACCAGAACATGCAATGCCCCAGCTTCTTCTCCCTTAGGGAACGACATGTCCCATAAAGCTAAACTTTAAAGAATGACTCAGGAGCGGAACTTTGATTTTTCTTGTATCAAAGGAGACAACATCAGAGGTTAGCTGTATTATTCACCGAGTTCTAAAGCGTAGCTATTATGTTTGTTGATATAAGGGATACGAGACTCCAGCTGTTCTATGATGAAATATTAGCCACTTTATAACTAAAACCAGGGGCGACTCCTCAAGCAGTTTTCCATTGTTTGCAAGCATTTCAGTGTTTAATTTACTGTAACTATTGCTTAATGCGTTTGTATGTGTAAGCTCGTAGCATAGGTGAGAAACCTCATGCGGCTTGCCTCCAGTTTTATCTGATTCTTGTTCGGTTACAAAGTTAAATGAACCATTTTTCCCACCTATATGAAAAGTATTTTTCTTAAGAATCATTTTTGCTTTTAAAAGTTGGACTTCCCGGTACCAATACTGGAAAAAAAAAATTCTTTTGGATTTACTTTTCGATATACTCGTAAATACGGGAAAGTTCTTACAACATAAATACAATGACGTCACATTTTAACATTATCAACACATGACCAACAATTAAAACCGTTTTACTAGCAATAATATTAGACAATGAACAACTTGTTATTCCAAGCTAATGTAAACGAGAAACTAAATTTTACAAATTAATAACCAAAGTACTACATTGACATTAACATGAACATTTTAAATATGCAATCTAGAAATTCTTATATCACTCCAGCAACCGATAGTTGTCCAGCAGTAAAGTTTATAGCACAGTTTGCAAATTATTACAACTTGCTCCGGGAGGGAAGGAATGTGACATCATATTCATCAACTAACTACTCTAATAACCAGGTGACACCTCTCCATAACAAATTCTTGTAGCAATTTTAATTTTATTCTATAAAGAATGTACAATATAGCTCTCAGCTATCGATGCATACATTTCCAAACTATAAATATAGTCTATAATAAACAGCACCAGTATATACAGTAGGGACTGCCGCGGGATTGAATTCTGAGTGCGCATGTCACGCAATTGACTGTTACACTAGGAGAATGTGTTTTCCTTCAGCTGTCTCTGCATAAATAAAGAAATGGCATAATTGAGTACAAACCGACATGTGTTACTACATTTTTAAATTAATATCAGGCATGTGTATGCCATCGAAACCCTAATAATATAATTATTGCCGAATGTAAGTATTCCGAAACATTTACTATTGACACTAAAGTTTAGTCACCAGGTTAGTGGCGGTTAGCGATTATGTTGGCACTTACCACTCACGTGAATAATTCTCGCTTAATTTTCTGGTTGCACAATTTATGACAATAATACAAAAGGTGATGCAGAATCGAATTTCTGTGAGTAATTCTGATCAAATGACACTAAAAGTTCCAAGTTATTACTTTTTCACTATTGCAAAATATTAAATACACTAAAGAATATTCCACCGATGATACTTAACAAATCGCTGGTTTATTATTATTATTATTATTATTATTATTATTATTATTATTATTATTATTATTATTATTATTATTATTATTGGTTGTGTAGGCTGTTCTTAAGTTGTAAAATGCTGCCAAAAATGAATGTAGAAAAATTAACAATTCGAGATGGTGTTTGAGCAGTGAAATTCTGTTTGATAATAGCTTATTTTATATAGTAATTTTTCAGCACAGCACTCATATCTCTTTACGATATTCTTCTCTCCTTTACCATTTCATTATGGAGTAATGGGTATGATATGGTAACGCTGCTGTAAAGCACGGAAAACACAACATACTTTTTTCAGAGATCTTCATTTTTTTTAATGGTGTTTAACGCCCGTTTTTACTACTGAGGCACCAGAGGCGGTAAACACTGGTGATACATGAGATGATGAATTGGAAAGGATTTTTTTTTAAGGAAGGAAGCGTTCCAGGCCTAAGTTTAGGGTACCTCCCCGACATTCGCCATTTATGAGCACCGAGGAAAACCTGGAAAAAACCTCAGTCAGGGAGGACGATCCTGGCGGGATTCGAACCCCAGCCATCCCGCTCAGGAGTTCGCGCCTTAACGACTTTGGCCACCCGTGGCAGTAGAGATCTTCATTTACGGTAATTATAAAACTACGCTACATCCTTAACGTAACTTTTACATCAGAAACGTTAAAATTTAGAATTATTATGCTTTCCCAGTTAAGCATAAAATAAGGATTTAGGAGAAAAAATAAAGTAATAATTTATAGTAATGCTTAATAACGCAAAATAATTTATAGTAATGCTTAATAACGCAAGACCGTCATTCAGTAACCACCAATAAACTAGCAGAATCGAAAACCAAAGTAAAATAAATAAATAAATTAATTAATTAATTAAAAAACTATTTTCCCACCTGAATTAAGCCGGTGTTTTACATAATTACTTTTTATTTCAGTGACAAATACTAGAATTTAATGTATGTTATGAAAAGAAATAGGCAGTTTCATTACAATTAACGTTTTAATTAATGCATCTGTAACTTGCACATTTAACAGCTGTTCGTTAAACACATATGTTAGTTGCGGCGATAGCAGATGGTCTCATTGAATAATACAGTCAACTCGGAGCCGGATTTCAGGAGCAACAACATCATAGGTACCGACACGAACTGTCCCTACTGTAAACACTGAGGTAACAGTTGAACTAACATGGGCACTTCGTCCATAAATCTGACACTTTTATGCATAAGTATTACTTTTTATGCTTTTAAAAGACTATAAGATGATTACAGTGAAACAGTATATTAAAGGCAATGTATCGTATATTAATTGTGGAATAAGTTGCAATTATATCGATATCAAACATTGTTACATTTGAAGTAACTACGCGCTCATACAAATATTCTCCAGCAGCGGTAATCTTTCGTTCATTAGTAGCTACAAATAAATTGTAACAAGTAATATAAAGTTGGTATAAATAATAGTTGCAGTCTTTAGTGTGAATTCGTGAAATGGTTGCTTTATTTCGTTTTGTATTAATGAACGTAAAGGAGTTGAACGTTATGCAAAGCTTATTATTAATCTTAATCATTTTTCTTTATGGTCATTGGAGTCTGTCCTTCTGGACTAGTGGTAACCATATTTAATCCCGGCCAGGGTCGATGAATATTTTCGGGCATAAAAATCCTAAGTATGGCTTCCTTCGTAAGTGAAATAAACTGTGGGTCCCGTGTCGTTCATTTACGGCACGTAAAAAAACATCGGGTCTGAAGGAAGAGGCATCTGAGCAACATGTATCGCTCATTTCACGCCCTAAATTGAATAGGATACTGATGACCTGAGATTTTAAAGGGCGTCCTTAAATAAACCGAATAAATAAAAAATAATGGTCATTGGAAGAGTACATTTAAATTAAAAAGGAAAAAAAAAAACTGACGGGATCAACTCAAAGTATTAATTTGTTAATTTTTCAAAACATATGAACTATGTTTTCTGACCTAAACTTCATCCTGCAGATTTGAAACTTTTGAAACTTGAATATAGGTACGCACAGCAGTCATAAATTTTAAATTTTAAACTTGTCTAGAGTGAAGACATTATTATAATATGATGTGAAATTTTAAGTTTGAACTGTTCGTTATTAATGTAGCAAAATGCCACACCGGCATCCATATCTTTCTTTTCCCTCACCAGGACGACTCTGCGCATCGTCTTAAGCACTTCGTCGTTTAAGTTTTCAGAATTGCCAACCGTTATGACATTTTACCATAATCCTTTTGTGGTGCTACGGTAATGCAATTGTAGAAATAGACATATAGAAGAACAATTAAGCCCGAAGATACCACTCGTTAACTTAAACCTAGGAACTACATTTTAAGATTTTAATTTTTAGATCACAGTTTTGAGATTTAACTCCTAGGTTAGGTTTAAGTTTCATGAGGATCCTTGTTAAGCGAAACTTATGTTCTT
The DNA here is from genome assembly GCA_030762175.1 of Metallyticus violacea. NCBI lineage: Eukaryota > Metazoa > Arthropoda > Insecta > Mantodea > Metallyticidae > Metallyticus > Metallyticus violacea. The sequence continues at coordinate 103,109,055 of CM060832.1, forward strand.
CGATTAGGTTAGGTTAGGTTAGGTTTCCTGTTTGTTTAAGTTGGAATAAGAAATGTGCTTATATCAGCTTTACTCCTTACTCCTGCTTCTGTGCGGTGCTATTTATTGCAACTCATCGCATGTTCAGAAAGCGTATATGGAGTGTTCGCATAATGTCTCATGGCCTGTGTCTACAGTTAAAATTTTAATTTTAATGTCCATGACTGTAGTTTTGTTCATTTAGTACATTTCTTGCTGTTGGTACAACTATGATGTCAATATACTATTCCGCCATTTTTTTTTATTCCCCCTTTTTGGACAATTTCAGTTGTAAGAGTCGATGCAATTTTTGGGGCGGGTAGATTGGTTAATAGCTTTTAAAGGAGTCACATCATCTTCAGTTTGTATTCACCTCCCAGTTAAATACGTTTAAGGTCAATTTGTGTTTCTCACTTATAAGTACTAAAATTTTACTCAAACATCGACAAGTTTGCTACCATGAAAACGTGGAGAAGAGACTGAAATGCGTGCATTGCTGCGATAATTTATTAAACTCTCTCTCACTCTCCCTCCCTGTCGCATAGGATGTGTTAATTCTACTTATTAAGATTCTAGAAACTCTACAGTTAGATTATTGAGTTACCAGTTACCTGAGCGCGGCTGCCGCATCCGGAAAATGGGAGATAAAGATACCGCCTTTGAAGTTAGTGTTTATAGTTTTACTGAAAGCATAAAATTATACTGTATTAAAACTGATAAGAATTAGCAAGATTATAAGATATGTTGAAAATTAACCACGGCAATTTTTGTATTTCATCTAACACTTCTGTAAAAATAGGGCGGTCAGAACACGTTTCTTGTCTTTTGAGATATCCTGTTTCTGGTAACTTTTTAACAAATTGTCGAACAATTTCTGTACCTGGAACACGATTGCCTGGATATTTGGTTGTGAATCACCTTATCCCTTCCCTGCAAGAATCCGCTTTCACACACATACGTCGTACATAAAAACCAGTTCTTCAACGCTATATTTATGCAGTGACATAACAAACGAACAAGCAGCCCACAATTTGCACGCAAGAAAAGTGTCGAGTAACATGCGAACCTTTAACCACTGACAAAGCCTCTCTCAAACTAACTACAAGGTGATACCTGCACATGCATCATAGGCCTTGAGAAATTGCTTCGGCCAGCACGCAACTGCGCTCTGCCTACCCGTAACTCAAATACTTTCTATTATGGTCAGCAGTAGCAGTACCAACAGTAAAGTTGTGCACCCCGACTTTATACTGCCGCCAGCGACCGCTGACTAACGCCTTATCTTAATTTATAAAATACTCTATATCCACAACCTTTTAAAGTTTTATTTTAAATAGCGGTGGAATGAATTTTAAATGTTTTCGAATAGAATCCTAAAAGGTTCCCGTATTGCTCGAATTCCACATTGTTAAAGTTATATGTGCTCCTTTTCCTCTGAATATGTTTGCAGAACATAAAATGCACTTCGATAATTTTCTTAAGTATACCAAATTTGTTGTTTCATTGATTTGATTTATTTACGGACGCTCTTTAATATCTCAGGTCATCAGCGTCTTATATATACCAACTTTGGAAATAGTTCCAGTTATTAGAAGATCTTCGAATAAGCGACATCATGACTGGGTGTTAGTTGTAAGTTACTATAAGAGATACACAAGATAAATAGTTCCTAAGTATGCTTAAACGCCTTGGTCAGCACTAGAAATGACATAGCAATAAAGCGTGAGAAACGCTGAGAACAAAGAATAACACTGAGGATTGACTGATAGCGTGTAACAGAGACGCTGCAGAGAGCTTAGTAAATCTAGAAACGCTTAACTCGATTAACTCGACACGAGCTACTAGAAACCTCCAGAACTATCGAGAGTTCGTTTCGAGAATGTTCGAGAGATGGCAGCGGTCGAAAAATTCTGTTAGATGATATACTGATAGATTAGTATGGCATCAGGAGGACCATACTGGACTTCAATAGAGTAAAACTTATCTTTCAAAGTGTTAACAGTTTTTTTTTTTAGACTAGGGTTTTGGGATTTCGGATTTCGAAATTTTCATCCTTAATTAAAAAAAATTTCTTATTCTTATTGTTCCATATTAGCATTATTGTAAATATTATTTGTTTTAAGAAAAAGTTTTTGGAGCTATTGGTAAACCTTTTTATAAATTTAGTGAACATTTGTACTGATAAACTTTATCATTTGGAGCACTTTAATTGCTGCAAAATATGAGGAAGAAATTTCTAAAATAACTAAAAGCAACGCCCATGCGTGTAGGCATTTAAATTCGCTTGCGACGACTTTATGCTGCATATAGATATAAACCTTAAACTTCAGCGGGGCGAGGGGAGAATAACTAAATAAACCATATATTTTTTTAAATTGTTTGCTGCAATTGCAGTATAGCTTTTAAAATAGGTATGTGTTACAAGCAAAAATGTTTCCATTGATGCTACTTTCGTCACACACACACACACATGCGTCAACGATCCTCCTCAGTAAACAGCTAAATTCTTCCGGAAAAGCACACACACCATGGAGGCGTAGGAGCGCCGTTCGATAAACAAAACAAAGGCGTATCAAGTGACTAGACTGTCAAGGCGCCATAGTTATGGGGAGCGGTTCGTTTAATGACGTGGTCATTTCATTAGGGGCTTGTTTCAATAAAGTGCACCATCCCATAGAAATTTACGAGCCGTTTGTTGGCGAATAAAACGTATATACCCATTACTTTGCGAAGATAAATCGTAGGGTCTCTACATTTCTGTCTTCCGCAGGCACTGTTCTTTCAGGAGCAGTGTTTCAAATGTCCAAACATCCTGGGTTCGAGATTTTCGCGGACTTTTTCCTCATCTTAAGAAAGTGTGTGCTAGATAGCTTTGGGCATCCTATGTGGACGCATGGATACCACCATACAAAATGTAATTTTGACAGCTTATTGTAGCTATTTAGCTCTCAGACTAGAAATTGAATTTTGTAAAACTAAATGCTATAAAATTGTTATAACACTTCAATCTTTCTACTTTGTTTAGATAATTATTAATATATTAAATCGAATACAAAGTACGTGTTTTAGCATTACATTTTATTTTGTTTTTGTTTTTTTAACTTTTACATTCATCACGGCGGTTTTGAAATCTGGGTGTAGTGCAATTAATTATATTACATAACTATTGAAATGACAAGCTTTATTTATACGAGTAAATCTGTTGACAACACTGGAGCCATGTCAGACTGTAAGAAAATAACACCTGAACCCATCATTGCATACCCAAGTGCATAATTTCTTCATTCATCTTCGAGAAAAAATTACATTTTTAACAGCAATTTAATATAATATATAGAGAGAATGTGCTAATAAACAAAATGAAAATTTATTTGTAATTTTACATCGACAAAATAGTTTAAAAACTAATAATTCATAAACGTGGTAAAAAGGCTGTATTTTAACTCTTGCATCATGAAAAACTATTATAAAGATATGATGTTTTTATTTTTGTGTTAACAGTGGCAAATGCAGAGCTGGCCTTCCTCATTGTAAATTGCTGTTATTTTCAAGATGATGGTCTTGTATGTGGACTTTCAACGAGAGGCTTAAATACTAAGCATATTCACTTAAAATGGAATCAAAAAAGCAATATTCAATAATTCCTTTTGACGATGAAAATTAAGTTTGAACAGACATCAGCATAGAGAAAAAGATTTTATATATCCCCTATAGTTACATTACATGCTGAATTAGAAGCTTTCAAATGTATCAACTTGGACTACCAGCAAATGAACTTTTCTCTTATTGATAATGCCCCAGAATAGACTAACGATTTTGTAGATGTGAACTTTGGAGCATAATTTGGATCTTTATTGCATCAATAATAGGTAATAATATTGGATCAGATCGTTACGAATGAGCAACTTGAACTAGAGATAGCAAACAATAATCAATTCATTTAATTGTTCAATTTCTTTAGGCTGGAATACTGAAAACCGAGAGAAGATAACTGCATCATTATGTTTCGTACCAGATTTGTAAAAAAAATAGTGCAATCGAATTCTTGAAGTTTAAGGCTCCATCTAGCCAATAGTCCTGTTTAATAATTCAAGCTGTTTAGATAACACAGAGAATGATGCACCTTATAACCATACACAAAAGTTCTAAAATGAGTCAACCCAAAAACAATAGCCTACACTTCTAATTCAGGGACACTGTAATTCTTCTCACATTTTAACAAAGTTCTGGATGAATAAGCAACAGTCTTAAAGCACCACCGATCTTTTGAAGTAACACACGCCAATCCTAAACCATTAGCATCAGTATGAAATTCGGTGTATGCACCTGGAGTGCAATGGGCCAAAACAGGAGCGAAGAAACTTTTAAAGTTTGAAATGCTTGCTGTTGCTCCAAATCCCAAATAAATCTTGCTTCTTTCTAGTCAATTGAATCAATGGTTGAGCAATGGAAGAATATCCCTTAATAAACTTTATGTAAAAATTAAAGAAGCCTAAAACTTTCAGATTATCTGGAATATTCTTAGGACACGGCAGCTGTTGAATTACTATAACTGTATCTGTGTCAGGAGAAATGTCATTTCTAGAAACTTCAAAGCCTAATAAATTAATTCTTTCCATCGAGAAAAAAAAATCCAGATTTAAAATTATGCATCTCTAAACGCTGAACACAGCTTCAGTTTTCCAGCAGTCCTTAAAATGATTTGGCAAAGACGACAATCATTAAGATAGGCTAGGGCTTTTTTTAAAATTTAAGTCGTCCAAAAGTTTTTCCACCGCATAACTGAAAAATCTAGGCGCGTTAGCAAGGCCAAAAGAAACGCGCTCAAATTCGTACTGTCCGTCACGTATAACAAAAGAGGCATATGCGATAGAACTCTTTAGGTCGGAAAGCAAACTCCATCCAGTGCAACTTCCAGATCGGTGAGATTTCAGAATTGCTGTCCTCAAATGATAATCGGGTGGTGCAATGTCTTGGGTATATGCTGAGTGCACCAGAATCTCTCAACGAAGATGGATAATGGTTTCACGGTCCACCTTAGTTGTATGTGATTTTGCATTATCATGCAAATTCTCCTCAGTGTTCAGCCTTTCATGGACTTGTTCCACCTGGTTAGGGTATCCGGTGGCGTTGATTGTCTGGCTGGCAGCAGTTAACGATGCACAATCCACCAAAAACGAAACTTAACCTTCTTTTGTTCCAGTGGTTTCGGTTATTTGGGAATGGATTCATGGGCTACCAACTAGTGACGCTGGATTCTTACAGGATTCGCTTTTCAACGCATGAGAATCAAGAAAGGCGTCTTCTGCTGACGTGACAACAGTACAAAACAGGCGTCAACTCATGCCGCCTTCTGAGCCCTTGTCAACTAGTGTGGAACCCAACGACCGAGTTTATCTCTCTTTCCTAGCTGGAGATGCAGCCGTATGATTTCTGCACTGACGTTGAATTGCTGTGCACTTCCGCACAATTCTGGCTGATTTTCTCCTCAATAGGCGCTAAAAGAGCCTCGTTATCCTTTGTGGTTGGTCTTCCTAGAACTTCGCGAACAATGTTTGCACCATTTACAGCATCAGCACCGATGACCTGGCATATTTTTCGTTCTGCCGCAGTTGCATTGTTTAAATTATAGAGCATAAAACTCGTATCTTCATCTACGGGGTGTTTGTATTACCGTGTTTGTCGGAACTAATGCTGGCTAGCACTAGCAGGATTGAACCTGCCAGCTTAACAGTCTAATTCTCGGCAACAATTGTTCCCACCTTAACATAAGTTGTTACGCATTTTATTGTTGCCACCGTCTGATATTTCAGCACCGTAAAAAACTGAAGAACGTTTTTGCCTAATTGTGTATTTGATTTTGTTGCTCATCGCCTGTTGCTTTGACGGAACTAGATATACGTCATCGTATTAGTAAAATAAATGAAATATGCATGTGAGGTAATTAAATTGTTTGCGCAGTTTTTACCTGCTATGGGATTTACGAGAGCTTTTCAATAAAGAATGGTCGTTCTGTCTTTCTGCACAATTTCTTGCGCTAAAATTTAACTTTACGGTATTTTGATAGCTTGCTTGCAATGTACACGAGTCACTTCCGGTTCCCATCTGTCCGAGGTGTGCAAGTTGAGACATGTTCAGTTCCGCCTAGGGCAAAATGAAGGTTACACGCGACGACCAATATACTGCTCTGAAATGCTGCTTTTGTCTCAACAAATCTTAGCTGAGGCCTAGGCAGTGTTGCAGGAGGCCTATAGGTAGTTTGTTCTTCCCTATAGCACAGGCCGAAGATGGTTTAAAATGTTTAAAGAGGGGAGGCAATACATTTCAAAGGAAGGTAAACCGGACGCTCCAGTTTGTACTGTAAAGGAATAATAAAATTAACACCGCTGCTATCATTGTGAGACAGGATCGTGGAATAACATTAAGAACACTTTCAGAAATTCTGAAAATATCAACATTTGATTTTTGATTTGTTTATTTACGTACGCTCTTTAACATCTCAGGTCATCAGTGTCCCATTCTATTCAGGACGTGAAACGGCCGACAAATTTTGCTCAGAGGCCTCTTCTTTCAGGCTTCAGGTTCTTTATCGTGGCGTAAATGTACGACACGGGACCCACGGCTTTACTTCCCTTCCGAAGAAAGCCATACTTAGGCTTTTTACGGCCGAAAAATCCATCGATTCTGGATTTGAGCACGCTATCTTGGGTTTAGGAGGCAAGTATGGTAACCACTACAACACCAGGACCGACAAAATGTCAACATGTGCAACCCACACGCTGGTAAATGAAAAATTGCACATGAGACGCGTTTGTGCACGGTGGGTTCCAAGACTGCGGATTCCGTAGTGAAAGGACGTTCGCGTGCAGGTTTGCATGCAATTGAGGAAGCTGCAGAGTTTCTTTCAAAGGTAATCACTACTGAAACTTTGCTACATCATTTCGATCCTGAGAGCAAACAACAAGGTGGTCACACACACTCGCACACAAAAGGTTAAGTGACTGCGTATGCTGGGAAAGTTATAGTTGGTCATCTCATTTTTCTATATTCAAGGACGCGCACACTAAAGGATAAGTGGCTGCTTATGCTGGGAAAGTTATAGTTGGTCATCTCATTTTTCGATATTCAAGGAATGGTTTACCAGCTTGTCGTGTCTTCACACACTGTAAGTGGGCAATACTATAAGATGTCTCAAAAACTCTGCAAGGCCATTCTCGTAGAACGTGTAAAAGACCACATTTCCGTGTAACATGCTGGAAGCTGCACGGCCGCACATAGCAAATGCTGTTGCTGAGTATTTCACAAAAAACCAATGTAAAATGTACCCTTCATTTAGCCTTTCTTTTCCCCAAAACGAAGAAACATCCTCGTGGGAGACATTTCTCAACATCAGGAGCAATGGTAAAGGCTGCGGAGGCCTGGCAGAAACTCTGGGACAAGTGCAATACACCCACGGGGACTACTTTTGAGGAAGACAATCAAAATTATAAGAATGAGTAAAGGTAGTTGTAAAAAGAAGTATGGTCATTTTTGTTGAATAGCCCTCGTACTACAATCAGTTCTTCAATTTATCATCCAATAATTATTATTTATAAGGAAAGGATATGCTTTGGTTTCTTTACTCGGGTTTCAGTCCGCCAGATATGTGACGCAATAGCAATGTGCACAAGGTGTTGTGATACAGCCGCTGTTCACTAGTGTAGATGACAAGGTTCCTCCAAAGGCATTATGACTTCATGACATTGGATCTCACTTTTAAACAGATGGCCCGAGACGGATTATTTTAAATTGTTTTCCATAAGCTTGTAAATGCATTGCTCCTGCTGATCGAAATGGGAGAGAGTCGACAGTTGAAAGTGTTTGGCTGTGAATCTGTGAAGGCATTCAATTTGTAGTAAAGCTTTTTTCTCGTTTCAGTGCAGTTCTTAATCATTTTAGCTTTTGTTCACATTGACACAAAAACAAAAAGCTATCTAAACAAAAGGCTATCCGTTCCAGGGGGTGGCATTTAAACTAAGAGAAACTAAAAGAATGTTTTGGACATGTTTGTTAAATGTCTTTAAACCTTGTGCTATAAAATAAAATAAAATGTTCAAAGCTATGTTGGGACGAAATTTGAGTTGGAAGAAACATTTTTGTATTCTTTGTTCGCCTTAGTAGTATTTTCTTAGATTAGATCAGTTCTGTTTCATACTCTTTTTTTTTAAGTTCTGCATAGACATTATAGAGTGCTCAATTTTTAATAATAATTTAACACATTTCCCTAATGTTTCAGCAAAGATGTGAGGATAAATAGTGAAAGGTCAAATGGCTCGTATGTATTAATTTACATTATAAATCTGAAAGGATTATGGTCAACGTTAAGAAATAAGGTTATTGTTGAAATAAACGCTCAGCAAAACCTCAACTATAAAACAATTTTGCAGTGTGCGGTGATGGCGTCGCGTTCATATGAAATACGCTTCACAACGCGTTAAAAAAAAAAAAAGCTTTGAATTTTTATAGTGTGGACTTTAAAACCTACCGCCACGGGTGGCCGAGGTCGTTAAGGCATGGACTCGTGAGCGGGAGGTCTGCGGTTCGAATCCCGCCAGGACCGTCCTCCCTGACTGGGGTTTTTTCCAGGTTTTCCTCAGTCTTCATAACTGGCAAATGCCGGGGAGGTACCTAAACTTAGGCCTGGAACGCTTCCTTCCTTAAAAAAAAAAAAAAAAAAAAAAAATCCTTTCCCAATATATCATCATCATTTCATGTATCATCAGTGTCCACCGCCTGTGGTGCCTCAGTAGTAAAAACGGGCGTTAAACACTACTCAAAAAAAAAAAAAAAAACTTTAAAACCTGCATTTTTATGTGCAGTGCATTGTTTATACTCCATTTCTTCTATATACAGATCTATATTCCGTTCATTCTTGGAATGGGTGTTAATGTAAACAAAACAAATTATGTTCATCCGCCAAAAATAATTTAGTTATAAAATGATTATTCATTAATAATGATAATAATTTAGAAATTGAAGAGGTTACCTTATAGAAACTGCCTTATAATCCTCACTCATTACTTTTACTGCAACTTGAAGATGTCCATTCACCTAATGTGATCACTAGTCAATCGACAATAATGTTGCAAAGTCGTGCATATCCGAAAATGAATTTTCTTCTACTATCCCAACATACTCAATGCACTTTTTATTGCGAGTGTGGTATACTGTCCAATAAATTTGCAAAACATATTTAAAACTATTGTTTTCTCTCCACTACTTAATGCCTTATTTCTTTCGTGTTTAATAACAATTGAAAATGAACTTTCACCATGACGTGTCATTTGTTTTATTTAACTGAACAACTATGTTTTTATTCTGATACGAATGAAAATAATTGTTAATAGGCCTTGGATTTTTATGAACAATTTAGTCTTATGTTAAGATGTATGTATTATGTACAATTGCAGTTTGTTTCCCATTTTTACGTATATGTAGATTGTGCACTACTTTTGTTTGAATAGAATGCCTTGAGTAGAATGCCACGAGGTTAATGTTTACATTAGCACACATTCTAACCGTAAGAATGAACGGAATATAGAGGATTCGTTTCTATTTTGATGTTTTAGTATCCACTCTACATCCAAAATGAGATATAAGAATTTTGCATTTGGGAATGATGAAAAAGAATTTGTTATTTCATGCAACGGAATATTTGCTTTAAACGCTCGATATGCAATTAGCAAAGATTGTAATTTTCCGCTCATAAGCTTCATAAAACATATGCGAAACAGATCTTAAAACGCGATATTATATGCAAAATGCTATACGTAAGTACTTAAGAGATGAAAACACATTTTTTACGAGGTATAAAATTTCCCAATCGTTAGTAACAAGAAAACAAAGTGGGGGGAGGGCTAAATTTGCCTCATGCTAGATATGTAGAGACTGGATGCTCAGGTAGAAAAGGGCACTTAAAATATGTAATATATGGAATTAAAAAGCACCAAAAGGCACTTAAAATACGTTTTTTTTTTTTTTTTTTTTTTTTTTTGAGTAGTGTTTAACGCCCGTTTTTACTACTGAGGCACCACAGGCGGTGGACACTGATGATACATGAAATGAAATGATAAATTGGGAAAGGATATTTTTTTTAAGGAAGGAAGCGTTCCAGGCCTAAGTTTAGGTATCTCCCCGGCATTTGCCAGTTATGAAGACTGAGGAAAACCTGGAAAAAACCCCAGTCAGGGAGGACGGTCCTGGCGGGATTCGAACCGCAGACCTCCCGCTCACGAGTCCATGCCTTAACGACCTCGGCCACCCGTGGCGGTCTTAAAATACGTAAAAGCAATTTAAAAAAGACTTAATGTAATATGGGATTTACAAAGACATTACAAACCTTTACTGGTGACTAAAAGTTAACTTAAACCCAATAAATAGTGTTTTAAATTATTAGCTAACTGAAGTTGTGCGTAATGCCTATTTGTATAACTTGAAAACTGTTAAATGATGATTCTTATATTTTTTAAACAGTAACATTAGTATTTTTGCATAAATGTATGCAGATGAAAAGAGAGCCTATTCCTTGTATGTCGGCATCTCAGTGAAAAGTTACTACGGCATATATATATAGTGTAGTATAGATAGCCTCCTTTTCATTACGGACTAGCGGCATTTCCCTTATCATGTCACTGTTGTTGTTTGAGTCATAGTATTCGGTGTAACCGCAGTCATTATTTTTACAAGTCAGTAATGCAAACTGAGATCGGTAGCTTACAAACAAATACCGCTCGCCCACAAAGAAACCGAGAGACCTACTCACCCGACAATATTTTATGAGATCTTCCTAAGAAGAATGAACACATTTTTAGTCAAAGAAAATGTCGTTATGAAATGAAATCCGCCGCAAAGCATTCTTTACAACACTACTTTACATACAATAACTTAATGGTTCCTCCAGCAAAGTACTAAAATACAATAATATAAAATTTGGAAAAGTAAAATAACTACAAAAAAGCAGAAATATTCCCGATTCTGTACACTTAGATCACCAATCGAACAAAACATTTTGATGTGAATCTTGGCTTCTAATTACGTTATCAACTTTATTAATACTTTTTTTCAAAACGGTTTATTAGAAAACGAACACATGATGAATTAATTACACGCTATATTTTTTGCATATTGCTCTTAACTTGGTACGATTATTTAATTTTGATTAATTTTGGATATTCACGTTTTTATTGTAGTACAAATTTAAAGTATTTCATTTGGATATCTCACATACGATTCCAATTATTTGAAATGCAAACTTTGATACTATATCGTAAACACATTGCTTCCTATATGCAAATTAATTGAACGAATTCAAAATTGTGCCTTGTTTTATAAATTTGTAATTAAAATGCTTAAAATCCCTTCTAGTAGTCAGAAAACATTCCAGTCCAAAGTCTAAGCTATCTCTCATCACCTGAGCCACAGCGGACATGAAAGGAAGGCCTGGTAAGAACTAAATACGACATAACATATGCTGACCTGTCGCCTACTCTAATCTGCAGACACTCACGCACACCGGAAGTTGCATGTTGCATGACATGTCTTCCACGTCCAAATTTGATCACTTAATTGCTTAAATTCCTCATGTCTGACTCTCCTGCTGTGAATAAAAAAACAAAACTCAATTAATAGACTATAATATGAAGGATATCACGTTGGGTCTTGCACGAAATTGCAATAACAAAAGGCCATTAGTTAAGGTACGCAAAAGGCAGGGCACACAAGATAATATTATAGTCAACCGGACTCTAAATTCCTTCAACAAAAAGGCATAAAGAATGACACAGTTTTTAAAAAGAATTATTCATATAAATCGAATCTAGTATTTTCATAAACTTCATAAGCAACAATTTAAATAAAAATTATTAAACTTTTAGTCATTAGAAAATTACAGTTTTAAACCAAATTTTATTGCCAAGGTCTCTTATATTATTTATAATATATAATTATAAATGAACAAATGCTTTATATTTATTTATATCAATCTTTGTGATCTTTAATGGGTCTCTGCCTTTTATTTAGGTGTATAGCATATAATAGTGTTGTATTTTCCAGAACTAAATCATGAAATTCACCACAGGTATGATTGTAATTATAATTTGCTGTTATTATTAAATGTTCGGGAGTTTCAGTTTTTAATTAAGATTTTGGCAGTCCACATATTACTCATTACTGAGAAAACTCTCAATGGTTGCATTTAAGGCTGCAACATAAAACTTAAATGTTCAATAATAAGTAACCTGCGAAAAGGGAATGTATTTTTCTTGAAAATATTTTAATAACCAACCCATTTTATTGCCTAATCTTGTTTGAGCAGTGTTCCAATCAGCAATGACATATGCTCGTACATTTGAAAATTAATCGAAGCGATATTAATCATTTAGTCATTTTTTTTAACTATTTGTTCATAAAGATGAACCTGTTTTGCACCCTGTCCCATTCTATTCATGAGCATTCTGTTTCTTAAAACCTGAAATACAAACCATTCATTTTCTTAGAGCAAAACTTTTTAGTATGAACTGAGCTATGAAGCTCCCCTAAAAATACACACAAATACAGTCTGACAATTTTGGTTTAAATTCTGTAATTAATGCATTACCTTCCATCATATAAACATATGGACCCTCAATAAATCTGGGGATAATAATAATAATAATAATAATAATAATAATAATAATAATAATAATAATAATAAACTGCTGCATTGATATAAATAAAATAGAGGTATATCAAAAACATTTTAAGAACACTTGTCCTCTAATTTAAAGTATGACTTCAAGACTGAATAGAGTTTAAGAATTGCTGGCAACAAAGAAAGCCGTTTAGTTTTGCTATAAGAAAAAAAAATAAGAACTATACATGCACAAAGTCACAAACTCCACGTGAAGCAGATTCACGCACTGTATGATAATTTAAATGCAGTTGTTCTTTAAAGAATTGTGAACAATGTTGTAATCATTCTTTTCTTCCTACTCCTCCAAAACTGTAGTTACTAATTATCACAACATAGCTTTATGCGTTTATTTTCAACATTATAATCATTTAATGTCTGTAGGATATACCAAGATGCAAAATCTGACATCTAGAACTTTTATTCAAAGAGCGGAAGTAGCACACCAATGAAGGAAAAATTTTCGAGATTTATGCTTAGAAGAATTTGCTTAAATAGTAATGTAATTTACCTGACCTAAAACTCTTGAATTCGCGTAAAGACGAATATCTCCAGACTTTGTTCTAGCTCAAGTGTATTGAGGTTAGAAGTCTGTAGAACTAATCGACTTCTTATACTGCGCTGCTTTCAGTTTTAGTTCCTTAGAAACGAAATATTTAGTTCTGAAAATTAGAAAGCATAGCACTGGATGCAGCAGCAGTGTCAGCTGATTAGTGTTCCAATGTTTGCAAAATGCCCCGCCATTTTAGACTTTCCATGGTAGCACTCCAGAACTCAGCTTAATATTTTTGTGAGTGAACGTTACGTCCTTTTTTCCTGCCGTAAAAAAATTGACACAGTTGCAATTTTGAATTAATGACATGTTTCTTCCGAGGAGGCATTTCCTCAATATTAAAATTAAAAGAAATGCATTTAATACAATATAAGTATTGTATTAAATAATAAACTTATTTTTAATTACAATTCACGAATTAATAATAATTAGCAACACTTTCTTTCACATTATACAAGCAACACTAATCTTGTCAGGGACTGTCGACTAGAATTGTTTTGTGTGTGTGTGTGGTTTTTTTTTTTTTTTTTTTTTTTTTAAGGAAAAGACGGTTTATGTATTATCAGTCTAAGGGCGTTTATTCTCCACAATCATCGAAAAATACAAATTACAAATGGCAAAAGCATAGTAAGTGGATAGTAATCTCAAATCTGTTACGTAGCTTTTGGGTGCTATTTAATATTCTTCTTTGGTGTTAATTAAAATATTGTCTTTCAATTAAATTCTCCTTTAAGAATACGAAAATTAAAAGATCGGCTGGTTTTCTAAATCTTAATTACCTCTAGAGGATTCCACAAGGTGCAAATTTCCTTATCGTTTCTCGATTGATGCTATAGTGTATATCCTGTCAAAAAAATAGAATATTTTTTAATCTGCTATAGTTATTGTGCTAAGAATGCCACCTTGTTTAGCTTAACAGAAATTTTCTGAGAGATGGCACCCAGCATTAAACTTTGATAATAGTCTAGTATCACATGCTCACAAGCCCACAGATGCAGAAATAAGGACATGCCAATGCAATGACAATAAATAACCAATTTTAAAAAAGTTGTATCCAGCGCTCCCAGAAAGCTGAAATCTTATCACAGGATTTTTTTTTTCAGACTATGGGTGAAGGGCAAAATCGCGGGGGGATGGGGGATCTTCCCCACCGACGATTTTACCTCAACCCCCGCCCCAAATTTTTCAGGAGTGAGGGAAAATCCTTTTATTATAAAACAACAAGGAAAATGTACCATATCTATATTGCTGAAAATAATGTATTATTCTGTGTATTTCTATGAAAACAACAGCAATAATATATATATATATATATATATATATATATATATATATATATAGAAATAATAGAATGATCATCGAATCTGCAGCATTGTGGCTACTGTATGCATTCACATTACAATTGCAGTCAACAATGAAGTCTCAGATTATTAATTGTGAGCCGGGCCAGCCTGCAAGCAGGAAGGTCGAGAAACTAGCAATGAAACGCGCGGTAAAAACCGAGGGTGGTTTAATTATTAACTTTATAAAACTGGTCGTTTAATGTAGTCAGTACTGGTGCCGAATACACGTGATCAATTGGTCAGTGATGAAGATAACGTGTGGGAGAAATAAAAAGAAGCCTAATGTGATGAAGCGTTATGTACTGCGGCGACATCTACCGAATGCGATGTCGAAGGAGCTGCAGTAAGATATCCTGAATCTTAAAGACTGCGGCCACCGAAAAGTTTTTGATATCTTGGCAAAAGAATCGAGTGTGGTTAAAGTTTACTACCACTCTAAAAGAAACTCAAGTGATGCTGTGCAATGTTTGCGTTAACTTTCGCAACAAGTGTGTAAAACAGTTGGAATTTCATCACGTGATTTTGGTCCAAAGAGGGTGTAATGAGGAAAAATAAAAATAAAAATAAAAATCTGGACTTTATCTATAATCACGAAAATAGCATTCTTCAATCACAGAAATGTGTAAAAGACAGATTCTAGAAATGTGTGCAAACTGCTGTAACGGTTCCTACTGCCCGCTCCCGCTGAAACATAAATATAATACATATTTTGTAAGCCTAATCATCATATTTTGTACATTGTAATTAGTAATATAAATATTATGTGTATCATAAGGTCTAACTTCAGTGTATAAATTGTATATCATCAGAAGGAAACGTTCTCTGATGTAGCTACTTATGGGAGCCCGAAACGCTGAAAAGGCTATAAACCGCTATACAAAATGAACAGTAAACCCAAGGGGACAAGTGTTATGCCACTTTTAAAAGACCTACCTCTGGCGAGGGTTAATAGTGTCAAGGCCTTTTAAATACTTTATGGGAATGACCCCCTAGGCGGTTGTACAGTTAAATTTAAACCAACCAATGTAAGTAAATGCTTTAAACTTTCAAATAGTAGCCGGTGGCATGCTTTGGCAGGTGAATTTGAACCAACTAATAGTAGATGTACATTTTGAATGTTTAAAGCAAGACGTGAACTTGCGCGTGCTTGTGTGACCCCTTTAGGCGTGCTGAAGCCAACGTTTAGTTAATGTGAATCGAATATATAAGGAGGCGTTTTGCTCCGTTCGGGTACTCATCTGTAAGTTTTACACGCTGCAAGACGCACTCACTTCTAAGTTCTGCACGCCGCAAGATATAGTTTAAGTGTGCTATGCTAGGGCATCAGTTTAGCAGCTCAGCAGTTTTCAGTTCGTCTCCTTGGAAGTCACGTCAGCTAAATTTAATGTCGACGTAGCTAAGGTCTATCCTACGCAGAACACCAGAGAACGCGAAAGATTTTGCAAATAATAAATTACCATATGTATTATGTCGCATCACTTGATTATTTACACAAACGTTATCCTCTCCCAGTCCTGTTGAGCACGAGTCACAAAATAGAAAAAACCTTTAATATTGTTGTCATGAAGCTTAAATAACAGCACTGAAACGATCGTCAATCAACTGTACAGCGCTACAAAATATGCTGATCTGCAATGAAACCACTTAATCATTGGCATCACAACGTGAGGCCCATACCGAACCACTTCACTGCTCGTGAACTGTTCATGAAAAATAGGAAAAAAAAAAAAAAAAAAAAAAAATGTTAGACAAAACTGTTAAGGTGTTGAGATCGGTTTATGTAGCAGTAAAAAGAGAGTGGAGTTTCCATGATCATCCTCAGCTTATAAGTACTGGCCTAGACATGGTAACTCATGTTCATACAGAAAGATCGCACCAATAATAGCAAATTTTATAGCGGAATGGTTACGTTTGGAATTAGTGAACTTTCTCAGAGTGTTTTTAAATAATTGTGGATGAATCTACGGATAAATTTTCTGAAAAACATTCGATTTGTATGTTGACGAGCAGAATCGTGCCTATAAACTAGTGCCGGAAAATAATGTTGCTAAATCGCTTTTAGAGAAAATTATAAAAGCTTTTCAGAAGACGGCAATGGTGTAGAAATGCTTAAAGAAAACCTTATGGGATTTGATTCGGATCGAGCTGCAGTGCTTACCTTGTAAACATGAAGGCGTTGCAGTGAGAATCAGGAGCAACATTTCCCCGCACTTGATTATGGCTTATTTTATGACTCACAGAATGCACCTTGTTTCAGAACAAGTTTTTAATGTCGTGAACGCTGTTAATTTTTAATGCTTGCTAGACGAACTTTATATACCTTTCAGTAAACCTTCTATAGCTACAAAACTTAAGACATATTGCGGCGGTTACAGGCGTTGCAGGCTGTTGGAAAGTCGAACTTTTTTTTTTTTTTCAATTCTTTGTATTTTCGTTTATTAGCAATTTTTAAGGTCTTCCCTTGCATCATACAGTACCTAATCTCTGAACCTGAAAGCAGCGACTAATAAGTAGAGATCGTTCTACATTAATAGGGCTCTATACAAAGCAGTCACAGAGAAAAAATGTTCTTTTATTAGGTTTATGTTAGATTTACCGTGTGTACTGTCTCTCGGTAGTATAACAATGCAAAAGGAATCGATTTCTTATAGTGAAATCGAAAATAAGCGTAATGCTGCAACACAGACTCTCAAAGAAATGCGCGTGAAAGATGGTGTTTATTTTAATCTTTCCAAATAAAGATATTTAACGAATTGCAAATGCGAATCTCAAGAAGATAAAAACAAACAGTTGGTCAAAGTACGAGGACGAGTAATTCGGGTTTGATAGACGAAGTGAAAAGGTTGTCTCCTTCAAGTGAAGTAATGGAGTGTTTTTCAGTGTTTGAAGAAGAAAAAAAGTAACATAAGTCATGGTTTGTTCGACAATTCCCGCATATACAAAGCAGCTGAGTTGTTAAGTTTGGATGGTCACACTGTGGTATTGCAATGGATGGAATATAGGATAGGCTCCAGAACTGTGGATTATTTCGTTCTTTGAAAGAGTTCATACGAAAAATTCGTTGCCTATATCAACCGCCGCTTATGACGTGGTTTCAGTGTTGTTCATGCCATCAAAACAACCGCAAGAAATAACTTGTTGTTTAATACTTTATATTCCCTCATGATAATTAAACTTAATGGCTCCTTTGAAGCTATGGGAGGTAGTTACTGTAGTTGATAAATGGGTCACTGTTGGACATCACTTGCAGAGGACAACAGTGAGGATAAATGTCATTTCCAGAGCTTTTCTTTGAGATAAGCTTAGTTTTGTTTCACATATTTTATCATCTCATTTCCTTTAAAATAGCTCTGCATTTTCGTTTAAAGAATTTAAAATGACTTGGAATTTTCCAAATCGGTAAAATTATCCTACTTATAGTTCGGTTTTTTCTCCCCCCCCCCCCCCACATTTTTTAATGATTTCGCACCCTGGTAAAGGTAGTTAAAAATGAACTTAAAGTATCCTATATTATATTTAAATGCAGTAGAAGTATTGGGAAGAGAAATGAACTAAAGCACTGGTTCAATTTGTACTCAAGAGAAAGGTTATGGTGATTATTTTACTCATGTGACGTCATCTTAAAACCGACCAATGAAGCGAAACAAAAGTTTGAATTTTGACCAATCACAGCTGGATTATGGATTGAAATTAACGACAAAAAATTATCAAATTCGTTTTATCACGCGATGTGCATTTGTCTTGTGATCAGCATAGCCAATTGTATAGCTCCACTATATAATTCCTGAACACGCATCACTGATCACTTTTGCTAGAGGTGATGGGGAGCTGTTGGTAGCAACAAAAGCATGGACAATTATAACGCAAAATGGAGAGTTCTTCCAATCTTTTTGGTGTTGCATCAAATGTGCAAATTGGTATTATCATAAGGAATTACAAATCACAGAATGCAAAGAAAAATAGAGACACTGTATGTTATTTTTTCCTTCCCCAGTTGGTATGATAAAATCGAACGGCAGCGATTGTAATAGTCGACTTTTGTCCGTTTCAGTCCCGCGGTTTCTAAATAGATTAGATATTCATAAGTATAACATTTATACAAGTGTTGATATTCTGTGCGAAAAGTTCAGTATATATATATGAACAATCATAAACCCGCGATCTTGCGTTTAGAAGGCAAGTATGGTTACCACTACATCACCAGGACCGGCTTCTGTCGCAAGAATGTTAATTACAAATATACAATTATTACAGTGAGCCAAGTTTAGAGGAATAATATTTAAATTCTTATTTTATTCATGAAAAATTCCTAATAAATATCACTCGAGGGTCTGAGCTTTCCAGATAAATTCCCTCACATATTCGTGAATTTATTTGTAATCTCAGACCCTCTCGTGATATTACATGTGATATGACAAAAGACATTACGGAATAAAGAAACGAATACAGGAAAGATGCTTTCGTATGAGACGTGAATAATATTTATTCTATATAAATATTTTAGACAAATATACCAGATAGTGCATAATATGATGTTACTGTGTTTGTACCTAAGCTGATACAGTTGTATGCGTGTTTTTACTTTTTTTTTTCCCCCCCTTAATAAACACTATTGTTCGTATGATTCATCTGATATAACTACTTTGCGGTACGCGACGATAGAAACGTCAAACTTCCTAATAATTAATCACAGGAAACTGTTTCATATAGGTGTGCGAAAAAAGTTTTGTTTGCTTCATGTTACATTTAAAACTCTTTCTCAAGATGTTGAAACAACTATATTGCTATCATTAGGAGAGAAAACTAAATAGTGCACACAGCGATGAGTAGCTTATAAGTTATAACTGTTTGAAAAACTAAATGTCTGATAGTTTTTAGAACAATAAACACCTTTCTCGTCATAGTGCAAAGAACATTTTTTGTGCGTCAGTCTCCAACATTATCTAAGCTGTAAATAGATTTGACTGCTGTAAGCGAAATATGCGAGAAGCGGAATACGTCAGCATGATGGCTGCGTCCAGCTGGAACCGTTACGCCCTGACGGTATGCTCCAGGAAGCCATCCTGTTCACATAAACTCTACCGTGATTCAAATCTGTCATTGGCATTTTAAGCGGGTTGCAAGTAGATGGAAGGATTGACGATAGGGCGACCAAATGTCTTTCATTTTTCGGTATCGTCCCTTGTTTATATTCTTGTGCTTAAGTGGTATGAAACTACATTAATTTATAACTTCCGGGTTTGATTTTTCAAAAGATAGTATCCGTTCAAGGTTATTGTCATAGCTTTGACAAAATAAATTAATTTTAATGTTATGCTGGAATAGCTTGGGAACTTGACTTAGGACTTGAAACTGGGAACAGTAATCGATATGAATGAATTATATGGAGTCTGTGTTCATCAAAGAATATATCGAAAAAATAAACGTGAACATCATGTCTGAACAAGTGGTTGGTAATTATGAACTCTTTTATCTACAGAAAAGACAACTAGTGGTATCTTATGTAAACTGATGAACTTCTTGTTTTCAATTTCTCCATCGAGTGGTTTTGTAGAAAGAACCTTCAGTCAAGGAAAACCGTTGTGGACTAGGAGGAACAGACTTTCTATAGTCACCTTGAAGGCAGAATTTCGGGTAAAATACATTCCAGTGTAGATTGTAAGGGGTTTTTGAAAAACTGTTGCAAGAAATAGGACTTTCTGGCATGTACTAGAACAGCAAGAAGTACAATTTCTGTTCATAAATGTACACTGAAAATTTTAATAATGTAAAAGAATTATAAACATAAAACAAAATTATTAATTTTAGAAAATAATCACTTAACCCTAAATGTGATACGATGTGTCTCTCAAATTTGTTCAATGTCTCTCATTTTTAGCCTTTGTGTCCCTCTTTAGAGTACATCTTGGTAGATGATCACCTTAATTGCCGAGGAGCCTTACCCAAAAGTTTATTTATTTATAATATAACACTTTTAAAAGTGATTTAATTTAAAAGTATCAATGCATCTATCACTGAATATGAATCGTTGAAAGAACAGCTTAAAATATGTATGAATTTTATATCATAGATCATGAAAAGATCACATTTTACTCATGGACCCAGAAGGATTGACAAAAGTTGTATAGATCATTCGGTAATCGTGATATAGGAGAGTTCCTTAAGATGGAGCGGCAATCTCGTGTGACCGGAGCGGATATTTGATCCACCTTTTCCCCCTAATGGTGAAATCATGTAGCATCAGTAGTCGATTATTTGAAAAAGTAAGCTCGCGAGTTCTTCAAGTTCATAACTGAATAAACAGTTTGCTCTTTTTACTAGTACTTTACTTCGCTTTAACTGCGTTGCATGGTCGTATTCGGGAAACTTGAAGCAGAAATTTAGTTAACTTTCTGTTAACTAAGCTAGCCTTAGTTACGATCGTCTTCCAGTTCCATTTTCTTTATAAGTCTTGTTAATGCAAGAAACGTTCGAACCGAAATCTCCAGATAAGTTTCCGAGTTGCTTCTGAACTAACCTTCTCAGTTTCTACCTTTTAATTGCTCTAATGTCCCAAACCTGTAAATCAACTCTCTCTCTCTCTCTCTCTCTCTCTCTCTCTCTCTCTCTCTCTCACTCACACACACAACCGCCACGAGGGACCAAGGCCGTTAAGGCGCGGACTCGTGAGCGGGAGGTCTGGGGTTCGAATCCCCAGGACGGTCCTCCCTGACTGAGGTTTTTTCCAGGTTTCCCTCAGTCCTCATAAATGGCAAATGCCGGGGAGATACCCTAAACTTAGGCCTGGAACGATTCCTTCCTTAAAAAAAATTTAAATCCTTTCCCAATATATCATTTCATCTCACCAGTGTCCACCACCTGTGGTGCCTCTGTAGCAAAAACGGGCGTTAAACACTGTTCATTCATTCATTGTCTTCTGTGGTTTAGAATTCCTAATGATAAGATCAATTTGCACATTTGCCGCATCACCAAAACATTTTGAAGAATCCCCCATTTTGCGTTATGACTTTCGACTATCCATACTTTTGTTGTTATCAACAGCTTCCCACCGCCTCTAGCAAAAGTGGTCATTGATGCGTGTTCAGGAATTATATAGTGAACGTATAGAGTTGGCTACACTGACCACAAGACAAATGCACGTCTCGTGATAAAACGGATTTGATAGTTTTTTTTTTCTTCGATAATTTCACTCCGTAAACCGGCTGTGATTGGTCAAATTTCTAACTTTTGTTTCGTCTCATTGATCGATTTTAAGATGACGTCACATTAGTGATATTTATGAGGACTATTTCAGGAATAAAATAATAATTAAATGCAATTCCTCTAAACTTGGCTTACAAAATTGTAATAATTGTATATTTGTACTTAACCTTTTCAAGCAGTCTTGGGACACAAAAATGCCGATAGAGAAGAGCAAAATACGATTTGGGATTGTTTCATGAATAAAATAAGAATAAAAGTTATATATATTAAATTCGCGCACAGAATATTAACACTTGTTATACTTATGAATATCTATTCTACTCCGAAACCGGGAGACTGAAATGGACAAAAGTTGACTATTACAATCGCTACCGTTCGATTTTATAATACAAAATAAAAAAAATGCGGGTAAAAGGAGGAGGAGGAGGAGGAGGAGGAGGAGGAGGAGGAGGAGGAGGAGGAGGAGGAGGAGGATAACATACAGTGTCTCTATTTTTCTTTGTATTCTGTGGTTTAGAATTCATAATTTGCTCATTTGCCGCATCACCAAAACGCTTCGAAGAACCCTCCATTTTGCTTTATGATTGTCAATTGTTCATACTTTTGTTGTTATCAACAGCTCCCCACCGCCTCTAGCAAAAGTGATCAGCGATGCGTGTTCAGGAATTATATAGTGGAGGTATAGAATTGGTTACACTGACCATAAGACAAATGCATGTCGCGTGATAAAACGGATTTGATAAAAAAAGTTTCGATAATTTCACTCCATAATCCGGCTGTGAATGGTCAAAATTCAGAATTTTGTTTCGTTCCATAGGTCGATTTTAAGATGACGTCACATGAGTGAAACAGTGAAATAAATTTTCTACCAGTGCACTGCTTTTTATCCGGCTTCTTTTCCTACTTCATAAAAATGTTTACTCTGCACTAAAATGTATTATAGATAATAAAAACACTTTGTGTATATTTATTTTCACTTTAGAAAAATCGCATACCTATGCAAAATTCCTAATTTTAAACCTAAGCTTGCCCAGCATTAGGTAAGTAACATTTGGGTACATGAGAAATTACAAACTTTTATAAACTATTGGTCATGAAAAAGTTACTTCCGAGATTGCATTAGAGGGCAATACTTCGGTCTCTTAACGAATTTTATTAAACTCAGTATTTATAAATAAATTCCAAAATGATATGCATATTTTTCTGCGTTTGTCTTTTCTATACCTACAACAAGTTTAGGTTAGGTTTATCCCCTGGATAGGCCTGACAGCCCCTGGAAAGAGCAACGGTAAAGCATCGCACACTAACTCATGGCCAGGGTTGGCAAAGCAATTTACTTGTTACGTTTTTTTTTTTTTTTTTTTAACGGTAAATACAAGTAATTTAGTAGTAATTTACGTGGCGTAGAAAATCAGTGCTTTACATCTGTGTAAAACTTTTTTTTTTAAATCTTACTTTCGAATGTATTTCAGATTTTAAACAAATTCACGTAACTACTGTATTTATTAAAATTGATAAAACTATTATGCATACTTCTCATAGTACTAGCAGTATTTACATAATAGTAATTTTTATTAGGATTTGATTTGAAAATTTTATTTATAGTTTAAATTTCTAGAGTATACTTTCTTATGTATATAAGTAGAGGGAAAAGTTTCATTTTAACACGAAAAAGAAGTGCTAATTGAACAGAACATTTAACTCCTTGTTTTATAATGTAGCTTATTTTATTTCCTACACTGATAATATTATTTGTTAACACTTTCTCGTTATTTTAATGTAAACTGAAAAATGTTATAGGTACACTTTAAATGCTTATAACAGCCTACTTCGTAATTACGAATATTAATATTCATCACTGTTAGGTTTTGTAACTTAAGTGTGTAATATATTTGAAGCAGTTCTTTGAAAGCTCGAAGCTGAGCCGGTTTCTGATATTAAGGACAAAATACAATTAGTAAAACATATTTCAAATTGGGCTGGAGATGTTGAGATGTTAGTAACTTCACTGCAACTTATGTTGCCGAGCAGTGGAGTACCAGAATGTTCACGGTGATCTTATTCCCTTTTTAATGAGCTCTCCACACTTTCCAGATTTCTCTCGATCTTATCGATAATTGGTTTTGCCCTAGGGATCAAGGCTTTCTAAAATGAATTTCCTGTTGTTCATGGTCTATCCACAGTTCAGTTTCAGTCCCTAGTGATATATGGAGTACATTGGCAGCAACATTGTATATATTTCGTGGCTGATTTTTTTCTTTTCTTTTTCTTTTTCTTTTTTCTTTTTTTTTTTTTTTTTTGTATACTTTTGGCAAGAGATCCTTATGATCATCAGGTCGACGAAGATACATCCACAGCTCAACGGCATCTGCAAAAGTTACATCTTGTTTTTTGTATTCATTTACTGCAATTGTATCAGCAACTCTATTAGAGAATGGCACTCTAATAGAGAAAGGGCTTGATTGAAAAAGTTTTTCAACTTCACCGTTGGCAGTACTTTGCACTTAAAATTTTAGTGAACGATAAACAGGCATCTCTCTGAGAACACCATCGAATTTCTACACTTTAGAGCCACCATTTTTTGTACTTTCGTGTTTCGATCAGGGTGCTTGAAAGACTTCCAACACCGCGTTCACGCGAGATACATTGTTTTTTGAGAGAAGGTTCGACTAGAAGATTCTCAGTATGGGTATTATAGGCAGAATACTTAAGGCCGTGATTCTTTCCCATTCTAACCATATACTGTCATTGAAACGGGGCAGTAAATGTTCACATTGTGTCGTTATTTAGCAGTTTCTTATTCGTTAACCACATAGAGTTTTGTCTGTTTTGGCAACCCTGACATATCGAAAGCTTCAAGAAAAACACGTTCATCTTTGCCACTAGTTCCACATGAATTGTGAATAAGTGTTACGACATTTCGTTTTCCCAACCTTCTATGAGTTACTCAGAAAGTGATTTTCTGTTGGTGGTTTATAGGTAGGCACCACTTTTTGGCAAACATTTTTAAAGTAATACAACACTAAATGGGACATAGCAACCATAAAAAGCCGTGGCGATAGCGAGATTGATATCCTGCTTTGTGGAAGCATTCACTGTCATAAAAATCTGTTATCTGTAGTTTATCCATGGAAGGTTTAGAATTTTAAATGGTAAGATATTGAAGGATAACACTGTCTGCGTAGGATAAAAAGGGAAAACTCATAGACAACACTGCGCTATTGGTTGGACAGGAAGTGCATCTTCGGCTTGCAACTGGAGCCCTCCTGTAATGACTGTAGCAGTAGTTCACGAGCCTTGGCAGAAGTTCGGATGCAGACTTTTCTGTAGCTTTCAAGCATTTCCGAGTATTTTTTTACAGTTACTCCGCATTCACAACATTTGGCATATTTATGTTCAAAGTTATTTGGAACAAATCCCGAGTTCCTCGCACACGCCTTGAGTAGATCTACCACCACCATTCATAGTGACTATTAAAATAAAGGAAAGGAAACGATGTTTACGTGAATCCTTCACAGCTTGAGCCAAGACTACGAATTGAAACAATAATGTACTGAGAGAACACATGGAGTTATTGGATTGGTTTTATGGGCGACAGAGCCGACGGGTGGCAAACTTGAGATGGCATAGCCAGTGCCGACTAGCGTTATAATTCTCCGGCGCTAATCATATTGTCGCGCTTTTCTATGGCGGACAATTTGTTCCTTTGTAGATGAAACAAAGCAGACACGCAGAAGCGGAATAGATCATTTTAATTTTCTATCGTCTCAGATACCGGCACAGTAATACGCAGTATGCACATTTGCTATCGCTGTTTTGTCACTTAATGTCCACAAAGTACCTGCTCCGACTTCACCTGATTTCTGCCTGTGTGATGCGCTGATTCTGCCAGCCTGGCAGGCATACAGATGTCAAAGGCCTGGGTTCTATTTTGATTGTTCTTATCGCCTCCTTTCGCCACACCTGAGAATCTGATTACTGGAGTCTAATTTTGATTTCCTGTGACGACCACCATTCGCAGCCATCGAGTACCTTACCAAAAAGAAGTTTTTTTTTTCCTGTGTGAATGTGAATACTAGGATTAAAACGCAAAATATAACGCGCAAACACCCAAACCGCGTTACTATATACTGTCAGTATTATGGAATTATGATGTGGAAAAGTGTTTTTTAAAGCATTTTCTGTTTTATGTCATATAACAACGATTGCAAAAACCACGGCTTTTTCATTTCTTGGTTTATTAGGTATTTTACGTTTTCTACATATTTTGCGCGCAATGTCAAACCTTGCTCATAGCACAATAGCTTTCTGAAAAATTGGTAAAGGCAATTCTCTGCAGCAATATCTGATTCTAATATCAACTATAAAGTATGGTGCATCATTACTTATAAATTTTTCCCCATATTGTTCTTGTGCGTTGTTACATCGCTGAAGACGATTGTGAACACAAACCAGTAGCAACCCGAAATAATCTCTTGTGCCTTTTCAGCGGCTGCTTATTTGGTATTGGTTTTTTGTAGCTTGAACTTTATCTTTAACCAGTTTTTGAAAGAAATAAAACTTACTTGTTCGGCTGGTGATTTAGATGACATTTTTGTTTATTCTAGGTGATAAGCAACTTCGTCGCTAACAGTTCATCAAAACAGGCAGCTGTGCAAAATAATGCTGAAAACAAAAGCAGTTAAAATTGTCGCACGTAATTTGCATCCCTAGAACTCATGTCGAATCCATATTTCAGTACTTTTCTGCAGTAATGTGATACCCATACTATAAACAGGTTGTTTCAACATCACTTATATTCAGGACGAAGAACTCAAGGCAGAAGACGCTCGATAGCCCCTCGCTGTCCGGTAATACTGTGGAACCAACACAATTCAGTCATTCATAATCAGCGCAGAACAAACAATCTCAGCGATAAGTTTCATAATTGCACGCAACTGGCATTCGGAAAACACCACCTTAACTTATATTAGGCTCTTACACAACTCCAAAAGGAACAAGGAGACTAGGAAATCCACGATTGGGACTTTAATAATACTATCAATGAACACATGGTACACCGTAAAGTCGTTTTAGAATATGAAGATTATAAGCATGACCATCGTGAATGCATAACCTTTGTACTATTCCAAACAATGCATAACTTGCATGTTAAATAATATTTTAGTCCAGTAAAATTCATTTCTTTAATTAATAAGTTCTTGAAAAATAAAATCCGTAATTTGAGATTCAAAAATTAGTAATATATATAAAGATAAAACACAAAGAAAAAGTCACACTTGAGATAGCTATATTTCGGACTCGTGGAGTCCTTCTATGGCAAGAAGACAAGTAAATTCAATGTGATGCTATTAAAGCAAGAATTGTTGCACATGCATATTTTATTGAAGTTATTTCAATTTTTTTTTTTTTTCAGGAAAATGGCTTCTAAAGAGAGAGTGGAGCTCACGAGAATGGGGAGCCTTTGTCAGCCAGATCCTCAAGTTGAGCTTCTGGAGGCATGGAACAGAGAGGACCTGGCAGCCTTTCGGGAGCAATTGCAGAAAGGTGCTGTTGCTGATTATTGGTACGAACACAAGAGTGCCACTTGTCTGCAGCTCGTCTGTTCGAACATTAAAGGAGCCCCATTTGCCAGGGAACTGCTGAAGGCTGGCGCTGATCCTAGTGTTCTAAACAAAATCAACAAGAAGGCGCCCATACACATCGCTGCCGAGGCGGGAAACTTACCAGTTCTTGAGGTTCTCCTGTCGCATTACAAAACGGACATAAATGAGATGGATTCCAGTGGAGACACCGCAATGCACAAAATCGCCAAACAGAAGGAAAACGGAGAGAAGTATGCTTCTTGTGCGAGGTTGCTGCTGAACCAAGATGGTGTGAGACCCAACCAAACTAACAGGAAGAGATATACTGCCATACTTGTGGCAGCACTGTATGGCAATAAAGAAGTCGTGCAGGCCATCCTTGAAAATACAGGAGACGACTTGGATATGGATTCATCTAAAGCATTGTCTGGTAAAACGGCACGGGAAATAATCCTTGACAAGTATCCCGATTTGGCAGAAAAGCTTCCAGAAAAACGTGATGGAGAATCTGCAGTCAACAAAAGTAGCACTGATAGCACCGTGCTATTCCAGATGCTATACAGTCGCAACTACGAAGAGTTTGTTCAAGCCGTAGAGAACTTGTCCTCGATGGATTTGCTGAACAGCCATGACGGCTGCCGCACGCTATTGCAGCATTGTGCCCAGTTCGGCTTTGAGCCCTGCGCTAGGGTGCTGTTAGACCAGGGCGCTGACCCTAACGGTGTCTGCAAAGCGGAACCTCGGTCCCCTGCAATGCTGGCCTGCTTGGGTGGACATCCGGCCGTGCTGAAGCTGTTTCTGATGCGAAGAGCTGACACTGTTCAACTCATGTGTGAAAGAGATAGTCCCACTGCGCTGCACTTGGTGCTAACGGCGTCTCCACGAGAGGGAGATGAAGTCCATAATAGAGACCATAAAGCCTGCCTTGAGCTGCTGCTTCAACATCTTCCAGATCTAAACCTGGATATAAATGCCACTGATGTAAAGGGCAACACTGCCTTGCACTACGCCGCAAAGAACGGAGATGAACACGCCATTCTCACTCTTCTTAAAAACGGAGCTTATGTAGGAATCAGAAATGTGTTTGGTGAACCTCCCCTCGCGAATATTTCATCTCGCGTATTAGAAGAGTTCTTAAACGAGTGTATAGCAACAAATGGCGAATTTCCGAGAGAGGATACTTACGAAATAATATTCTTTTACCGTTTTCTTGTTCCACCGCCAATAGCATCCGAAGGGCAGCCTTTTCGGGAACGACGGTCCTCCCAGGTGGCCTTGGCAATTCAAGGAAATCATCATGACGAGTGCGTCGAACCCTCGAACACTAAGTCTGAGGTTTCTATCGATACAACCAACACCGAGACGGATCCTCTTCTGTACATTAGCAGATCACGTGATCTGAGATACCTTTTGAATCACCCTGTATTTACTAGTTTTTTGCATCTTAAATGGCATCGCATTCGTATTTTCTTCTGTTTGAATTTAATATTTTATCTCTTCTTTGTAGGTCTGCTCTCTTTGTATATTCTTCTAGAACTAGGAAAACCTTCAGAGGATATGTTAGATTCCACATTCAATTCTACTACAATTGATGAACAAGTCAATGAAACAATGAGAACAAGTGGAAAGGGTTTTACGTGGTGGTTGCTGACACTTTTTTTCATACTTCTTCTCCTTCGTGAACTGTTTCAGTTTGCTGTGTCCCCTGGACGATATTTTCGTACTCCTGAGAACTATCTTGAGTTGTTACTGCTGGGTTTCAGTGCTGCTGTATTACTCTGTGGCGGCTGGGGCATAGGCCTTCGAGCTCGTCCTCATTTTTCGGCTGTAGCCATTCTTCTCTCCTGGGCTGAACTTGTGCTGCTCGTAGGACGCCATCCTCGTCTTGCGACCAATATTGAAATGTTCAAAACAGTGTCATGGAATTTCTTGAAGTTTCTTGCATGGTATGCCATTTTAATAGTTGCTTTTGCTCTCAGTTTCTATACACTGTTTCGTGATTGTGGTAGTGGAATTGCTGATTGTGGAGAAGAAGATGGCGAAGAAAATTTCTTTCTGGATCCTGGAATGTCTGTCTTTAAGACTGTGGTAATGCTAACTGGTGAATTTGATGCGGCTTCCATTCCATTTGTTTCATTTCCAGGAACCAGCCATGTTGTTTTTGTGCTGTTTGTGTTCCTCATTGCAATTGTGCTGTTCAATCTTCTAAATGGTCTTGCTGTTAGTGATACACAGGCCATAAGGAAAGATGCTGAAGTTGTGGCCTATGTTTCCAGAGTAAAGTTTGTGTCTTATGTGGAAAGCATGTTCCTGAGTAAACCCTTCTTTTGTTTAGATCCCTTGAAGCGTGCCTGTTGTTGGTGGCCAAATTGCAACACTGCTTCTGTATTCAGATTTGTAACAAACAGAGTACGCCTTTTTCCAGAGACAGTGCCTGAAAGTAAAATTCGTGTTCTGCCAAATCAAGGAGCAAAGGTTTTATTTACCAGTCACCACAAAAAGCGGCAAGAGATGAAACAAAATGATGATGAGACAGTACAATGCTATCCTGACAGATGTGGTGGGTGTAGTCTTGATTCTGACATTGTGAAGCGAGCTATTGAAATTGTTGGGTATAAAGGCAGTACTGATGATAAAGAAAACAAAGAAAATGAAATCCGAGAACTGAGAAATGCACTTAAGGAAAATAAGAAGAAGCTAGAAGAATATGAAAGACGCTTTGACAGCATTGAAGGATCAATAGCTAGAGTACTGGATATTCTTGTTAGGCCACCTTCTAGCAGTAGCAGTAATTTGTGAAGTTGAATATGTTGCAAGAATAAGAAACTAAATATTTAAATATGAAAGAAACTGCTTTCTTTACTTTGAGATAGCATTCCTAGTAAATGAAATTAACATATTTTGATGAAATATGCTGAAGTGAGATTTCTTTTTGCATTGATAAGTTGTACAAAACATTAAGTAGAGCTTACATAATCCCAAGTGTATATCTAATGTTACAATCATGCTTCATTACACTTATATGAATTTTAGATTAAAGCCTAATCCGAGGAGGACTCTAAAAGACTAGTAAGTATTGTGCTTTCAGAAACATTCTATATCAGAATGTAGAGACAAAGACTGCTTTATGAATGTTATGAAACTTGGATAAAACAAATTAACATAATCTTACAATGTTAATGACTTTTAATATGTGAATGTTTAACCATTTAATTTTGAGACATAAATCTGAATGTCTCATTTCAAAGACTGAAATGTAAGTAAAGTAAATGTGAATAAGAATAAAAATAAAAACCACATATATAATAGTGTACTTGTTAAAAAGTTAATGTTTTTTCTTTTTATAAAATACAGTTTGAAACCATGGTGCCACATTAAATGAGCAGCACAAAACAATAAAATTATAATTTACTATAAAACAGATAATGGGTCAGTGATTAATATAGATATTTCCCTTTGATTTGAGGATATCTTGAGCATTCCTAATCCAAAATTATTTAAGTACAGAAGTTTTAAACACTGCTTTTTGTTCCAAAATTTTTGCTTATAGGTATCTTAGGAGTAGAACCATCGTGTACTGTTGAATTTAATTTATATGTTATATTCACCTTAGGTGTATAACTCCAATGTAATTTTATATGTTATTTTTAATATTTGTTTACATGAAATAAAGTTTATGTACCTAAAGATAAGTGTGGAATATTTTTAAATTTCAACATTAATAAAGGTTCAGATTTTGTATTTTTTCTTAAGGGAACTCAATCTGTATAGATTTGCTTCCCTATTGAGAATATAATTTCATCAGTTATAAATTGTATAAGACAATAGTTTTGTCACTACCTTCTGAAAATATATGTTTTGTTTAAGACTGATAAGCTTTTCAAATTAATTTTAATTATTGATTCTAATGAGAAACAAACTAATGTTAATATCATGTACAGGGTTGCCAATTTCCTGAGTTCAAAATAAGAGACATAAGCATACAATTAGTCTTCAAAAAATGCAAAGTATGAAAAGTTGATAAAATTTAATAACAAACTAAAACTATACATTCATTTGGAGTTTCAATCAATGACCTTAACATTCAAAATAAAACTTGGCACTTCTAAATGAGGGCTCAAGCTTTTATTGTTTTCATTATGTGACTAATCAATATTTAAGATATATACAGTACTCATAAAGCTTAAACAAATTGATACAGCATTTTACATAATTTTTCTAAAACATGTCTTTAACAATAATATTAAAAATATAAAACTATAAATTTGAACTATTATATTATATTACTTGTATTTGTCACTTCAAAACCTTTTGCAATAAATCTTTAGTACATGTAACATAATTGAAAAACTCTTTAAAAGACTTCGGGGGGGGGGGGGGGGTGAGATATGGTAATCAGCAATTCAGCTCTCATTAAATCAGAGTAATACTTATTTCTAATGTCAATCCATTTTGAAGTCATTTGAAAAAAAAATCTTTCTTACAAATGCATTTGAAGCTGGGCATGCTTACTAATTTGGTAAAATGTGGTATTGCCCATATTTCTAAAAATCTTAATCCATTTGCTACTCAAAACTTCAATCCCTAAATCAAACTTCTTATACATACAAATGTAGATAGGTCTGTACTGGTTCGATCTAATATTCACATTTTTAGGAATGTGTTTGAATCTGAAAAATCAATACATTTCTCAAAATATCCTAAAGTAATTTCAAATTCTGTCAATTTTTCCTCAAGCCTAACTTTTATATTTGACGGTACTTATTCAGAAAAAAATTTAAGAATATAAGAACCAAAGAATTTATTTTCTAGTCTACTTTTCAACTATTTTCAAATTATCCATTATTTTGTAAAGTTCAACAGATGTGGTAGTATTACCTTGCAGTAGTAAAACTTTTTTTAAGAATAAAAGAACCAAAGAATTTATCTTCTAATCTACTTTTGAACTGTTTGTAAATTATCCATTATTTTTTAAAGTTCAACAGATGTGATAGTATTATCTTGCAGTAGTAAAGAAGCTTTTACAAAAAGTTTATAAATGTGATAATAAACCAAAGAATAATTATTACACCATTATATCCATTACCACTTATACTGTCATTGATGTCATCATTTTGCATAAGCTTTCTAATAGAGCTTGGTTAATCAGTACCTAACAACAAAAAGTAGGAAATTATGCATGCGATGAACTCATCAGTCTATCAACAGCTGATCCCAAAGTTAATCATCATGTGACTACATGCTGCATTAGTTCATGCCAATAAAAATGATGAAAGGAAATCACATCTTTCAATTGTATTCTACAAACAGTTGAGCTAGAAAAATATGAGTATACTTTCATAAAAAAGACTTAATATATAATTTGTGTATGAACAAAAGGATGAAACTTTACAAATTGGATTGTAATGAGTCATTGTATGCATTTAGAAATAGCTTCTGCACTCTCGTGAGATTCCTCCATATAATAAATTAGTTTTTATATGTATACCACTTTTGCTATCTAATGAAAAATACTGTACACATATTGGACAGAATTTTTTTTCTCCATTATTTGGCATTTCTGTACATATTTGGAAAAAATGTCAAAAATATGTTCCTATCTACTCTTAGAGAACTTCAAGTGTCCTAATGTGCAAAAACAGGTTCAGATGGGATGCACAACTTTCAAGATTCTCTGAATGAAACGAGAGCTACAAAAGAGTTCACCTGTTTCTCAGACTGCAATGAAATGCCTTCTTCACTTCTTTGAAGAATTGCCAAAGCAGCCCTGTCATTATTGCCAAAAGACTACAAACAGATCATACCTGGACCAAACTGTAGCTCCGTCACTCAACTCTGCAGCATTTATATTAACAGGTGTTCTGAAAACAAAGAAAAGATTCTCACCAGAGGATCATTTGATGAAATTATGCAAAGAAGAATTTTGCTATCCATTTGATGAAATTATGCAAAAGAAGAACTTTGCCATCCTTAAACCCAAGAAGGATAAATGTGATGTGTACACTCAGTTTGAGACAGGGAACCTGGATGAGGAGCAGTATAAGAACCACTCAGAAAGAACAGAGAAAAGGAAAAAGATTGTGTCCTCGCTAAAGATTTACTAGCAGTGAAAGTGTGTCCTTGTCTTATAGTTAGTGCAATTTATTACAAGAAAATTGTGCTGTCATAACTTTACGGTGTGAATGTGACATCAAAGCATGTTATGTGCTACAAGTTCAGTGAAGTGGAAGCTGATCTGAACACAGTGGCCATTGCATTGCTCAGTTTGGTAGCACCAAGAATGGTTACAATAGAACAGATCTTTTTAGATAAGGGGCACAGCCATTTGGAATACAATTCTGTACGATGTTTACGGAATTTGGGAATCCACACAGTGAAACTTTTGTTAATCTTATTTTGATTTAAAGTAAAACACTAAAAATCATGTCGTCACATTAAAACTCTCTTTAAGTTTCACAAACACACTTATAAAAGTAATTTTGGTACATGTTTCGTGAGGTACATGTCGTACGAGTCGTCGTTTTGGTTGACAATGTGAGGAATGTACCTCACGAAACATGTACCAAAATTACTTTTATAAGTGTGTTTGTGAAACTTAAAGAGAGTTTTAATGTGACGACATGATTTTTAGTGTTTTACTTTAAATCAAAATAACAATTCTGTACATTCATCCATCGAGAGGAAACTTAAAGGAACAGAGATCTATCTACAAAATGCTTATTTAGCTGCCTCCAAAGAAGGTAGGAAACATCCTTTACCATATGAAGAGTTTTACAAATTTAACAACTACTCCTCCCTCAAAGTATGTGCACACTTAATCCAGCTTTCGAACAGGAAATAATAATGCTACTGATATTAAGGCTCTGAAATATAAGCCAAATGCCGAAATCTATTACAAACTTAGCTTTGATGAAGAATGGAACATCATTCTGCAAAGAAAAATGTTCCACAATCAGAGACTGCCTAGCCTCAACTGAATCTCCAAAAAAGAAAATTAAGCTCAAAAAATGGGACAGAACTCCAAAGTCTTAAATGCATCATACCATCTCATTGTCACAGATATTACAGCAACCTACAAAATAAAACATGATAATTATAATTAAACTAAAGAGAAAGTTTTGTATTCCAGTATTCATTTTTATGTTATGTGTTTGTATTAAAATACTAATTTACTTTTTGTAATTCCTTTGCAAAAGAATTTCATTTGTAAAGTCCTGCTTATTTGTTCTCAAGAATCTTTAAAGTTTAAAAAGCTGCTTTTTTTCTCTTTATAACAAAGTCCAATATAGAATTTAACATTTTGTTAAGCCTTGTAAGCCACACAAAATTGATATTTATATAATGCCAACTACTTGTATGCCACTACATATTAAAATAAATAACCATTATAAATAAATGTATTATATATAATGAATAACTAAAATTAACTTAACCTTCCCTGCAATTATCCTTTCTTTCAGTGCTGTTACTGCCTCATTCATTTACTTTGGATGGGTAACAATAGCGGTAATTGGTGTCTTATTTTTCTCAGAGCCTTTGCTAATATCATGATTGAGATTCTCTTTCTGACTGCACCAATAATATTTTAGCTTCAGCCAGTAGAAGTCTGGGATTAAACAGTAGAAAAACTGTAGAAAACAAAAATTCCAGCTTTAAGAGTCACGCGGAGCAACTGTAAGATAGCAAGAAACAATCACCGAGGAAGAAGAAAACATCATCCCTGAGATAAGAACCACCAATCAAGCTATCAGTCACAAATATCTAATCATTTGAAATCTTCTCCTCCATAATTAATAATTATTCACCCATGGCTGCAATTTTCACAATTTAGCATTAAAATAGTCTGCAAAATTTCAAGTAAAACATAATTGCATGCCACTGCATAGGTGTAAAATTGGAATTTAGTTGTTAGAAACAAAATTGCATACTTTTTCCCCAATGTTGGAAGATATCTGTCAATTATTTCATGCAACAGTTGTTTGTTTCGTAACCAAAAGATATAAAACAAAAAATTCATTAAATAAATTACATATTGAAGAAATGGAGAACTGTTTTTCTTAACTTACTGACATGCACCTGATTTATGGGGAAGCAAGAAGTTGTGCTGTAAGAGCTGCTAGATCTACAAAGAAATATTTCCTAATAGAAATCATCCACATGTTACTACATTTCAATTTTCTACTCAGTATTCGCATAACGAGAATGCTTTTAGATAAAAGTAAAAGGCAGTAGTATGCATGAAACTTTAAAACCTAACATGTAAGTGAAGCTTTTGACTCTGGTTTCCCTATCTCAAATTGCTTGTTTATATCACTCTTTTTAGAGTACAACATTTTAAATATTGTTCGTAACATCCTGTATATTATGAAAAATGTTACAAAAGCTTCCTCTGATATTTCCCTAATTTCAAGTTTCATCGTTTCAAAAGCTTTCTTTTTTTTTTCTTTTCTTTTTTTTTTTTTTCTCCCTCCATTTAAAGATTCTTAACTGATCTAGGTGCTTATACAAACTGTGGGTATAATTGCCAATATAATATGCAATTGTGTGATATATATAAGTATATCACACAATCTTCTTCTTACTTTTTCGCAAATATTTTAGATGAAAAAGAATGGCAGACATAATAATATGTCAGCAATGTCCACCCTGCTTGGTTTTACATATTATAGCTTGTTTCCATGATAATAGCCTATAAATTTCCAATTCTTTTTAGATTGCAGTAGGAACATGATTCACTGGTGCATGTATTTTATTAGCATCTGCAATGTTTATACATGATTTTATAATTGTTATAATAGTTTTATAATTTTATATAATTCATAAGTTTTTATATTTATGAGTAGTAATAATTATAGTAACTTCAGAACAGAGAAAGTAATCAAAAGGTACAATACAGGGTGTCCCATTTACTGTGCTCAACGAAAATACATTTTTTCTGATGTGTCAAATGAAAAATTGTTTCAAATATAAATTTTTTTAACATCATGGAAGAGTTCTTACTGAGGGCATACTTTTGTGCATACACAATAATGTAGGAGATACAGAATAAAACTTCATTTTTTAAATGACAACATATCATTTTATTCAAGAATACATTTATCTCCTTCAAAGGCTATTCAAAAATTTATCGCACTGTACAATTTTTGTCAAGAAAACAATAGATGTGCAAACAGTAAGGAGTGTACAGTTATTGAAGAAACTGAACTTTTTAATGCCTTGGTTATAGAAATTATGTATCCAATGTAGTTATGTACTTTGTAGAGTTAAATGATTTAGTTAAACAAATGCACTCTAGTGCTATTAAATAAAAAAAATCATGCATTTATCATTTTCACATCTATTGTTTTATTGTTTGACTAAAATGGTACAGTACTATAGATTTCTGAATAGCTCTTGGAGAGGATAAATATATTCTGGAATAAAATGAACATGATGCCATTTACAAAAATGAAGTTCTACCCCATACCTCCTATATTGATGGAGATACAAAAAAACACCCTCAGCAACAACACCCTCATGGTGTTTTATTTGAAACAATTTTTCATTTGACGTATCGGAAAAAAAATTTATTTTGGGTGAGCAAGATAAATGATACATCTGGTATATAGTGCTAAAATAATTTAAATTAAGATGCTACATATTAAGGATATACAAAATCAGTCATCTCATAAATAAAGAGTTTTGCATTTTGCTTTGATTAAAAAGCTGTAATAAATAAAGATGTGGACCAAGTATTTGAAATTATCAGAATATTTCTTGAATGCATATTCAAGAAACTGCTGTTTATAGAATATGCATAATAATTTGAATAATATGGTAAAATTTGAAATATTAAAAATTAACAAAACCCAACCTATATATCTTTTTCCTCAGGAATGAGTTGTTAGAATTATAGCAATACGTGTCAGCTCCCTGAAGCATTTATAAGGAATATATGTAATTTAATTTCTTAACATTTTAAATTTTGAATCATTTCAACAATTCTTATTGTTGAATTAATTAATATAATAACTAATAACTTTAAGACATTTCAAGATAAATGCTAAACGCTTTATACTGTTATTAGTAAATTATCAGTTTTGGTGCTAACTCTGGGAAGTTCAAAGAATACTTTCTAGTCAGACCTTATACTTTTAACATTAAAACTATTCAAGAACTCAATAGATTAATATTTTAATTCAGAATATATAAAGTTATACTTTCCAGGGAACATTAAAAAAATTTAAAAACAAAATTAATCGAGTGAACAAGAAAATTAAGGGAACTGTTGAATAAATGAGCACAATAAGCCTTATAGGAATTTATAGTAAAAAGTGTGAAATTAAATAGACAATTTTTCCTGATGATCTGCAGATAATGTGACACTGTAATTATTTTCCACTCCTATGAAATTATAATGACAGAGAATTTCTGCTGCACATTCAAATGATCATATTGTTGATTATTGAAAGTAACAATTCTTAAAGATTCAACTTTAAACATATAACAAATTCATCCATAATTTTTTAAGATTTACTAAGAGTTAGGGAAAAAATGAAAAGGTTAACCCCCCCTCTTCCCCACATTGATATTATATGGTAGAAAAAATTGAGTCTTGTCTTTCATATTAAGTTGATAACAATAATGTTAATGATCATGGGAAACATTAGTCATGTGAATTTCAATACTAAATGTGATCAATTAGTAATACAAAATGCCATATTATCACTCATCTGAGAACTGGACATACCAAGCTCACTCATTCCTGACTTATTAAAGAACCACCTCCAAAATATGTATATTGTGATTTTCCAATTTATATCTAACACTTCTACCGGTCTTGTGCCCTCTGCTTATTAGATGGAGAAAATAAGTCACCATCCATTGCCTTCATTCTGTATTTGATGACATCTACAATTCAAGCAGATTCTTCAGTTCCTAAAGAATAATATCATTAATCAGTTATAATTTAATGTCACTGTTTTTTACACATTCAGTACCATCTTCTCAGCAGGGAATTTAAATGCCTGTACCAGCTATGTTAATGCCACTCCCACCCTCTATACACCACTTCATAAAAATTAACATGTAAAAAAAATGAAATTTTATACATACTTCTCATAACCTTTGAGTGTGTGATATCTGGTGTCATAGGTTCCTGGATGAAGGAGGCTTTTCACATTATCATAATGTTTAACTCCTAGTTTTATTTTTCATGCACACTATGCACTTACCACAAGAGATAGTTTTATTTTTGAGTGGGGGAAATTTCTTCATCTGTAAGAAACTTCTTTGTTTGATAAGCAATGGCTATAAACCTGCAATACAAGCACTATACAGAAATGCTGACATGCATTACAATCTCAAGTACTGGAAAATGGTGCGAGGCAAAGTTAAGATATTTATTCTATGAACACTGGGGATAAACTGAACACCCTGTTATGTGATAAATATTTATATGAAAGGAGAATGACAATGCTACTCCCATCTTTAAGAAGTAACCTAACCAAATCCCATTAATGCTCAGGAGCAGAGTATAAACAGAATTACTTCAAATGTGGCATTAAATGTCACATGTCATCCACGGTCCATAGTATAAGGGGGGATTTAAATGTTGTTTGTACTGAACGTGTTAATACATTTTATATTATGGTTAGGTAACACTAAGACCAAGCAGTCAGGCTACTTATATAAAGTATTTTAAAAATGCAAAATAAATTCTGGAAATCACAATAAGAAATTAAGCATTATCACTTACAAACTGTGAATAAAAACACTACTTCAGAGGCATTTTCAATTCCCAGTCTATAGGTATTTTGAAACGTGGAATTAATTAAACCAAAAGATGAAAAAGTTCTTTCGACACTAACTAAATGTGCTTGAGTGGTCCAAAATTGTTTATTAATGGCAAATACATTGGAACCAATTTTTTCAGTTGCACTATTTTGACTCTTTCACCATCTATAAATTGAAAC
The DNA here is from genome assembly GCA_030762175.1 of Metallyticus violacea. Classification (NCBI taxonomy): domain Eukaryota; kingdom Metazoa; phylum Arthropoda; class Insecta; order Mantodea; family Metallyticidae; genus Metallyticus; species Metallyticus violacea. The sequence continues at coordinate 103,148,417 of CM060832.1, forward strand.
TTTTGACACCACAGATTCATTGAAAAGTGTTTCTTGAAATGATGTGGCTTGTACTGGGAAATTCACTATCAATGAGAGTAGAAAATTAAACTTATATTTTGAGCTTTCAAATTCAAGTCCCAATTTCTTCATGTCCTTATTTAGTTGTAGCAGTTCAGTGTTATTAATTTGCTTTGTACCAAGCATGTAAGCAAGAAAATAAGCTAGGTTACTAACCATGTTATGTCTATTTACAGATTTCTTCTTAATATTTTTCATCTCATGTCACATCAATTATGTGCCTGAGCAACAGCACTATGTTTTATCAAGAGTCTCAGTGACGGGCTTTAAAATCGAAATCATATCTTGGACATTTCTCTCAAGCATAATATTAGCAACTTTTTCTTGCACATTATTATCAGTTTTCCTTTGTTCCTATTATCTTTACATATTTTAGAAGTGTAGACCAATCTCTTATGCAAGCATCCAGACCATCTACTAAACTATTTCAATGGGTTTCATTTTGGAGAATTTGATTGCTTGTAGAGAGCATTTGCAAAATGTTTGATTCGAAAATATTTAACAAAACCGAGAGCATGTTCCTTAGTTTTGGAAATGACAATCATTAATGAAAATATTCAAAAGATCTACCAAACGGCCTTAGGTTATCACATTCATGTCTTCTGTTTTCCAGCAAGTGATGCAGAATCATTAGATGCACAAAACTCTTAAATTCTTCTGCACATTTTTTGATTCTTTTAGATGCACTCTCTGCCAAGTATTCTGATGAATGTGGATTTCCTGATGTGTCTATAGTATTTACCAAGTAATATCTCCTGTTACTGTTAAGCACAGTACTGGTTCATTATGAACATTTGAACATCCATCGATTCATATACAAACAAATTTATTGTTTAACATATAGGAGCACTAGCTTTTTTCTTCCTTGTAAACAGTGTCCATTAAAGAACCTCCAATTTCTTTTTTATTTGGGAGATTATAATTGAGGCATGGTTGTTGCATTGACTGGAGAAATTGAGAGTGTTCCAAGCTATGAAATGCAATATTTGTAGCATATACATACCGAGCGGCTTGTTAATTTAATGAATGTTTCTCTTCAAAAATGATTTTCACATCAAACATAATCAACAAAGATGAAATTGAGTCACTTTCTTTTCTTTCTTGAAAGGAGCTCTGGTAATATTCCAATGCTTGCTGATATGCTGTTTCTAAGTCAGACAGTGTCTGGAAGAAGAGAGGAAAAAAAAAAAAAAAACCAAATATATATATATATATATATATGTTTATATATCTCCTAGGCTAATATGTGGGCTATTTTTTTCAACTTCAGATGGTGCCACCAGGTGACAGGTGAAACCTTAGAAACCAAGGCTTCACGCAGAGTAATTGGCATCCCCCTCTATCAATAATTCATATGTTGAAGCTTGACTATGGCCATGTAAAGATGTCTGCTGCTACAATCGACTCTCCCACCAAGTGTGAGTTGTGCAGTGTTATTTGATTTCTACAGGCAGTGGGATATGTTTTAGCAGAAATTCACCACAGAATGAGTCATGTGCCAAAACATTATGAGTGACTGCATGTTGCGAGATATTTAGAAATGGCCAAACTAACATTAATGATGAAGGTAGTCAGGATGATAGTCTTTGTCAGAAGATGAACTCCTGTAGCAAATGGATCAACTGGCTTGTGAGAGGCATTGGTTCACCATTTCTGAACTGTCCAAAGACAGGAATTACAAGATCAATTCTGCACAACATTGTTACAGACCATCTTGGATACCATAAAATTTGTGCACACATGGAGTGGCAAATGGCATCAGCCTTAAAGTTTCTGTTGTGTTACAAGGACAACGGAAAATAGTTTTTGACAAAAATTGTGACAGGTGATGAAACATGGAATTGTTTTGACAATGAAGAAACCAAACAGCAGGCACAACAGTGGATGCACACCAATTTCCCAAACAAGCCCAAAAAGTTTAAATACATATTCAGCAACAAGAAGCTGAAGGCTACAGTGTTTTGGGACCAGCAAGGTGGTTGACTTTATGGAGCTAGGGATCACAATCAATGGAATGCATATTGCGGGACAGTGAAAACTGTGAAGGGCTATACATAATAAAAAAGTGGCATGCTGTCTTTAGGTATTGTTTTACTTCATGACAATGCCCAACCTGAGAACTTCTTGCAAGATTCAAGTGGGTATGTTTGATCACCCTCCCTTAGCGCCAAGTGACCTCCATCTTTTCCCAGTATAAAGAATGGTTGGGAGGACAGCACTTCCACTCCAATAAGGACCTTCCAGACACTGTAGATCCTGTTCAACAAACAGGTGGCAACAGTTTTTTACGGAAGATACCAGAAAGCTGGTGAACTTATACAAGTGTCTCAATCTTCTTGATAATTAAGTTGTAAGTATAGTTTAGAGATATATTTAACTTTTATCAATAAAACCATTTTGCTATTCACTTTGGTTTTGATTCATGCTCCATTGGAGTTGAAAACAAAAAACAAACAAAAAATGCATTATATTTAAAAGTTGAAAGCAAAATGCTTTTAAAATTATTTTTTTAAAATTTATTGACAAAAACTCATAAGTCTGTTGCTTGAATTTGAGTAGAAGACTCAAAATTTTACTGTTAAGTTGGATGTAATAAAAATAAAATAAATTACCACTAAATTTTAAAGCACCTTTTCAGAGAGCTGGTATTTTTCCGTTAAAAGCTAAAACTTCAATGATACAAATTAAGCAAAAGTAAAATTATTGAAGATTTAAAGAAGTATGAACATAAGATTTATTGTGAGAAAACATAATAAGGAACTATTAGTGCTAAAATAACAGATCAAAGTTACAACATATTACATCATCATCATCATCATCATCATCATCATCACTGTTGTCTTTGCATTTTTCTTTATGATTCTTCATTCTGAGTACTTGGTCTTCTAACTCATACTCACATTTCTTGCTCTTGGCTATACACCCTTTTCTGCTCTTATGCTGTATCTCATCAAAAGAGAGCTGGACTAAATCTTTTTTCCTTCCATTCATCTTACTGAATTGGTTCAGTCAAACCAATTCAAATGAAGACCACAATAAGGATGTTGAATAATACAAGTGATACCTGGCTTGGATACTGTTCTAACACCAGACAAGCACCACACAGTAAATGTTTAAATAAACAGTCAGTTTATAATAGAATAATAGAATTGAAAAGAAGTAAAAATAACATAAAATAAAAAAATCAGACTGTTTTTTAATCATTTGGTTTAAGTCAGTCAACCCTGGTTGGCATGACTGAATTTTCAAACTACATCTAAGGTAAAAGGACTTTAATGCATTACTTTGTTAACCTCAGAAGATTGAATATGTTTCATAATGGTGACTGAAAACCATGTTTGTTTTTTTTTAATGCATTTGTTAAGTAAAGTTGTTTAGATAAAAAATGATTGCAAAGTGCAACTCATTTACATTAAAGGAAAATTTGTGGAGATACTTATTTCATTTTCAAATGACATGCTGTTTGGCATATTGTGATTTTGAAATAAGAGCAGTTAATTCATCCTTATTCTTTTTGCTCAGACACTTGCTGCACAAGTATCTGAGGTAGGGTTGCCAGCTTTTCAGACTGCTAGCTAATAAGGGGCAACATTGCATTGATGATCAAGGTATTAATTTTGTGAAAGAAATGACTCTGGCTGTTTTGTGCCCTTAAACTACAATCATCATCATTTTATGAAAGAAAAATGCAAATAATTTCAGAGGATCTCATATATATAACATGCCATATTATTATCAAAGTTTTTGTAAATGCAATATCTACAAGTATCTCATATAATATACTAAATTACTAATTGGTAGTTTATTTTATTGAAATTGTTACTTGGGATGTATTTAAACAGAATTTGAGTGTTTTTGTGCCAGTATTGAAATTTAAATTACACAATAAAATTACTGGTCTAATCAGTGAAGAATATACATTTTATGAAATGAATTGCATCATACATTTACAAAGCATTTGTGATTATTTATACTTATATTTTGTTTATTTTGAGCATTAGTTAGCAAAGTTAATTATGTCTTAGTTACTTCAAAAAATGTATGATAACTTTGATTAAAATTTAAGGTAACTTTCACCTCATCTTTCTTGATATCTGTAGAACATCTATTCCTTTCATCCCACCATTTATTTTTCATAATTGAAAATACCCATTCCAATTTCCATTCAAACCTGGAATAGATATACAAAAGGATATCAACATTAACAGGTGTGAGACCTCATTACAAAAATTTACCCATTTTGTATTCACACTTTCATTGTGTTCAGCTGTTCTCATTTAAATTAAACTTTCCTTAGTTTTCGAATATTCCTCATACAAACAGTCAATGTTTAAATCTGGACAAACATCTGAGAATTTCAAAGAATCTACATTCTGTTCAAAATTTTAAAATCTAACAAAATTTAAATCTAGTGGACTTTGATATTTGAAAACATTGTATTTATTGCAGTCATATCATTTTTCCAAGTAAGTCACAGTACAAATGTAAAAATCCAAAATATTTTGCAAAATGTTATCCTGATCTTTAGGAAGCAATTATTTCAAATGTAATTTTATCTCCCCTCCACATCCCCAAAATATATTATCAACCCTATTATTTAGTTTTCTCTTTAGTTGTACCATAGCTTCTTATGTTTCATTTATGCCAACATTACTTTTTTCAATAATCGAAAGTATGATTAAATATCTTATAATATCACATGAGAATGACAGATACATTTTTCAGCACTACTTCCTAGTCAATATTCTCATTCTGTAAAAACTGTTTTAAGGGGCAATCTGAAGTACATAATAAACTACATATTGCATCAAAGAATTGTAATAGACTTATCAGCAGCTCTCCTAAAGATAGCCATCTACTAGGAATGTGCCTTCATAGTTCAGAATATTTAGTTTCTGCAAATTTAAAAAAATAAATTAATTCTGCCCTCCTTTTGGCCTAATAAAATAAAGAGTAACTTTTTAAGATAACATTTTCAATGTATATATAAAAACAACACATGAATGTTTACATGCATTGTCTATAACGCGTGCACTACAATTTGCTTTTACTATGCCTTTTTGTTCATCTTGCAAACATTTATCAATATTTTCTCTTTTACAAAATTCACATTTGTGTTGTCAGCAGAATAGGTTAAAAATATTTCTAAAGACAGTTCAAACCAATTTATTCATTTCTTCAGATTTTAAAAAAATGCTGGATGCTAACTTGTCACTTTCTTCTAAAATATCAAGGACCTACGAAACAAATAAATAGCTATGTGAAGAGAGGATGCTTTGTGTTAGTAGATACTTAATTTGCAGTGTTACGCTCATCTAGTGTCTTTTTAAATGGAAATAAATATAATCTTTTAATTTTATTTATTATGCAAAGAGTTTAACTCTCTTACTGACTTATGAACTGCATGTGCAGAATTAAACTTTGATCTGAATTTGTTTTAATTTCTATTCATTAACATTTATATAAATTACATTAAAGCACTTAAAAATATCAGTAATAATGAAAATTTGCTGGCTAAAATTTAGAGACAGGGTTATACAACTCAAAAAAATTAAATTACATTTGAAAAAGTCAAACTGTAAGAAAAAAAAAGTTTATATAGAATATAACAAAATTAGCTATAGTTAAATAAATTATGTTTATTTACCGCCACGGGTGGCCAAGGTCGTTAAGGCGCGAACTCGTGATCGGGAGGTCTGGAGTTCGATTCCCACAAGGACCGTCCTCCCTGACTGAGGTTTTTTCCAGGTTTCCCTCAATCCTCATAAATGTCAAATGCTGAGGAGGTACCCTAAACTTAGGTCTTGAGCGTTTCCTTTCTTAAAAAATCCTTTTCAAATTCATCATTGCATCTCGTGGTTCCACCGCATGTAGTGACTCAGTAGTTAAAAGGGCGTTAAACACTATTAAAAAAATATATATGTTTATTTGACCAAATCTGAAAAAAGGAGGATTCAATTCCTCATATGTCCGTGTAAGTACCGAAAGATACGTTTATCGCTTATACTGAAAAATCATTGATTTTGACCTGCAACACTATCATCCCTAGGTACTGATAAGTGAATTCGTTAAATATTATAATACAAATTGCATAATTTTAAAACTATCTGCAATATGTATTTATGATTCAGGGCCATTAAAGAGGCAATTTTCAAAAAGGAACTCTTCCAGTTTGTTTTTGAGGATTGCCTGTTTAATGCTATTATATGCTAGCCACTGATTGCGCAATGTAACCTTACAACTCTTATAATGAAGCATTTTCATCTGATAAGTATTTTTGTAGAATGTAATAGTACAATTTTCACAACGAATATCGAGTGACAACATCGTAGAAAATCCGTCCTTTTTATCCGTGTCAGAAGAAAATTTAACTAAAAGACCAATTCATTCACGATTCTTACAAGTCAAGAAAAAATGTACCACAAATGTTTCAATTTTAATGTTAGAAGAGGATTTTTAACTAGGTAGTTGAAAATGTTAATTATTTTATACCTACCAGCAAGAGTTGTGGACTTTGGATTTTACATAATTATTAAATTATTAATGAGATATTCACAATTGTTATATTACAAAATTATTTTCATTAATCATAATATTTCATTCACGAGATCGGGAAGTTCTTTAAGTTTAATGTCTGAGTCTTCAGAGAATAATTTGCGCAGTGGAGGTTCTCTCAAACTCAAGGGAAGCGTCGTGTAGCTGATGCCCTCAACTCACACATTGAATTTTTCTTTGTTACAATTTCAAGAACCCAGTGGCCATTACATGCTGTAAATAATAACACATTAAAATGTCTAATGATGATATAAGTCAAATTTAAAACCAATACCCTTTTAGAACTTCCTTGTTCCCCAAAAATAGTGAGAATGTCCTTTATGGACACACATTCAATAAACTAATAAAATGAGATAACAAGAAAAGAAAAGAACGGGTGAGTGAAGCCTGGATAAACGAAAATAGAACCAAGTTTATAAACCAAAATATGCGGAAGAGAGATGTACACACACACACACACACACACACACACACACACACACACACACACACACACACACAGAGCTAGAGTAATTGTAAGATAACAAACATAAAATCCAGATAAATGAATAAAATTAAGGTGACTGAGAATACAAGAAAGGGGAAGAAAATCGTGTTAAAATAAAATATTAATAAAAAGAGTATAAAATCAAGAGACAAACGAATTAAAAAATAGACAAATGACAAATGGGTACTACATATAGCGAATGTAGTCAGAAAAATGTTAAATATGGAAAAGATATAAGATGAATAAAGAGCTGAAAATTATAGCTCATACATTCTGAGATATACAAAAAGTAATATCTAAATAAATTAACAAGTTGAAGCTCGTTGGAGGTTTATGCGCACGCGCACAGCAACTGAGAGAGAATTTTATCACTTTCTGGTAGAGCTTAAATGTTCATTAGACAACATGTAAATAGCGGACTCGCCTAATTTAGTTATATGTAAAGTTCATACCTCCCTCTTTCAAAACGGCAAAGTTATTGACGGCAGCCCCGTTTTAGTCCATGCAGCTTCAGTAAATTCACCTCCAATCAACGAAAAGGAAAAGCAGAAAAGCTTATTACTTATGTCACATCCGCAAATCAATCCATTTATTAATAAACTTCAGCGTCGAACTTTCTCACATTTTTATCACTACATTTTCTCGAATGCGTTATATTTAAAACAGAAATAGGTTTCCCCGAGCTTTGATTTCCGATTTACTTTTTAACGTCAGCCAAGAAAAAGGTAAATTCCGTAAAATATCAAACGAACTCATGCTGCTTTCTATAAACTGACAATAAGAACAAACAACTTCTTTAGAACAGCATTTTTCATTATTGCAGTCAACGGTATTGCAGTGTATGCATTTTCCGCTTTCATGCAGCAAACCATCGGATAATTATTCTTTCTTTCTTTCTTTCTTTCTTTCTTTCTTTCTTTCTTTCTTTCTTTCTTTCTTTCTTTCTTTCTTTCTTCTACAAATGCGACACAATGGAGTTAAATGCCTATTATCCTACAGGGAGCAAGACAAAACGATGAAACTTGATGCACAACTGAGAAACGGTTTCCACTCAGTTCTTTTCGCTTGAGAAAAGTACACTTAACTTACTTCAAGATTTTTAAATCCTATAACGTGTATGACTTATTTTAAATGCAAATATTCAAGTTAATACAATAATAAACGAACATCTAAAAAAGTGGTCAATTTTTGGGAGTGTGCTGTTGCCCCTTAGCAGCAACCGCCTCTGCTGACGACGGAACCTTAGCAAAGGTAACAGTGCAGCTTGAATAAGATATTACAGGCAAGGATATACAAAATAAATGTACTTAAAAAAGAAGCAAGAGAAATCAAAGAGGCCAACATGCAAAACTGAAAAAATAATAAAAAGGGACGGTATGACATGATCATTGTATATGTTTAGGGGGTGGTTTGACACAAAGCACATGTTTGAAAAGGGACGGTTAGAATATCGGTACGGTAAATCGATATCTTGAGTCTCGACCTTATTTCGATATTTCCTGTTTCCAATTTCGGTATGAATTAGCTAAGATAAAAAATACAAACACGAGGGACATGGGGGGGGGGGTAAAAAAGAGCAAACATAGCTTTAATATGCTGATTTTTTCAGTACTTAATTGCAAAAAATGCCGTAAATCTATTTTAAAATGCTTATATTTAACAAAAGTGTATAAAATATATTTAGAAAATATCATAATTAAGACCAAACTAGGGGTTTGAATACACAATTTAACTCTGTTTTTTACACTTAGTTGTTTTTAGTGCCTATAGAAATTCAAGGTATGAAGAGCAAAGACCGCGAAAGGAGGATTTTAAAGTAAGAAATACTAATTTTAACTATTTCACCATTACAGTCAAGAAAAAGTGAAAGTCTGTAAAAAGTCCTTATTTACCGCACGGCATAACAGAGATTCGTAAGGCGTGCCTATTGCCAGTTCAAGATAAAGTCCTCGAGATCTTGAGGGAAGCATGTCAAAGGTAATGCTGTACCAGGAGAGATTTGTCAAAAGATTAACAACCATATTAATTCTTTTCCAAAGAAGACCACACATTATTCTGGAAGGGAGTTACATTATTTCGACGTCCGACTGGATGTAAAATCCAGGAATCAGTTATTTGTAAAGCAGTATCCTGACTTAAACATCGAGAACAAGCTTTATTTAAAAAAAAAAAAAAAAAAAAAAAAGAGTTCAACCTAAGATTCGGCAGGCACAAGTCGACACTTACAGCACGTGTGAAAAGCTTTCAGTCAAAATACGCAGTCCACGTCTTGTGCAGTAAGAGAATTAATGCTTCATAGCAGAAAGGGGGAAAAAAAAAAAAGATTACAATAATATCAACGAAATTTAGAAACACAATGAGGAGAATGTCTGTGGAGCAACTTTTGACTGCATGCAACATTTGCCTTTTCCAAATATTATCCTATTCAGGACGTTTTCTATTTGAGACAAGTGTGGGTCAAAGTTTTAGCATTCATAAAAACTAAGCACTCACATTTTTAAGTATACCATGAAGGTGAAGCCAAGAAAGGGGGTAATGAGATTTGCTCATTTCTATACCATTATATTCAGAAACACACCCCAGCATATGTGAATGAGCTTCACCTGTTTTCTGACGCGTCCGCCGGTCAAAATAAGAACTATATAATAATTCGCTTTTGTTTAACACTTCCATCAACTGGGAGATTTAAGAACATAAAATATTAATTCCCCTTAAGAGGACACAGTTTCCTCCCAAATGTTAAACTTCTGAGACGTCACGATAGGATGTATGTACCTGAAGAGTATGCCAAGAGTATTAAAAAAGCACCAACCAATCAGTGGAAACTATGGATGATGTCCAATATTATAATCCAAACATTGGTTGCCTGCATATTTTAAGAAGTCTTGGCTCTCCGAATCAAGTATAGGAGAAATTCCTAAGGGACATAAAACTTGTTTTTCCCTTAGAAATTGATGACTTTTGAATATGACGCACATTGCCCTGGGAGTGTGAGAATACAGCAGTTCTTCGACGGTTTAGTCACAGAAGCAATCCATCTCCTTCACAGCTTCAACAAGTAACCTGTGCTTCCCATTCAGCTAGCTTATCGTGAAAAAGAGCGCATATCAATGACAAGAAATTAGAAGATATAGTGAAAATGATTAAGTATATTCCGCCTGAGTATCTGTAATTTTACGAGCAATTACAAGAATGGCCAGGAGAAGGAAGAAAAGATGAAGATCATGATCAGGTAACGTGGTTTATTGTGCTATGCTTTCAATATGGTTGATCAAAATGTGCATAAAGTACTAAAACTTCTATGTAATTCTGTATTCCGATGTTTTTCAAGCCATAACTTTCATTTATTTGTCATGAATAGTCGTTCATTGAAAAAAGGGTATGAGTAAGCAAGTTTAAAATCTACATGATCCTTTATATCTCAATAAGCATGGACATTTAAATGAGAACAAATAAGCAGATGGTTTATACTGTGCGAGGTTTTATCTTTGTGTAAAATTTTACTTTCGTGACTCATGACCTTGTTGAAATGACCAATTCAATTATAAAGACAAAAAGCATCTAAATTGACACAGGTGGTCGTTAAGGTATGGAGGTCTGGAGTTCGATTTCCGACAGGACTGCCCTCCCTGACTGGGATATTTTCCATGTTTTCCTCAGTGTTCCTAAATTGCAAATGCCAAGGAATACCTAAACTAGGAGCTGGAGCGCTTTCTTCCTTAAAAAAAATCTCTCCATTTATCATTTCATTTCACATATCCTCAGAGTTCACGCCTGTAGTGGCTCATTAATAAAAACTGGCGTTAAACACTATTCCTCTCTCCCAAAAAGCCAAAAGATTAAAGCTTAAACACAAAACTTACAAAATAAATGTCAGAAAGGAACAGAATAGGCAAAGATAAACTAGACAAATGTACAAATTTAAATTCTAGATATTAATAAATAAAAAATTATTTAGGAAGATGACAGCAGGCAAACATAGCTTGTATGACACAGACAAACATAAACTCAGCTTTCCTCTGGACTGGCGGGTTCAAACCCGTGTGAAAATCTTCAGAGCATGTCTTCTGGGAGGTGCTTAACAGGTGTCGTAGATTTACTGTATGTTAAAGAACTTCATACCAGCAAGGAGGGCCCGTGTACAAAATTGCCGGCCATTTGCACATCTAGGTAAAACCTTAGCTAGCACTTGAAGTGTTGAGTTGACCACCCATTTTTCTGACATCTGCAGGTGCTTAAGTGTAGTTAAAATTCGAATTGATCACATGGCTCTTCAGGACCCGCAAAGGCCTTAGGCCCAATCCTTTTAATTCGATATTACCATTCACTAAGACAAAAAGGCACAAGTATAAAAAATTAATAAATTGGGGAAAATTAACGATAAATAGGCAAGGAGAGACTATATTAATTGGAAAAGGAAAATTAAGCAAACAAACGAGCAAACTAATATATAAAATATGCGACCAAGAAAGGGCAGAAATAAGTATGAGTAATCTAAAGCAAATCGAGATATAAATTTAAAAAATAATAAAGGAAATAAGACAGGTGTATACAGCCTGTATAAGTGAAGAGACAAAAGCATACACAAAAATAAATAATGAAAATAAAGCGAAAAGTTAATCCATAAAGAATCCAGACGACGCTTTGAGATCTATATCGCTGCTTACTCATTTTTGAGAACCAAAATTAAAATATCTGTGTCCATCATGGTAGCACTATAAAGACGTACACAATAACTATATAATTAAAATTATACGGCAAATTTGTTTTAAGAATTGCCTGTTCTTCTCACAGAGACTTACTGGGTTACAACATGACTGTTTCTAATAATTTCTTCGTTGGTTCCCGCTGTCTCACAATTAATTACAACACAAAGCCACAATGACAAGGCTTAAATTGGCTTCGGCGGGGAAACGGGTCGGATCGATGAACGCCGCAGCATTCATTATTCTCTTTGTGGAAATCTCACTCCATGAGTTCATTGTTGAATGCCGGGGGAAATGATTGGACATTATTTAAGAATAATTATTAGGGCATCATTTAGATCTAAGAGAAAGTAACTCGTGACACTTTATGGGGAACATATCCGCACATAATAGTTAGATGGAACATTGAACATTAAAATTGTAAAATAAAATACATCGTCTATTGAAATTCACATTTGGACATTGGATGCTATTTTATAGCGTTTTGGACAAATAAATTATGTTAACTGTTGCATTTGAAATCAATATAAAATCGAAATTACATGAGAATTATATATAAATAATGTGCGCTTTCTACAAACAAATAAACGACCAGTTATCATACACGAAAAGTAATTACGTCTATATTTCAAGTCATTAACAAAAACAATTTAATCAGCTAGTTAGTCATCGTGATTTATAAAACAAGTAATAAAAGTGTTTTAAAAAGCACGGGATTTGAATTAGGAAATCACCGGCAATGGACAAATTTCTGCATTGCTCATCAGTCAAATACAATCATTCAATAACGTGAGGGAAAAAAATGTTATAGTAATCAAAGAGAAAAACGCAGTTAATGAACAACATGTAATTCCTCTTGGGTAGGTAACAAGGGAATTCAAAGAAGAGGTTCAAGAGGCAATAGATTTTAACGCATTACAAAGGACCTCATAGGACAAGGAAGGATTTATTCACATTATTAGAACAGGAGCTTCAAAGAGCAAAGCAGCAAATCCAGAAATAAGAACCAGAGGATAATTGTTTATAGATAGTAAATGCAGTTATTTTTCTATAAAATATTAGCAATAAACCAATATAATTTTTTTTTCCATCAGAATGTTCAAAGTCTGACAAATAAAAAGTTACATTTTGAAATAGGTATTCTGGGCTGATAAAATTACTCCAGATATAATATGCATCAAAGAGCTCTGGTTGAATGTGCTTTTGAATTTTATAGTTTAGTAGATTATACTCTTGTTTCAAAATTCTGTAGAGTTAATAACTCACATGGGAGTTCCTGTATTTTTATTAAAAAAAACATAATAGTAGGCGATATGTAATATATTTACTGGCTTGGAAACGGCTGAATTCCTATGACTTGCAAATCAACCAAGATTAAAATTGGCAACTGACCAATTTATTTTAAATGGAAATCCATAGCAGTAATCTGCAAACAACGCTTATAATGGAATTGCTAAATAATTTAGTATTTTTAAATTAATAATAAATAAAGTTAATATTAATAGGCAAAAGAATAACTCGATTGCCCCTTTTGTAATATTTGATCAGGTTTATTTACGGACGCTCTTAACATCGCAGGTCATAGCGTCCCATTCAATTCAGGCCGTGAAACAACCTATCAATTTTGCTCAAAGGCCTCTTCTTCAGGTTTGAGATTCTTTTGCATGCCATAAATCTACGATATGGGACCCATGGTTTGAACGCCATATTTAGGATTTTTACGCCCGAAAAATCCATCTATCCTGGCCAGGATTGAACCTGCGATCTTGGGTTTAGAGGCAGTATGACTACCACTACACCACCAGGACCAACTTTTATAGCATAATCTAGTAAAGGTAGCATTTCGTTAGCAATTTTCTCATATGCCAAGTGAATCTAAAACTCACTATAACAAATGTATGTATGTATGTATGTATGTATGTATGTATGTATGTATGTATGTATGTATGTATGTATGTATGTATGTATGTATGTATGTATGTATGTATGTATGTATGTATGTATGTATGTATGTATGTATGTATGTATGTATGTATGTATGTATGTATGTATGTACGTATGTATGTACGTATGTACGTGTGTACGCATGTATGTATGTATGTGTGTATGTATGTGTGTATGTATGTGTGTATGTATGTATGTATGTATGTAATAAAGCCTACAATAATGCTGTTAGGAGACAAAACAATTATAGAACAATATATTCTTCAAGGAAAGATCAAAGATTGTATGAAATTGTAAAAAAAAAAAAAAAGAAGAAGAAGAAGAAGAAGAAGCTAGAAAAAAATAAAACTTAACATACAGATTGTAAGTATAAATAATAATATTAATAATGGTGAAGTATGAGCGGCCATTTTCCTCAAAAAATGTAAGACACACATATGTGTATTCAATGCAGCGATAGTATATTTTTTAAACTTCTATCTAAAAGAGAAATTGTATATATAATATATAAACTCATTTGGTTTGGATGAGGTTTAAGATAATGTAATCAACAAATGCTACTTAAATATTATATGACCTTTGCAATACATTATAAACCTCTAATTGTCAACTGATGTTTTCCTGATAAATTAAAAGCAGCAAAGATTAAACCATTGCACAAAAAGTACTAGAAACAGAAATTGAGAACTCTAGGCCAGTGTCAAAACTTTCAACCTTTTCGAAGATATACTCGTATTGAGAATAATGATCAAAAGACTATTCTCTTTTCTAAATCAAAACAATGTAAAAACTCACACTCATTACAGATATTCTAAAGGTAGGTATTCAATTTCCACAATGACGGCCTTCATTAAAAATGTATATGAATCAACGGATAGAAAGAATATATTTATAGGACTGTTTTTGGATTTATCAAAGGCTTTTGATTTCTTAGACCATGATATTTTGTTGGATAAATGTATTTGATTGGAATAAGAGAAGTTACTTTATTTAAATCTTACCTTTCAAATCGGAAGCAAAAGTAGAAATTGCAAACATAAACAAATGAAACAACTGCCTATCGCAGGAAAACAAAATAAAATAGGATGTTCTCCAAGAATGTGTGCTGGGGCGAATTCTATTTTTAAATTTATATTAATTGATTTATAGTTTCGCTTAAGTTATGGGAAAACACCTTTTTTTTTATTGCTAATGATGACAGCGTTTTTGGGGGGGGAGGGGAGGGGATCGTCAACCACTTAAGCAACTGGTTTGAGAGGAACAAACTATCTCTGGTCGGCATCAATTTTCTCCATGGAAAAATAATAGCACATTCTTATAGATTTCATGATGCTGAATCAAAATGTGCCAACAAACGGTCAAGTACAATTTTTGAAGGGGGCGCCATTAACCAACCATTGTGCGTCGAATGAATGTGTCCGAGATATCTAAACTAAGGCATTAGAATAGATGAGCATTCTGGTCCGCCAATTTTACTCCTTTATTTTGGAGCAACAGTTGCGGAGCGCAAACAAACACGCTGACGCTTATAGCACCGGCATCAAGCGGTGTACATAAACGCATTTATTTAAATTTTGGGCATTTTTTTTTAGATAAGTTGCTTCTAGGCCTTCCGATGGGCTGTAGTGCAGAAGTGCTGGCAGGTTCACATGATGCAAAATTCATTTGTAAAGACCATTACTTGACATTTGTCATTGTCAACTACAATGCACCAGTTCCGTAGTCGTTTGTGAATAAAATGCACATTTCCAAACTGTGCCATAAATGCAGTGTCATCGGCATAAAGCAACAGAGAAGTTTTCGCATTTTTTGAAAATCTTTTATATAAATATTGAATAGTGTGACCCCTAGGACACTGCCTTGTGGTACACCAGCGCATACTGGTATTGTGGTGGATTTGGACAAGTTGATAATCGAAAAGAAAGGATATTCTCGAGATAATTTGCAATTATTTAACTAAGGATAAGAGAAGCGGTATTGTGCTAATTTACATAGGCCAACATGCCAAATGCGCTCAAAAGCCCGTTCTATGTCCAGCAGTACTGTCCCAGTTGATTTTCGGATATTGAAGCCGTCAATAATGCATGTGTTCAGTGACACGGAGGAGTCGCAGAGTTTTAGAGTGACCGGTTCTGAAGTCGAATTGTTCGGATATAAGAAAATCATTCTTTTTAAGGTGCACATTCAATCTATTGAGGATACTTTTCTCGAGTAGTTTGGCCAAAGTATTCAGAAGGCTGATTGGACAATAGTTGTGTTAATGCCTTTATTTGGGGATGAACTGCCGCTCTTCTCTAGAGAGCGCAAAGGTGCAGATATCACGTAGCACTTGCAGTACCTGAGAAATGAGATGTTGGGGAACAATGTTGGGATTTTATCTGGTTCCGGAGATTTTTGTTTGTGCAAGTGCTTTATGAGTCGTTGTATTTATGAATATTAGGTTTTATGCATTTTATTATGGGTAGTTTTGGTTCGAAGTCACATGTCAGTCTCTCAGTCTCTGTTATAAATTGGGAGAGGAAGGAGTGGTATTGGGAGTGAAGGTGGCTTGGAGAGGTGAGCAAGTGCCTCGATTTTCTCCTAATGGGAGGTTGTAGTTAGTTGGTTATAGTACAAAAGTGGGATTTTTATTAGATCGCACATAAGTGTACCGAGTGTCATTGTGGATCGATATTAAGTGATGTATTATTCCATTACTGCGTTATTAATATCGCAATGACGTGTCGAATTTCATTATTAAGTCTTTTCAGTTCACCAAGCTCCGTGGGATGCCTGGTGGCCTGTCACTGAGGGCGAAATTTGTTATGTTTGGCAGAAAGTATATAGAAAGAAATACATAATTTTTGCGTTGGAGTTTATCTGTCATGCCGTTTGATGTGAATGGGAACTTCTTTAGTTATGGCAAAGCTAATTCTAATCGTTTTGTGGTTGTTTCAAGGTCCTCTTTGGAGGTGAGGTTTGATTGCTCTAGTTGCAGATTTAGTTCATTAGCAAAAACTTCCCATTTGGCCATATTGTAATTGTATCTTGGCACTGGCGTAGCAGGGGCCATTGAACCTTCATCAGTAATGATTACAGATAGATGATCGGATGGTAGTGCGTTTACTACTTGTATGTTAAATCTGTGGGAAGGTTTCTAGTAATAGCAATATTAAGTACATCTGAGTGAGAATTACGGTGCATTAGAATAAAGTTGTGTTCGACTGGGGGCGTGTATAATATATTTAGCAGTGTTTTCATGTCGCAAACGTTTGATTCTTGCCAGGTTCAAGGTGATGGTATTTCATAGGGGATGGTTCGGGTAGGGGTCGCCAACAATTATTATGGGTAATTGTAGCAGGAGGTCAATATTGGATACTGCTATACCACCCGGGCCAGTGCGTAGGTTGTTGTTGTATAATAGGATAATAACAGTGACCTCCGTGCAAATAAGCTGGGAAGTATACATAGTGATGCAAAATGTTGTTTTCGACTGTAGCAGTGCCGCCCCCGTGCCAATCTCGGACAGTGTGACAAATATTCAGAGATGTTGAAGTAGTCAAAATTACCTAAGTGCATTTTTGGTTATTAAAGCTATGTGAATGTTGTGTGTGGTTAGGCAGTCTATCAGTTTTGTTTAACTTCGGCGAAGTTCGCAAGCTTTCCATTTCATTAATCGTAGTTCTTGCCTAGCCATTTCGATTCTCTGAAGGGTCAGCGATCATAAAAAAGAATGCATGATGCTTCGCCAGAATATCAGGTGCTAGTGTAGACGTATTTATCACCTCTAATATTATGTCTAGAGCCTGATCTCTCAGCTGGAACCATGGATTATTGTACAGAGGAGCCAGATGTTAACAATTCTGCCAAATCCTGGCCTGGTCATCGCGGCTCTCTGCTTGTGCCAACCGGTGTGGAGGGTGCCAGCTAAGACTCTGGAAGCCAAGAGCTTCAGTAGCTGGTGCAGGAGAGCTAGCCACCGAACTACCATTGGGAAGACCCACCGCCTCCAGTGGGCCTACTATCGGTCGACCACCTGGTGAGTTTGCTAATGGCATTGTAGATGCATGAATCACCTTGGCCCTTGGATGGTTATGCTGTCTACCTCCATGATTCCATTGTTTCTCCTGGAAGCGTCGATATTCAGGATAATCCCTATACCGCGAACGATGCTCTGTATTGTGGCACAGAGTACAGAGGCGTAGATCAAGTGGCACATCGCACGATGTGAAATGGTGTGCGTGTGCATACTTGGAACAGGTCAGAGCGAATTTAAGGCATTACTCGACCTAGTGTCCTAAGTCTTTGACACTTCTGGCACTGGAATGGAACTGCAAGGCGACGGTAGTCATCGACCGAAACCTCATATGGAGTAGCTCGGTCATTTGCCGCAATTGCTCACGGTCTCAATCGCGACCCCTCCACCATATGATCATATGTAAATGCTTAGCGAGATTAGAAAGAGAAAGGGGGGAGATTGAAATTGACTCAACCTGCTCGCGATCTAAGGAAGCCAATTCTATAATACGAAAAAATTGTCCTTCTGTTTGTAAAATGTCCCGAGAAATTTTTCATAATCATCTTCTTCGATTTCCACTAGGACCGTCCTCGTGTTTTTTTTTTTTTTTTTTCAGATTTTCCTCAGTCCTTGTGAATGGCAAATGCCGGGGCGGTATCTTAAACTTAGACTGGAACGCTTCTTTTCTTGAAAAAAGCGTTGCTCAATTTATCATTTCATCTCATGTATCACCCCTATGGTGCCTCAAACGAAGAAACGGGCGTTAAACATTTTTTAAAAAATCATCATCAGCTGAATCAATGAATATAAGTCAATTTGGGAGATAGTATAGTACAGCAAATAAGAATGAACATAATAATATAACTTTGATTGTAAATGATCAAACTGTTGATGGTCAACAGAAAGTTTTCCAACTATTTAATAATTACCTAGTAACAATGATAAATGAAAATCAAACATTGAAAAGAATATGGCATATCGCAATGAAGGGATTAAAGATTCAATTTTTTTAAGGGAGACATAAAATGAAGAATAAGTAAAATTATAAATGAATTGAACATAAAACTTCAGTTGGGTAAGATAGAATATCATTAAAACATTAAAGCACTGTTAACTGGAGTATTGACGCATATAAAAATTCCTCTATAAATTAAAGAATCTACCCAGATATACTGAAAACTGGTACAATCAGACTAATTTATAAAAAAGGCAACAAGAAGGAA
The DNA here is from genome assembly GCA_030762175.1 of Metallyticus violacea. Lineage (NCBI taxonomy): Eukaryota > Metazoa > Arthropoda > Insecta > Mantodea > Metallyticidae > Metallyticus > Metallyticus violacea. The sequence continues at coordinate 103,167,389 of CM060832.1, forward strand.
ATAGGAAATTACAGATAAATTACGCTAACCTCCATCTTTGCCAAAATTATGAAAAAGTACTAAGCATAAGATTATTAGATTTCTTTAAGAAACATAGAGTACTAAGCAAATCACAACATGACTTCAAAAAAGGCTTATCCATAACAACAGCAGTAACAAACCTTTATCACTCGGTACTTAAAGCTATAGCCTGTAGTGATGATGAGAAAATTATGGGGTCATTCCTTGGCCAGTCAAAAGCATCTAACTCAGCGTCTCATTTAATATTATTAGAAAAAGTGCACAAATATGGAATGCAGATAAATTCATAGAAATCTACAATCATAAACCGCAATATAGTAATTGACTATAAAAATTAAAATGTTATAACTTCAGCTAAATCAAAATGCAAAACAGTTAAATTTTGAGAACAGGGATCTGTACTGGTCCTACTGTGGTTTTTAATATATGTAAACGAATTGCCAATCTTGGCAAATGTAGTATACTATATCGTATGTTGATGATATAACTCTATATTTTCTTGCAAATCTCTTATTGGGTTAGAACAATCAAATACAATTCACAAATACATGCTAAGTAATAATTTAATACTAAATAAGCAAAAAACTAAAGCACGAATGTTTCAATACCGCAATAATAGGCCGGAGAATCTAGACATGTGTTTTATAATTAATGGAGAAGCAATAGAACAGATTAATCATGTAATTTTCTTGGGAGTCATTGTAATAATCAATTACTTTTCAAACACTATGTATAGTATATTTGTAACAGGTGAGCACCTATTTATATTTATTTAGGTAATTATTGCAGTACTTAAATTCAGATGGTCTAAGATAGTATATTATGGCTTAATCTATCTATATTTTTGTTATGAAATTGAGTTTTGGGAAAATACGTACGTGTGTAAATATGAGTAGACTACTAATCCGTCAAAAAGGTTGTTGGATATGTATAAAGTAGACAGATAAATATCATATGGAAGTATTTTTAAAGAATCTATAATGTTAATTTTAATATCATTATACGTGTATAAAGTAGTTCTATTTGTTGTTAACAATGAACAAGACAAGATCATAAAAAAGGACTTCCAGAACTATAGCACTCGTACTCAGAACAATTATTATAGTATAAATGCAAACAAAAGGGCTACTGAAAAAGATCGAAGAGTTATTGGTAAAAATTAGTGATAAACTGCCTCTAACAATTCAAAGCCAGAGAGGGAAAAACGTTTCCAACAAAATTGAATAACTTCTTGGTAGATAAATGAATTATATATATATATATATAATATTAATGAAAAATAAAAATAAAGAAACACTATTAACAATGTAACAAATTAACACAACAGTAGATAAAGATAAAACACAGAAAGAGTCACACTTGAAATTGCTACATTTCGAACTACTGCGAGTTCTTCAATGGCAAGAAGCTAGACCATTAATTTCAAGTGTGACTCTTTCTCAGTATTTTATCTTTATCTACTTTTATTATTAGTGTTAATTTATATATAAAAGAAAAATCAAAATAAAGTAACGCTATTAACAATGTAATTAATTAACAGTAATTATAATAGTACAAAAAAATAAAACAATAAGAAAAAGTGGGATCTCAAGTGTGACTTTTTCTTAGTGCTTTATTCTTTTGTACTATTATAATTACTGTTAATTTATATATATATATTATATGAGATCAGTTTGCCTCTAGTATTAAATGTATTTTGTTATGAATGCATTTTCTATCAATGGCTGAAACTCAAGTGTAAAGAGTCCACGGCCCACAATAAATTATTATTATTATTGTTATTATTATTATTATTATTATTATTATTATTATTATTATTATTATTATTATTATTGTTGTTGTTGTTGTTGTTGTTGTTGACTTGCAAGGTTTAGGCCTAAGGCCTATTTCCGGGATATCACAGATAACGTACAGACCATAGGAACCATGGATAACTCCTTAATGTACAATTTGAATTGAGTTGCACTTAACACCTACAGATGCCAGAAGGATAGCTGGTAAGCTCAAGACAAGTTTCAAAGCACGAATAAAAAAATAGAGATATTCGAAAAGACGCTATCAGCTCATTAATAACCGGACAGTAATCTGCATTTAGATGACTAAATTACATACTTGTGGGTACATAAGTGGTACTACGAAACTAACTGTCCATGCGCCCTATAATCGTGCAATTGATTATTTCTCATAGATGAAGGTTCCTGTGAAAAAAGAATTTTATTTCTTGTTGTTGGCAGCATAGCTGCTGTCATCGTGTCAGCTGTTTGGTTGTACAGTAAAAGGGGCGGTGTTGCGTGAAAATGAGTCCTGGTGCTTAGAAAGTTTACTGCAAGGAAACTAAAAGAGGTATGTTCAACTCTTTTTCAATATCAAACTTGTTGTGCATCTAGTAACATTCGTTTAAGGCTAAGATGAACTAAAACGTGAAATTAATCGTAATATCAGTATTTATTTTCAATCATATGTTCTGGCTTCCTTCATCCACAGCAATAGTACTCCGGTGTGTTTTGCTATAAATAATACGGCCATTCAGTAGAAATAAACAAAGAATAAACGGCATGATTTCTTGAAGGCATTCATAATTGAAAATAAAAAAAATACAGCAGTGATGCAAATGCCAGAAAGCGTAATGGTTCCTAGTAATTTTTTCATATCTGATTAATTTATTTAAACATCTTGCATGCCACAGCAGTGTGTAACACTCCAGAGTGGTACTTTCAATTTTACCCTCAACCTATGCATATGATCAGCAGAGAACAATGAGACATATCACAGTTTATCTTTTGTAGTATGCATATGTTTCATTGTAATCTTTGAGAAATGTAAATTTAGTACTATAATCGATATTTTTATAGTCATATACCAATATTGCTTTATTCAATCGTACTGTGATGTTAACATCTCTCTGCTACACTGATTATTTCTGTTATTTCCCATTTGTAAAGTGAAAGCTAATTACATAAAGTCGGCATTTAAGTACATTGAAACTATTTCTAATAATTTCGTAGAATATAAAAAATATGTGGGAAGAAATTGCTTGACAAAACATGCTTATTTTTTAAGTTGCTAGCCAATAGGGAACTGTTTTAATAAATTAGATGCAGGTATAAAACTGAAATTGTCTATTTTATTTCCAGATTATTGCATTGGGAAGAATGGATGCAGTTCCAGGTGATTTACAAGTAAAATATCAGAAAATCGCTGCAGAATATTCAAAGGTGGTGCAGAGAAATTTAAATCACATTAATTATTATATAAAATCCTTTTATATAATAATCGTTTTATACTTTTAATGCTTTTTCAAAATGTTTTTGCTTTTTGTGTTGTTTTTCTGTAGCAGTCATTTAAGAATATTCAAGAACTTGTTTGCTTATGACAGAGGCAAGTCCACAGTAAGATGAGACACATTTTAAATGCATCAGGATTGGTAGGAGTTACTTCTTATTAATAGGGAATAGCAGGATAGTACCATTTAGGCCTAACACACTAGTCAGAAAATAGAAGTAAATAACAAATGTTTTACTTTTGCAGCCTAAGCTACGCATTATGGCTTTTTCAAGATGAAAAATTAGAGGAAAGAAGTTCAAATGTAAAAAGATGTACTTGTGGTAACTCTCCAAAACTTACTTTTGGGACAATCACTTTGTTCATGTGCCATCTGTTAAATGCACTAACAGGCTCATAACTTTGTTATGAGGATATTGTAAGCATTGCAAAATTTAATGAAAGATTTTTCAGTTAAAAGTTTACAGACCTCAGGAATCATGTTCTTTTTTACTGTTCTTCCACAATTAATGTGGAAAAGGCCTAGCAATGACCAAGATAAAGGTTTATCGGTGATTTGTATTGTAAGAAGGTGGTCATTTACAGGTTTAATTTTACTCTCCTCCTTCATACAAAACAAAGTTACATGTATATTAATATTCTTGCGATACAAAATCTTTGACTTTCTAAGTGTTTTATCCTCTTTCTGCTTCTCTAGTTATTTTTATTTTAGCTACATTGTTCATAGTGTTACATTATTTATTATCATTGCAATTTGAAATTAAGGACTAATAGAATATGTTGACATAATATTAGTTTCTTTTTGTATTTTTAAATAACCATTGTAGTTGACTATTTTAATATACTGAATGATAGTAACATTTATTTTTTATTTATATATCACTAAGTTCACAAATGTTACAATATGGACTGGTTCTAATGCAGGGATGATAGCATTATTACATAAGACCTTCAACATGTGTGAAAAACTTGGGGGAAAATAAGTATTAACAAATAAACAAATAAAAATATAAACTGTTAGAAAGAAATATGTTTCACAAATGAATATTGTAGGTAAATACCATATCTAGTTAGAATGTATTCCTCACGATGTAATGCATTGCAATTTATTTTCATTTCATTTTATTCCTTTTTCTTTATACTTCATATTTTATTGTACAGCTTTTAATTAACATTTGATAACTCTTTGTTTTCTGTTAAAATATTATATCAATAGCTTTGGATAGCAGGAATTTTCTCAGTGAAATAGTATTATATAGTAAGTTATTTATGAGGAAATCACTCAAATTTCACTAAAATTTTTCCACTTACTTGAACATGTATTGAAGGCTGTTGCCTTCATCATAAGCATGGTTCCACTGTCAGCTTCCCAGCACAGTTAGCAATAGTAGACCATTTCTGCCAAAAGAACCATGAATTCCAGAAGGAACCAAAACTCTTAAAAGCTCTTCAAAATCCCTTAGAACTAAATAGAGCTAACAATGTGGGAAAATATATTCATAAACAAAAACAAGAAAAATGTTATTAATTTTGATCTCCAAACAATAGTAACCTCATCACTAAGTTTGTTAAATCCATAGAGTGGCATCCTAATACCAAGCTGGGAAGCTGACAGTGGAACCATGTTGATGGCAACAAACTTCGAAGCATGTTCAAGTAAGCGGAAAAATTTTAATGAAATTTGAGTGACTTCCTCATAAATAATTTACTATATTATTATGTCGATGTTTGTTTTGTAGTTTTGGTATCTTCATGTATGAACCTCTAGGCACATTGGTATCTATATTAAAATGAATAAATAAAAGAATTATTAAAATTGAAAAATTAAACTTATATGGGAATAATGAAATTAGGAAAACAAACAGCCTATGTTTTTGGAAAATGTATTTTGCAATTGCAATGTGATTAGTCTTATAGTATCATTTGAATTTGATTCTAAAATATAATTTATTGCTTTTATTTCTTATGGCAGTGCCGTGTCTGAGTGATTAGACTGCTCAGTTCCCACTGAAGCAATGTGGGTTCAAGCCCAGGAACCATAATTTGAATTTGTGGCAGACAAAGTAGCATCTAGGCAGGTTTTCTCCAGGGTCTTCAGTTTTCTCTGCCACTCATTTCACATTGCTCCATCTTCGTCTCATCCCCATCTGAATTTTCACCATAATCTACCTTAATATATTCTGTCAATTTCTGGTGTGATATATAAATGGATTATGCTACCACCATCTAATGGCAAATGGATAAAACTGCTTTATATTGGGCACTACTCCTATTTCTTACATTTAAGTAAACATTTGCTGGAATGAAAATATGTTTCAATTTTGAATTATTTGTTTAATTTGTATGCTAAAGATTGAAATAATTCTCAACTGACTTTAAGTAGCATAATGCATTAAATGAATGTATAGAGGCAAGTGGCAGCAAGAAGTTAGTAGAATAAGTCAAAGCTAAATCATTTTGATAAAAAATATGCATATGATTATATTGGTAAGATAAATAATGAAAGCACCAATGAGAATTGTATAAAATATAGTGAACTTTTGTAACAGTGGTGTAAATTATTAACATTTTAGGAGAAATTGAGTCGAAATAGTAACATACACACCACTAAAATTGAATTAAATGGAATTCAATTTTAGTGGTGTGTATGTTACTATTTCGACTCAATTTCTCCTAAAATACCAATGAGGATAATGATAACATTCAATATAGAAATATTATAATGAAAGGATAACTGAAAAAAGAAGAAACCTATTTTCAGACATGAGCAAAAATCAAAGGCAAACCATAGCGGACAGAATATCATGGAAGAAATCAACAGAAAGCATAGCATCACTGCAACTTATAATTGATCTGTTAACTAGAGACTTGAAAGAAAGAAATATATAAGAAAGGAAGAAATATACTTTTTAAGAAATAAACACAATAATCTAGAGAAGGAAAATGTAGAATTAAAATGAAGTCATATGTCAGCAATGGGGAAAAACATGATGTACAGTGAGGAATTACACAAAAGAAAACAAAACAACATATAGGATTAGAAACTTCAAACTGATTCACTTGCATAATAAATGTAAATGAAGAGAAATTTCATGATACCCAAAATGAGGTTGGTGAGCTGCAGCAGTAGGCACATATGAAAATGAAGATAAAGGTCCAAAAGATTAGAATACTTATGGGCAATCACGGAAAGAAATTAATGATCTACTTGGAAAAATACATCTTACTCAAGTGAAGGGATTAGAAAAGCCTAATGCTATTTTTGAAGACATTGTGAACAACATTGCGAGCACTGTGAAATTTTAACTGTAAATGACCATGTGAGGACACAATGACATGGAAAGTTACAACAATAATAGTGTAGTAAGAAATCTGGAGAGAATTTTAGTAAATGGGATCATATTAATGTGATAGTCATAAACATGAGAAATACTGTAGGTATGACTGGCATGCAAATTCTGGAATAAATGATGCAATAAGAAAGGGAAATTAAAAGATCTTTGAATGAATTTGTTGATCTCAAATATTTTTACATACTCACGTTCTAATTTCTGTAATTTTAGTTAACTACTGTCTTTGGTTCTTTGGATTTGGAATATCCAGAAGACTTGGGCTCAGTTACTAAATACTAAAATTATTTCATCTTAACCAAAATCAAGAAAATATAAGATTCAGTATATAAAATAAAAATATAGAAAATTACTACTAGAAAACTTATTTCCAAGTTGTCTACATGTTCTTATAGCCTAACTCCGGTTGTTGTTTTGTAATGATGAAGTCATGCAAGGCACACACTACATCTTAAATGGAGAGGAAAAGACTGCTTTTGAGCAAGATCCATGATGTAAAATAATAGAAATAACCTTAGGTAATTAAACACAAATAGGTAAATGAAAACTTGGGCAAAAGACTTGACTCAAGAATACCACTTAAATAATAATAATAATAATAAGTTAAAATTGATCAATAAAAAGTATGACACTTAAGTAGTACAATAATTATTGTAATTACGAAGCTGTTGACAATGGAGTGGTAATATATATGCTAAACTTAAGTATTCATTTTTTTACACTAAACTCCATCTACTTACATAAAAGTAAGATGTGTTTTGGGGGAATCTCTTCCATCATCAGTTGCTCACCATCTTACTTTTTTGTAATTAAATGGAGTTTAGTGTAAAAAATGAATACCTAAGTTTAGGATAAGTAAAATAATTATTGCACTTTTACTGCATGAAAATAAGTCTGTTGCATTATGTGAATATGACTTGTGAAAATATTGATCACTGCCAAATTAAAGGATGCAGTAGCTTAACTTATTTTTGTAGACAAAGCTTTAAATGAAGGGGGACAGCATTTTTTGCTTTTAAAGAAGTTAGTAATGCTAAACAATAAATTGGATAAAAGGAAAAAAACATTGAAAGGATAGTGAGATAGTGGATATAGAACTTCTTAGTGATTCTGCGAAAATTATAATAATAGTATGCTATAGATCACTAAATAGCAAGGCAATCTTAATAACATGACTGTCAACAGCAGCCGATGATGGGAGGAACCTCTCTCGAAACTAGTCCAAAGTTTTAAAAAAGTAAGTGGAGTCAGTGTTAACAACTTCAACACATTAATGTAGAATATATTACCACTCCATTGTCTACAGCTTCATAAGTACATTTTTTACTTAACCAAATTCATAATTATCAAAATAGAGATAGTAATAACTTCCACTTACAGGCACATAAAATTGAGTTGTACAAGACTAAACCTACCTTTGCAACTAATTACTTAAACACTAAATTGCTTGAACTTATAAAAAGTATACAGGAGATAAATAGGTATCACTACTTTTAATAAATTTCTTTGTATATAAAACCAGAAAAACAAAACTTCATATTAGAAATATGATCTATTTTACTTTTCATTTTATGTATTCAACTAGGTTGATGTATATTTAACTAGATTGACCTGTTTTTGACTAGTTGAAATGTATTTAATTAAATTAATATGTGTAAAATTAGGGTGAAATGAATTAGTATGATATATTTAACTAGGTTGATGTGTATCTTACTAGATTGGCGTGTTTTTAGTTAGATGAAGTGTATTTAATTAACTGGAACGTAAATATGTGGAAAACTAATTTTACATGTATTTAAATTAACTTGATTTATTTGATTCTAGGTTGGCATGTATTTAATTAAGTTCACTGATTTCTTTTTTTAAATACTTTGCTGAATCATTGTATTTTCATTATTCTTTTGCCACTGGGTATAAGCCAAATTGTAGTTAATAAATATGTACATACATATAAATTATTTTTGTGGCTGTTTTAAATTTTATTTATTTCTGCTTATGTACTTCATATTATTTTTAACTACATTGTTCTTTACGAGTTACTTTATTTTTAATATATATTTCACTTTAGAAGTACACAAGCTATTTTTAAATTTTAAATTTTGTGACTTTAGTATTTGATTTATTTTTGATTCTCTAGTTTATTTTTAGCTCATTGTTCTTTAAAAATGTGTTATTATTAATTTTTAATATATACATGTTGTGTGTGTGCATGCACATGTTTTATTGCTTGGAATTTATAATTGTATGAAGTAAATTAAGTTGTTGTCGTATAAATACTTCATTTCACAAATTTACATTATCCTTTTGTTCAGCTATTATATATTTATTTTTTACTTCTTACATATCATTGTCTTATTGAAATGAGTAGAAAAAAAGTGATCATTTCAAGGAATATGCTGCAGATACGAGCTCAAGCATCGGTGCTGAAGAAAGCTGTGCTAGAAGAACAAACACGCAATGGAGAACTTCGTGATATACTGAAAGAAAGGGAGCAGTGTTTGCGAAAGGCTGAGCAGGAAATGGACAGTCTGACATTTCGTAACCAGCAGCTCACTAAAAGAGTTACGGTGCTTCAGGAGGAACTGGATTCAGTTCAGGTTCGTAAATGTTATGTGCTGAAGCAGTTTAGCACAGCTTAAAGGGATATATATGATGGATAGTATAAAATATAATTATTACATCTTCATGAACCGTAAAATCAAAACTAAAATGCAAGTCACTGCAAATATGTTAGTCAGATGACATTATGGCTTATTCTTTTAGGTACAGTTTAAATGTTCAATAGGAGATATTGCATGATGTTAAATTAATTTTCTTGCACTGTCTAATGCGATGATTAAAGTAAACTATTTAAAACTTTAATATCAATTGTTGTTGGATACTGCTTTATGAGAGTGTATGGCTCATGGAAATTGACAAGGATTGTTATACCAAGGATGATGGTTGTAATGATTCTATACTTCATACTTGTTACCCCCACCATAATTACTCCTATCTTTACCATCTAGCATGCAAGACTGTAAGCATCATCCAATAATTACTGACTTTTACTTGCAAAATTATTGCAATACTCTTATTTTCTAATATTAAAAACATTGCAACTACTGTACAACCAACTTTTTTGTTCAGGAAGGAAATCTTGAAAATTTTTCTTGTGTCACTGTGTTATGTTCTTATTAAAGGCTAAATCAAAGAAAGGAAAGCCAAAAGGAACTGCAGCTTTGCCAAACACAGAACTGACAAATCATGTGCTGGATGAGGAATTGCAGAAGAAGATTGAAGAAAATGCTCAGCTACTGACAATGGTAGGCAATATTATTATGACTGCAAATGAAAAGACTAAATACAAATTCATACACACTTTATTAAATAAGTATCTCCTAATATGGGCATTTTAAATGTAACTAAGGATAGAAATGGATAATTAATTCTGTGTAATACCATACATTTATTGTAACATAAATGTATTGTACCAGCTTATAAATACCTTTTACCTGCAAAACTGATGCCTGTAATGCAGCCAAGTCTCCCAAGTATATTTATTATGCTGCAAGTTCATTTACTGGCATATTTACTCCACTAACTACAACTTTGATAGTTCTTAAGGGGCTGCTTTGATAATTAATGCTAAGAAGGCCATAATTTTTTAAGAAAATGCTGATCTGCTGTCAGTTTCTGTTGACCAATGTAAAATATGTGCATTTCAGCTCTCAATTAAATATGTGAAAAATTATTTTACCTGGCAGGATATCCAAAATTTTACTGGTTCTACAATTTTAACCTCCCCTTAATTGTTAAAATATTTCAATTTTACTAATTCCCAAAATCATTCTACCATTACATGACATGGTAGTTAGAGGTACTTATATATATATATATATATATATATAAGACAACTATACTTGTGGTTTAAGTATATACAGTAACATGTTTGTGGAACAGCATATTATCTGCCATGATTTTTTCTAGTTGCATGCCTTCTTATTATACTAGTTGATAAATTTTGGTGTGGTGATGAAGCTTAAAAATGAACAAAGTATGCTAAACTAACCTGTGCAGATGCTGCTATATCTGTCACACTACTTTCTGTCTGCTGGAATCAGATCTAGAATGTTTTGTTGATAAGTGACCATTTGGTCAAACTTCTGCCTGAAGAGAAATATATATTTATTTTTTATATTTTTTAGGTATACCATATTTGTTTATTTTATGACTAATATGCAGAACAGTTGTGTTTTATTCCTATAATGCACCCATATTACCCAAAATGTTTAAAAAATTCTCCCTGCCACTGATTTTGTTGACTTGGTGTAATAATAATAATAATAATAATAATAATAATAATAATAATAATAATAATAATAATAATAATAATAAATTTATTGCTGTCAATAGACTCATTTATATAAGTTTCAGAAATTGTCAAAATACTAGAATAACAAAGCATAACTTATTCTTAGAACAAGGTTTTAGTACATGTTTGCAAGAATTAAAAAATAGTTTACCTATAAATACTGTTAAGATTACAATTGATTACAGTTTATCAAATGAATATAAACTTCTGTTTACAAGGTATTTTTTCAACTGATACTTAAATTTTGATTTTTCTACAGATTTAATCTCTGGTGGCAATTTATTGTACAAAAGGGTACCTCTTACATTTACATCCCTACATACTATTTGTTTATTATAAGCATACCTATGATAATCTTTTACTATTTCTAGTGTTATAGCTATGAATCTCATTATTTGTTATAAAATTCTTTGATTCACTGCATAATATAGACTTATACACATAGAGGGAGTAGACAGTTAGCATTCCATGCTTTACAAATGCATCCTTACACGACTGTCTATATTCCAATTTAGAAATTAGCCTAATACATTTTTTCTGTAATATAAATAATCTATCCATATGCACTTTTGCTCCAGCCCCCCAAACCTCAATACCATAGTGTAGATGAGGGTATATATTGTACCATAATAGATCATTTTTAACTCATTTGAGCCAAACATATCTTTAAAAAATCTCAATAGATAGGTTGATTTATTTATTTTGCTACATATTGCATCTATATGCTTTGCCCATGTTAATTTACTATCAATCCATATACCTAAGAACTTATATGTGTCTACCCTCTCACAGATTTTATCTTCAATCATACATATATCCTCTAGAGCATTACTTTTAAATAGATAAAATTTCATAAATTTTGTTTTATCCACATTGCATATAAGATTATTATTTTTGAAGTATTTAATAATTTTTTCTGAACTCAGAGAGATGGTGTCCATTAGAGACCTATTACACTCACCCCAAGAATTTATTGTGTTATCATCTGCATAAGAAGTAATAATAGAATTGCACGGCTGTACAATATCATTCACATATATTAGAAACATTAATGGGCCCAAGACGGAACCTTGTGGGACTCCATATCTTACTATTCCATATTGAGACCTTACTTTAGACAGGTGCTCATCTATTTTAGTATAAATTTCAGTTGTTTGTTTTCTATGCATAAGGTAGGATTTACGTATTTCATGGGAAATTCCTCTGATCCTGTAAGATTCCAACTTACATAACAAAAGATCGTGTCTGACACTATCAAATGCTTTTGATAAATCAAAATATACAGTGCCCACCTTTTTATTCTGTTGTAATAAAGTCAATATTTGATGAACATAGTCACTAACTGCAGTTATGGTTGAGAAGCCCTTTTTAAATCCATGTTGAAAATCACAGAGAACCTTTCTACTATTAAAAAATTTTATAAATCTAGAAGGAAGAATTTTTTCCTAAATTTTACCATTCTCGGATGTTAATGTAATTGGCCTATAGTTATTTATATTAAATTTGTCCCCCTTCTTAAATAAAGGTCTTACAACACTTATCTTTAAACAGTCTGGAAATATTCCTTTTTCAATTGAGAAGTTTAATGTTAAAATCTAAAGATATTTTAGATGAGAATGTGGACACCATCAAGCACGCATCATAAAATTGTAAATTATAAAATTTCTGCTAAAAATTAGCAGAAAAAAAATTTTGCATGTGTGTGTATATGCATGCATAGGTGTATGACCTTACAAATGGTAATAAACCTGAAAAAATTACAGCATTGCTTAAACATTTGTCAGGTTACATAAAATAGACGGATGGAAATCTGTTAAAATTTGGAACATTTCTTTGTGAATAAAGAAATTTTTTGGTCTGTAATAGTAATTAAAAAATGTAAGTGATTTCTACCATATATCCAGCACAGTGCAAAATGTAAATAATTACCAGTTCCAGGTGTAAAATTCTGAAATTAAATATTTGAATAGAAAGTGTAATTCACAAATCTTTGTAGGATAGCAATTTTCATTAGCTGGCATGTTGCTGCAGTTCAGTGTGAGAACAGCTGGGACTTGACAGTCATTGAATATTATTGTGGACTCTGTTTTACTCAGAACTTACTTAAACTGGTTGAAGATATAGGCTTTCACAGCGATGTTACATGTATAAGCTAAAACTTCTGGGAGACTATTGAGCCATCAATAGTCAAGAACTCTTCTTTCCAGACATTTCATCAGTGACAATGGCTGACATTCTCAGTGACACAGTTGATATTTTCTAAGTACTCTGGTTGTCTTGGCAGCATTGTGCCCTAAGTGGGTTGTCACTGTTTTTATAATGGAGAGTGTACTCATTTGGGTGGCTTCTTGTCCCTGATTGGTTGACTTAATTCATGAACTTGACGCTCTCTACAGCTGGAATATACGGATACTCTGCTCCTGTGGTGCAATATATGGGGCAATATATGCTGGCATCACACAGTGCAGCATAAACACATGATTGGCCAAACAAAAGATTTTGCCAACGTCATACAGACAAATCAGTAGTGGCAGAACATGCCCACCAAGATGGAAATCATATCATTCACTTTGAGGATGCCATGATTTTATAAAAAAATACACATTACCATGCTTGCCTACACTGGGAAGCCATAGAGATTTTTAAACACCTGCACAATTTTAACAAGAAGGAAGAAGGCCTTTCTAAATAAAACTTGGCATTCTATACTACATAAGTTCGGTCCAAAGAACTATTACAAATAAAACCAATCAGAAACCATTCCTTTTATCTTACAATTAGAGTTCATAAATTCAACCAACCAATTAAGAGCCACGTACTGAACGCTCCCTCCACTATAAAAGCAGTGATATAACCCAAACAGGGCACAGTTGCTGCCAAGACAGCCAGAAGAGTTCTTCGTAAACATCAACTGCATCACTGAGCCATAGTTGCTGAAAAGGAATTCTTTCCAATTTACCTGGATCTATAGTATTCTTCTTAGTATTTTGCTTTAAAAAGAAGTTTAAACAGGAGCTTGGTCATAGTTTTCTTGTTGACACACAATGATGTTTTTGCTTTGTCAACATGTACAGCCTGTTTAATTGTGTGTGGGTGGGTGAGTGGGGGTGTGTGTGTGTCTCTCTCTCTCTCTTGCGATAGAAGAACTCAAGCAATTCAAAATATACCGATTACAAATCTGTAACTTTTTTTAGTGTTTTATCCTTTTCTTTTTTTCTAGTTTTATTTTATATTAACATATTATTATTATTATTATTATTATTATTATTATTATTATTATTGTTGTTGTTGTTGTTGTTGTAATAATATATATATTATTTTATATTAATACATTATATATAACTAGAAAAGCAGAAAAGGATAAAACACTTAGAAAAGTCACAGATTTGTAATATATATATAATAACAATAACTAGAAAACCAGAAAGGGATAAAACACTCGTCACAGATTTGCAATCACTGTATTTCAAACTGCTTGAGTTCTTCTATGGTAAGAAGGCAAGTGAAGATGGTAAAAATAAATATTGAATATCAAAGGTAAAGTTATGCGTGGAAACAGATAAAACAAGCAACAAAAGTGGTGAGAGGGAGGAAGAAAAAGAAATTAATAAGTAAGATTTATACATTTATTTTATTTTAATATATATATATTGCTATTTTCAGATGCAGGATAAGGATGCTGATCATGAAGAAGAGATGCAAAACCTTAAAGAAAAATTGGAAAGATCTGAACATGAACTGCAGCAATATCGCAAAGTTAACAATGATGCTGAGTTAAAGTATAAGGTGTGTCTAAGTTTACTTTAAGTTGACATACTAATCTTAGCTTATATAGGTTGTAGAAGCAGCGCCAAGGATAATACACATCTGACACAAATCATGTATTTCAATTTGAAACATTTTCATTTTTATAAGCAATGTAATGGGGGTTTTCATTTTTGCTTTTCTATTAAAATAAATTGAAATTTTTGTTACATTATTGTTTTGTAACAGTTCTAAAATATATCTTGTATTTATTCTATCACATAACTTTTAGGAAGGAAGCAAAAGTAAATTATATGCTATAACATTTGCAATTATCCCCAGATTAAGGTATACTTTAATAATGATTACTTATTAATATGTAGCAATGAGTCAAACTAAACACTCTTGTAGCTTCACTAATTTTTCGTTAGAACATGTTTTATGAACTAATGTTCACATCTTGAACTGTTGGAAGGGTTGTTGTAATCCTGAGGAAATATGTTTGGCTCTATGAACCTGAAGTTAGTACTTTCTTCCCCAAGAATGTTAAAGTTCATTTACTGGTAATTGAATTTATGGATACTAATTTTTCCCCATTTTACTGCCTTTAACAATAGTACTTTTTCTTCAGTTTGATGATTTTCTATCCAAAAATGAATTGCTGCAGTGGATTTCTCTATTGCTTATATTTTATGTTTCTGCAGTACTCTTTCCATCATGTACTTATGTTTCCTTTTGTTTTTCCAATATATATTTAATAGCAGTCTATGCAATTTATATGATAAATTTCTGATTTCTTCTCTGCTGGTATACTATCTGTTTGATGTTTGTAAGATTTTTGTACTAATCCTTGCTACTACTGTGTCAACTTCCTTAAATATCTGAAATATTTGTCCAGCCCAGGGATGATAGGTATATTTTTAAAAATAGTATACCACCAGAAAATAATTCTGGAACCTATGGTGTAAATTACACAGACTATGGTAAAATATATATTGGGAAAAAAATAATAAGTACCTGACAAAAAGAGCACTGCAGGAACATATAAGTATAAGCAAATACGGAAATCTTCTGTGGCAGCCCATTTTTGGATAGGAAATAAAGAAAAAGACAGTAGAAGGGCATACAGAACTGAACACAGGAGAAAAAATTAATATCTACAAATTCAATTATCAGTTAATGAACTTATCCTTCTGGAATAAAACACTAATTTCAGTTAAAACATTTTTTAAAAAACAAACTTATTTTAAAAAATATATGGAACTAACACAGTGAAGCTAAGTCATATGAATAAAATCATGTGATATATATCGTACTAAACACTCGTGAAGCAATACGAGTGCTTAGTGCAACATATATCACATGATTTTATTCACTAATTTCAGGTTCATCTGAGCCAAACATATATCCTTCAAGGATTACAACAACCCTTCCAGCAGTCAAGAAGTAGCTGGCAATGGTCTGCAAAACATGTTCTAATGGAAAGTAAGTTTATGAAGTTGCAAGAGTGTTTAGTTAAATTCATCACAACATATTAATTATGTGATTAGCTTCACTGAGTAGTTCCAATTATATTTTGTGAATATCAGAATTGAATGTTACCCAATTTAAAAACTTATAAATGCCTGTAAAATAAATTGAAGTTAGCTGTAAAATCTTAGAGTACAAGGCAATTATCTATTTTTTTGGTAGTAAAACAATTATTCAGTATAAATCTACAAATTATAGAACGTGAAAGATTAATTAGAAATTTACAAAAATGTACAGAAAACTATGAGTAATGCTCTAATAGTCATCTAATTCTACAGCTTGGGAGACCAATAAATAGCTTACTAACTTAATAATAATAATAATAATAATAATAATTATAATAATAATAATAATAACAACAACAACAACAACAACAGAATTAACAAAAGAATAAGAAATACAGCAACAGGAAATTTCTGCAATATAATACTGTAATAATGCTTATTAAGTTAAAAGTAAGAAAATGAAGAAAGCAAGACTTTCAATAGCGTAGATAAATTAAATAAAAAACAAAAAAAATCCAAACTATCCATAAGTTGATAGAGTACCTTTTTTCTGGCAGTAAACAGGCTGTGTCTGTTGGGCAACATGCCTTACTAAATTTGCGCCACTTGGTTCATTTCATTGTATACTACTATAAAATGGTTAAAGCAAGGTCATGAATAAAGTCATCTGTACCTGAAAAAGGGATCCAAACTGTATAACAAATCTGCAACTTCCACAATATGAGGGTGAATCAAATATGTCAGAATTTTGATTATGCTACTTTGAATAGTATGGAGCAAGACACATCTTTGAGATGTTAGGTGGGGGGTTTCAGAAATGAAGGATAATCAGTTTGCCTCATATAGTCATTTCATTTGTCATTAGCAAAATGTTGGAGCAATAGGTACGCTCATTGATTGCACAATACATTTTTTAAGTTTGTGCCATGAGAGGGTATAAAACCAGCCAATATTTTGCAAATATTAGGGCACAAGTGTATAAGTGGCACAAAACTTTCACAAAAGTATGAGAAACTGTTGGGAATGAAAGTTGCCAACATTAACTTCAGAAGAACGTAATGGAAACAAACATTTGGAACCTTACATAACAAATTATTATTGAGGAAATCACTCAAATTTCACTAATTTAGTTCCACTTACTTGGACATGTTTCAAAGGCGGTTGCCTTTGCCAATGATTGGGATCATGCTGACGATGAAGGCAACCCCTTTGAAACATGTCCAAGTAAGTGGAACTATTAGTGAAATTTGAGTGATTTCCTCAATAATAATGTAATACAATATTTCACTGTGAAAATTCCCGCAATTCAAAACTATTTGGAACCTTATTGAGTGTGACTGATATTTGATGATTTCTGAGATCATTTCTGAGGTTGGAATAAAATATTGAATGGTTAGTTCATTATTTCAGATGACTTAGATTACCTAAAAGGCTCAGCAAGCAAAGTTCCTCAAATTCTCATTAAGGATCAAAAGGCTGCTCATATGGGAGTGTGCCAAAAGCTTTTGCATAATATCAGAATCAAAGAGAAATGCTTGTGCACTGAATTGTGCTCTGCAATGAAACATGGGTACACTTCTTTACTATTGTGTCAAAGCAAGCATGCAGGGGGAAAATGAAAAGAGGGGAACATGCTTCTATCAAAATAAAAATTATTAAATTCAGGAGAAAAATGAGACATATCTAATTTTTCAAAATTTTTTTAAAAATTGTAAATCTTTAAAAAAGTTTTCATATGGAACTAACACAGTGAAACTCATGTGAATTGAATCTGTCGTCTTAACACTCTTCATGCTTCACTAACCTTAAATATATACGGAACCGGTTTCAAAAATATGTATCTCCATCTTCGGCCGTGGGCGACTGGTGTGAACGGTTGTTGTTGCGTAGTATCAGAAGCAATGTTCCACTCTGGTGAAACTTTTATGAACTTAAAATTTATATTTTCTTCTTTTGGAATGTCAAAATTCATCAAATGATCCTTATGTTTGTAGATGTAAATCTTTTCCCAAATATCCAATTCTACTGGTCCCTGTACAGCTCTCAATAATTCAACCTTTTTCTTTATATCATAATTTTCGGTCCAAAAGTGATATGCCACCGCTGATTTTTCTATTTGTTTGTATTTTAAATTCCTCATATGTTCTTTAAGACGTATCCCCACACTCCTCTTGGTTTTTCCTAAGTAGATCTTATCACATTCAGCACATGAAATCTTGTAAATTCCTGATTTTTTCTCCTTTGGGGTATTATCTGTAGTATTGTCTTTAAAAACTTTGTTTAGACTAAATTTATTAGTGGGAGCCAATTTTATATCAACATCTTTAAATATTTTTTTGAAATTTATACATCACTGTTGGATTATATGTGAATTTTTAAAGGACATTTTTTCTTTAACTGTTGATAATTTAGTGCAATTTTCAATTCTTTTCTTCTTCTGGAATTTTTTAATCTTATTACGTATTAAGTCTTCATTAAAACCATGTAAAATTGCTATTTCTTTAATTTTCTTATATTCCATGTTATATTCTTCTTTACTGATTGGCAAATTGATCATTCTGCATATCAGACTATTAAAAATTGCATGTTTGTGAGCCATAGGATTAAAACCATTTTCTTTGATATAATTATCTGCATGTGTGTCCTTTCTATATATGCCAAATTTAAGGTTTTCTTTACTTTTAATAATTTTTATATCCAAAAAAGGCAGCATATTGTCTGTTTCTATTTCATGTGTCAATTTTATATCTTTATCTTGAATATTAAAAATCTTTAGTGCATCTTCAATTAACTTTTCATTATAATACTCCAAAGGAGTAAAAATCAGGAATTTACAAGATTTCATATGCTGAATGTGATAAGATCTACATAGGAAAAACCAAGAGGAGTGTGGGGATACATCTTAAAGAACATATGAGGAATTTAAAATACAAACAAATAGAAAAATCAGCGGTGGATATTTGGGAAAAGATTTACATCTACAAACATAAGGATCATTTGATGAATTTTGACGTTCTGAAAGAAGAAAATATAAATTTTAAGTTCATAAAAGTTTCACCAGAGCGGAACATTGCTTCTGATACTATGCAACAACAACTATTCACCCCAGTCGTCTACGGCCGAAGATGGAGATAACATATCTTTGAAACCGGTTCCGTATATATTTAAGGTTAGTGAAACATGAAGAGTGTTAAGACGACAGATTCAATATTTAATTTTTATTTAATTTGGTTTCAATAAATTACAACAAAAAAAAGTTTATATTTGGTTTTCCTTTGTAGTATTAGAAATGTACAAGCAAATGTTACAGCCACCGAATACAATACCTGGGGACAGCATTGCAACTCTTTTTTACTTTTGTACATCCCTGAGGGCTGTAAACCATCATTGTTACCAGTGACAGTTGGAGACATACATACATGCAGGAACTTTGGTCCTCAAAAATAAAATATAATAATTATTCCTTATAATAAGGCCTGCTAATAGATTCAAACCTTTTTAAATTATCGTAAACGTTTTATAATTAAAGTCGGGGTAAGGATAATCATTAGGAAAAAAAACAGATTGCTGGTGGTTTATAAAGCAATAAATGTATTGCACTTATGTTTATATTTGTTTTAAGAAAATTACAAATGAAGATGACTTGGTATTCATCCCATACTCTTTGTGCACTAATAATAAATGCAGACCCATTATAAACTGCAAGTACCTACACCTACAACAGTTACAGATATAGCACATATCAGGAACTTTTGCTACATGCTTCATACAACAATAAATAGATTCTGAAAAAATTATCTACTCGTATTTGTAAGTAATTGTAATTCCAAAATCGGTAAAGATTAAGAAATCAGGAACAGTTCCAAAACATGAATTGGGTAGATAAAACAAAAAGAAGAAAGACTTGTACAGTTCTGTGAAGAATCTTCGCTCTTCTTGGCACACACATTTCTTGATTCACCATCCTAAAAGATTATCAAGACTACCATCACCATCACCAACTTTGTTTTAAAAAAATATTTCATATTTCTGCATGCCTGATATTTCTTCTTCCATGTTGTGTACTTTACTTTTGGTCTTCAGAGCAGAATGATATCCTTGAAAAATCAATAACTTGCCATATTTTTGCAAATCAAGGGATGTTTACGAAGATCTAATAATCCTTTAAAGAGCAGATTGCTGACTGTATTCACATGCAAAGCTGCTCTCTCTCTGGTGTCTTTATCAGGTTTATCTGGGAAAAGCCTTCCTCATATTCACATGAAGATACAGGAATGATTTTTGAGAATGCTTTTTAAGTTTGCAACATTCTGAGGATCTTCTTCTGGCAACATCATATATGCTCAGAAGCTTCAAACAGTTTCTCTTTTAAAAATCAGAAATCTATGGCAGAGTTGATAAATTTTTTCTTGACAATTCCAAATCCTCATTAGAAAGAAGTCTTCTTGTAATGAAATTCTTGAGGCCCCTAAAAAATTACTGGGTGATATTGATGGGTCACAGCTTTCTCTTTGTCATAAAGATCAGTTCCACAGAACTTGAGAGATTTTGCAGCATCAGGAGCCTGTCTGTATGCTGGGCAAGGATTTCCTTTTCTCCATACTCCGCAGTAAAAATTTGCATTTTTTGTGCCCATGTGTAGATCAGTGCTGAGGTTAGATAATTGTTGAAATGCATCGACTATCAATCACAAATCTAGAATTAAGTTTACAAAGATAATTTTTCTGTACAAACCTTTATGCATACGGTGATCTTTCTTTCATCTAGTTATATTATTTTTTGCTTGGATAAAATGAACTATCAAAGTTTCATAACTCTGTAAATATACTATAACAGTAATGTAACTAGAGACTACTCATCTAGTTGATAGCACTCTTCTTGTCTTCAGTAACTTATCTTCCAATAAAGATCATCATAAGTTCTCTTGCATTCTTAGATGTGTGATAAGGGACATACAGTTTGTCAATGAAGCTTTTTAATCTGTTCACGCTTCCAATTTCTTTAATGGCATTGTGAACAGACAGGTCCAAACTATGGCTGACACAGTACCACAAAATAATGGAAGGAAACGTATCTTTCAAGGGTTTGGATACTCCACCCCCCCTTGATCCAAACATGACAGTAACTCTATCATAAGTTGTTGCAATCAAGTGGTCTCTCTAGAAGTTCTTGGTAATGCTAAGTGCTTCCAATTTACCTAACTAGCTTGAAAATATTCCATTTTCTGCAACAGTTTCCAGCTCAAGACTGTTGATATCAGCTGTTTTCTAAATATTTCTGTAATAGATTGGCGATTTGTTAAATTAAACATGCACCTCATACTTCTTTTCTGTAATATAAGTACTCATTTAAATTAAAAATACTTGTCTCTCCCCAGATTTCTATATCATATGTAATAGTGAGTGTATCAACCCATCATAAACCATTTTAAGTACGTCTCCTATCTGATACGATAATTTTTCTAACAAATAAATATTTACATACAATTTTTAACAAAGCATATATGATGGTTATAAGTTATACATATATCAATGTAGATTCCTAAGAATTTGGTGCAGTCTTTTTGGTCTATTTTTTATTTATTATGTGTGTATTATTATCTCATTTTCTTTCTTTCATTATTACAGAGTTTAAATAACAAATTTGGTTTTGTCAACATTGAGTCTTAATTGTGAATTTTGTAAGTATTTGGCACCAATGACTATTGCTATAACAGTTTGTAAAACCAATTGTTCTATAGCATATTATACAGCTGGGTAACTGTGTTTAGCTAAGCAGCTATTAGTACCTTTCATAAATAATTGCTCATTTAACACATTTACACAAGAGACCGTTATTTTGTAAGATTTTGCTTTATTGTTTGGAAGGCTGTGATAGAGCAGCTGGAGAAGGAAAAGAATGCATTGCAACATGCAGTAGAAGTGAAGGACTGTGCACTGGAACAGTGTGGATTGGAACTGACATCTGCAACAGAACAACAGTCACAGCTTCAGAAGGAACTGGGAAGTCAGTTGCAGGCGGCAAATGCAACAATTACTCATCACTTACCCTTTGTTGACTCAAGTAAGCATAAATCTGTCATAAGATTCCCATTCTTTGTTGGTCATTTGTCTGAAAGGGGTCTCCAACTTTCTTTATATTGGATACCATTACTTTTAAAGCTACCTAATCTGCTCAAAAATACTACTGTCAACTATTCCTAGTACTGGTTGATGTTCACTGAAATGAGCAGTAAAAGTTATAAAAGTTATATATTTTAATGCCATCAATATTCACTAATGAACTTCAGCATTCACTAATATTCACTGCCTAAGTGAAATTTAGATATAGTTTGAACAAGTAGTCGCAACTGTGTGTTGTGTATATGTAAAGGTAGTATGATAAAAGTGTTGATCCCTCTTTCTTGATTTTGCTACACCTATTTTGATGGTCTAAAAAGACAGAGTAGTTATTACCTGTCTTTTGCCTCCTTCTTTTATATATTATCTTGTAAGCTTTGCAAAGCTTTTTATATTGAATTATTATTGAGGAAATAACTCAAATTTCACTAATGTTATTCCACTTACTTGGACATGTTTCAAAGGCTGTTGCCTTCATCTTCAGCATGATTCCACTGTTCCCAGCATGATATTAAGATGTCACTCTGTGGATTTTATGAACTTGATAATGAGGTTACTGTTGTTTGGGAGATCAAAATTAAGCAAATTTTCCTTGAATGTAAATTCTAACTAATATGTCGTCTAATACACTCTTATGCTTCACTTACTTTTAATACTTTTAAATACTTTTAAAAAATATATAAATAATTTAATACAGTTTTTTTCACACTAACTCCATTCACTTACATAAAAATCTGAACATATGTTTCGGAAGTGATCCCTCCCATCTTCAGCCTGTAGATAAACTATTGTTATACGTGGTGGTGGTTGGATCTCTTGATGTTCTTGTGGTGGCATCTGTTGGTTCTATTAGGAATTTGCTGAGTTCATCCATTAGAGGGAAATCGAAATTCATCAAATTATCCTTATTTTTTGTAACGAAAATGTTTTCCCAAGAGGAAAGTTCTATTGCATTATGAAGTTGTTTCAGTAGTTTTATCTCTGTTTTAATTTCATGATTTTTATTCCAAAAGTGTGCTGCTATTGCTGATTTATCAATTTGTTTTAAGCGAATATTTCTAAAGTGTTCTGTTTTCTGGATTCCCAAATTCCTCTTCATTTTTCCAATGTATTTTTTATCGCACTCTGCACATTTTATTTCGTAAATACCTGACTTTTGTTCTGTTGGCATGTAGTCCTTTACTCTGCAACCTAATAAGTTCTTTATATTAAAATTGTTCTTTGGGGCTAACATAATTCCTTGTTCTTTGAATAACTTTTTGAACTTATTGTGGTAAATTGGGTGGTATGTGAAACTTTTGAATTTGTACCTTTCTTTTGCACTTTTAAGTATGGAAACATCTCATTGTTTTTTGTTTTTTTGTTTTATTGATGATTTTTATTACTGTGTCTTTGTTGTATTCATTATTTTTTATGAGTTCGTTTGAAATGCATATCACCAAAGCCTTCCCTCTAATCTTCAAAACATGGTATAGGTATGTGGATGACATATTTGCAATAATTCCGAAAAAACACAACAGATGCACTAAAACTTCTGAATTTGCAGCGCAAATCCATAAATTTCACCATAGAGGAAAATAGAAGTGGATATCTCCCCTTCCTAGATGTAAAAATCATAAGAAATGAAAACTATCTTACATTTGGAATTCATAGAAAGGATGCTCACACAGAAAATTACATAAAAAATGACAGTTTAACTCCATTCCACATAAATATGCAGTGTTTGATAGTTTAGCACACAGATTAGTTAACATCCCACTCACAGAAACAGAGTACAAATTGGAATACCAACAAATCATAAAGATAGCAGAAACTAATGCATACAACAAAGACACAGTAATAAAAATCATCAATAAAACAAAAAAACAAAAAACAATGAGATGTTTCCATACTTAAAAGTGCAAAAGAAAGGTACAAATTCAAAAGTTTCACATACCACCCAATTTACCACAATAAGTTCAAAAAGTTATTCAAAGAACAAGGAATTATGTTAGCCCCAAAGAACAATTTTAATATAAAGAACTTATTAGGTTGCAGAGTAAAGGACTACATGCCAACAGAACAAAAGTCAGGTATTTACGAAATAAAATGTGCAGAGTGCGATAAAAAATACATTGGAAAAATGAAGAGGAATTTGGGAATCCAGAAAACAGAACACTTTAGAAATATTCGCTTAAAACAAATTGATAAATCAGCAATAGCAGCACACTTTTGGAATAAAAATCATGAAATTAAAACAGAGATAAAACTACTGAAACAACTTCATAATGCAATAGAACTTTCCTCTTGGGAAAACATTTTCGTTACAAAAAATAAGGATAATTTGATGAATTTCGATTTCCCTCTAATGGATGAACTCAGCAAATTCCTAATAGAACCAACAGATGCCACCACAAGAACATCAAGAGATCCAACCACCACCACGTATAACAATAGTTTATCTACAGGCTGAAGATGGGAGGGATCATTTCCGAAACATATGTTCAGATTTTTATGTAAGTGAATGGAGTTAGTGTGAAAAAAACTGTATTACATTGTTTATATATATACCACTCCATTGTCTACAGCTTTGTAAGTACATTTAATTGACTTTTAAAAAAGACAACAGATTAGTTAGAATTTACATTAACAAGCTTCATTGTGTGAGTTCCAACAGAATTTTTAAAAATTTCTTGTTTTTTGAAAGTTCTTAAACAAATTTTCCTTGTTTTTGTTTATGAATATATTTTCCTGCACTGTTAATTCTACAGGTTTTTGAAGAGCTTTTAAGCATTTTAGTTCCTTTTGGAATTTACAATTTTTTTGTCAGAAATGGTCTGCTATTGCTGATTTTTTTGTGTATTTATATTTTACATTTCTCATGTGTTCCTTAAATCATACGTTTTTTTTTTTTTTTTTTTTCTTTTTTCCCCATGTATTTCATATTGCAGTCTTTGCAACTGATTTTGTAAATGCCTGATTAATTTTCTGGCAGAATTTTGTCTTTTGTGTTGGTTTTTAGAAGGTTTTTTTAAACTACGTTTGTTTATTGGAGCCAAAATGATGTTTGCCTCTTTAAAAATCTTCTGTTGTACCCATGGGTGGAATGTGTGGAATTTGTAGCCTTTTAGTGTGGTAATATCTTTTATTTGTTTTTGTTTTTTGAATTTTTCTAATTTCTTGTTGACCAGATCTGTTGTGTAGCCATTTTTTGTGCTATATCTATGATTTTATGATACTCAAATTGTATTCTGTCTTACTTATTGGTAGGTTTGTTAATCTAAATGTGAGACTATTGATTATGGCGAGTGTATTGTTGTATTATGTTGTACATAGGCACATTTTAAAGGAGCATTTCAGGAATATAAAGTGCAAGCAAATAGAGAAATCAGCGGTAGCATATCACAAATAGAGAAATTGGCAGTAGCATATCATTTTTGGACACAAAATCACAACATAATAAATAAAGCAAAATTATTAAAGTCAGCACAAGGACCTACGGAACTAGCAACCTGGGAGAAAATCTATATCTACAAATACAAAGACAATCTAATGAACTTCGACACCTCCAAGGATGAAAACATAAACTACAAGTTTATCATACCACCACCAGAGCAGAATACACATTCCCACATCTCAACAAATGATCTGACACTTGGATTTTACCCTGGCTGATGATGAAACCAAATGTTCTCGAAACTGGTTTTATACATTATGACAAGTGAAGCACTAAGAGTGTGTAGTTCAACTAAATCATATAATAATATCAATTATATGATTGGCTTCACTGTGCAAGTTCCATTTAACATTTTAAGGAAAATTTGGTTAATTTTGATCTCTCAAACAATAGTAACTTCATCACCAAGTTCGTAAAATCCACAAAGGGACATCTTAATACCACGCTGGGAAGCAGACAGTGGAATCATGTTGAAGATGAAGGCAACAGCCTTTGAAACATGTCCAAGTATGTGGAACAAAATTAGTGAAATTTGAGTGAAATCTTCAATAATAATTTGTTATATTATGCTATATTTCACTGTGAAAATTGCCGCTATTCAAAACTACTTTTTATATTGGTTTAACTTGTACTATACTGTCACTCCTTATGATCAGAGGCATTTTGTTAAAACCAAGTATTCCAATTTGGTTGCCTAATATGCCGTCTCACTGTAATTTTCAATGATGCTTTTAGTTTAACACTTATTGATGCAATATTGACTCATGGCCCTGAAAGTTTACTTAGAGATAGAAAGATGGCAGCTATATTTTTTGCACACCACAAGGTTTAAATCTTATATATTAATATTATTATTCATTTTTTAACCTTCTTGTTGCTTTCTTTACCTGTTTTCAAGCATTACATTACCTTCAAGATTCACTATTTATTTTTATCACCTTCCTGTGCCTTCTGCCTTTGAAGTATATGAGATGTTTGGAATATAGTGAAAATTTTGTGAGTAAGTGTTTTATTTATTTCTGCTTCTCTGGTTCTTGTTTTTTAAATATATATATTACCACATATTTTATGTGACATACTTAATATGGCGTTACATTAAAAACTTATTAATTGGATATTATTACATTACTAATATATTTTGTTTCTATTATATATGCAAATGTATGAATCTATTATATATTAATTTCCTCCTATTAGTCCTTGACTAACTATAG
This sequence comes from Metallyticus violacea, assembly GCA_030762175.1. Taxonomy (NCBI): domain Eukaryota; kingdom Metazoa; phylum Arthropoda; class Insecta; order Mantodea; family Metallyticidae; genus Metallyticus; species Metallyticus violacea. Next base: position 103,194,444 of record CM060832.1, read on the forward strand.
TCAATTATTAATCTACTGTGCATTTGTTTTCTATTATATAGACAAATCTTTTAGTTTATTTTTAATTTATTATGCAGATTATTTTCCCATTACATTAATGCCTTTATAAAACTTTTATATTGTAAACATAAACTATTCCTCATAATGGACAATATATGATTGTTTTTCTATGTTCAAGATCAGAAATGTATATTGTGCTTATGAATTTCATGAAGACTTGGAGTTTATTGTTGACCAGCAGTTCATTGGTCATAGACCAAACTCTCCACTTCTTGTAACGTTCTTAATAATTTTGTCCCTTTGTTGCCATAATATTTTAGTTATATTTGATATGTTTCTCTGTTTGTTTATCACTGCACACACATTTTGCATATTTGTAAAACCAAATATGCTAAATTTCCCATGTCCTGTTACCAGAATTCTAAACTCTAGGAATACCAGAATATTCCTTTTTATTCTATTAAACAATGATGATAAGAAAAGTTTTTGTTTCTCTTCCTTTACTCTATTTGTCCATTCCTATTGTTACTTGACAAGTTCATTTCTTTTTCTCTCACATGACAGGATTTCCGTGGGAATTTTGTTGTATATTGCTCTGTCAATTGTAGAGCAGCTTATATAGTGAGTTGATCTACCAGCTCATCTCTATTATCCCTGCTTGTCCCTTTATCCAGCCAAAGTTTATGATCCCTTGTATTTTCATCAATGAAATAATTCTTGATGGATTCTATGATATTGTTATGTTTGAATGTACATCTAATGCATTTTACTGTCTGTGTATGTTGCTACACATTTTACACTGTGCTCTATATTATGAAACTTGTATAATTTCTCTAGAGATTTTAGAATTGCAAGTTTTTCGACTTGATTATTAGAACATCCATTATGTAACTTTAATTTCATTCAATGGGTTATCACTCCATTTTTGAATATTATTCCAACAATATCTCCAGTTTTACTACCAACTGCATATACTTTGGTCAGATAGGTACTATTTTAAACTTCCTATATGTTGAAGTTCTGCAGGGTGACACCAATATTTAACATCCAGAGATGCATCATAGTCTGTACTATAAATTTTTGTTTTCTCTTCTATAGTTAACAGAATTGTTTCAATCTGTGCTACAACACAAGGCATCATAGGAAACTATTCTATAGGCTTCAGCTATTTTTATATTTATTAGTTTTTTATGCATTTCAGTTTGTTGAGAAAGTTATATTTGTGTAATGCTTCTGTCCATACAGGTGCTCCATATGTTAGTATAGGGCTATTGCGCTATCATATATTGTCTTAAGAGCTCTGTGCCCTAAATTCCATTGCAATTTTTCCATTTTTCAGAACTGATGAATAAGAACCAATGATTCGCTGCTGTTTACTCTATTAAAATCAAATTTGCTGTCTAGGTATATTCCTAGGTACTTCGCTTTTTTCAATTTGATCCAATTTTCTATGATTCAAGTAGATATTAACATCTTGGTATTTACACATTTAAAATTTTTTGTAATTTATGTTGCCTAGCATTAGAAAGTTGTTTTCTATAGTCTTTTGCAAAATATTTTCTCCCATAAGAATAGCCATTGAGGTCAATGTGATTATTTTGGGTAAAAATACTAAGACAAAGTATAATAGTGTTGTAAAACACTTTAAAGACCATAATACATAGAAGAGGCCTGCATTGTGTTTTGTGGGATAACAGGTATTTATGATTGTTCAAAATATATGGTAGCTATTTATAATTGTTATGCCTTATGTTCACAGCTAACCTAGAGCTCAATGAGTTGAACATTCCAAGACATGACAGAAAGCATCAGATCTATTCCATGCATGTGATCTCTCAGGCAGGGCTTCATTTGCATGATCTGACAGCTGCACTCTCAGACTATCACACATATTGTGAGCAACGTCTACATGCATTTTATTCAGTGCTGAGCCCTGTGAATAAAAGGGTAAGCATTTGTATTCAGTTTCTTTACTCATGTTTGGAATGAAAAAATATACTTGAAGACAGTATTTGTATTTATAAAGTAATGAGTGAAACAAGTTCACAAAATTTATGTATAAGGGCGACTAGAAAGTTGAGATATGCAATAAGAGAATATTAAATTTTCCGGAGCATTTTTAATTTTTTTTTTTTTAAATATTTCATAGTGCACTGTTGCACTTCCAATTCTGTAAGCATTTTTCAACATAGCAATAACTTCTGGGCTAGAAAAGTGTCCACATTGGTAATTCTTTATATCATTGGTAATTGGGACCATAAGCTGAATATCTATAATTTTACAGGTTTCTTCTTGAGATAATGTTGAATTGTCTGGTGAGCACAGACATTGTTGTGATGTAATAAAATGCCCAGAAATTGTTCTTGATTGTCTCTCCTGAATTTTTGGAGAATACCTTAGGCAGACAGATGATCTATTTGCTATTTTGCAGTTCCTGCTCTGATATTATGATCAGAACAGTGCATGTTAATATGCAAAAGTTAATAAAACATTGTTTTCAAATAAGTGTACTTACAAAGCTGTTGACAATGGAGTGGTATATATATAAACAATGTATACAGTTTTTTTTCACACTAACTCCATTCACTTACATAAATTTGGAACATATGTTTCGGGAGCGATCCCTCCCATCTTCAGCCTGTTGACAAACTGTCGTTAAACGTGGCGGTTGGGTCTGTTGATGTTCTTGTGGCGGCATCTATTGGTTCTATTAGGAATTTGCTGAGTTCATCCAATGGAGGGATATCGAAATTCATCAAATTATCCTTATTTTTTGTAATGAAAATGTTTTCCCAAGAGGAAAGTTCTATTGCATTATGAAGTTGTTTAAGTAGTTTTATCTCTGATTTAATTTCATGATTTTTATTCCAAAAGTGTGCTGCTATTGCTGATTTATCAATTTGTTTTAAGTGAATATTTCTGAAATGTTCTTTTTTCCGGATTCCCAAATTCCTCTTCGTTTTTCCAATGTATTTTTTGTTGCACTTTGTATTTTTTGTTTTGTTAATATGAAATTAAATCAGAGATAAAACTACTTAAACAACTTCATAATGCAATAGAACTTTCCACTTGGGAAAACATTTTCATTACAAAAAATAAGGATAATTTGATGAATTTCGATATCCCTCCATTGGATGAACTCAGCAAATTCCTAATAGAGCCAATAGATGCCGCCACAAGAACATCAACAGACCCAACCGCCAAGTTTAACGACAGTTTGTCAACAGGCTGAAGATGGGAGAGATCGCTCCCGAAACATATGTTCCAAATTTATGTAAGTGAATGGAGTTAGTGTGAAAAAAAAAAAAAACTGTATACATTGTTTATATAAAAACATTGTTTGTGACTATTTACCACATTCTGTCACTAGTTTTGTTTGTTTTTGCAAATGATATGATATTGAACATGTTTTATCACAAAGCATGCAAACACATTACATTGCTATGATCATGATAGTATTTGTTTTTGCAGAACATGTAGTGATAACTATAAACTTTTATTCTTGTTATAACATAACATAGCTCCTGGTAATTCTTCCACATTATGTTGATCATTACATTTATGGAATAGAAATTGAGTCACATTTCATATCTCTATTTCCATTATCCTTAGATGTTCAATCATTCTGTTGGGGTAGAAGGAGCAGTATTGTGGCTGCTCCTGTTAAGAGCTTTATTCTCTGAGCTTGTAAACCACTCTAAAGGGAGCACATATGAGGATCCTAAGGTATCTAGCTTTGATCCTTTCAGTAATTTCCAAATCTTTTTTGGATAATTTCTCCCATTTTTAATAATTTTTGCCTTGAACTACAATAGAGCTGTTTTTTAGGACATTTGTGCAATATTACCAATGTCATAGATTGCTCTGGTTGCAGCTACAATTTTTTCTTTGATTTGCATTCTGAATAACATGGTTGTAGTTTGTGATATGCCTAAGTTTGTACAGGAATTTGCAATCTTTAGTTTTTTATTTCCAGTCTGATATTATCTTCTTTAGTTACTTTCCATGACAACCCTATGAAGTCTTTTCTATGTTGAGAGTAAAGTTTTTTAGTTAATGAATATCATTGTATGATTAGTTGAACTACACACTCTTAAAGCTTCACTTACTTTTCATAAATGTATGGAACCGGTTTCGAGAACATTTTGTTCCCATCTTCAGCCATGCTAAGGTTCAACTGTCGGATCATTCGTTGAGCTGTGGGAATGTATATTCTGCTCTGGTGGCGGTGTGATAAACTTGTAGTTTATGTTTTCATCCCCGACAATGTCGAAGTTCATTATGCTGTTTTTGTATTTGTAGATGTAGATTTTCTCCCAGGTTGCTAATTCCGTAGATCCTTGTACTGATTTTAATAATTTTGTTTTATTTATTATGTCGTGATTTTGTGTCCAAAAATGATATGCTACTGCTGATTTCTCTATTTGCTTGTACTTTATGTTCCTGAAATGTTCCTTTAACCATGTGCCAATGTTTCTCTTTGTTTTCCCTATGTAGATTTTTTCACATTCTGCACAGTTTATTTTGTAAACACCTGATTTTTCTTCTTGTGGAATACTGTCATTAACATTATCTATCAGCAAATTTTGAACATTAAATCTATTAATCGGTGCCAACCTGATATTAAAATCTTTAAGAATATTCTGAAATTTTTTGTGGCCCATGGATGATATGTGAATTTTTTAAAAATAAGTTTATCTTTTTTTGCTGAAAGTGTTGTGGTTTCTTTGATATGTTTTTGTCTCTTGAATTTCTGCACCTTTCTATGTACTAGTTCTTTTTTAAAACCATTTTTAACTGCTGTTTCTTCTATTTGTTTGTATTCTTTAAAATATTCTTCTTTGCTAATTTGTAGGTTAACTAGCCGGTGTGTTAAACTGTTAATTACTGCATGTTTGTGTGCTGTAGGGTTTAAACTGTCAGCTTTGATGTGATTATCTGCATGTGTATTCTTTCTGTATATTCCAAATTTAAGTTTTTCTTGGCATTTCATTATTTTAATATCCAGGAATGGCAGCATGTTATCTGTTTCTATTTCGTATGTAAATGAAATGTTTTTATCTTGAATATTTAGAAGTTTTAAGGCATCGTCAATGAGTTTTTTGTCAACTATGGCAAATATATCATCCACATATCTGTACCATACCTTAAATATGAATGGAAGTTTTTTAGTTTTGCCAATTTATCATTCAGCTTAGTATTTCTCGTAAAATATTCTGCTTATGTAATACTTTTTAATAAATATTATGAATGAATTATAATGTATTGTATAGCAAATTATTTATGAAAAAATCACTAAAATTTCACTAAACTTTTTTCCACTTATTGGACATGTTTCAAAGGCTTTGCCCTCACCAACAGCATTGTTCCACTGCAATGCTGCTGATGCAGGTAACAGCCTTCAAAACATGTTAAGTAAAGTAAGTGGAAAGTTTTAGTAAAATTAGAGTGATTTCCTCGTAAATAATTTGCGGTATTATACATTATTCATTGTGAAAATTCCTGCTATTTAAAAACTACTTATAATGCATTATTTGATATAAAAAACTTTCTGACTTTTATGTCAATAAAATTAATTTATGTTTTTCTGACTTTATATTTTTATTATTTTCAGGAGTTCCTATCTACGAAATAGAAAATATATCTAACTTTAGTTATAAACATTGTTTGCTCATGAGGAATTTAACATCTCGGCTATTTAGTGCACTGCAGCTAATATTGCCCTAACTTCACTTTCTAAAATGTGTGTATACTCTTCCCTTATAGAAGATGTCCTCCCAGAGGGATAGCTTATGAGCAATACAGAAATAGTTTTAATGGCAAAATGCGTAATTTTTATGGTTTAATACTTTCTATTGGCTAAGCTTTCTATTGTACTGGTACAACACATTTCCATTGACACAATTAAGTTTGCACACAGTAATTTTTGTGGTTCATTGTATATGTTTGCCTTTACATTCCAAAACCGCTACTAATTTGTGGAATGAATATTTTATTTTTTAACGTTCAAGATTAGCACCAGTTTTGTATAATTTTTCCTTTTGTTAAAACTTCTTCTGTTTTATATTTTGCACTAAACCAGTAATCTGGTGGCCTAGTGGTAACCATACTTGTCTCATAGACCCAAGATCATCGATTCATTCCCAGCCAGGGTCAATGGATTTTTTTCGGCATAAAAATTGTACGTATGGTTTCCTTCAAAAGGGAAGTAAAGCCATGGGTCTGTCGTAGATTTATGGCATGAAAAAAATCTAAGAAGAGGCCTCTGAGAAAATTTTATTGGCTGTTTCATGCCCTGAATTGAATGGGATGCTGATGACCTAGATGTCAAAGAGCATCCATAAATAAACAAAAAAGTTAAAAAACTGAACCAGTAGATTTAAAGTTATTTACAAAATTGTGAATTTTAGTTCTGAAAAGAGGAAATAGATCAGAAAAGCTCTGAATAAATTCTTTGGTTTTTTTCTCAAATGGTTTATTGGTTAGAGTTCATGAACATGCAGTAAGTAATAGTGATTCATAAATTCAGTCGTGTCCACTACATATTTTTGCCTTTATTTTCAAGCAAATGTTCCAGGGAAATGATAAATGCTCTGAGCAAAGAACATCCATGGTTTGCTATGGAACCAATTTTTGTTGGTGAACTTTGTACTGCATGATAAATGCTTATTCCTAGGTACAATCTTCATATAAAGATCAATTTCAGTGCTAGTAACACTTCCCTTCAGCAATTGAATAATTGAATTGCTGGGCATATTGGGACAAATCTGTATTTGTTACCATACAAATTCAACACATGGAAACAGAATATTACACCTTAGGACAATGTAACTATTTGCTGACCTAAGTGCCACCTAATGGAGCAAATACAAAGTCTGTGTATTGAAACAATGGTACTACTATGAAAGTCGGTCCTGGTGGTGTAGTGGTAACCATACTTGCCTTCTAAACCCAAGGTCGCGGGTTCAAACCCGGTCAGGATTGATGGATTTTTCGGGCGTAAAAATCCTAAGTATGGCTTCCTTCAGAAAGGAAGTGAAGCCGTGGGTCCCGTGTCATACATTTACGGCACGAAAAAGAACCTCAAGCCTGAAAGAAGAGGCCTCTGAGCAAAATTTGTTAGTCGTTTCACGCCTGGAATTGAATGGGATGCTGATGACTTGAGCTGTTAAAGAGCGTCCTTAAATAAAACGAATTGAATACTACCATGAAAGAAATTGGACAATCCATATATATCAATGAATACCAAATAAAAATCCCACCTGTATAGTTAATAACAAAAATTAACAATTATTAAAAAATCCTCTAAGAATGTATTAAATATGTTCACATTAGCTCCACTTAGTTATACAAATAGCTAGATAGATGGCAAGGAGGTTTAATAGAATTTGAACAACCTCCAGCACATCAGCCCATAAGGCTTATTGTGCTAATCCATTGGAAGAGATGCCTTCATTGTTTCCCAAAATCTGTTCCTTGAACAAGTTGCAGTATTTCCATTCCAATGTTAGCATTCATTCCAAGGTCTTCTCTGGTTATAGAAAGAGTAAATAGGTTTGGACACTCAAAGAGGATCTGCAAGGCAGATTCCTCATCCTGTTTACACATTCTGCTAGTGGGTTCATCTTTATAGAGTCTCACTTTTTGTAGATGTTTCCTGATGTGACCATGCTCATTAATTAGGGCAATTACTTTCATTATTTCTCTTCTGTCCAGTTTTAGAAGATATGTGGAAAGAGTGTTGCTAGGACCTAGGACAAGTTTCCTAGCTTGCATTTGTCCAGGATAGGTGTGCCACCTTATTTATATTTATGCCCAATCCATGTTTTAACCATGGTCTTAGCAGTAGTATACTGATTCCAACCGTGGGCTCAGGACCAAAAAAAGGGTGTGTCAACACCTATTTTTGCCAACTGATCTGCCTTTTCATTTCCATAAATGTCCTGATGCCCTGGCACCCACCGCATTTCCAGCCTGTTGCAATATACCAGGGCAAACAGGACATTCCTATACCAGTTTAGATTTCACCTAGTTAGAGGATAGGCTTTTAGGGCACTTTTGATTGTCTGAGAGGATGAGAATTCGTTTTTGGTGATAACCCTTTTCAAGCCCTCTATAAGCATAGTTCAGGATGGCAAATACTTCTACCTGAAAAACTGCAATATTTGCGAATGCTTGTACTAATGTTGGTCCTTGGAGATGGGCCATATATGCCTGCATTGGATTGTATTCCTTTACAGGATCTATTGGTAAACCATACAAGTTGGTTACATTCTATTCTGTGCATGGTTCCTTCCATTCAGTCTTCTCAAGATCCGAGAGTTACCTTAAATGGAGGGAAAGTAAAGTATTGAGTATTCATTAGACCAGATCTCATCTACAGTTCTGGAATGTCCAGGAAATTTAGAATGGAGGTATGTCCAGTGCTGCAAAGCTGCTTTTCCAGTTTCCTGTGTACACCAAGCGATGTGCAGTAAGCCTAGCCTCCACTTGTAAATGGATATCCATGGGCAGGAGGCCCAACAAAGTCTCCAATACGATGGTTGGAGTACTTCTAAAGGCCCCTGTAACACATAGACTTGCTAATCTCTGTAGCTTGGTAAACTTACCTGCTGTAGTAGTTTTTAAAGTTTTCCGCCACCAAACAATGGCACCATAAGATATCTGGTGTCTGATATTGCAACATATAGCCAGTGACTAATGCATGGTTTAAGGCCCCAGGTGAATTCAATAGTGTATTTGGTAGTTACAAGAGACCACCTCTCTACGGAGAATATTGTTCATATAGTTGTTCCAGTCAGTTTCTTATCCAGTTCAGGATCTAGATATTTAACTGACTCAGAATGTTTCAGGATTGAACTGCCTAGTGTATGTTTTTCCAGGTCTTTAGAGTTCTCGTGTTAGTAAATGGAACAACTGTTTTACTAGGATTGATAGATAGACCCTCTTGCATGCACCAACTGTGAATTTTCCTCAGCCCCAATTCATCCTGTTTGAGACTGTATTGGGAAACTTCTGGAAAATTATCAGTGCTATGTCATATGCATAGCCTTGTATATAATATTCTTCCTGGTTCTTGTCTTGGAGTAGACTATCCACCATGAAACTCCAAAGAAGAAGGGAAAGAATACCCCTCTGCGGGCATCCCCTCATGGCTATGATTCCTTTGTTTCTCCAAGAAGGCTAGCAGTAATATTTCTACTCCTGAGCATGGTGTTTATCCACCTATAAAGGGTGTCATTGACTCGATATTTCTGAGCAGCATCTAGGAAGGTCCCTGGGGCTATTTCTTTCACAGCCATAGAGTCCTCCAGTCTGCTAACAAGACAGTGTAACACCATTATGCAAGTTGTATGACTGATAGACATTATGATTTCGATTGAGGGGAATGTCTGACAACCCCTTCTTCGGATATGTCTTTCGATCATTCTTTCTAAAGTCTTTAAAAGAAAAGATGCAAGAATAATTGGTCAATAAGCCTTAGCTTCAGTGTAATTGTTACGATTGCACTTAGGAATAAACACTACTCTGGTACCAATTGTAATGTATTCAGGAATCAACAGAGTGAAAACGAGTATAAAATCTCTAGCATATAAAATATTTTGAAATGCTTAAAAACACCTCATTAAGAGTGAGGCCATGATGGTGTTTTTAAGCATTTTAAAATATTTTATCTATTGGAGATTTTACTACTCTGGTAGCTCTCCAGGTCTGAGGAATATAGCTGAAGGCTATAAAGCGAAGCAGGTGCTTTCAGCAACAAAGCAGGAAAGACACTATCTCTACCTGGCAACTTAAATGGGTTGAAATTGATAATTGCCCATTTAACACTTTGTATTGTGGCAGTTTGACATGCAAATTCCCAGTTCTTCTTGATGCTCTTGGTCTGGAGTTTTCACAGTGGTCTATGGATTCACAGGTGTTGTCATCAAATATGCACCCAGGGAAGCATCCCTCAAAGAGAATTTTGAGTGTTTCTTCAGCCGAGCACATAAAACCTTTCATGTACATATTGTTCCTATGGGATTTATAGGACTGCGGGCCAATGTTCTGTGTAACCTGGCTGCCTCTGACAGGCTAAATATTTCCTTGCAGAAGGCTTGCCAAGAAGACCTCTTGGCATTATGTATACTTTTATTGCAGTCTGTGAGGGCTGTATGATATACCCCATAGTTGCCAATTTTTTTTGCATTGTTAAAGATGTCATATTCTGCCTATCTTATGTTTAAGGTCTTTGGTTCACCATGAAACTTTCTTAGATTTTATCTGTGATTGCAAGGGGCATTTATTGTGATAACTGTCTAGCATAATCTCTTGGATAAGGTAGGCAACCTTGTCAATATCACCGAAAGATCTAATCTCATAAATCTGCCCAATCCTACCTGAGAAATCCTGTATATGGAGCTCCCATCCATTCTCCTGGGATTGCTATAAAGATAGGTGTTTTGACTACCTTAACATTAAATGATATTTAGTTGTGGTCCAAAAGTGATTGTTTGTCTAAGACCTTCATTTAGTAATCTGAATAGTGTTATACTTCATGCAAAATGTAATGTCAATAACTTCTTGCCTTATGCAATTAGCAAAGGTAAGCTTATTACCAACATTAAATATATATGTATAGATAGCTAGAGATCAGAAAGTCTAAAAGATACTTGCCCCATTTGTTGGTATTCTTACTGCCTCGGATTTTGTGGTGAGAATTAGCATCACATCCAAAAATGGTTTTGTCTCCTCTCTGAGTGCAGTATGCAACCAACTGTTCTAGTTCTTTGGTAGGTGGATTACCACCATCAAAGGGGAGGTAGAGAGAGCTCATCAATGGGCCCTTCTTACTGCCCCTGTGTTGCAGTCAATTTTCACTGTGGTGATATTGCTAGAACAAAATTCTAGAAGAGGTAGACATTGAATTCCATTGCAAATAAGAATACAACTCCTGAGTAAATTGCCCTTGCTGCAATGTATCAACTTACCTTGACATTTTCTTAGCCCTGTGATTTGGCCCCTATTAATCCAAGGTTCTTGAATCAGGGCTAGGTCTATTCCCTCTTCATTAGAAGTTCTACAAATGGCAGTAGAGGCTGCCTTCTTGTGTTGGAGGTTGATCTGGAGGACCTTTAGGTCCATTCTTGGCTAGAGTCATAATATAATTCTGCTGGGACCCAAAGGCTCTTTTGCCCAGGTCCCCTCAGAAGAGATAATACCCTTTATATTTGAGGTTTACTCCAAGAGAGCGTCATCGAAGGAAGTGATTGCAACAGCTGAAGGCTAATAAATATGGTCCTCAGAAGTAGATTGTTAATTTTTTGAATGGTTTCCTTAAGGTCCCATGAGAAGCAGATTTGTAAAGTCTGCCCAGATAGAGCCCAGCATACCTGAATAAGGCTTATCTCAGGAGGTCGCCAGATATCTAGTGGCCCCATTTTAAGACACACAGCTCCCATCATCAACTGTTAACTGACTAGTCAACAGCTGATAATGGGTCAGATGGCCCCTGAAAAATGTCCTAATGTTGTATAAGTAAGTGGAGTTAGTACGAACATATTTGATACATTCTTATAGGATATTTAACACTCCTTGTCTACAGCTTCATAAATAAAATTTAATTAACTATTAAAAGGCTGAAGTAAATCTAAAAAGCACCAATAATAGAATGACAACTATTTATAAATACTGATCTTACTATTGCAGCTCTGGTTCTGAAAAAGACTTAATAGTAATACCTGGTCTCAGAAATGTTATATATTGCACTATAAAATAGAAAATGTTTCTAAAGCTTTGCCTCAGTTTTGTTATTTTAAAGTAATCCATAAAGATCTTTTATTTGGATTATGTATTTCTGCCCACTTTGGTCACCTTTGTGTTTGCTACAGTATACTGCAGCACAAACATTAGAAATGATATAAGAATGTGCTACTAAAACTGTTCTATTGGTGTATTTTATTTGCTTTCTTATGCATCCTGTGTTTAGTTATTGCTTTCCTCTGTAGAATTATTCAAAAATTTGAAAGATAAAAGTAAACAGGTATTTATGTACTGTTTTGGTTATTTTCAGCTATCAAGTCACCTGAAGGAAAATGCTCGGTTTCTGCGAGCATTAGAACAAGGTTATGCAAGCTTTCAAGAAGGTTTAGAAGGTGAAGGCTGTATAAGTCTTCACACAATTCCTTCATTACACAAGTTAGCTGATCAGTTGTTAATCTACACAGCATATTTTGGACGTCTCATGCCATACCAACGCTTGAGGTAGATAAGTGATTTTTGCAATCCTTATTGTTGCATCTGAGACCCACTTCTAATTACACTAAGGTTATAATTAGAACAATGAAGTGAGCAAGAAAACTTAGATGATGAATATATACTAGAATTTAGGTTTGTTATAATTATTGTTGATGCTTTCATATAATGAAAGATTATGTTGAAAACTTATTTTAGCTACTAAATGTTTATGCATTTTGTTTTTTCTTTGTCTGTTTCTTATTGGTCACAGCATTTGTATTGAGTATCTCTTTCTTTCTATTGTATTGTATTTATTGATATGCTAAGAAATTAGATGTTGGCAACATCCTAATTAATTCTAGCCTTGACCAATTTCTAGGCGCCACCGTTATAAATTCTTGAACTAATAATGTATTATATTTACATCAAACCTTCATTTTAAACAAATACTTTATACCTTACTACATATACCTGTCTCTGTCTAATCATTTTACTACTGGAATATCCAGAAGACATGTATTTCACCCTCATCTTATTATTACACAAAAAAATTGTACTTACCTTAATCGTCTTCATATATAGTTTCCTTTCAGCTGACACTCAATATATAAAACAACTCACACAACCTATTCATGACACATAAAGACCAAATTTAACAAATTTTAAACTGTAAAATACCTCTGATAACATTTGTTACTAACTAAATTAGTTTTATTCCATCTTCCTTACTGACCAATTCCATTTCAACCTTACTTTCCACAAAAAGTCGCCCAACTCCCTTAGTTAAATCTTATCAAAAATGTTCTTGATCATCAACTCCTTATTAATCTTCAACCATTTCTAATTACAACTTTCCTTCATTCCTCAGTATCTTACATTTCAACAGAATGTGGACAGCATCTTCTTACTCTCCACACATTGGTTATATACCCTGTGAAACATTATTCCTCAAACCCCTCAGCCTCCTCCAAGCCCCCAATCTAAAGCAGGCCATTCCTTCTTCTATTTCCTGTCTGTCTTTCTGTTGCACATTTCAATATACATCTCCTTCATAAATTCTACCTTGAAGGACTTAACCTGTATAGCACTATCCTCAAATCTGGACCAAATGTCCTTCCTAAACCTTTAATATGTACTCTCTTACAAATCATTTATCACCTAATCCATTCTTTTCCAATTGATCCTTAATACTTCCTAGCCATTTATTACTATTTAAGTGTTTTTCATGATGTATTAAACAAACCTTCAATATATTATTTTCTGGCATCTGATTTATCCAATAATAATAGTTCAGTATCCCCTTTCCATCACCATTCTTCTAGCACCAACTTTCTGTAATTCCAGGAGAGCTCCCTACACAGGCTATGCTTTGAGGCACACCTGACATTAACTTGCAAAATAATCTCAGAATGAGCTTCAATTTCTTGATTCCCTCATCAGTGTCTCAAATTTCAATTCCATATCCCATCAACCAGGGCACAATACACTCTTTCAATAATGATGCCACCTTCATTTTTGTTGCTATATACAAACAGGGATGTTGTAGAATGAGTGCATAATGAACAGTCGTGTTGGGAATTTGAATTTGTTTATTTAAGGATGCTCTTTAACATCACAGGTCATCAGCATCCCATTCTATTCAGGGTGTGAAACGGCCGACAAATTTTGCTCAGAGGCCTCTTCTTTCAGGCTTGAGGTTCTTTTTTGTGCTGTAAATGTACGACAGGGACCCACAGCTTTACTTCCCTTCCGAAGGATTTTTACTTTGGATTTTTATGCTCGAAAAAATCCATCGATCCTGGCCGGATTTGAACCCGCAATCTTAGGTTTAGAAGGCAAGTATGGTTATCACTATACCACCAGGACTGATGTCGTGTTGGGGAATGAGGTTTCAAGTATGAGTGTGGGACTGAAAGTTGACTGATTAAGAATCGGCTGTTAAAATACTTTTGAGGAGTGTAGACAAGGGAACAGGTTGTAAGATGGTGCAGTGTCAGAGATTATGGTAGTGTTGACTATTCTATTAATAATTGGTGATGAAGAATCAAATCAAGGACCAGTGATGGAAGAAGTGATCACAATATTTTAAACAATATCAGAGAATCTAAATGAAGTGAAGTGTATGGAAAAGAGAATGGATAAGAAGCTGGAACAAATTGTATCACTATTAGTCGAATAGAAGGAGAATGAATGAAGAGTCTAACAGAGGTAAAGAAGAAGTTAAATGTTTTAATCTTTGGTGCAGAGGAACATACAGGAAAAAGTGTGGAAGGAGGTAGAAGACATCATAGAAGGGAAATTGGAACCTAAACTGACTGGCTGGGAAATAGTAGACACTTGTAGTATAGGAAGAAGGGGTTTGAATCCCAGATAAATATTATTAAATAAAATTCATATGGGAGGTGCTTAGTAATGCTAAGAAGTTAAAAGGTACGAGAATTTTCATCGGACACTATCATGGTAGGAAAGATTGTGAACAAACATTTGACTTATTAAAGGAGATGAAAAAGGCTAGAATGGAAAGAAAAAGGGTCTTTGTTTGGGAAACTCAGTTATGAATAGATGAGAAACCACAAGCAATTACTATAGATGTATATAGAGGAAGAAAAGAATTATAGAGAGAAGCTAAACTTAAAACAGAGGAAGATACAGGAATGGGAAATCATACAATTAATTGAAAAGGGAAAAACTGACAAAACTGAAAAACTGGTCTAGAATAGGTAGTGAAGTCAATTGGGAAGAGAATGAAAACTAGATACCAGAGGATAGCTGTAGAAAAGGGGTGGTATGACCAGGAGTGCCTTGTAGCAAAGAAAATTGGAAAGAGAGTTTAGGAGGTGGAAACAAATGGAAGATCCACTGGAAAAAGGAGATTATTTAATAGCAAGGTGAGGGTATAAATGCTTAATTGAGGAAAAAAGGAAGAATGGAGAAAAAAAATTGGGCTCAAGATTTATAGGACAGCATATGAGGAGGACAGCAAAAAGATATGGGAATTAGTGAAGAGAGTGTATAAAGTAAGATCAATAGAGAATAAAATTGGCCCCAAAATGGAGGGGGGGCACTTAATAGGAGGAAGCTTTTTGGTAAGGCAAACATAATTAATGGGAGAAATACATAATTATGTTGAAGAGCTAGACTATGAAATATTAGAGAGTGAGGTAACGGAACAGATTACCAAATTAAGAAGTAAGAAAGCAAATGGGATCGGTGGAATATCAGGGGAAAGCTGGAAAGTATGGTATGAGGATAACAAAAGAAAAGCGCTACAGATAAAATTGTCCAATGCACTGTTTGAGGATGGAAAGAACCCACAGAATTGGAAACTGAGGGTGATCATACCAATCTTTAAAGAGAAGGAAGAGGTTAATAACCCAAGCAATTATAGAGTAATTTTGAAACACATATTACTTCAGCCTTTCCACACTTCTTTAAGTGTTGGTACAGATATGTTGATGATATTTGTGCCATAGTTAATAAAAAGTTAATTGAAGATGCACTAAAGATTTTGAATATTCAAGATAAAGATATAAAATTCACACATGAAATAGAAACAGACAATATGCTGCCTTTTTTGGATATTAAAATTATAAAAAGTAAAGAAAACTTTAAATTTGCTATATATAGAAAGGACACACCTGCAGATAATTATATCAAAGAAAATGGTTTTAATCTTATGACTCACAAACATGCAATTTTTAATAGTCTAATATGCAGATTGATCAATTTGCCAATCAGTAAAGAAGAATATAACATGGAATATAAAAAAATTAAAGAAATAGCAATTTTAAATGGTTTTAATGAAGACTTAATACATAATAAGATTAAAAAATTCCAAAAGAAGAAAAGAATTGAAAATTGCACTACATTATCAAGAGTTAAAGGAAAAATGTCCTTTAAAAAATTCATATATAGCCCAACAGTGATGTATAAATTTCAAAAAATATTTAAAGATGTTAATATAAAATTGACTCCCATTAATAGAGTTAGTATAAACAACGCTTTGAAAGACAATGCTACAGATAATACCCCAAAGGAGAAAAATGCAGGAATTTACAAGATTTCATGTGCTGAATGTGATAAGATCTACATAGGAAAAACTAAGAGGAATATGGGGATACGTCTAAAAGAACATTTGAGGAATTTAAAATGCAAACAAATAGAAAAATCAGTGGTGGCATATCACTTTTGGACCAAAAATCATGGTATAAAGAAAAAAGTTGAATTATTGAGAGCTGTACAGGGACCAGTAGAATTGGATATTTGGGAAAAGATTTACATCTACGAACATAAGAATCATTTGATGAATTTTGACATTCCAAAAGAAGAAAATATAAATTTTAAGTTCATAAAAGTTTCACCAAAGCAGAACATTGCTTCTGATACTACACAACAACAACCTTTCACTCCAGTCGTCCACAGCCAAAGATAGAGATAACATAACTTTGAAACCGGTTCCGTATATTTTTAAGGTTAGTGAAGCATGAAGAGTGTTAAGACAACATGAGCTTCACTGTGTTAGTTCTATATGAAAACTTTTTTAAAGATTTACAATTTTTAAAAAATTTAATTAAAGAGGGAAGGTGTTTTGTACTTCCCAAATCTTGAAAAGGCCTATGATACTATCAAAAGAGAGGCACTTTGGATTAAGTTGAGAGAAAAGGGAGTGAGTGCGAAGTTTATAGGACTAATACAGAAGCTGTATTCAGTTAATAATTTTTGCATTAGGCCCAAAAGCAACAAAGAAGCAGACTGGATACCAAATAGAATTGGCTTAAGACAGGGTTATAAATTAAGTCTGGTCTATTTAATCTGTTTATAGAGGAGATAGTGGAAGAAATAGGAAGCGAGTATAGCCATTGTCGAACAATTAATAATAAAGACATTCCAGGTTTGCTTTTTACAGATGATTAGTAGCAGCTGCAATTACAAATGAGGTTTAAAGAAAGCAATAGAAGCAACAGAAAAATGGAGCTTAAAGATAAATAAAAGTAAATAAAAAATTGTGGTATATAAAAAGAAAACAAATTCAATTGAAATGAGAAATGGTGGTAAGAGGGGAGTGAAATTGAAGTGGTAAGGAAATTTGATTATTTGGCGGTAAGGTTGATTAGTAATGGAAAATGAACAGAACGAAGGAAGAACACTAGGGAAAGGAAAATTGGATACCAATGGTATAAGAATACGCTTAAAGAGAATTTCAAATATGAGTGTAAGCTTGGTAAAGAAAGTATATTCTGCTATAGTTGAATAAAAAATTATCTATGGGATAGAATTATGGGGCACAGAAAATGGGTGATATATATATATATATATATTTGATTTATTTACGGATGCTCTTTAACAGCTCAGAACATCAGCGTCCCATTCAATTCAAGGAGTGAAATGGCCGAAAAATTTTGCTCAGAGGCCTCTTCTTTCAGGCTTGAGATTCTTTTTCATGCCATGTATGACACAGGACCCAGGACTTTACTTTCCTTCCGAAGGAAGCCATGCTTAGGATTTTTACGCCTAAAAAAATCCATCGATCCTGGCCGGGTTTGAACACGCATTCTTGAGTTTAGGAAACAAGTATGGTTACCACTACACCACCAGGAACAACGAAAATGGGTGGGAATATATAGATAAGATTCATAGAGCAGTCTGTAAAAGGATATTGGGACTACTAAGAGCTGTACCCAATGGAGTAGCCCTGATGGAACTAGGAAGGCTGTAAAGGTCTAGTAATAAAATGCATTATGAAATATTAGCAGAGGATACCATATATATGGAGGAAGAAAATATTTTCAAAGACTGCTTGGGGGTCACAAGAAAAAGGAAAATGGGTAGGAAGTTGGGAGGTAGATTAGAAGTAAATTGTAAGGGAAATTGGTTTGGGAGAGCTAGTTAGTTTACAGTCAGCAAATGGGCAAGGCTCATAAAATAAAGTGAAAGCAAGGATTGATGGTATAGAGAAATAGGAAATGTTTGGTAGCCTAAGAGATATGAGTACTCTGATATATTATAGGAGTTTTAAGAAAGAGTGAGGCAGGGAAAAATATATTGAGGTTTGTGTCAAAATGGGTAGGGAAAATATGGCATTGGCAAGAATAGGAACAATGATGCTAGGTGGGGTAAAAGTTGACAAAGATTGTGCCCTCTGTGTGATATGGTAGACAATAACTTATAGTGTATATTAGAATGTACAGAAATTGAAGGATGGAGAAAAGAAATAGGGAACAATGAATGAAATACTTTGCAGGCAAAAATTCTGCCATTAAAGATTTCTGGGATTAGCAGAAAAGAATTTTTTAATTAATTTGGAAATTATTTAGGGAAAGTAACTGAAAAGGGGTGCAGAAAAGTGATCAAGGCAAAGGAAGATAGAAATAAGGTAACAATGATGGAAAGATCACATTTAGGGGAGTATTTGTAAAGTTCACTTGATAATATGTTAGAATGATGTAGGATCCATGTACACAATAACCGGGGTGTTTTGTATAGGATCCTGAATTAACAAGCACTTGAGGATTAAGGAAATTTTGTAAAACTGTAATTTAATGTGTAAAAATAATAAATATTCATTCACAAGCAATGAAACAACATGATGATATTTTAAGGGCAAGTTCAAGAACATTAGCTAGTCAAGTAGGGGAAAGAAGAAGAAGCAAAAAAAAGAAAGGGGAATGACGTCAAATTTACTCAGCAGAGAGGCAATGATGAAAGGACCAGGGTCACCAGCTGCGAAGAATGATAGTATGACTAAACCACAGATGGAAGAAAAGACAAGACAAGAAAATGGAGCCAGTGCAAGAATGGATGTGTATGGTGTCTTAGAAGTATTTTGCAGTTAGAAGACTGCATAAGAGCTACAACACAGAAGGGAAGATTGACAAGAACAAGAATAAGGGTACAACAGTTTAGAGCAGATAAATGGGATCAGATTAGGGAGGACACCTGGTGGTAGTATGTTGGAATGTGGAATAGTTATTGACAAATTAAATAAGAGGGAAATTAAGCAAATGATGAAAATAGGTGATATGGTGGCAGTGGTAGAAACGTGGGTAATGAATAGTGCTGGGTCAGGAGGTGTTGGGTTGTTTGTAAAAAAAAGGACAGAAAACTTAGGGCAAATAAAGAGAAGGGTGTAGGTTCAAAGTTCTGTGGGTTGTGTTATATAGTGTGACAAGAGAGAATTAAAGGAAGGTAAGTATAAGAGTGATATACAGTCCTATATATATATATATATATATATATAGGGTAAATGATTGCTTTCCTCCAATTTTCTGGTACATTTTCCTTTATCATAATTAAACTTATGAGTAAGTTAACTCTGTTTACATTACTACAACATTCTTTGATTAATTCTGTTGGAATTCCTGATGCTTTATTCTTTTCATTAATTTTACTTGTTTAACTGCTTCTTTATCCCTCACTTCACTATCCAACATTTCTTTACAGCTCATTCCTACCTCTAGCTTTAGTGTTGCTTTAATACCATTGTGCTGAGCGAATAGGATCCTAATATAATTCATCCACTCTTCTGGATTAATATTGGATTTGATTACATACTTGTTATAAGTTGATGTTAGCATTTTCCTTATCTTACTAACATTTTCTTCACTTAACATCCTAATTAAATTCTTCTCATTTTTCCTTCTCCACTCATGCTTCTTGCTCTCTAACAGTAAATTTTAAAATGTTTTTCCATTTAAATTCTCTTGCTTTGACTCCTCTCCGTTTTATCAGCATTTGTTTCAACACTTTTTTTGCTACTTTACATTCTTCATCATACCGCTCATAACCCCTTTTGACTTCCTTCCCCTTTCTCATCCTGTCTCCCATGCTTTGCGTTAATGTATTTATATTGTTGGTTGCCTCTCTATTTCATAGTTCTTTAACAAACAACTTATTCCACAGCTAAAAAGTGTTTTGAAACTTGTACAGTGAAGATAATCATACAATGATATTTTATGTTGGCATACTTGGCCATACTTTTATTTTAAAGTCTGTTTAAATTTATTTCTTCTCTCTGCTTCTTCCATTTAAATGTAACATATTGCCTAGCAGTATTTTTTCCTTCCCCTAAATTATCCAGTGCTTGCTCTGATTGTATTTTTAAATCCACTGCCTTTGGGGAAATGACCACTATTTGAATTAAAATTAAGTGAAAGCTAATAAAAATTACATTTGTAAAGTAGAGTTCTCATAACATTAGAAAGCTCTAAAAATTATAAAATAAAGAACAGCAAAATAGAAAATTTTAAAATACTTTTCATAGAATTTGATTTTACTTAAAATCATATTTGCTCAATCATGATATAAAATTTCTAATCGATTCTATAATGAACTAGCAAGATTTTTTTTCATTTCTTCTCATATAAACATAACATTTCAGCATGCATGGTCAGAATGGAACATATTACTGACTAATGATTGATACACCAGTTCAGTTATTGCAGTTAAATTATGGTGGGATATGTTTGGAATAATAAGTTCTATTTATAAACAATGTAATAAAATTTGTTCACACTAACTCCATTCACTTACATAAAAACTGGACATATGTTTCTGGAGTGATCCTTCCCATCTTCAGCATGTAGACCAACTGTTGTTAGAAGTGGTGGCCGGGTCTCTTGATGTTCTTGTGGTGGCATCTGTTGGTTCTATTAGGCACTTGCTGAGTTTGTCCATTGGAGGGAAATCGAAATTCGCTGTTTTCCTTTTTTTTTTTGTAATGAAAATTTTTTCACAACGCAATAGAACTTTTCACTTTGGAAAATCATAGAACAATATCTAAACCTCACCAAAATTTGCATCAATCAAACCTACTTCACATTCAGAGGCAAGATATATATACAAAAGAAGGGTTTAGCAATGGGTAATCCGCTCTCACCATTCTTAGCAGACATATACATAAGTTTCCTGCAAACAAAATAGTAGAAGCTTTCCCACATATATACAAATGTTGGTATCATTATGTTGATGATGTCTTTGCAATAGTAGATGAAAAATGGAAAGATGACGCAATAAAACTATTAAACCTACAAGACAGCAGCATAAAATTCACAATGGAAATGGAGAACAACAAGGTTCTTCCTTTCCTGGATATAAAAATTATAAAAAATGAAAACATACTGGAATTTGGCATATTCAGGAAAGATACCCACACGGATAATTATATAAAAAGCAAAAGCCACAACCCAAAATAACATAAACTAGCTATAATCAATAGCCTCACATTCAGATTAACAAACGTACCAGTA
This sequence comes from Metallyticus violacea, assembly GCA_030762175.1. Classification (NCBI taxonomy): domain Eukaryota; kingdom Metazoa; phylum Arthropoda; class Insecta; order Mantodea; family Metallyticidae; genus Metallyticus; species Metallyticus violacea. The sequence continues at coordinate 103,215,908 of CM060832.1, forward strand.
AATGAGACAGAATACAAATTGGAGTACCAAAAAATCATGGATATAGCATAGAAAAATATCTACACAACAGATCTGGTCAAAAAAAAGATAGAAAAATTCAAAAATCAAAAACAAATAAAAGAAATCACCACACTGAAAGGTTTCAAAGGAGAGCAGATATATAAAAAATTTACATTCCATCCATGGGCACACCAAAAATTTCAAAAGATTTTTAAAAGAGGCCAACATTATTTTGGCTCCAGTGAATAAATGCAGTTTGAAAAACCTCCTAAAAACCAACACAAAGGACAAAATCCTGCAAGGAAAACAATCAGGCATTTATGAAATCAGTTGCAAAGACTGCAATAATAAATATATAGGTAAAACAAAAGGGAACATTGCCATACCATTTAAGGAACACATGAGAAGTGTAAAATATAAACGTACAGAAAAATCTGCAGTAGCAGACCATTTCTGGCAAAAAAAAAAAAAACATGAGTTCCAAAATGAACCAAAACTCTTAAAAGCTCTTCAAAAGCCCATAGAATTATTGGTGTGGGAAAATGTATTCTTGAATGAAAACAAAGAAAATTTAGTAAATTTTGATCTTCCAAACAACAGCAACCTCATCAAAAAGTTTGTAAAATCCAAAGAGCGACATCTGAATACCACGCTGGAAAGCTGACAGTGGAACCATGCTGACAATGGAGGAAATTTGCCTTTGAAACATGTCCAAGTAAGTGGAATAAAACTAGTGAAATTTGAGTGACTTCCTCATAAATAATTTGTTATGAGTCCATGTGTGATTAGCATTTGCATGATCATGGATTTTATCAGTTAGTTTTCTGGGATTATTTGCTAAAATACCAATTAAAAAGGCAAGTTCCATACTTCCCACTTTAAGTTCACAAACTTCCTAATACACTGTGCATATTACTAAGTTCTTGTCATTTACAGACAGCCATGGCTTAGTCTTATGCCAGTTTTGAAAACAGCAGCACAATTTTCCACTATAATTTCATTCTTAATCTTTGTTACTTGCTTTCCTACCTAGAGACTTCTCACAATTCCTAACTTTCTCTTTCATTATTGTTTTGTTTCTTAGATTGTGTCTATTTAACTATTTTAGTGCCACTGCTAGTATTCTGACTGTCACTATTTGCACATGTTTCCAGCAATTCACTGTTTTTGAAGAATGTAAAATTTTACTTGTTTCTTAAACATATAGAATTTTCATAGTTTACACAGGCCTAGATGTACTGAAATTAATAACTGCTGCTTGACTTTTAAACTCGCACAAATTACAATGACTGCACACAGTAATGGATCATAACATATTAAAGCAATAGTGATACAAAGAGAATGAAGATTCAGTTTGAAAAGTTTAAATGCATAACATTGTTTCCAAAATTAATGAACAAGATTATGGACCTATAATATATTTACATGCTTTTTAAATACATTTTATATTATAATAACTATTGAACGTGTATAGCTCCACAAGTTTAAATTAAGTGTTAAGTTTATAGTTTACATATCCAGTGGGAGTCGGAAGTAAGCATCCCTGGTTGGGATAAGTAATTTACTATCAAAGGGTGGGATGGTTCAATTCAAATTCCACCCCCTTTCCCCATCCTGCCAGCATATCACACACTGGGGACTTCGGAAGGGAAGTAAAGCTGTGGTCCTGTGTTGTAGTTTTACAGAATGAACCTCAAGCCTGAAAGAAGAAGCCTCTGAGCAAAATTTAGCAACCATTTCATGCTCTGAATTGAATGGGTAGCTGAATACCTGAGATGTTAAAGAGCGTCCATAAATAAATCAAATCAATCAATTCACTGGGGATATGTCTATACTAAATAAGTTGTCCTACTTTTTTCTAGGAAAAAAAACCTCTGAACAAGGGAGTGCCCTTCATTACTCATAAATACCAACAGAATCTATGAAGTCCATGTGGTGTAATTTCAGCTTCAGCCTTATATTCATCATCTTTCATTCATTATAATGTTGGAAGTCTCCAGTGGCATTATTGGTAGAGAAGGAGAGTTTAAATCTATCACAATGAAGTCAGTACCTATAAACCTTCCAAAAGAAAGGCCTCAAAAAGTTTGTCAGTTTTTGGATGAAGAAGGACAAATATGGTATGATAACAATGTTTGAACAAACGACAAAAGCATTAATAGCAGCAGAAAAAATGTATGATGATGCACAATAACAAAGAAAAGTAAAAAGAATGAATGTTATAAATATATTTATACGTTAATTAAAATGTTAATTGGAACTTGCGCAGTGAAGCCAATCATGTAATTGATTTTATTGTATGATTTAGATGAACTACACACTCTTAATGCTTCACTTACTTGACATAATATATAGAACCGGTTTGGAGAACATTTCATTCTCATCATCAGCTAAGCTAAATGTCAACTGTCAGATAATTTGTTAAGATGTAGGGATGTGTATTCTGCTCTGGTGGTGGTGTGATAAACTTGTAGTTTATGTTCACATGCCCAGAATGTCCAAGTTCATTAGACTGTCTTGTATTAGTAGATGTATATTTTCTTTTAAGTTGCCAATTCTGTAGGTCCTTGTACTGATTTTAACAATTTTGCTTTATTCACTATGTCGTGATTTCTTCCCCCCCTGTCTCTCCTTCCCTCCCTTGTCAAAATAATCAGAATGGCAGACTGACTCACTTGTAAACTATATCTAACTTGTGATGAAATTTTATGTCAGAAACCTTTCAGATAAAAGAAAATTGCACCATTTCTTGTAAAATGACTTTCTTTCTACAGCATAGAAGAGGAAAACTCCTTAATAACATGTTCAGAAAGACTACGAGTTTGCAACAAGGAATTAATACACCACACAAGCCGACTTACTACCTGCTTTGTCAAACTGTCTACATATGTTAAACTGCTAGCTGCACAAAGTAAGATCTTTTCTGTAAATTTCCCTAGTTCATAGGACTACTTTAACACAAAATAATCAACAGAAAATTATAATAATTCAAAGCATTGCTTTTCCTTCTCCTTAGAATACTCTTCCCATATCTGGTTTCTGCTGACCTTTGTTTTCAATGAATATGTAGTCTCAATTGACATATAATATATTTACTTGCACTATAAGACTGCTTATCAATTTTGATTACTTATTCATTAATATGGAAGTTATCAGGACACAGAACTGTAATTGCCACTATTCAGCTAATTGAAAAGAATATGCAAATGAATTAGGAACCAAATTTGAGTAGTCTCTAAATGCATCAGCACAGTCAGATCAACTAAATAAAGATTATGTGAAGCAATTGTAGCTGCAGCAAAAGAGTATATACCAAGGGGAACAGTTAAAAATGATAAACCGTTTTGACAATGAAATAGCCAACAAATTCAACAAATTTAATTTATTTATTTGGTGTACTAAGTAATTATATAATGATCCGCAAAATTTAACACCAATACCAAAGTATGACAATAATATTGGTAACTTCGGTGCTTCAAAAGACACCACATTAAAAATATTACAATCTTAAATCCTTTAAAATTTCCATACAAATTCCCTTCTAAATTAAACCATTGCTACAATAACACACCAATCAAAATTTCATCCACTAAGGGGTCTTCACCCATCTGACCAAGGCCATTTTAGCTGTTAACCCCTAGTTGTTTCAAAATTGTTCCTGCCTAATAGTGATTTCTACCTTTATCGTAGATAAATCTACTAATTACACTTCGCTACTAATTTGAAATGAAATTTCAAATTTCAAAATTACTAATAATTACATTAATATTGAACAAACAAACACTTATTAAATTCCCACTCTGGCTGTATCAGGTCCCAGTCCCTGGTTCGTCAGCAGAAATCTACTGGAATTCCAGGGGACCATGCCCCGACCCTACCCAGGGAGCCAAAAATAAATATAAAATTTCCATATTCATTATTACTACTATAATATTTTACCTAAAACCTTAATTGATATTTAACACCATTCCCCATTGTTATCTATCATATTCCTAACTACTTGTATAATACCACCTAAATCAAACTTCCTTCCCTACTCTTTTAATTGACCACATCCATTTCCTTCTAACCTTAACCAAAAACTCTCCTACCCTCTTTTTTTCCTTCTCTAAAGATATTATTTATGAAATCTTTCCTTTGTTGTTTTAACCATTTCCCCTCGATACGCTGCTTTCTCCATAATTGTGTTCCTATACAATCAAACATAATGTGCTCCAAATCTTTCTTGTCGCCGCATATTGGGTACTGATTCGGCGGATGACTATTTCTTATCCCTTTCAGTCTCCATACTCCTGATCATAACCAAGCAATACCCTCTCTTTGTTCTTTCTTTAATTTATCAATATAAACTTCTCTTCCCCATAAATTTTTTAATAATCTAAAAGATTCTAATGATATTTTATCCCTTATTATACTAAAATATTTCTGAATCTCTATAGCATCAAACCTCCTCTTAGCACCTTTCCAGAACCGCTTTACATTATTTTCCCTCTTTCTCCAAATTTCCCCCAATCCATTATTTTCTAAATTTACTTGTAAACGGTGGCTCAACCAATTTTCCTTAAAATTCCTTTCTTGAAATTCTAAAGATATCCTCAAATTCTCTTCATCCAAATTAACTAATTTGTACCAATATTTAAGAGCTCTCTCCATTATTACCCCCTTCCTTCCCACTCTTCCCATTTCAATTTGAACAAATTGCTTTACTACAGCACTTGGCAAGCCTAAAACTTCCCTACAAAACATCCTGTGCACCACATCTACCACTTCCCGTCCTCCATCCAGCCCCCATATTTCACTACCATATAGCATTTTTGCTTCAACTACCATGTTATATAATCTCTCTAGCCATTTAACATTTATCTCTGGTATTCTATATTTATACCTCCTGATCTCTGACATTGCTCCTTTCCCTTTTGCCAAAACCAACTTCTTCTGTTTCTCCCATTTCCCACCCCTATCGATTTTAATTCCTAGATATATACAGTCTGGAACAACTTTATATTCCTCATCTCCTTTCTTCCACTTTTCATACTTGCTCAATTTGGCTCCTTTCTTAAACATTATAATCTGGGTCTTCTCTTGGTTTACTTTCAAATTCCAGTCATTACAATATTTCTATATACACTGCAAGCATTGTTTTAATCCAATTGTAATTCAACAAATACAATCCTAATATCTACAAACTATTCTAAAAACACTAAAAAGGAACAAAAAATTCTGAAGAAAAATATTAATATCAACAACCCAACCTACTAATACCTTTAACCAAGAATTTAATAGTAAAGAATTAGACATTGCTATTAACCTAAAATAAAAAAATCCCCCACCCCAGAAAATATACGTGTATAATTCATCAAATGTCATGGTGAGAAGCAAAAATAAGACTCCTTAAGCATTTATAACCTATCTTGGAATACAAAAGTATCTGATAAATGAACCAGCAGATAATTTTTCAAGCTAGTGCATGTACCACTATATTAGCAAAAATTGTGGAAAAAAATTATTTTCAACAAATTAAATTGTTTTTTGGAAACTAATAACTTATTTTCCCCCATTAAATTAGATTTGAAGAACACTGTTAGACAAATTTTAAATTTTAGCATGGATATTAAAGATGTCCTGAATAAAAAGAAAGATACCTTAGCAACATTTATTGACTTTCAAGGAACATATGATTCTATTTAGAGATACAAATTTCTCAAAAAATTACACATTTAACTGTTCAGGGCAGAATTTTACACTGGATCAGTGAATTTTATCATTCAGTGCTTTATTGCCTCCAATTATAACAATCACTTATCTAAATATCAACAGAAACATTGAGGCTTACCTTAAGGTTGTATTCTTAGTACCATACTTTTCAATATTTAATCAATATTCTCCCAAACCACTTACAAAAAATGCAATCAAAAATCTTAATAACCAGAAATGTTAATTGGAGCTTGTGCATTAAAGCTAATCATATAATTCAGATCATTGTATGATTGAGTCAAACTACACACTCTGACTACACAACTACACAAAAGTTCACTATATTTTATACACACTGAGTTGAAGGTTAGCTGATAAATGTGAACAAAGGGTTTGTGAAACAGAACTCTTTGAATGGGATTGTAGATGTAGATTTCTACACTTGATTGGGAACATCAGGCTAGCCCATTTTCCTTCTGTATCAACTAGACTTTGAGAATTAAAGGATATTGTAACTAACTTTATTCTTAAGAATCTCTCTGAATCAAACCATTTAAAAACTCTCTTCTTGGCTTCATATACTGGAAATTTAATCAGGACATATTTTATGGACCTTTGTCTATATCCTCAGCCGTTAAATGACTGTTGGATCATTCATTGAAATTGATGTGATTTATTCTGATAAACTTGAATATAGAGCTGTCTGCTTCCAGAATGTCAACATTCATTAGGTATTATTCTGTTTGTACAGATTCATATCTTACTCTGCAGGTAAAATTGTTCTTTTATTTAAATTAACATTTATATTGCACATTAGCTGAAGAGTAGCAATTTCCTAAGCTGTATATAAAGTATTGTCATAATGTATACTGCAGATTATTTATGCTTGGTCTATGTACAGGTAAACGCGCACAGCAGCATCCTTCATCATCTCAGAGGAGGTTCCTGCTGGAGGTCACTGAAGTGCTCAAAGCCCTTCATGAATCTATAAAAGGTATTAATAATATTGTTATTCCTAGCTTTCTGAGTATCAATGACATAATGTAGTAATTTATATTTTTCAAGGTTATTTCAGACTGTTATCTTTGACAATTTATTGCTTCAGCATTAAATGCTAATTATAGGAGATTTTTCTTTGACTATTGCCAAATTAGAACAATGTTTCTTGTTTGACATAGCATTCTTTTAGTGGAATTTGTGATTTTGAGTGTCAGTGGCACCTATCAGTTATTTACAGACTATACATAAATATTTACACATATGAAGTAAGTTTGAAAAGTTTTTGACCTCGTTAACTTTTTGAACCAACAGAAATAAATGAACTAACTAATTTTTCCGCATGATCTCCAGTCACTTCAATACACATTTCATATCTGTGAGTTAGAAGCTCAATGTCTTTCAAAAGTACTCATGATTTTTACCTAAAGAATGTTCTATTAGACTTCATTATCATTCATTTCCTTTCCTGAAGATTTTTCTTCAATTTATAAAAGAGATGGTATTTGCTGGGTGATTAATGTGGCTGTAAGGTAGGTGTTCCATCTCCTGAAAGCCACAGTCTTTCACTGCAGCCTTTACAACATTAGTTATATGGAGTGGAGCATTATTATGAAGCAGGTGAACACAGTGACTCATTATTCAATGTTTGTGGAGCAGGGAAATTTATACTCTGCATTCACAATAATATTTCTTCCTTTAAAGTCAAGAGAGTTCAATTGCTATCCAAAAAGATGATGCCATGATTTTCTTGAATGTACTTTGCCTCCATTGTTTCCTTTTGGAAAGAATCACAATAAAGAAGCACCATTTATCTCCATTAATGATGAATTCTGCACAGTGACTCCGAATAATTTGCTTATAGATAAATTGCTTAGCAAATAATTTGCAGTTTGTCTTTTCTCTCTCTTTTTAAGATTTTATTTATTTAATTTTATATATATAAAACATTTCTCCTTTACTTGATCAGTCAATTTCTTTCTTCAAATTTTCGCACATAATGCATCTTTCTGCCTTCCACAGAATCCATCTCTCTCCTCCTTGAATTTTTGCATGTAATGCATTGAAGGCAAGCTACCCATACTTCCTCCCTTCAGTAGCATTGTGAGTAGTATGACTATTGGTGCAGATCACGTGCTCTATATCTTTTTTGAGTTTATAGTTGTGTGTGCTGTTGCAACTTAAAAATTAGTGGTTGTAAACATGCAGGAATAGGTCATACAATGTTCCTTCTAAACTGCAGAAAGAAATGGGCACCAACATACTCTACTGACCTTTGTCATGTGAAGTTTTTTTTAAAATAATTTAAAAGACAGTGTATTATAAAGCCCCAACCTTACTGACATTTAAGTTCAACCATCTATCATTGAGTGGTTTTTTTCCTTAAGAGAAATGCTTTATTCATTGTTTACCTGCAAAGGCCAATCATTATAAGGGTCATCTATATTAACTGTCTCTCTTTCTCAGTGTAACTCTTTAGTCCATTCTTTCTTAGTGAAATATGGAGAAGCTTCTCCATAAATACCATCTTGTTGTTGTTTGATGGCACCTGCAGAAAGCTAATCTTTGATGAACAATTTTATCGCAGCACAGTACTCCGTTTTTAACATTGTAGCAGCTTAGCACGCCTTGGTTGGTCAAATAAGTACCTTGAGGTAAATGGCACAGGTAGAGTTGAAACTGGTTTGCTAACCTTTTTTTTTTTTATTTGTTTTATTTACGGACACTCTGTAACATCTCAGGTCATCAACATCCCATTCAAATCAGATACGGCCGACAAATTTTGCTCAGAGACTTCTTCTTTCAGGCTTGAGGTTCTTTTTCGTGCCATAAATGTACAGCATGGGACCCACAGCTTTACTTCCCTTCCGAAGGAAGGATTTTTACGAAAAAATTCATCGTTCCTGACTGGGATTGAACCCGCGATCTTGGGTTTAGAAGCCAAGTATGGTGTTTTAAAATTGGTGCAAATTTTTAATGTCAGGTTGCAAACTTCGAAACTTACCTCATACATGTTGAAATCACTGTGATTTATTATACAGTGTTATATTTAGAGTGTGTGTTGGTGTATTAGTTCCAAATATTAATGAGAATTGTCATTTATATAACATTTGTTATGTTACTAGTTTCCTATTAGAACTTATTCTGCATTTATATGATGTTAATATGCTTTAGATGTAATAGTTGGGTACTCTTAAATTTCATGTTTTATGTCCCAAATTTCTTGGGGTAAATAAGGTAAATTTCTTGAGTTAAATAGTATAATTCTTGGGTACGAAAGGAAAATTGTTGTGTATTGTGGGCCAATTAGAACTAAAAAGAGTTGCAAAATTTTCATATATTAATTCTTTATTGCAAAATAATAAAACATATTAAAAAATTTATACAAATTAAAAAAACCAAATGTACAATCTATTCACTATTATATTACAAAAATTATAAAAATATATAAACATCTTTACTACATCCTCTAAACCTGACTGTCTACATTCATAATTATATGCGTACAAGAGCTCCAAGTTTTTTCTTCACTCAATTAACATGCAAATAAATTTTGAAAAGAACATTTTCACAATTCTCATTCAACACAGAAAACCATATTGCTCTTAGTGCACTATCAATGAAGGGTCAATGACCTTTGTGTCGTCTCTCAAGATTATCCTCCACTGAGATTTCTGCATTGTTCCTCATGAGCTTTTGAAGTTTCCTGTAGGCATGTACATCTTCATCTAGAGAAATACTCTTCAATGAAGATATTTTGCTGAAAAGGGGCTTCAGCTTGTCCCCTGCTGTCTGCAACAATATGTTCTGTCTAAAGTAAAGATTAGCTGCAGGCTCCAGAAACATATGAGCAGTATCCCCCTAAATATGATTGTCCAACTTCATATGCATGTAACTCATTTGTTCCATTGTTCTATCCCTAAGGTTGCCTTTCAAGGCATCCAGCTCCTCCTCCACCCTGTTGTTGAAGGTTTTTCCTGCAATCGCTTGCAGCTGTTTCTTAGATTCTGCAACTTTGAGCACACCTTTGCAGCAATTGGCTTGGAATTAGTGTCTAATAACACCAACAGTGGTTTTATCAGGGATGCCAGAGACTCACAAAGAGAACCTGAAGCATCTGCAACTCATCATCTTCAGTATTTTGGAAGCATGAGAATGCACTTGTGAATGAGTTTTTGCCAGGATTGGAATAAAGAAACTTGAAAGGGATGGTGCATTTCGTCTGCTAGCCACTCAAACTGCTACCAACCAGGAATTCCATTATGTGGAGAGACAGGAAGAGGGAACATCCCAGTCTTGAAACCTCTCTCTTGCAGGAATTGTAGGAAGGCTACCATTTCTTCCTGGTATGCAGAAAAGTTTGCTTCACGGTTACTACAAACTTATTAAGTGAAGACAAACCATCCGAGATTAACTTTGTGTGCCCATCACTAGATGTGGATAGGAGTGACAACCCTGATAAACATGAACTCTTTCAAAGTTTCCATAATAGTGCAAGCACAGCTTTGCCCATTTACTGCCTCCACTGAAGCGATTCCAGCTACATATAGGTCCTGGGACCTGGAAGGCACCACTGTAGAAAGCAGGACAATATAAATGTACCTGCACATCTTGTCTGTTGTCTCATCAAACATAACAGCAACTTCCATGTCTTTTAAGATTGCAATAACTCATTCTTGCTTAGGTTTTGCCAATAAAGGCAAATATTCCCTCCAGAAAACATTACTTCCAGGCAGGTTTCCACTACGAACAATGTTCTTCATGCAGTTCTTGAAACCTTCTCCAAAGGAATTTGATGAAAATCATCTCATGGTTGATTTTTTCATCTCATGATGAAATCAATTTTGGCAGCCCAATAAAGTCACATATAAAAATTTCTGCCTTTATGGTTTAATATATAAAAGTTACATATAATACTTATTTTCAGGCCTTAAACTCACTGAACCAAAAGGGATGTAAAATCAATATCATTGTATGCTCTGTTGCCACATGTGTCATGGGAACTTTGAATTGCAGAAAGCACGAGTTTTCCATAACATTCTGTTCACTGTATACAATCTTATCATTAATATTTTTGCTAGCTAGAAAGAATTTGTGTTCTTGAAGCAACGAAAGTTTGAGTAAATCGTGTTGTGAAATAATGCTTATTCAACAGCCTTGAACATTGTCCTCAGATGTTTGCATATATTTCTTGCATTCATGTGACCTCAGCTTGCAATGTGTTTTAATGCCATCAGAAGTTTCCCATGCACCTCATTTATTGCAAAAAGTGTACAACATTATATCTCCAGATCTCTTCATTTCATCTTCGGAGAATTTCTTTATTTGCTCATCTAAAGTTACTTTGGCAGCATGATCAATGATACTTTGCATACATTTTCACTAATATGTACATCCTTGATTGAAATTGAAAATAAATAAAGCAAACAAGATTGAAGCATCACTCTTCTGCACATTCGGTTGTTCCTGTATATCTTCATTAAATAAAAAGATAACAATAAGTGGTAGCATGCTATTCATTTGGTATTCACATTTAGGTGTGCATAGGTATATTCATTACATCACCATGGCAACAGTGTATAAAGTAATTTGCATTTAGCTTTGGCCAAGAGCAGTAAAGTGATGTTGGAATCAAAAGGCAAATAATGGCTTTAATTTACTATTTTTTCTCTAGATGGTATTCAATTTCTCAAGTAAACATAGAAATTTGTTTATAAAGGCAGAAATGCAAAATTTTGTTATGAGTTAATGTATCAAAACACATGTAAACTACTAAAATTGACTTAATATCATGTCTCCCACCATTTTTCAAGTTTTTAAATTTTTCACGATTTTTGAAAATCTCCAAATTTGAGTGTCCCTAATGATAGAAAAATAAGTAGAGCTTTAAGTAATTTGGTTATAAATCTTGGAATATGCAAAGTAGAATATCTGGAAAAATTGCTCTAAACTTAACATAACTAGAAGAACTTTACAAAGAAATGCTAAAGACTGTAATACTACAAAGGGAAATTCTGCTAGAAGGAAGAGGCAAATGAAACATTTGCTTTTTTATTTCTTTTTTTCCCCATAGACTGCTAATACAAGTTTCAGTGATGATCAATTTGTAATTGCAAGTCAGTTGTAGAACATACAAGATGATGTTTGAAATAGAAATTAGGGGAGTGTCAAGGGATGGACAAAGGTTGATGTGGCACATAGAATGTTTGTAGAGATGTTCTGAGGCTACCAAATAGTCATCAAGAAGGGTGCATTTACAACTAGAAAGAATAGGAAGGAAAGTTGTAATAGTGGAGAAAATCTTGAAATACTGGCACAAATGCTTAAAATTAAATAACACCAATGTACTAAAAGAATGTCTTGAGTACCAAAGAGATGTTAGGGGGAGGAGAAAAAAAATTGGAATGGGGAATATGCCGTGACTGGGTGAAAGCAATGTCAGTAGATTTTGGAAAGAACTGAGACAGAGGGTAGAAGAAATAGAGAAGCAAGAAATTTGGGCTAGCTTTGAGGAGAAAAGTTCTATAGAATTATATAGTAATTAAAAGAAATTGGGGACAGGAGAAATATATAGGTAATTGTGATTGGTTCAGAGATTCATATAGGTATTATTTCTAAAAGGATTTGAGGAAAAAGTTTAAAGAAGGATGTATTATGTATGGGAAAGTGGATAGTGATTTCCATTATCTAATGGAATGTGAAATGTAAAAAGGTAAAGGGGTGGTATCTGGGATGAAAAATGGGACAAACTGCTAGAAGATGTTTGGTTGCCAGTGGCCATTGCTGAAGCCGATATTTATAATTTTTTCCCTAGTTTCTCAATAAAGAGCTTCCAAATTATTTTTCATTTGTTTGTTGCTATCTAGTAGGCTGCATTTCAGAAGATGTTCTTTATTTAATATAGTATTCAGTTCCTTACACAGTGGGCAGTTGCTGTTCTTGATTAATTTCATCCTGAAGAGATGTTCTGACAGGCAATTATGCCCAACAATTAAGCATAATTGGGCAACTCCAATTTCTCTTGGTTTCAATAAAAGATGTTTGAAAGTATTTAGATCTTTATATGGTTTTCCTTTAAGTTTTTGTTTGATAATTTGTTGTTCTTGTTCAGATATCAATGTTTTTATGAGTTTCAATTTAAAGGGAAGTTCTAGTTCAAAAGGTGGTTTTAATTTTATGGTGGCTCCTTTTTGTGCCAAAGTATCGGCAATCTCATTCCCCTTCAATCCCACATGGCTCGGGATCTATTGTAAGACTATTTATGTATTTCTGATCCGAATTGTATGATATAGTTTTCTTATTTCATTTATAGTGTATATCGGTGGGTAGCTGTAATTCATTATACTTGTAGTGCTGCTTTAGAGTCACTTAAGATAATTATTTTATTTATTTTAGGTCTCTACAGTAGGTTTTGTAAAGCTGCACTAATGGCCATTATTTCACCATTAAAATTGTTAGGATAGTGTCCCAAAGGTGTATATTGAGAGAATTCTTCACAGTATATTCCAAAGCTTGCTTTTCCATGTTTAAGAGATCCATCAGTACACTCTACACCATGTATTAGTCGGATAATAGTTGTTTAGTGTACTAAGTGCTATCAATCTTAATACCTCATGTGGGTCATACTTGTCATTTAGGAGACCTATGGATCCTCCCCATTTAACTCTTGCTAGTCTTCTTAATATGTTGTACTTCTTATTCAATTTCTTAGTTATATTATTGATCTGTCAAAGAACAGTTTTTTGACAAGTGTTATACCCAGATATTTAGTGTGCTCTTTATCTTGTAGTAGTTCATTATTGGTTTTAAGCTCTAAGTCATCTGTAGTGTGTTTGAAGACTAAAAAGCTGGGAAACTGTCTTTTTAGTGTTTATTTCCATATTGTTGGTGGATGCCAATGTACCCATGCAACTATAGTTTTCTGCATTTCATTTTCTGTTTTTTGTAGTGTTATGTATTCTGCTTATTTTTTTGGCTAACCCATATGGCGATATCTGTAAACAATCCCATATTTGCCTTTCGGAAGTCAGCTAATATGTTGTTGATTTCAACTATGAAAATATTAAAAAGAATTGGACTGGAAACACCACCTTGAGGAAGGACTATTTTAGTTGTATGACATTTAGAGAGGACATTATTCCATTTTACAGCTATGTTCCTTTGTGATAGTAAATCCATAAACACCATCTCAACATGTATCCTCTTATCCCAATATTATTAAATAAGCTTCTCTCTCCATACTTTGTCAAAGGCATTTTTGAAGTCAACAAAGAGAGTAAACATTGTTTCTTTTTTGTTCAAGGCATTTTGAATATCTTGTGTTAAATGTAAAATATGATTGATTGTTGATTAGTGCTTTCTGAGATGTGCTAGATGGTCTGAAATGAGATTTTGAGATTCCGAATAGTAAGTTAATCTTGAAGTGACCATTTTCTCCATTGTTTTAGCAAGTACTGAAGTTAAGGATATATGCCTATAACTGTATAACTGGCCTAATGGTTTGTCTTTCTTAATTGGTATGATTATGGTTTTTCCATATAGCAGGAATGTTATCATTATTGTTCCAGATCTTGTTGAATATGTTCACTAGTATCTTCTTGGCTTTGCACCATAAATTCTTGATGTATTTACTATGAATTTTGTCTGGTTCAGGGCTCTTTTTGTTCTTAAGAGATAATATTGCATGGTGAGTTCTTGAATTGTAAAATTGTCATAAAATAGATGTTGTTGGCCTGCAAGTACCTCAGGCTTATGCCTTTTTAATATTTTGTTTAATTTCCCATTGTCTCTATTCAATTTATGTGCAAGTTTGTAGTGAATGGTATATCTGTTGGCTATGTCTGTAACATGATTAAAGCCCTTTGTTGTTAATAATAACAGGTTCTTGTTTTGTTTCTGGGACATTGTTTAGTGTATTAATATATTTATGTACTTTTGAGCTATATAGTCAAGGGAATTGAATTCATTAAATGGCTCCTTCTTAGTATTTTTTATTTTATTTATTTATTAACTACTGGAAGATATCGTTGCAATTAAAATGTCAGATATGAGGATAGAGAAAATAAACAAAATTTGAGAATTCTTAGAAAAATAAGGGATAAGTGGAGAAGTATAAGAAGGAGCTTGAGGCGCACACAGTTTGAAAATGGTAATTTATTTTAGGGATACTTGGCCATACAATAACCTGGTGGTTAAGATATGGGAGAACCTTAGTAATTTTGTTTGCTGAAATAAAAATATTCATTCATGCCATAATACACTTTTTAAATGATTTATGTCCAAATTTTTAACTACCTGAATACATTTTTAAATGGTTTTTGTCCAAATAGCAAAGTACCTGAATAAATATGCACCCTTATTTTATTACAAATATAACTTATAATTTATCGCACCATAAATTTTTATCTAAGTAGTGAGTGGTGATCCACATGATCTACTGTTTCAGTGCCAGTTGAGGTGGAAATGTCATTTCACTTATAACTTTTTATTTCAAAAGTATGATTTTTGTCTTATTTAAATATTTAAACTGGTACTGAAAATGCTGCAATCTAAGCATTCTGAAATACAAGATTTTCTTTGGTAGGATTTTAGCTACTGCCTAATGCTGCATAACACTGAAGCCTTTTTTTAAATACTGAAACATTATTAAAAATAAATTGTTGCCATACAAAGTAAGTACTTTGCTTTATGTGCAGATTTATCTCGGGCATACAATATGAAGAATAATTTGGAACGTGAAGTGCCTACTACAGGTGAACGTCTCTATAGAACAAATGAATGTTTAGTGAACTCTCTTGCTGCTATGGTAGCAGCCACAGGAAAGGTAATAGAAGAAAGAAGAAAATTTTTTATTAATTTTGCTTACTTATCTAGAGGTGGCATGGCATATTTATGTTTTGTATTTGTCCTTTCTTCCCTTTTTGTTTGAGACTGATGTAAAATTTAAATAGGCATTAGCTCATATGAGTGACTTTTAGGGTTTATTTGCCAACTGAAAGGAATCAAGAAAAACTAAATAGATAAGGCTAAAGTACCTGACCTTTTATGTGTATGTTAAGCCTTAGTTTGTTGTATTTCTCAATTCAGCAAGGCAGCCTGTTAATTTTGCTGTGCATCATCCTTCCACCTCTGTGACTCAGTTAGTTTAGGATATTATTCTGAAAATAGCTGCTAAAGCTGTAGCTCTAGCTTCAAATTCTGCTTGCAGGGGTCTTACCAAAGTTTTCCCTTATCCTGAAAAGGTAAATGCCAGATGACTTTGGCCTTAATTCACCTTTTCATGAAGAATGTGAAAACCACAGAATAAAGCTTAGCAACAATGTTTTGTGTGAAATGGGTTGCCTTATTTTATAAAATTACTAATTCAGATACTTTAAACAGTTAAGTAGGTGAACTAAAAACTTAATAATATTACGAATATCCTACAAAATTATATTGCAGGACACTCATAGCGCACAGTGGATAGAAATCCAAAGGACATTGAAAACAACTATATACAAAATTAAAATTAAAATACTACAGAGGCAAAACTGGAATTTTCTAGATAGACTTTTATATTATTATTATTATTATTATTATTATTATTATTATTATTATTATTATTAGTTGTTGTTGTTGTTGTTATGCCTTATATACAATTTGTCCATGATATGATGGTTAACCTTCGGTGCAAAAACTTGATATCTGTTTTCTGTTTCTTCCATTGTGTTTTACTAGTTATAGCTGTACTGTTCCATCCATTCACTGTTCCTTACATCTCTCATTTCTTTTTTTCTTTTAGGCCCTCCATCTCAACACCAGCATTGATTTTCTGATACTTTCTATTCTTTCCACATTATCAAAAAGAGGGCTAGTCAATAAAGACTGAATAGAGTTTCTTTTTTCTCATCATAGAGTGGAGATATGGTGGTAAAACAATTTTTCATAAGAAGAACAGATCTCATGCGATTGGTGGAAAAAATTGGAAGTACATATGTACATGGGTCTTAGTATAGGATCTTAGTATAGGATGCCAGGCAAAGAGATATATATATATATATAGAGAGAGAGGTATAAAATGTATTTACTTTGTAACAAGTAGTGCACTGCTCTCAAAGTTTGCTTTCGTCTCTAGCACCAATTCGGTATGGAAGCATACTCGATGTTACAATGATGATCTGCCACAGTCAACTGCACTTTGGTGGTCCAAAGAGTCTAAGGAGGGCCTTGTTTCAACAAAAAAGCAGAGTGATCCAAGTACTAATCACTGCAGTGAACAAGACCATGATTAATATAGCTGCTATCATTGTTTGAGATCATCAATGAATAACAGTGGTTGCAGACATGTTATAGATTTCCCATGGTAGTGCAATCACCATTATGCAAGATTGCTTACACACAAGATGCCAGTTGGGTGCAGAGATTGCTGATGCCTGAACAGAATATGGTGCAATTGCATGTGTTTTCAGGAGCTTCAGCATCTGGTTGTGAAATATGGTGAGGCATACCTGAATTCCATCATTACAGGTAATGATACTTGGTTTTACCATTAGGATCTGGAAAGTAAACAGCAAGCTCAGTCTGAAAATCACCTATTTCTCAGACACCAAAGAAGATCGAGGTAGTTTGGTTCACAGGAATTTCATTCTTAGACTGTCAAAGTCCTCTGCAAACAGCGGTTAATGAGGAGTATTACAAGAATGTTTAGAGCATCCTGGCCAAATGCATCCAACGAAAAGGTCCTGAGCTGCGGCAATCTGGTTGGCACCTTCACCATGACAATGTATGACCTCACATTTGCATGTTGTTGCTCAACATTTGGCCAAAAAAATCATTGAATGTGTGTCCTCACCCTTCAGACACTTTGGACCTAGCTCCGTATGACTTTGGTCTATTCCCTCATCTAAAAAACAAGCTGCAGGGCCAGCATTTTGCTTCATCAACAGCTTTTGTGAAGAAAGTCGAAATGGTTCTGAAGATAATGTAAAAAAAAAACTGTTTCCAGTCTGTTTTCCAGGACTGATAGATATGTTGGATCAAGTGCATACAACTCAATGGGGACTACTTTGAAAAATACCAAATCAATCTTGAGCTGCTTAATGTACTTCATGAGTAAAAAATCATACTCTGTCTTTAATGACAAGCCCTTGTATATAGCATTCATTTTTTAATCAATTTAATAATTTCTTTTTAAACATGCATCTTATTCCTAACAGAAGTGTTATTCTCTCTTTTCTCACTCACTCTCTCTCTCTCTCTCTCTCTCTCTCTCTCTCTCTCTCTTTTGAGATTTTTCTAACAGCCCTCTTCTAAAAATAATTTCTGTTGCTAAAAATTGACTTGCTGTATCTAATGCCCACACCTCTGTCTTACAACATCATTTTTTGAACTACAGTGGTGGAAAAATTGATGGCATCACAATCATCAATTCTTTTTTGTTGCTTACATATTCTTGTCTCTATTGTTTAATTTCTTGCCACTTATTTACCAACAATTTGCCAATTTTTTTGTCAATTTTTCACTTTACAATGGAGGAATATAACATAGATTTAATTTCTGATAAGGTGCTATGTTGACAAGAAGGACAAAGGAATTAATGCTGAGGAAGAAAGCTGTTGTACTTATCATCTTTTAATCTCAGCAGTGGAGATGTAACCTTTAAGATAGGTTTTTGATCAGTTTACCATTTTGAGATTGCTGAAGAAAGAGAAAGAAAAAGGAAAGTTTATCAAGTTGAGGAAGGGGCAGAAAATGGGTTTCTATACCTCCTTAAGAAAATGCCATAATTATTTATCATTTTCTCTTCCCCTGGTCAACTTTTAAAATAAAAATATGCATAAAAACAGTGATGTATAGCCGATTAGTTCTTATTTGTATCTTATGCAATAAGCGCATTTCCTCTCTACTGTAGTAATGGTAGCATGTGGGTCCTTTGTTAGAGAGGAAAGCTCATAAGCCAGTCCTGAAAATTTTATGCTTTAGATTTATACCTTCATGGACCAGCAAATGTTTTCAAGGATGATATTTGTCTTTCTCCAAGATGGGTTAGCCTTTCTCCTGCTTATTTCTTGATTCTCTTGGGCCAGTAGGAAGATGGCCCATGGCCGACGTTCGGTATTCTCTCTTTTCTTAGGAACCAGATGATGAGGGGGTTGCTGACACCACACATTACTGACTAGGGATTGTGTTTGCACTTTGCTTGAAATTGGGTGGCTTCCTCACTGTTTGTCAGTGAAAAGTTTACTTTTACTGTGTTAACTATTAAGTTACAAAATAGCATATCTGTTTTGTAGCAATGAATGAAGTGGATATTTTATTGAACACTCCATTTTTGCATCTAAGTTTAACTGTTAAGTTAGAAGTGAAACAATTTGGACCTCATAACTGAAAGCTATAGGAGCTTATTCAGCAAGACGGCACAAAATTTAAAAAAAAAAAAAATTAATTTTTTCCCCTTTTTTTTCTTTTTGTTTGTTTCTTTTTTTTCCCCCCCTTTTTGGGGGGGAGGGGTTGAAAAAACATCTTGGCTGACAGCATGTGAAGTGAGAAACATATCTTGTCTATATGAATTAAATTAGAAAAGAGATAGAAAGTGCAAATTTTATTTCTGTACAGGCCGATGAAACAGCAGATATTACATGCAAGTCACAATTTATTGTGATGTTATGATACATCAATGGGGTAAACCAGTTGAAAGATTCGTAACATTCATTGCTGTTTCTGAATTGACTGAAAAAGGCTTAAAGTGTACTTTAACAGCTGAATTAGAAGAGTTCCATGTAAACCAGAAGTTTATAGCAAAAACATATGATGGCATTGCAGTTATGGGAGAATGTCAGGGAGGATATGAGGATATGCAATTATGAGGAGAATGTCTTGATAAAAGAGACCTTCGCCAGTGCCATTTGGATATGCCCCTGGCCCTCCATTCTACAGGGGCTATAAGCTGCCACTTATTTGAGTGATTATAGCTTGTAACATTTCTATTAGGAATAAGATGAATGTTTAAGAAACAAAAGAAAGAATGCTATATACAAGGGTTTGTAAATAAAGACTGAGAATGATTTTTTTTACTTAAGAAATACACTAGGCAGCTCAAGATTGGTATGGTCTTTTTCAAAGTAGTCCCTATTAAGTTGTAATCACTTGGCCCAACAAGTCCACCAGTCCTGGAAGACATGCTGGAAACTGTTTCTCACTGGGCTTTAAAGATTAAACCCTATAATTAATATCTGTATTATAATGAAGCAAGAGCTATGTTAATGCAATTATCACCTATTTCTAAATTTTAGGTTAGCTTTCCTTAGAAAAAACAATGTGCAGGTGCTAAAATGGCCTGACTAAAGCCCAGATCTTAATCCTAATGAGAGCTGTTTGAAGGTTATATGGAATGCTGTTCCAAAGAAGAAGCCAAGGAACAAATGGGAAATGCAGGAGACCATTGTGTGTGTCTGATTTCTTTGAGTAAAGAATATATTAAGAATTTCATTCTCTTGATGCCAAGCAGTAATTAAAACATGTGATGGACCAATAACATAGTGACAATAGTGTGCTTTCATTACTCTTCAAAATTGAATAATGACACAAACTTCACTTCACTTACAATACAATTATTATTGTATAACTGAATCGAACTACACACTCTTATTAACTCCACTCACTTGTTTAAACGTAGAGCATGTTTTGCAGACCATCATCTGTATCATAACCACCACAGGTGGCTGAGGTCGTTAAGGTGCAGACTTGTGGGCAAGAGGTCTGGGGTTCGAATCCTGCCAGGACCATCCTCCCTGACTGAGGTTTTTTCCAGGTTTTCCTCAGTCCTCATAACTGGCAAATGCCGGGGAGGTACCCTAAACTTAGGCCTGAAATGTTTCCTTCCTTAAAAAAAAAATCCTTCCTCAATTTATCATTTTATTTCATGTATCACCAGTGTTCATCGCCTGTGGTGCCACAGTAGTAAAAATGGGCATTTAAACACATTAAAAACAATCTGTATCATCAGCTAACTGTTGACTGCTGGATAATTCATGTTGCTTTAAAGTTTATGTTCTCATCCCCGACAGTGTTCAAGTTCATTAATCCTTCACTGAAATTATAAATATAAATTTTCTCCCATGTTGCTAGCTTTGTAGGTCCCTGTTCTGTGTCACTAATTTGTGTGGAAAAGTGGAAAGTTGGTTCCATTTTTTAATTGAATGTGAAAAGATAAAAAGGTGGAGGTATAGTATATGGGATGGGAAATGGGACATGTGGCTGTAAAAATGTTATCAGAAACAACAGTAAAGTAAATGAATAAGATAGGGAAATTTTTAGGAAAAGTAAGGGATAATAGGAGAAGTATAAAGAAGGAGCTTCATGACACAAGCAGTGATGAAAATTAATAATTTATTTTAGGGGTCCTTTACCATACAAATAACCTGGTAGTTAGGATATGAGAGGGCCTCATTTTGGTGCTGTTGAGCTTTTGGAGATTTTATATATTTCTATAAATTATGTTATGTAAATTAAATTATAATTGTACAATTTTGTAAACTATACTTCTTGATATTTGTACTACTGAATAAATTCATTCATTGTTACTTATTTAAAATAGTGACATAGCGAAAAAAGAAAAATTATTAAAATCAGTACAGGAACCTAACAGAGCTAGCAACATGGGAGAAAAATCTACATTTATAAATATAGAGACAGATTAATGAACTTTAACACTTCTGGAAATGAAAACATAAACTTTAAGTTCATTACAGAGCAGAATATACATCCCCAAAGAAACGTGAATTATCCAGCAATACACAATTAGCTGAGAATGCATAAGATGGTCTGTGAAACATATTCTACATTTAACCAAGTGAGTGGAACCAATAAATGTGGGTAGTTTGACTCAGTTATATAATAATATTAATTATATGATTAGCTTCACTGTACAAATTCCAATTAGCATAGCATTTCAAGTTCACTTACAATGTTTATAAATTAAGACATTTCAGAAACCTTTTTTCCTGTCCTCAGCTGTTGATTAACTGCTTGGTAAGTTTGGGGCTGTTTGGTGTGGTTGTGGCTGGATCTGATTTGTTTCTTTGTTAATATCTGTTGGCTAGAATAGGAGTTCACTGAGTTTATCCAGAGGTGGGATGTCAAAATTCATTAACTTAACTTGATTTTTTAAAATGAAACTTTTTCCCTGTGTAGGTAATACTAATAGAGTACGTATTTCTTTTAGAAAAATGGCTTCTTGCCTAATTTCATGATTGTGTTCCCAAAATTGAGATGTTACTGCCAATTTTTCCAATTGTTTTAGCAGGATATTTTTAAAATGTTTTTTTCTTCCTTGATTCCAAGTTTTCCTTATTTTAGTTGCAAGAGAAAACCATAAAATTTACCATAGAAACCAAAGAAAATGGAGAACTCTCAGTTTTAGTCTTGCAAATCATTAGAAACACAGACAAACTCATCTTTGGTATTTACAAAATAGGCACACATACAGGTAACTATGTAAAAAAAAATAGCTATAACCCAGTTATACATAAATGTTATTTTCAATAGTTTGTTATACAGACTGCTAATGCCCCACTTACAAAAACAAATTACAATACATATTCAATACAGCAGTAATCATTTGCTACAGTACTAACACAATAGTTAAAAAATTAACAAATTCAAAAGACAAAAATTCATTAAAGATGCTTTTAAGCTTAAAAATATCAAAGAGAATTGCAAATACAGTAGATTACATATAAAATCTTCAAAGAACATGGCATGAAGTTAGGACCTCAAAATAAATGCAATACTAAAATTTTTTCGGTTCTTCACCAAAACACAGCTTACCACCAGAGAAAAAAATCAGGCATACACATAACAGAATACAGTTTAAAATACATAGGAAAAACTAAGAGAAACTTGGAATATTTTAGAAATATCCCACTAAAATAATTAAAAAAATTTATGATAGCAGCTCATTTTTGGGAACACAACCATGAAAGTAGACAAAAAGCCATTTGGTAAAAGAAATACACATTCCATAGAACAATAGACATGGGAAAACATTTTTGTTTTAAAAAATTGAGATATGTTAATGAACTTTGATATTACAACCCTGGACAAATTCAGTAAATTTTTATTGCAATCAACAGACGTTGAGAGAGAAGCAACTCAGAATCAACCACAACACACCAAACAGCTCAAAACTTACCAAGCAGTCATTCATCAGCTGAAGATCGAAACAGAGGTTCCTGAAATGTGTTCTAATTTAAAAACCTTGTAAGTGAAGTGTGTTTCAACATTCTAAAACATTCAAGTTTGAAGCTTTCATTTTGCTTCACTGTTAATAGCTTGTAAATGCATTTAAATAATATTTATCATTATTTATGGTATAATATTTGTTTCTAACAACATTAAAATAATAAAAAGAACTTTTCCTTCATGCTTCTACACTATATTAGTTGAGAAAGTGTTAAAGACCTTATAGATAAAATGCATAACAATAGTACCATAATTCATTCTTGATAGAATATGTAGAAAACAAACTAATTTACATATCACAATTATTAATAGTAGAAAGTGATGCAATAAATTTTTAGTGCTACATATTATCTATAAATATATTTTTGGAATTTTTCTTAAAATATTCCTCTTACATAACAGATAGAATATCCATTGCTTTCCTTTCTTCTCTTATTTATTTTCTTTTCCCCTTAGTTGTATCCTAATAGTTACATTGTTTAAAATAAATTTTAAACTCATTATTGTTAATTAATAATCAATTCTTTTCATTTCCATTATGAAGTTTATTTTTTCCATACAAAATAAAGATATGTTTCTGGAGTTCAAAGATATGTCAGTTTTAATACTTCTGATCACTAGAAGCATGTGACACAACAGTATGTTTTCTATTCATCGCCAAAATCCCTTGGGTGTATTATAGGATGAATAATTTTGTGGTTTACAAATTTTTGCCATTGTCATGCTTTTTTATTGGTTTAGCATATAAATATGGTTTGCAGCTGTCATCAGTTTTGTCTGACAGCAGAACAGAGCTTTGCAAGGCTACAGGAGTCTCAACATCACCAGCTGTCTTTAGCACTGGGAGCATACACCCTTCTGTTGTGGACTTCAAGAAAAGAGCTGCTCAATATGTTAGCTGCTTGGAGCAGGTAACTTTTCATATATGCCTTATGGGGCTCCATAGATAATTCTGCAAAAAGCTCTAGAAATCTTATATAATGTGTAAGTTATTAGACCTTATCTGTTTATGAGCTGTATTGAAAGTATTACATTCATTAAATGATGGTCTTGCTTTGTCTAATATCAAAGAAGATAGTGGAAAATAAGTGTATTCCTGCGACTACATTATAATAGTGGAACTTGTAAAATATTAATTCATCAGCTTTGTGTCAGGTTTTCAATGAAACATTCACCTTCAACTTAAGTTAAGAGTATATGAATGAAAAGATAAAAATGAAATCACAATAATTGGAATGCAAAGGAAATCATCTTCTACCAAAGGGATGTTTTGTGATGATGCCAATGCTAACTCATTTGTCTGACTGACATTGGAGTTCAGCACATTGATGGTAGAGAGCAATGTAGTCCATTTTTTTCTAGTCATATGCCTTTCAGGCAGACTACATTGTGCTAGATGATGGGAATGAGAATGAAATTGAAGCAGTTGGCAGAATGAGTGGCAGGGGAAACTGGAGTACCCGGAGGAAACCTGTCCAGATGCCACTTTATTCACCACATATTTCACATCTGGCCACTGGGATTGAACCCAGGTCATCTCAGTGGAAGGTGAGTAGCCAGACCACTTGACTATTGCACCATCTGTGTAGGTTCATACTACATTGAAGATAAATGTTTTTCCTATTTTGAATGTTTGCTCCTCATCTAAGCTAATTGTTGCCAGAAAGCTGTGGCATATTATCACTCTCCTCTGTGTTATATGCTATCCAAAACAAAAAGGAATCTCAGGCAAGTCTAGACAAAGCTCATCTATGACACTGAGCCAAAACTTAGTGCTGTTGCCTAGTCCAGGAGTAGCACAGACAGGCACTTATACATTAGCCAAGATTTGTTTAAATTCCAATTGTTGTTTTACTTATGGATATTCCTAAAATGTAATTTACTCTGTTATTTTAAAATATATTTTCATGAAACAAAAAACCAGGCATTAATTTAAATTCCAGTTCTGACTAGAATTATTTTGTTTGTTTTAATCTGAATTTGAGTGGAATTAACATGGTAAATAAAGAAACTGTAATTTTAATATATTTAGGAATCAACACAGTGAAAACGAGTATAAGATCTCCAGTAGGTAAAACATTTTGAAATGCTAAAAACATTTAAAATATTGATACAATAGTAAAATACTCTGGACATTTCACTCTCAAAATGAAAAAAAATTCAGGACATGTTTTGCAAGACCTTTGCTCACATTGTCAACTCTTAAACAACTGGTGCATAGTGGATCGTATTAGGTTTGAAAAGGTAGACAATTGTGAATCAAGTAGTCTGTTGATGAACTTGTACAAAATATTATCTGCTTCCGAAATGTGGAAATTCATGAGTTTATGTTCATATTTCTTTATGAAAATCTTTTCCCATATGTCAAGTTCCTTGGGATGTTGAACGGCTTTTAATAAAGAGATGCCTTTTTCTATTTCATGCCAGGAATGTGCTGCTACAGCTGATTTTTGTATCTATTTGTAATGGATATTTCTCCAGTGTTCCTTCAATCTACCGCCTGTATTTCTCTTGGTCTTGCCTATGTATATTTTTTCACAGTCTTTACAATTTATCTGTTATATACCTGATTTTTCTTCTTGGGTTTGGAATCTGCTTTATTTAACTTCAATAACTTGCCAGCAATGTATCCGTTATGAGATGCTAATGTAATGTTGTAAAGTTTGAAAATTTTTTGAAATTTACTATTGGCTTGTGGGTGGTAAGTGAATTTTTTGTAAGTTTTTTATTTTAATAAGGCAGTCAAAGTGGTAATTTGCTTAATCTCCTTTTGTTTTTGGAATCTTTTAATATTGTGATCAATTAACTGTTTTTTTTAACCTATCAGAAATGGCTGTTTCTATTATATGCAGGTATTCTGTTTTATATTCTTCTTTATTAAGTGGTACATTATCTAATCTGTATACCATGCTGTTAAAAGCTGTTTCTTTACGAGTTCTTGGGTTAAAACAATGGGCTTTAATATATTTGTTAGTATGTGCATTCTTTCTGTAAATATCACATTTTAATTTGTTCTTACTTTTTATTATCTCAAAATCAAGATATGGTAATATGTTATTGGTTTCAATTTATATAGTAAATTTAATTGTGGATTCCTGTAAGTTTAATAATTTCAGTGCATCTTCTACCAATCTCTTTGTTACAATAGCAAATATATTGTCTACATATCTATACCAGATCATGAAGATGTAGGGGAAGGCTTTAGTGATATGTGTTTCAAAAGAACTCATAAATAAGTCAGATAGGAGTGGTGAAAGAGGCTGCCTATTACTATCCTGATTTATGTTTGAAACATTTTCCTTCAAATGTGAAAAAGACTTGATTTAAGCAAAGTTCCATGAGTTTAATACATTCCTTGATATGCATCTCTGTTAGATGGGATGCTTGTAACCATTTTCTTAGAAGAGTTAATGTTTTATTTTTTGGTATGCTGGGAAACAAAGCTTTTACATCAAATGAAACCAAAGTATCATTGGGAAACAATTTATAATCTTCGATTTTGTTAATAAGATCCATAGAGTTATTCAAGCTTATACTGTCAAACTTTGGAAAAGTGTTAAATTTTGAGGACTAAAGAAACTTTAGTTGGTACCATTTCTCCACTGTCTGTGAAATGAATTAGTTGAATACAGAGCTCTAGTGCTGCCTAATGATGTCTAGCAGTTCTTGGGAACAAACTGATTTATGTCAGGATTTTATTGGTTTCTATCCCACAGGAGATATTTATTTTCTTGAAAGATAGTACAATAAATTTTACTCATATCCAAAAGATTAACTTTGCAAGCTTGTAATATTAATGTATATTCAAGGGTTACCAGATATCTGGGTTTTCTTAAACATGCTCTAATTTTTTTATCTATCTGGGGGAGGGGGAGTGTCTACAAGTATGTATTAAATGACTCTGCATTTTAAAGCTCACACACTTAGAGGAGCCATAATTGTAAATATTGTTATTTTTATATTGTACTTACGAAGCTGTTGACAATGGAGTGGATAAATCCTACACTTATGTAATCAATTTGCTTACACTAAAGTACGGTAAAGTACACTAGAGTACGGCCAAAAACTGAAGATGGAAGAGACCTTCTTCCGAAACTAGTCTTAGTTTATAAAAGTAAGTGGAGTTTTAGTGTAAGCAAATTGATTACATAAGTGTAGGATTTTTATTTTTTATTGATGTAGAAGTTGGTATCACTGAAATATTTAGAACTATCCAAGTATCAACACCACCTGGTATTTCAATGTGTGATGCAGTTCCTTGTTTTGTAGACAATTTGATGAAGAATGCTGAATAATCACAGTTGTTAGTACTTAAATAAAGCTGTCATTCTAAAATAAATGCACAAAGTTTAGCAACTTATTTAAAGATTTTGTTTGCATTTTAGAGGGATTATGAATAGGCTCCCATCATTTATCTGAAACAAAACTTTTTGTAATGGATAGAAAACTGGAAATATTAATTTATCTGGATGAAACAAAAACAGAACTGCTACTTCAAGTTTCAACTATCAAATCATGAAATGGATCACCTGGAGCAGAACACTTTATCATAGCCTGTATAATCCAATTTATATGCAAAAATGTGAAGCAACAAGGGCAGAGTGAAAATAACTTTCTGATTAACCAATGTTAATTGTAAGATATTTAACATGTGGGGCCATGGCCCAGTCATTAAGACTGCTTACCTCTCACCAAGGCAACCTGGGTTCAATCCCAGTGGCCGCAGTGATATTTGTGGCTGAGGAAATGGTGTCTAGACAGAGTTTCTCCGGGTCCTCAGATTTCATTTATTTTCATTGCTCCATCTTCACCCATGTCATTCAGCATAATGAGTATGCTAGATTTGATATGCATGTTACAAATGCTACTGTCCTCTGTTGCCCATGTGCAGAACTCCCAATGCCTGGATATATGGCAAGGTTAGCTACTCTGATGTAAAGTTTATTCACACAGCTCATTTGGAGTATTTCTAAATAGTGAATTTTATTGTTTGATAATTATTACATTTTTTTGTATTAATGTCCTTTCTGCAATGAGTTTACCATCTCTAATAATTTTATATGCCCTTGCATATCAACGACATCTCTAAAATATTTTATTAAATCACTATATGAAACAAAAAGATTAAAAAAACCTAAATTTTGTGATAACATGTGATATTAAATATAAAATTTAATTTCGTGTCAGAACCAATACAGTGAGGTGACTAATATGTTATATTATTAATTATCTAGTGAGTCAATGTGATACTCTTATCTCCACTTACTGTTGAATTATGCAAAACTAATTTCACAGGCTTTTGCATAATGCAACAGTAAGTGGAGCATAGGAGTATCAAATTGACTCACTAGATAATTAATAATATAACATATGACATGTTGAGCTCATTAGAAGCGTGTAGCATTTTGACTCATGTATTGAACACCCATTCCCTTAAATTTAAAATAAATTTCGTGTTGGAACTAATACATTAAGCAATTAATTTATTCTTAATTAGACAGTGAGTCGATTTAATATTCTTATGCTCCACTTACCATTGAATTATACCAAACATGATGCAGGCCAAGGCCTGTGAAATATGTTCTGTATAATTCAATAGTAAATGCAGCATAGTGTATTAAATCGACTCACTGTTTAAGAATAAACCCATTCCCTTGTTCACACAAATTAATAACACAGCAATGCTGCATGCTCATTCGTTTCTTCAAGATTCCTTCTTATTTTGGATGGTGTATAGCTTCTTAGTAAAGTCTTTGCAGGTAATTTTTGCATCCTTTTGTTAATATCAGTCATATTGAATCTTACTTGTAATAAAAGTATGTATTAAGATTAAATTTTGCTTAATAATTACATGTGTACTGACTTCAGTTTATCAACCAACATACTAATCCATAATCAAATATATTCTGCAGGAGGAACCTCCCACAGTCCCTTATGAGGAAGCCTTGCAAGAACATGAAGAGGTGAAAAGTAATGCCTTAAGTCATGAGTCACTTACAGAGCAACTAGCAAGCTGCAGACAAAGGGCAACTAAACTGGAGCAGGATAAAGAGCACTGGCGTTTAGAGTATCAGCTGTTGCAGCTTCGTCACTGTAAGGTCAGTCTGCATAGAAGTTGGGTAGGAAATGAAACAATTATAGCATGTTGTGCTATCTCTCACCTTTTGTATTTCAGAGAGTTAAGGACTTAGAGGGTCAGATCCAGTCACTCAGTGGGAGTACAACACCTCACAGTGATGACTCATTAGCCGACAAGTTTATGCCTATGGATCCCATCACTGTCACAAATTTTGTAAGTATATTTTATTTTATAAGGATTAAAAGTTTAAAGCCCAAGTCTTTGATGTAACTCTACAGCAGTAAACATTTTTTTTAAACTTGTATCTAATTGCAAGTATTAATCTTTTACCATTTTCTGTCTAAATTTGAATTTACTTTCAGCTGGTAAAATATATACTTAAACATTACAAAATATTGCAAATCAATTGCTCTTTAGTTAAAATGAATAAGAAAAAATTTCAGGAGGTATAGTGTATTTTAATCACTTGTGAATTTTCAGAATGAAAGGCATTAGCAGTTTTTACTTTGAAAACTGAAGATGCATCGGTATATATGTTGCAAACTATTTAATTGTCATTTAAAAGAGAATGCTTGTTTATTTCTCTGTTTATTTTTACATGCATATCAGTGCTGTGAGATAATTTAATAGTAGCACAGATAAATATTTTGTGCATGTGTTTGCATGCATGTGTTAGTACACTTAGTCAAAGAAAGAGTGGTCACATTCTTGGATGGCAAAATATGACTAAGTCCCCTTCGAATCAAGGCTATAGATGATGATAGAGAGATGAGTGAAAGAAATCTTTAAAGAAGACAGTAATACTCCCTACAGCAAGTCTACAGGTAGATTGCAGCTGTGCAATTCGATCTCACATCTTCTTTTTACATGCGAACCTCATAATTTGCATTTTTCCATTTTCTCTCCCTCTCTCTCTTGAAAAAAATGATATATAGAATCATACTATCTTTCTTTCAATGCTAACACCCTTCCACTGGTTAAGAAAGAAACCAAATGTGATTGTTCATTTCATTAAAATAAAATAGTACTTTGTAGTCATTTAATAAATATGCATGTCTTACTAAATTTTAAACTTAGAAAGTGGAAATGTAGAGTAGTAGTGGAGTAAGAACCAGGTCCAGCATTAACACCCTCGATAGTAAAGGATAATGTCTTGAGCTACTGAATAATGACTGGGAGCTGGTAGAGATTGGTTGTCTGCTGTTAAATATGGCCAGAAGCCCTGAATATCACCAAGGGAATGAAAGGGAAAAATTTTGGTGAGGAGTAAAAAGGAGAAATTTTGATTTTAAAAATACAGAATTTGCTTTGTGCTGAGTGCTGGGCTTCCGTGTTGAGCTCAGTCAGTGCAATATAGCTCGGCGTGTGCAGCATTGTTGGCAATTCGTTGAGGTTGATAGAGTGTGCTGGTTGAAGTTGCTTGGTCGGTGATGTCCCAGCAAGGAGATGAATGTGGCTGAGCTTTGTGGGATCATTATAGCTCTGTTTGAAGTTCCTAAAGTAGTTTGTGGCTGGAGTCAAGTTGTTGAGTTAATATTGCCTGGAGCTTCTGTTTCATCTCATAGGACCACTTGCTGTTGGCATGTTTTCTTTCAGTTAAGATATTGCTGCCTTGGTGGAGAGATGTATCGCTATATTAGCTTTGATTAATGCAGAGTTTTTACTTGGAGGCATCAAGATTAGATATAGGTAAGCCTTATAGGTAGAGAAATTACACAAAGCAGTTCAAAAAACATTCCACTTAGGAGGGTGATGAATGTCTTTGGACAGAGGTAAAAAGAAGACCTTTACATCTGCTGCCCAATTGAAGGTGAGCTGTCATTTTCCCCATTTTTTACAGGCTGTAAAGAAAAATTATATAGAGTTTGTACTTAGTACTTAACTGTAGTAAGGAGGTCCTGTATGATGAGCATGCCATGAACCATTTTGCATAGGAACATAGAATGACAGAGTGTAATCTTTGCAGATGAAATTATAGTGAAATTGTCATATAGCCAATGTATGTGGTCACTGATATGATCGACATTACATGGCTACTCTGCTCACATAGGTCGTGTAAGTGTCTCATGCTTGGGTTGGATTTTATTCAAAAGTCTTGGACACTTTGAAAAAATACCACGAAGGTTAAACAATTTGATCAGCCGCTATTTTTTGGTATGCATTTTAGTCCCATCAGCAATCCTGTTCCTATAGCATTCACAAGTCATGGATAGATAGTTCAGCGATGGTTTGAAAGGCAAGAGGATGTCTCATTGAACTCATCTTTCCAAATCACCTGGTCTAAATCCTATTGAGAACATTTGGGCAGAAATAAAGGAGAATCTTCAAAATGCCCATCTCCACCTCCCAGAACGTTTATCAAGCTATGGCTTAGGGTTAAAGATGCATGTAATTCCCTCATAGAATGGCCCCACACATACACATGCCGGACTAGATAAAGTAGCAACTTGTTTTAAAAACCATCAGATTGTTATAGATACCTTATATACAGAGGATGCCTAATATGTTTACACATTTTAAGCAAACAAAAAACTATGTTAACATAACAAAACTGAATTCACACAAACAGAAAATGGTGAGCACTAATTATCTTAGACTTTTACAGTTAACAACAGCTGCTCAAAATGCCCACCATCGGCATCAATACACTTCTGAGTACATTGAACTACTGATTGAACAGCATTTGCAAAAGTGTCCTCAGCGATTGCAGCACATGTGCTGCCAGTGTAGCTGGTCTGCCCAGATCTGCCCTTGTGAATGTCGCATACAGTACCATGAGTCTCAAATGCATACAATTGTTACTCTCATTGGCAGTTCTGTTCTGTATACACATCTCCATTGCTTTTGAACTTCAACAACATTCTCAGGTTTCCAATACCACTTCAAAATTGCTTTCCCCTGTTAAAATGATAATCTTGACTCCATTTTGTTGTAGCAACACTAGCACCCACTTACATAAGGAAATCACAAACCTGGGGAAATGTTAGAGCAAATATGTTGAACTTCAAGGGAAATGTGTAGAAAAATAAAGTATGTTGCAAGACTGAACTTGTCCTCTTTAATTTCAAAACAAGTTACTTATCAAATCACGCTTATATATAGAAAAAATCACACTATAACAGCATAATTATTATCTGTGTTAAATAGACACATTTATGAATAAATGCTCCCTTACATTGTCACAAGACCATACAATGGCCATATGTTTCCACTTTTGTGTAAATGTTTTTTTTTTTTTTTTCCTGCGAGTAATAATTTGGATTTTATTGCACGCCATTATGTTCACTGTTCACTGTGTCATATCTCTAAAAAATCATTTATTAGACTTAAAACACAATATGGTCTTTTTCTATTTTTCTTTTAACTTAATAAAGTTTCTGTTTCATAATAAATAGCACATACATTATATACTCTACCACCACAGGTGTCCGAAGTCGTTAAGGTGCGGACTCATGAGCGGGTCTTGGGTTTGAATCCCGTCAGGACCGTCCTCCCTGACTGAGGTTTTTTCCAGGTTTTCCTCAGTCCTCATAAATGGCAAATGCCAGGGAGGTACCCTAAACTTAGGCCTGGAACATTTCCTTCCTTAAAAAAATCCTTTCCCAATATATCATTTCATCTATATACCATCAGTGTCACCGCCTGTGATCCTCAGTTGTAAATATGGGCATTAAACACTAATAAAAAAAAGTATATATTCTGTGCTCAAGAGCACTGGTAAATTGTGGTTAATTTGGCTATATCTATTGCAGGGAACATTATATATTTAGTTTAAAATTCATTGAGTAAATTTAACTCTATTTGTTTCTTATAGTTTCTTAAGGCTTTTGCTTATTGAACCTATTCCATAATTGGCCATAATGTGTATTTTTTCATAGCTACAAGAGGAGATGTGGGAGCAAGAGTATACAGAATTTATAACTACACATACAAACATCTTGTATACAATTATCTACAACTGCATTTTTATAACATTATAAGGGTGAATCAAATATAAACTGAAATTTTAAATTAGTGGCTCTGGTAGTTAAAGGAAATGGGTGAGGATGTATGGAGTAGGGGTCTTGATGCATTGCACACTGCCAAGAGGCCGCTCACTTCGGTATGCCATGAGCAAGCAAGAGCTACACACATTCGTTGCACAGTGCGAAAGAAGGCACCAAGTTTTTAAAAATTTTGGGAGGGCTCCATGCACAGTTTGGGGAAGTAACCTTTCAAAGACCCAAGTGTGTGAATGGCACAAAAAAATTTTGGCAGGTAGGAAACAGTGGAAAATGAGCCCTACCAAAGGTGACTAGAGACAAGCATCACTGCAGACAACATTTTTGCTGTACGTGATCTTATTGAAGAAGATCAGTGCATATCAATTTCTGAAATTGCTTCACTTGTAGGAATAAGCTATAAAAGTGTTCAAGCCACCATCAATGATGAACTCATTCCAGAAATAGTGTGCCAGATGGGTTCCTCATCTTCTCACCCAGGAACAAAAAATTTCCCCAGGAAGTTTGTCAGAGGTATCTGAATCACTACAAGGAGGAAGATGATGATTTTTGAGTCACTTCATAACATCTGATAAACTTGGGTTCTTCATTACACCCCAGAGTCAAAACAAGCAAGCATGTAGTGGCAGGAACGAAATGCAGCTGAGCCAGTTAAGGCCAAAATTTGCCTTTCTGCTGGAAAGGTGCTTGCAACTGTTTTTTGGGACTCTATGGGTATTTTGCTGGTGAATTTACTGCATGAATGAAAGACAGTGAATGCAGCGTATTACTGCTGTCATTTGGTGAAGACAAAAGCTGCATATTACAACAAACTACATTGGCAACTGATCCAAGATGTGATTCTTCTGCATGACAATGCAAGGTCACACACTGCTGTTTTAACATGGGAAAAATTGGAGGAAATGCATTGCACACCTCTGGAACATTCTCCTTACATTCCAGATTTGTCACCCTGTGACTACCGTTTGTATGAGCCACTGAAAGAAGAACTGGCAGGGAAGCGATTTGATTTGATGCAGCATAGAGAAGTATGTGCACAACTGGCACATACGCTCCTCTTCTTTCTTTTAGGACAGCATGAAAAAGTTGCGAATTTGATGGAAAAATGTGTGTCAAATTCGGGAGACTATGTAGAAAAATGAGGTGATGGTTTTGTTTCTTTTTTGGTGGTTACCGTAAAGTTGTACAACATAACTCCATTTTATATTTGATTAACTCTTATATAATATGTACCTGCTATAGTAAAAAATGGTGGTAGTTAGAGGTTTGACACTCTTAGGAAAGATGAGCAATGTTGTGATCAGTGACAGCTGAGGGGTTAAAGACCAGAGCCTGTAGCATTTATGACTTATGCCGTGTTATGAAGGTCTAAGACTGAAATCAAAATTATATCTTTCCAAAAACAGAAAATAGAAACTGGCATCCCCACCAAATCATAATGCTAATGCAAAAAAAAAAGCTTATGATCAAACATAGCTCAGAGGTTTTAATGAATGTTTTTTTTATTTATTTGTTTATTTATGGACATCTCAGGTCATCAGCGTCCCATTCAATTCAGGGCGTGAAACGGCCGACTAATTTTGCTCAGAGGCCTTTCTTTTAGGCTTGAGGTTCTTTTTCATGCCGTAAATGTATGACACAGGACCCACAGCTTTACTTTTCCCTCCTGAAGGAAGCCATACTTAGGATTTTTACGCCCGGAAAAATCCATCGGTCCTGGCCGGGTTCGAAACCTGCGATCTTGGATTTAGGAGGCAAGTACGGTAACCACTACACCACCAGGACCGACTTTAACGAATGTGAAAGGAACAAAAGAGCAATCTGTAAATGTAGAACATGATCTTTAATGAAAGCCTAATAATACCTGGGACCTAGGCAAGCAATAAAAACAAGTAATAAAGATTTTACAGTTGCCTTGTGTAGAAGCGAATTTGGGGTCCTGGTGAGCTAAATTCACCAAACTATTTACCTAAATCTATGAAGCCTCTGGGCACATACACAAGCTGGCACAAAGGACAAATTATAAAGAAAAAACTAAATCTCCCCTCATCTTAAGAAACAATTTTTTTATAAGGAGTTTCCACTTAGAGAAAATAAATGCTAAAGTTGTGGATAATCATCAGCTTATAGGTTGAAGTGTGTATCTTTGCCCTAAATTTGCTTTTATATAGATGTTTAGTTTTCTCACTTGCAGCTTACCATGCATGAAAACCAAAGTTTTTTTGATTATCTTGCAGCATCTGAAATCCATTTTATTTTTAAACTACTTTAACAAATTGCCAAAATTTTCCAGTTACTCTCGGCTTTTATGTTTGGCAATATATATTTTGGATTTTCAATTATATTGATATATATAAGGAAAACTGCATAACTTTATCACAGGAGTGAAAATAGTGATCAGCACATCATATGCATTTACATTATCTTCATAAATTATTAAATTACAGTCTGTTGTGGCTGTTTTTGTGAAAAGCTGGGAATTCTTATATTTTTGCTTAACAAGAATTAATACTTGGTTTGTGAAACTTCTGTTTTGCATTCAATGTTTGTAGATTGGGCGGTTAGAAGCACCTTGTGCATTATCATCAGAAGCAGAAGCCCGTGAACAAGAAGTGAAAAACTATTTGATTGGTCGAATCAATGAGCTGGTAGCAGTCAGCCAGACTGCTGAGACAAAATCAGCAACCCTAGCAGCAGAGGTTAGTATTGAATTTGAATTTATTTCCAATAAACACAAATAGCATTACAGTAAAATTTACATGTTCCATTATTTTACAATAATCAACTCTCTCTCATAATAAAAGAGATTAGTAAGCATGTCAAGCAATTATATAAAACACCATACTGGTGCATTTGAAGCAATGTTGGTCCTGGTGGTGTAGTGGTACATGCCTTCTAAACCCAAGATCGCAGGTTCAAACCCGGCCAGGATTGAAGGATTTTTTTGGGCGTAAAAATCCTAAGTATGGCTTCCTTTGGAAGGGAAAGCAGTGGGTCATGTGTTGTACATTTACGGCATGAAAAAGAACCTCAAGCCTGAAAGAAGAGGTTTCTGAGAAAATTTTTTTGGCCATTTCATGCCCTGAATTGAATGGGACACTGATGATCAAGATGTTAAAGACCGTTCTTAAATAAGGCAAATCTTGATAACAATTATTGCTTTCTTAAAAACTGTCCATTGCACTTGCTGCAAAAAACACTTTGCATTGAAAATAAACATAGAAAAAAGTTGTGTGTCAACAATTGGTTTCATCTTGCAAGGCTCTCTCTCTCTGTCTCTGTCTAAGGATACATTTTAATTGTTTTAGGAACATAAAAATAATGCATTCCTGTCATTAACAATTTTGCTCTTTCCCTTGTAACAGTTATATTAAGATTTAAACAATATTTTTTCCTTATCTTGGTGTTTAGAAGTATGAGTATGAAAGGACATTAGTGGTGGTGCTATTCTCTAGCCATGTGTTGCACATTCCAATTGCATGCTTGCCAATATTGATAGAAGTGTGACGCATCTGACTGCTTTGAGATTGTCAACAATCATCATGCCTTTGTGTTGTAATCAATGCAATGTGTATAGTGAATTATGAATAAGTTTGCAATAAAACAATGCATATTTATTGTCAATAAATACTGGAAAATTACATTGATAAATAAGTGCCAAAAACAATTTATTGTGCAGCATGGGGTTTGGAAATTACTGATAAAATCCTTCATTCAGTATCTGTGAAGAAACTGGAAACCAAGGAAACATTGTTGGGTGTCCATAGACATCCAAAACTGCTGAAGCAAGATGCATGATGTGAAAAAAGACAGCAAGTCTCTCCACAAAACTCTTGCATGAACTGGCATGCAGCAGATGGAGCTTTCATAGCATATGTTAGTGAACTACAAAAGAGTAAAATTAGATTCATATAATGTTGGTGCTGTGCAAGAATTGAAGCACTAACAATGATGACTGAGATCATGAGGCACAGACTCATAAGCAGGAGGTTTTGTGTTCGATTCCTTCCAGGACCATTCTTCCCGACTTGAGATATTTGTAGGTTTTTCTCAGTCCTCATAAATGACAAATGCCAGGGAGTTAGCCTAAACTTATCCCAGGAAAACTTCCTTCCTTAAAAAAAAATTCTTTCCTAATTTATCAATTGATATCATGTATCATCAGTGTCCAGCTGGTGTTAAAAAAAAAATTAACCTCCCAATAAACAGAAAGCTCAATTATACTAGTTGTTCCAGGGACATGTCCTATGAAAGTATGATCTAATACATTACAAATGTATGCACTTATAGTTTTTATTTATTAATTATGATCCACAAACATTTCTAAGTGACCAAATGCTGATTCATTCCACAAAAGTATCAGTATTAGCCATGCTCTTGTAATTTGTATAGATTTCTCTACAAGTATAGGAATATTGACAAGTGCAGTTTTCAATATCTTTTTAATCATTTAGAAAATCAGTTGACTTAAACATGTGATCCAGCAGTAGTTAAAGTGATGATAATGATGAGAATAAAAAGAAAAAATAATTCAGTATTTGAGACCAAAAATGTTTTAAGTTAAAGAGGACACTGACTGACATTGGCCTTTCTTGTTTCAAATATCATCCAACATTTTGGTTTATCTTGTTTTTGTAAGGTTCTCATTAAAAGCCACAAAAATAATTTGCTTCCATGCTTCATTCTCTTTAAAATAAATAATTTAGACTCTCTTGACATTTCTTTCATAATTTTTGTTTGTAATAAAAATGTGACTGCTATGCAATACATTGGAGTTTAAATGTGGCCGTGAAAGTTTGGAAGATGACCCACATAATAATTGACCAAAATTCGTCATGACATCAGAAATTATCAATAAGGTGCACAACATGGCTTTGGAGAATCGCAGATTAAAGGTGTCTGAAATTGCTGAAGCTCTGGGCATTTCAGGGAAACATGTATTTTGCATTGAGGGAAGAACTGTGCTTGAAAAAATTATCGCCAAGATGGGTGCCTGTACTGCTGACTCAAAATTGAAAGTGAATCAAAGTAAAATCTCTCAGCAATGTTTGGCTTGTTTTCAGAGGGATTCTGCCAATTTTATGCTTTGATTTTTGACCGTGATGAAAAATGGGTGCACTACCACGAACAGCAGTCTAAAATAATGGAAACATCACAACTCACTACTGCCAAAGAAGGCTATGTGTGTGAAATTGGCTGGGAAGATCATGGCATTGATTTCCTGGAATGTCAAGTGTGTTCAGCTAATTGATTATGTTCCCCTGGAACATCTGTCACTGGAGCATATTAACTAACCTTTTGAATCTATTGAAAACAAAAATATGTGAGAAAAGACCATGTATATCAAAGAAGAAAGTCATCTTGCATCAAGATAATGCTCGCCCTCATATGTGTTGTTGCAATGGCAAAAATCATTGAATTAGGATACGATTTGCTGCAACATCTACTTTATTCACCAAGCTTGGCTCCATTGGACTTCCATCTGTTCCCTAAAATGAGAAAATTCCTTGTTGGAAAGAAAATTTCATTCATCAGTTGAGGTGCAATTGAGATCATTGCATAATTGAATCAACAATTAGCTGACTATGAGAACAAAAGGTTCTTGAAACCAGTTCTACATATTATAAACAAGTAAGTGGACAGGGACATTTAAACTTGTGGTGCCTCAGTAGTAAAAACAGGCATTAAACACAATTAAAAAAAAAAAATGTATACTGGACCAACAGATTTCCATGTCATGACACTCATTTACTCTGCAGAAATCCATCACCCTTCTGGTGGTACTGATCCAGAAGTTTTGTGCTAGCCATACCCCTCAACCTTCTGCATTAGCATGCAGCAGCGCAGAACCAATTATGCACATTTTATGAAACTGCAAATGCTGGCAGAATATTGTGTGAACACTGCCATAACTGATATTTGTCAGAAGGGAAATCTGATCCCCGAGATAGACCTGTTGGCTTGAATAAGCTCATGCAGCATCTCGAGTCACCTGAGTGATGACATGGTGCACCTGGCCAGGCCTTTGGTCTTGTTCCAAACATTTTCATCCCGAATGGAATTGTCCAAACCATGCTGTTAACTTTTGATCCACTCTTCTCATATACAGCTAGTGGTTAATGTTGACTGCAAAATACTCTTCTGCTGTCAAAAACTTAATGACTGCTCGTTCTTGTTTACTTCCAGCTTTCATTACTTCACTGGCGCTGTTTTTTCCTGCTACAGGCTTCCAGTCATTATTGTTTTACTAACTCTTGTACAATCATTTTGGGTCAATTAAACACTTTAAACTTATAAGTTAATATTTATATATTTATCACATCAGTTATTTTCTTATATAGAGGTGTTCCACTTTTGGAAAGCCAAAATACGGTCAATCAACCTCTTCATGAAAATTGGCGCATGGTTTGCTA
Organism: Metallyticus violacea; assembly: GCA_030762175.1. Lineage (NCBI taxonomy): Eukaryota > Metazoa > Arthropoda > Insecta > Mantodea > Metallyticidae > Metallyticus > Metallyticus violacea. Next base: position 103,255,312 of record CM060832.1, read on the forward strand.
TGTTGTGGTGCTGTAATTTTTGTACAAGGCCCCATCCTCTTCCATACAAATATGGATATCACAGTCTATATGGAAATATTGCATAAGTTTGTGAATAAGTTGGATGATGAACTCCATACTGCTATTTTCAGCAGGTTGTTGCAACTGCTGCTCAGCAATGTCGGCATAAAATTGTTTTCTTCTGTACAGTTTGCATCATTTCTAAGGGATTTTAGCCACCCAGAGAACCCCCCAATATTTCTTCCCATTTGGTATGCTGAAAGGGAAAAATGTCACAAACAGCCAGTCATAGTGACTCCCAATTTGCTAGTTAATACTTCTATAAACTGTGGAAACTAGTGCAGGCATGCCTTAATGTAATGGCAAACGCTTTCAACATTTTGGTATGATATTGTACTTCTTATACTTTGAGGTATGTCCATGTCAAATATCACTGAATAACTTATTAGTTTGAAAAATCATGGGCCAAGAGTGAAGGAAACATCCTATGTAATGAAAGAAAGATTATTAAGACAATATATCTTCATAGAGGAAATGGCACAGCCCTTGGAAATTTTGAATGTAGTGATAGGGGGCATTCCAGTGACTTTACTACTATGTGAACATTGTGGTAATTGCTTATCAGCAACTCTGTAGAAACATAGTAATGTTGAGTAATTAACTAATAATTAGGTAGTTTATACCTTGTATTTCTTTAGAACTTTGCCCCAGACATGGTTGGCACAAAAAGGATTGCATAACTTTTTCTCCAACATCTTTAAATTCTTTTTTACAATTTAATTTTGTGCAAGCTCTAGATTCAAAATGCCACTAACAAGAAAAATAGCAAGAAAGTATTACTATTGTTGTTATTATTATTATTATTATTATTATTATATTATTATAGTGCATTTATTTAAATAATATTTTTGCATTACACAGCCTTTCCAGTTTACACTCACAACATCGCAACTGCATATAGGTCTTAGCTGCAATTGTAATGGTTTATTTAGTCCAAACGTCTACATTAAGATTCAGCATTTGTTTAAATATTTTGCTAATGTAACTTTTTGTAAAGCATACAAACTAAACTGTTGAAAACATTTTGCAGTTAATTTTAATTTATTCTTATTCTGTTTCCAGTATTTTTTCTAATACACAATGTATTAAGAAAAATAGATTAAACAAATAGTGTTGATGAAGAATGTGAAGGACAGTTTTTAGAAAGCTCCAACCCTGCAGCTATTTCTTTTATCTTCAAACACATGTCATTCAGAACTTCCTTCTTCACAAGGGAGATGCTTTCTTATTTCAACACATCCACCAGCCTAGCCTCAAGTAAGACATCTACAAGGCTGTCTCTGCCCAAACAAAATAATTTTGATCACTCCTTCATTGTGTAATATGAAGGGGAAGTTTCCCTCTAGGTGCAGTCAAGGCATTATTTAATATCACTAGGTGAAAATTCTTTTTTAGTTAAAATTTTACCATTGAAATTCATCTGTATTCAATTTGAACATAATGCCCTATTATTCAATATGTCTGACTTAACTGAGCCTCTCCAAGCAAATAAATAGCATGCCTGGAAAAGAAATGCAGTGTTTACACATCCTGAAACATGTAACTGATAGTATGAAAATTGCAATAATGAATCGTGGCCCTCTATGTCAGGCTAGAAAATTATAGATTGCACCGTGTATAATGTCAACTCAAAGTGTTTTAATGAGGATTACTTTATTTGTAGAGTCAGGTGCTACAAAAACGATTAGAGCTGTGCCTTCATAATAAACTTCAGGCAGAAACCTCTCTGCAACAGACACAGGATACAACTGCAAAGCTTCAAGAGGATTTACAGACCACCACTCATAACTATGAGATGCAGCTGAGTATAATGTCTGAGCATTTGGCAAATATGAATGACAAATTAGCAGTTCAACGAGATGAAATAGATCAGCTCAAATATCAGCTTACAAGCAAAGTAAGTAAATGTTTCTTTCCTAATGGAATAAATATTTTCATATTATTGTGAGAAAGTTGTTTAATCAACATTATAATTCTGCATTTTTGCAGCAGATTGGAAAAAGAGCTAAAGTTTACTTTTGAGTATTCCAGCAACAAGGTACTGGACTATGGCATTTAGAACTACTTTTGGCTGGAAGCAATAGGAATTGCCTTTGAATGGCATCAAATTTAGTACTGTATACATATATATACAGTATAAACATATATATACACACACGCACACCCCCATACCCCACACCCACACACACACACACACACACCTATTGTATAAAGTGAAGAAACTAACTTTTTCCAAACATAACCTCTGTCAATCTTGCAATTATTTTTATTATGTAAAACAGAACTAACTTCAATGTCATATTGATGCATATGTATGTCCCCAATACCTAGTATGAGACTCAGATACACCAGTGAAGTACAACCTGATATTTAACAGAAAATTGCGTAGTCCATTTTAATTGCAACCTAGCAGAAGTTGTGCTGGATAATGAGAGTAATAATGGAATATTAGATGGAACAAGTGGCAGAGGAATCCATCATACCAGTCAGCCATAACTGTGTCTTATCAGATTAAGTTAATAAAGTATAACATCTAAAACATTGTACAAAATTTGATAATACCTTAAACTAAAAGCTCTTATCATTTTAAGATATATTTCAATTAATTTCATTAGTTTATTTTTTATTTATAAAAGGAATAAGATCCTAAAGCTGAATTACATTTCTAAGCACCACATCTTGTCTAAGTGTTCATATATTTTTGTCAGATGCTTTAAAAAAGGTTACTGTAGGTCAAATGGCAAGAATAGAGTTTTCGTGTTTATAATCACCTTAAAGGGCAAATACCATGGTAACACCAGACATTGATGGACTCTAGGCATCATCTAAACTCATTCACTTTAATAATCATCTTAAAGATATTAGCAGTTGGTATGGATTGTTAACACTTCATAAAAAAAATCAGATGGAATAACATGACATTGAAATTATACGTATCCTTAAAAATTAAATTAGTACTGTGAGGGTCAATTAATTTTGCAAGTTCTGTGATGTGTTTTGTATTCTTAAGTCTTTATTTGGGCCTCATTTTTTGGAAAATTTTGCCTCCAAGCCAATGTTTTTATGAGGCCTGCCTAAAAGTATTTTACCTTATTTTTTTCTGCAGAAAGTAATTACAATAGGTTGGCAACACTATGCACAACAGTGCAGGAAACATTCATGCATGCACATGAATTTTGCTAGGCTTGCTGCGCCTGTCAGTCACTGAGAGGCAGCTGGTGAGTAGATGGTGTTTCTATGTGATATCACGTTTTCATTTGCCTGGGATGAAAGAATGTGTAGCAGAGATACTGCATCCAGAATTTGTGATAGAAAGTTGTTGCAATCATTCACTAAGCTTCTTACTCTCCAGATTTGGTTCTGTGTAAATTCAGGGTGTTTCCAAAGCTAAAATCTTCAATGAAATGATATTATGCACAGCATGACAGCAGAGTTAAGAGCATTTCAACAGGGGCATACTGAGGTACTTACAGCAATGGAAAGCTCATTGGGCTAAGTGTGTGAAAGCCCAGTGGGTCTACATTGAATAGGATTAGGAAATTAAATAACTTTTTCCATAAGAATAAATATGTTGGATACTTTTGTCAGATCTCACATTTTAAAGCTGTGCATTAATTCTGTTCTTAAATGAAAAATTCAAGAAAATGCAGAAACTCTTAATTCTATTTTATCCATTAATAATTTTTATTCTTATCTTTGCAGTCTAGTCGAAAGAGCAAGCAGAAGTAGAAGCATGACAACAAAGTGGTTATGCCCATTTATGCAACTCAGGTAGCAGTACAACTGCATACATTCCAAAGCATGCTGAATAGCTTGGAACAGGTTTAACCTATTCACATGAAGAGATTATAAAAGTTTATTTCAGATCTGTAAAATAATTCAAAAGAAAAGACTGTAATTATTCTTAAGGTTATCATTTATACTGAGAAATTGGCACAAGCTAATAAAACCCTCAGCAACATTTGATAGAAGAATCTGTGTGCAAGAATGGAATTGTGACATTAATACATCAAATATTTATTTGCTTAAGTTCCTGTAGCTCAGTTTTTTTTGTTTTTTTTCTTCCCTCACATTTACAAGAGAAAGTTTTTTATGTTATATGTAGGTTTTATTCAATCCAAAGAAAATCTCTAAAAAGAAATGTATATTAAGAAGCACTGAAAAATGGTACAGGCAAACCAATTAATCATAGCTGACAATTCTATAAAATTTATTTCTGACATTCCCTGGCTGTGGTATATCTTGCCATTGTGATAGAATGTACCTTACGCTTGAGTGTTGATCACACAGTGCTGCATGTAAAAAGCAAAGACTCCAGATAAACATTATCTTATTTATCATACAATTATCATGTTCAGTTTTTGTAGTTATAAATAAAAACATTGATAAACATTTTTTAATATTATGTTCCCATTGTCCCTTCATTTCAGGAAATGGAATTCGGCAGTCTGGAAGATAGCAGGCTTGCCTTAATAAACAAGCATTCTAATTCAATTGTGACTGAAATCAGTGGAATTTTTCAGAAAAGGATTTACAGAGTGGAAGTTTTTCAGGAATGTTGGATATTAAGGTATTAGCTCATTCGGCAGACACGATGGACTGTAGTTCTAAGTAATTAGATTGCAAGAGCAGTTCTCTAATTCGTCTAATGTTTATATTAAGAGCCTATATACAGAGAGTTATTCAAAAGGAAGTTCCTAATTTGAAATGTCTGTATCTTTTATATATGTGAACAGTTTGGTTCATAAAGATCCATTATGCTTTAGAAGGAGTGTTTATTTTTTATATGCATATATTTAAATTTTTGGTGTGCAGTATCACACCTCCTCGTGGTGCATCTGGGTAACATTAAGCAAATTACAGTTATGTAAACTTTCCAAGATGTAAGAGCTCTAATACACACAGTAAAAATCATAAATTGAAATATTAATACATACATACATACATACATATATATATATATATATATGTATATATAATGTAGATAACTTTGTAATTCTTGAAGCTAATATTGATAATAACAAAAGGTTTCAATATTTTAAAAACTAAAATTTGTCTACATAAACATCAACAAGTATCATTCTAATGGTAGTCAGAAACTCATAAATGAAACATCTACACTGAACACCATGAATTCCACAGAATGCACTGAAATTATGGTCAGAAGTATATTACAGAATGCAAAATATATAAATACTCTAATAATAGGAGACCTGAATGAATAATGAGAACAGTGGGGGCACAATTCCTCCAATGCAGTAGGAAAAACAAGTGAGGAATTTTTGGAAGGAAATGCAGTCAATTTAATATACAAATGCAATGACCCCAAAACTTTTATTCACTATGCTGGGAACTCAATAAATCCTGATATGGTAATTGTTTCGTCAGATATTACAAATCACATCATTAGAAGAATATCGGAAGACATAGGTAGTGGCCATCCAAAATAACTGAAATCGTCTGACCACAAATGAGATTTATAAAAGCTAGCCAACTGAAGAGATGGGACTTCCAAAAAGCAGTCTATATAACATTTTGGAAACTCACTGATGAAAATTTTGAAGATATTGACATGGAAGACAGTCCGCTGAAACTAATCAACAAAGTTAACAAAAAACTCATTAATGCTGCAAAAATCACAATACCCAGAAGAAAACTTTTGGAATCAGAGCTTAACCACAGAAATATAGCAGAAGAAATGAAAGACCCTAACTTAGTGATAGATTGGAGAAAGAGAGCAGCATTTCTAAGCAGAGAAATAAAAAATGCTTAGAAGACTCCATTTAATAATTCTTTAGTTCCTTGACTAAAGAAATAATAGTACTAAAATACATAAATATATTAATACATTAAACAATGTCCCAGAAACAAAACAATAACCTCTTATTAACAAGAGTCCACATTCATGATAAAAGACATAGCAAACAGATTTGCCACTCATTACATTATTGCACATAAATTGAATAGAGACAATGGGAAATTGAACAAATATTAAAAAGACATTAGCCCAAACTATTTGCAGGCCAACAACATCTATTTTATGGCAATTTTACAATTTCAGAACTCAACCAAGTATTATTGTCTCTGAAGAACAAAAAGTGTCCTGGTCCAGACAAAATTGATAGTGAATATATCAAGAATTTAGGGTATAGAACCAAGAAGGTACTACTGAACATATTCAACAAGACTGGAACAATACATTCCTGTTTTATGATTAACAGCCATAATCATTTCAATTAAGAAGAAATACAAATCAACAAGTGAGTTAGACAGGTATAGGCCTATATCCTTTACCTCAGCACTTGCTAAAACAATGGAGAAAATGATCACTATAAGATTAAATTACTATCTGGGATCTCAAAATCTCATTTCAGACCATCAAGCAGGTTTTACATTTACATAGGATATCAAAAATGACTTCAACAAAAAAGAAATAGTGCTTACTCTCTTTGTTGACTTCAAAAATGCCTTCAACACAGTATGAAGAGAGCAAGTTAATAATAAGATGAATAATATTGAGATAAGAGGAAACATGTTGAGATGGTTCATATATCTATTATCATAAAGGTACAATGCTGTAAAATGCAAAAATGTCCTCTCTAAATAAGTGCTGTTTCCAGTCCAATTCTTTTTAACATGTATAAATGACAACAAAATGTTAATTTAACTTCCCAAATGCAAATATGAGATTGTTTGTAGATGATATTGCCATATGGATTAGCCAAAAAAATAGGCAGAATAAGCAACATTACAAAAAATACAGAAAATTATCAATAGCATGGAAACATGGGCATCCACTAACAATATGGAAATAAACACTAAAAAGACAGTTTTCCAGATTTTCGGTCTTCGACACACTACAGATGACTTGGAACTTAAAATCAATAATGAACATGATAAATATCTTGGTATAACACTTGATAGAAAACTTTCCTTCTCTGAACAGATCAATTATATAACTAAGAAAGTGAATAAAAAGAATAACATATTAAGAAGACTAGCAGGCATCAAATGGGGAGAATCTGTACGTATCCTTAATGGCATGTCCAAAAAACTACACAAAACCCAATTTGCTCAATGGAACTGAGATAATATCCACAATAAACAACCAACTTAAAACTAAATTGGATACAATATATACTAGGTCATTAAGAATAATAACAGAAGCTGTAAATAGACAACATTTTAAAAATAATCATTTAACCTGCCATCATACCAACTGCCCCTTTAAAATATATAGATATTTTATATGAAACTAAATCTGGATACAATGGTATCCAAGAAGAACAAGAAGATAAGATTGACAGCATTTATTTCACTAAACAACTATTATCTGCTTAAAATGTAAATTGGAACTTGCACAATGAAGCTAATCATATTAATTGATATCATTGTATGATTCAGTTAACTATTATCTTTTTTTTTTATTTATTTATTTATTTATTTATGGACACTCTTTTAACACCTCAGGTCATCAGCGTCCTTCAACTCAGGGCGTGAAACGGCTGACAAATTTTGCTCAAAGGCCTCTCTTTCAGGCTTGAGGTTCTTTTTTGTGCCGTAAATGTACTACATGGGACCCACGGCTTTACTTCCCTTCCGAAGGAAGCCATACTTATGATTTTTACACCCGAAAAAAATCCATCACTCCTGGCCGGGTTCGAACCCGCGATCTTGGGTTTAGGAGGCAAGTATGGTAACCACTACACCACCAGGACCGACAACTATTATCTGATTGATACATGGCATAGTATATACATATGGATCTTGTAAAAACAGAGAAGCAGGCTTTAAAATACAGTGTGAAGAATTCTCTCAATATACATCTTTGGACAGTATGTTAACAATTTTAATGGCAAAATAATGGCCTTTAGAGCAGCTTTAGAAAATCAACTTTACAGACCTTATATAAATAAAAGAATTATCATGATTATAAAACAGTACTACAAAGTATAATAAATTACAGTTACCTATCATAACTATAAATGAAATAAGATTATGTCATACAATCCAGATCAGAAATACAGAAATACTTTTGTAATGGATCCTGTGGCATATGGGATTAAAGAGGAAAGAGATATCTGATACTTTAGAAAAAAAAGGAACCAACATAAAATTAAAATCATCTTTTGAACTAGAACTTCCTAAATTGCAACTTGTAAAAAGATTAATAACTATAAAGTACAACAGAATATCCTACAAAAACTTAAAGGAAAACCATATGAAGATCTAAAGACTTTCAAACATCTAATATTGAAACCAACAAAAATTGGAGTTGCCTAATTGTTGGACATAATTGCCTGTCAGAACATCTCTTCAGGATGAAATTAGTCAATAACAGCCATTGCCCAATGTGTAAGGATGTGAATACTCTTCTATGCAAAGAATATCTACTGAAACTCAGCCACCTAGTAAGCAACAAACGAATGAAAAATAATTTGGAAGCTCTTTATTGGGAATCTAGGGAAAAAACGGTAAATATCAGCAGCTTCAATGGCCACTAGCAAACCAACCATGTTTAAATTTTGTTGCTATGTTAATTGTATCACTTGTACAATTGTATTTAGAATACTGATAGCAAATTTTTAACAATTTTTATAATGAGAATTTTCTTTTCAAGTGCATGGTGATCTCATTCAGTGCTATTATGAGTACAATAAACAATATCCCAGTGCATTTATAAGATTTTGAACATTACAGGATTTTAAAATAGTCCCAAACACACACAGATATTTCTGAAAAAGAACATTTCAACAATGTGTGATTAAGATTGGTATTTCAGTGTTTGTATAAAAGATATCATTGAAAACATTCCTATGAATACTGTTTATAGCACAGAAGGAAAATTAATTCTTATTGAGCAACATGCTGGTGTTCATAGTTAACTTTGTATAATTTTTTATAATATTCTTGTTATAATAAAATCCCCATTTCTTTTCAAACAAATGGGTGTTTATTTTTTTGGAATTTAAAAATTTGCCTAAGTTATGGCAATTTTGAAACTGGGAACTGACTTTTGATTTTTCCCTTTACATTCACTACAGCTCAAAAATTGAGCATTGCCAACAGAAATACAGTTCACAGAGCCGCAGTATAGTTAAAGATTTGGACATCCATTAACATATAAAAATAAGAACACAAACTGAACCTAGAATCACTCTTTAATTACTTAAAATAATTCTCTCCTAGCTTTAATCAAAGATTTGCAAATTCTAATTATTTTTGGAGATATATTTATGCAAAGTCTACATGGCATATTATAGTCTCTTTGCCACATTTGCCTATCAAGTTCATTCCACAAACGTTTCAAAGGACTTAGTTCTGGTGAATGGGATGGGAAATCCATATTTAAGGGTAACTTTTTATTATATTAATTTGTGAATATAATATGCTCAAGAAGCCATTTTCTAATTAGGGCTACTTTCAAAAGCATGTAAAGTGTGTCTGGTAGAATCACTACCAATATGAAATGCAAATATCTCCTCACTCAGTTGTTAGAAATATAACATTCACTTTATCTTGTGTAGAAACTCTCTAAGTTTTGTAAGAATGAAAATTATGATGCTAGTGTGCTTGCTTTGTAGGACAAAAGATAAGAGTTTTGTAAAATGGCATAATCACAAGCCAAAGTAGGCTACACGTTAATTTTGGAGCTATCACGTTTGTGTTCCATTTTAACATGTGAGTTTTCTTCTCCCCATATTCTAGAGTAGCCCTGATACATTTTATCAGATGTGTGAAGTGTGGCTTCATCTGAGAATGCAACATGATTAAGGAATCAGTTATCATCAGTATGAGCTAACATTGAATTGCAAACTCGGCTCATCTGGATTTATCATTGGCTGCAGTTTCTGTACAATTTGTATTTGTATTGTGTAAGTTACAATCATTTATGGACAATATCGTGGACAAGATCTGAACTGGCCCATCAGTTGATTTCCGCAGGCTGCGCTGAAATACTTGCCTAACATTATCTACTTTAGCTGCAAACACTGTATTTTGACTGCGTCCCTTCTTTCTTAACTCGGAACCTGTTTGTAACAGCTGATGGTATGATGCTCTGGAGCATTTGTACCTTATTCCTGCCTGAATCTCCTGTGCACCACAATTGGGAACTTTAATTCCACTAACCAATTATGAATTAACACATGTAAGGTCTGCAATACTGACAAGATTCTAAATGGAGAACATCTATTGGAATGCACAGAACTGAGGAAAGCTGCACCTGACGAGAAAACACACAAATTATATTGGCTGGCACATATATCCTGCACATTAGATCAACAACATTCTTAACCAATACCATTTCACTTTCTGCTGAACTCTGAATTCCACCATTTTAACTCTTATGTGTTGTCATACAATGTGCGGGTGCACTAGCATCATAATTTTCATTGTTATATAACTTAGAGAGTTTCTACACAAGATGAAAATCATATTTCTAACAACTGACTGAGGAGACATTCACATTTCTTAATGGTAGTGATTCCACTGGACATACTATATAATAGTGAAGCAAAAGTTTGTGATCAAGGAGGAATAAAAATGTAAAGATATACGAGGAGGGCTATATGAAAAGTTTTCAAAATGAGGCACAAAATAATGGCATAACTTTTTGAAATTCTTATTTTTCAACCTAATCTCCCTTCACATGAATGCACTTTGTCCAACAATGCTCTAAAGCCTTTATCTCATCAAGAAAGTCAGATCCCTCCAGGTCTGCAGAATATGCCTCAGCTGATTTAAGCTCTTCATCGAATGAAATTTTCTTTCCACCAAGGAATTTTGTCAGTTTAAGAAACAAATAGAAGTCCTATGGAGCCAAGTCAGGGTAATAAAGCGATTGTGACAGCTTAATCATACCCCAATTCATTGATTTTTGCCATAGTAACAACAGGTGTGAGAGCGAACATTATTTTGATGCAAGATTCCTTTGATAAACACAGCCTTTTCTCACCATTTTTGTCTTCAATAGTTCCAAAAGTTAGCATAATATGCTCCAGTGGGAAGATAATCAATTTGAAGTACACCCTTGGCATCCCAGAAAACGATACCATGATCTTTCTGGCTGATTTCACACACTTGGCCTTCTTTGGCAGTGGTGAATCGAGATGTTTCTATTTTTTTAGATTACTGTTTTGTTTCAGGTGTATAGTAGTGCAATATTTCATCATTGTTCACAAATTGATGCATAAAGTCAGCGGAATCTCTCTGAAAACAGGCCAAACTTTGATAAGAGAATTTCACTGATTCGCTTTTGATCCTGAATCAGCATTTGCAGCACCCATTGGCAAATTTTCCAAGCACAGTTCTTCCCTTAATATGAAATATATATTCCCCTGAAATTCCCAGAGCTTCAGCAATTTCAGGTACTTTTAATCTGTGATTCTCCAGAAACATGTCATGCACCTTATTAATAATTCCTGATGTCATGATGGATTTTGGTCATCCACTGCATGGAAAATTTTCCAAGCTTTCACAGCCACATTTACACTCCAAATTCCACTTGGAAACAGTTGAAAATAGTTGTGCAGAGTCCCCTAGAGTGTTTGTCATATCTGTATGCATTTATGTTCCATTCATATCTTTCTTTACAAAGCACTTAACTGCACGGCATTTAACATTTGCCATTTTTCCCAATACACAAATCTGTACTGCAATAAATAGTTATAGCTACTATGGTTCTTGATCAATCCATGTATTTTTGCACAAATGTTTCTATGGAAGATAGTGCATTTAGGTAATAGAACTGCTTCGTAATTGTTACTGCAATCTATGAGTAATTCCAAGAACTTTTCAAATTACCCTCATAAATGGAGAGAGGGAGAATCAATATCATACCTTAAGGAGTTGGGATCACTGATAGGAGGGATGAGGGAAACAGGACTGGATATATGTATTGCTGAAAGAAGGCAGAATTGAAGAAACTGTTAAAAGAATATAAGAGGCAGCTAAACAAGCAGGAGAGAAAGAGAACAGGATAAGTAAGCAAGAGGGATGGTATAATGAGTATAGGAATGGGAAATGAAGAGTTGAAAGGGAGCAGAGAAAATGGAAGCAAAAGGGGGAACAACAAGAAAAAGAAGTTTCCTGATTAAAAGGTCAGGTTAACAATGTCTTATGGAGATAAAATATAAGAATGGGAAAGAAAAATTAGAAGCATGATGCATCAAAGGCCGTTGATAGCAAGAGTATTTTGTAAAGATGAAAATTTAAATCTTTTTTGCATAAATTCTTCTCATACCTGATAAACAAGGCAGCAGCTTGTTTTCCACTTGAGTGACTAGGACCTCTTACCATTGCTTGTCTGACTCTTAATATTTTGTGGTGTTTTCAAATTGTGTACAGGACCCAGTGATTTTTTTCTTCTTACATAACCTGTTGCTCGAAGTTCTGTATCCATAACTTCATAGTGTTCCTGCTAGGAATGGCACCATGATGCAGAACATTAAAATGCCCACGAAATAATCAGTGTGTAATGATAACTGAATGGCCATTTTTAAAACATGTTTCCACCACAAAAGCATAACGTTCAGAATTCCATAGCACCATTTTTACAATGGCAAACTGCATATAATAACTCATGTACTCACCTATATGTGATATTTACCAACTTATTATTAGTTAAAAAAAATCATCAGGTTCCCATGACCGATTCAATTAGCAAGCTAGTTAATTGAACTTAATTTTATGTGGATTTTAAAATTTTATTCATACTGTTTTATTTTAACATATAGCATATTGCGATTAAAAACTATAACCAATGAAATAAAAAAAAGTTTAAAAGTAATATTAACTTGCATAGTACATCTGGTAAATTAACAGCATTTTTAGATCATTCAATACTACCAACCACAAAAAGTACTTAATGTTTCATATCAGTTTTTCTTAGCAAATAATAATAATTATTATTATTATTCTCTAATGCTAGTATTGTTCTTGTACTAGTGACGCAATCATGTAAGGTGCAAGGCTTGGAAGTGGAATGCCAAAACAAAGTAATTTTTTATGAGGTAATCACTCAAATTTCACTAATTTTATTCCATTTACTTGGGACAAGTTTCGAAGGCTGTTCCCTTCATCATTAACATGGTTCCAGGTTCCACTGCCAGCTTCCCAGCATGATTTTAAGATGTCACACTGTGGATTTTATGAATTTAGTGATGAGGTTACTGTTGTTTGGAAGATCAAAATTAACTAAATTTTCTTCAATGAAGATCAATTGTATGATTAAGTTGAACTACACACTCTTATTGCTCCACTTGCTTATAATATGTAGTACTACTTTCACGAACCCTTTGTCCACATCATCAGCTACCTGTTGACTGCTCAAACTTAATTGTAGGCTCTTGCAGGTTTAAAAGTTTTAACTCATCTTCTACATATTTAAGGTTTATAATGGTGAATATATCGTCTACAAATCTGTGCTAAAACTTAAAAATGTGGGGGGGAAAGCTTAGTGATTGGTATCTCAAAATAGCTCATGAATAAGTTGTCTAGGAAAGATGATAATGGACTACTAATCCTGCTTTCTGTTTAAAGATTTTGCCCTTAATATAAAAAAATGCATGCTTTAAGTACAACTTAGTGAAATGGATGTATTCTGTGATGTGTTCTTATGTTAGGTTAGCCAATTGTAACCATTTTTTTAAAAAAAAAAAAAATAATAATAATTTATTCTATGGTATGCTGGGAAACAGGGCCTTGACATCAAAAGAAACCAGAATGTTGTTTGATGATAATGATATCATTAAAAATAATACTAGAAATGAGAACATGAGTATGAAACCAGTGAATTGAAATATCTCAAACTTTCCTCACTAATGAGGAAAGAGCATGGGTATTTCAGCACTAAAGGTCACATTTTTAATTGAATCTTGATTCCCTATATCTGTTTTGGTACTTTGATGTGTTAGGGATCAAAGGTGAAAATATTCTGCTCAACATTACTTCATATTGTATATATAATTATATGCAGGATATTAATAGATCATTGTTGTGATCTGACTTCTGCACTGTGGTAACTAAATTCAGATCCCAGTTCATAGTTTAAAATGCATTAAATGTTCTTAAAAAATTACACTATAAAATAATATTTGTAACTCAACACATTTCTCTAAAGATGGCTCTACTAATGCTACCGCCTATATTTTTGTAATCAGTCATTTTTCCTTTGCCCAAATTTTCTGTTTAAATCCATCACCCGATCCCCTCCCCCAGTTATAAGCCTGTAGAACCTCAAATGATATCACAATACAATGATTTGTCTGTATAGCGCTGGAAAAGCAGCCACAGTAGCAATCATTGGAAAATACTGCTTTATTTTTAAAAGAACTAGAAATTGTTATTGATGATTCTATACTGTTTGATGACTTTAAGAACTTACAAAAACATTCTGTTCAGCACTGCCACAAGTGGCCAGGTTATTATGCACAAACTTGTCAGTGGGCATCTGGGGTTCGATTCCACAGGACCATCCTCCCTCACTGAGGTTTTTTCCAGGTTATCAGTTCTCATAAATGGCAAATGCTAAGGAGGTACCCTAAACTTATGCCTTCCTTTAAAAATAATTCTTTTCCAGTTTACTATTTTATCTCTCATAACATCAGTGTCCATCACCTGCGATGTCTTGGTAGTTAAAATGGACATTAAACGCTATTAAAAACAATAATTGGACAGAGAGGAATAAGCACACAGTTGAAAGTGTAAAGTTGCTGTTAGTACTTGTAGTTCTGCTCAACATGTCAACATGTTTACAATACTATGACACCATTATATGTAAAAAAGGAGTCCAGGTTTCACAACATGGTAACCTTACTTTAGTGAAAAGTGGAGGAAGAGCTTTCTGGGTTTGCTAAAGGCTCTGGCCCCACAAACAGTATTAGAAAATGTGAGAGTGAATTGTTTATTAGGCTTTTAATATATTTACGTTTTTATTCAAATTGAACAAATTAGGTTGAATAGATATGTTAAAATATTATATCTGCATGGAAATTTTAAATCAGAATAAATAAATTCATTCATATATACATATATAATTTCTGCACAGCTTGTGAAAACATAAATCTTCATCATCCTATCATAAGACAAAACCATGATCTACCAGCTTGTTGCCTGAGGGAATACCAAACTTTTGCAAGATGCTTTTGGTATTCCTTGTTCATAAATCAATGTGAAAATGTTTTCAACAAAGCACCACAGCAGATTCTTGGTTCTGAAGGATGACCAGGTATATAGAGATGGAGCAGGAATACTCCAAGATGTATAATTAATTGAGCTGATTTAATTATTTACTAATGTTTAATTACATTGCATTATGCTAATTCAATTACTAATGGAGTAATTGAAGTCACTATATTTCACTGTAGGCAATGCATAATACATAAAAAATGGATCTGCTGAGGCCTCATTCCATTTTGGCACACAATCTTGTTCAAGTACATAAAATATCAACCATTTTATGTCCAGTAAGCTAGAGTTGCATTGAACATGTATGGGAGCCTCTAAATGCTTATATGGCACTTGGGGGGACTTCTTGCAACATCTCTACAGTAACAATGTTTTCTATCATCGCTGCCCTCAAAGATGTGCTTCTCTTTTCACATAAAAAGATGTATAACCCCCTCTTAAATTCTGTGATCCCATTGAAGATGTACACAAAGGAGCAAGGTCCTCTCTCAAGATACTGTTCTTGGTTTAAGCTGCCAGCTTTAAAATTGTAATAAGTCATTGCACAATATGAATTAATGACACATGCTGTTTTCAATCATGTTGTTCAGGCTGCATGGATAGCAGCTGCTAGAAGTTATGTTGAATTACGATATAAGTCAGGGCTATCAAAAGGCACACGCACGCACGTACATGTTATATATAATGCACCATTACTTAAGCCTGAAAACTTTGAGTGTCCCTCATATTTTGCAAAAATATCATTACACAATACTGAACAAGGACTACAATTTGTAGCCTAATCTTTGTCAGAAGTTATCAACAAGGATGACATCACAACAATAATTTTTGTGTTGCTATTAGTATTGACAAGTTAGTTGAATGAAGTGATTAGATAAAACAATAAGATTAAAATGCTTTTAATTGTTACATGTCCTGAACTTTTATGAAATATGGCTGCTGCATCAAGGTTATTTTCATTGTTTTTTTATTTGTAGATTCATAGTTTATAAAACAAAATCAAATATTGGATGACACTTTACAGCTGGTTTCAGTGATGTGTACGGAGCTAGCAAATAAAAGTCATACAAAATAAATATTCTTGAATAAAATGTTAATGTAATTGCATAGGAATGTGTTCTATTTTTCCTTTTTCATTTCATTTACATTACACCAATAATATAACTACTAGAAATCTTAGTTAAGGATAATGGATAATAGTACCTTTCATATTATTATGATTTAGTTGGACTACACACTCTTAATGCTTCACTTACTTGTCATAATATATAGAACCAGTTTTGAAAACATTTCATTCTCATCATCAGTTAGGCTAAAATTCAACTGTCGGATAATTCGTTAAGCTGTGGGAATGGTATTCTTGCCCTGGTGACAGTTTGATAAACTTGCAGTTTATATTTTCATCCCCAGCAGTGTTGAAGTTCATTAGACTGTCTTTGTATTTGTAGATGTAGATTTTCTCCCAAGTTGCTACTTCTGTAGGTCCTTGTACTGATTTTAATAATTTTGCTTTATTCACTATTCGTGATTTTCTGTCAAAAAATGATATGCTACCGCTGATTTCTCTATTTGCTTGTACTTTATGTTCCTGAATTGTCCCTTTAACCATGTGCATATGTTTCTCTTTGTTTTTCCAATGTAGAATTTTTCACATTCTGCACAATTTATTTTGTAAATACCTGCTTTTTTCTTTTGTGGAATACTGTCATTAACATTGTTTATCAGCAGGTTTTTAACATTAAATCTGTTAACTGGTGCCAGCCTGATATTAAAATCTTTAAGAACATTCTGAAATTTTTTGTAGCCCATGGATATGTGAGTTTTTTAAAAATTAGCTTATCTTTTCTTGCTGAAAGTGTTTGGGTTTCTGTGATGTTTTTGTCTCTTGAATTTCTGTACCTTTTTGTGTACTAGTTCTTTTTTAAAACCATTTTTAACTGCTGTTTCTTTTATTTGTTTGTATTCATTAAAATATTCTTTGCTAATTTGTAAGTAAACTAGCCGATGTGTTAAACTGTTGATAACTGCATGTTTGTGCACTGTGGGGTTAAAACTGTCACCTTTGATGTGATTATCTGTATGTATATTCTTTCTGTGTATTCCAAATTCCCTTGACATATTATTTTAATATCCAAGATTGCAACATGTTATCTGTTTCATATGTAAACAATGTTTCTATCTTGTATATTCAAAAGTTTTAAGGCATCATCAATGAGTTTTTTGCTAACTATTGCAAATGTATCGTCGACATACCTGTACCATACCTTAAATATGTATGGGAAAGCTGAGTTGTGTGTGTTTCAAATCTGCTCATGGAGAAAAATTGTTTCTTAATTGAATTTTTGATTCCATTCATTTAATTAGTACTTTTGATGTTTAGCAATTTTTAATATTGATGAATTCTCTAGGTAATCAATTTGTGTCAATGACATAATCATTCTCAATAATGTAAAAAAAAAGTTATTACCAGCTTTAGAAATAAAAAGGTTCCCATATATTCAATCCTCTCTCTTACTTTTTCCTGGTTACAGAAATGAAAAAACAGCAATTAAATTTTTTCCTACTTTCCCCCTTTTAGATATAACTCTAACACTGAAAGTTCAAGAGTTTCTTTGCAGTATACTGCACTAATGTTATCATTTTCATGTCCATATCCACACTGGCTTCCTCTTAAATCTGTATAAAAAGGTTCCATTAGCTTCATTATATTAGAACTTTTAATTTTAACCTTTGATACTCTGTGCATCATTCTTTAGGTGTTAATACTTGTCCTTAATGTTCCCAGGTATATATTCTTCAAAACAAATGGATACTTTTTTCTGTTTTTTACCTTCCTATTTAAAAAAATTGTATTATTTTTATTTTGAAGGGTGGATTCTTCTAACAATGAGACATAACCTTGAGGTTGAAAATATTCCAATATTTGCCAAAAACTAAACATGTTACACATCTAGTTAGTGCTTCATAGAATTGGTATCTAAAATTTGACCTTAATATTTCTAGGTGGTAGATGCTTATGGCCTCATGGAAAAATCACATGCTATCTTCCTGTAAACAGCAGACATCTTACTTATCCATTTTAGATTGTCTTGCACTGTATGTTTTGATTTTTCTACCTTTGTTTCCAAAAGGATCAATCAGTAGATCTTGTGTTTTATTTTAATTTACTGATCTTTGGCTCAGATCCGATGCATTACTCACTTTTTCTGACTCAAAAATTTAATGGTACTAAAGTTCTAACAACTGTAAAAAATTGTAATTAATGATGTGTGAAAACACTCCCCAACTTATTTACTCTTCAATGGGAATGACAAAATTAGGTATATAATTTGCTGGCAAAATAGACAAAATCAAATATTGCCTCTCCCCCCAAAAGAAAGAAAAAGGGTTACACTTTGTAAAACTCATCATGGTAAAGAAATGGTCTACTGAATTTAAAAATTCTTCCAATATTAAAGGATAGGTGAATTAAGGTGCGTGAGCTTGCTGAGATTGCAAAGATTTTGATAGATAGTGCTTGGAACATTTTTCACAAACATTTCCACATGCAAAAGCTTGCAGCACAATGAATGCATTTGCTAACCAATGATCAGAAACGAAACCTGAATGAAAAATTTTCAGGAGTGCTTGGACATGTTTAAATGCAATTTGCAATATAACGTATTTGTTAAATTATTGAAGCTATTTACAGTGAAGGTCTTGTATATTGATTGATACATAGTGGGTAATTTTTATATACTTCACTTACATGTTTTTAAAATCAGGACATGTTTCAAGAACCGTCGTTCTCATCGTCAGCTGTTGACCCACTGCAAATCAGCTGGAAAGGTGATGGCCACTATCTTCTGAAATGCCAGGGTGTGGCATTAAACCACCAATGGGGACTATTATAGAGCATTGCTGGAGGAGTTGAAGGATGCTATTAAGGCCTAGTGTTTTTATTTGTTAAAGAAAAAAAATAATGCACTGATGCACACTTCAATTGAGGTTGCGAAGTAGCACGACTTTCTCTTTGAACTGCTGTCACATGCACATTATACAGCCTGATTTGGCTCCCAGCAACCATTTACTCTTCCTATATGTGAAGAAATAGCTCGCTGGATAGAGATTTACTTCAGATACTCATAACTTAAAATGCTTATTTTGCAGAGTTGGAAAAATCATTTTATACTGAAGGTATAAAGAAGTTAGAACATTGTTGGTATAAGTATGTAAAGTTAAAAGGTGACAATGTTGAAAAACAATAATAAAAGAAAAATAAATAAAAGTTCAACCAAAAATCTCGTTTTCTTTCTCAGGCTGAGAACTTTCCAAACCCTTGTTCATCTTAAAATAAATTCTTGTTTACTGAAAGATAAATTTTATTTGCAAATATAACTTATATTTTATAAACTAAATTAAGTTAAATTATTACAGTTGCACAATTAACATTTTTCAATAATTTAGTCACCTAATATAGAAGTTTCTATCTCTATTACTTTCTTTCAAAACATATATAGAAATATACATCATCTGATATAAACTAAACAGAGCTTAATCAATTTTAATAGAAAATGAAGCCCCACAGGAACATCCCTGATCTGCTAATGGGTTATCAACTATTCGGAATGCTGAACGAATAAGTTCTTCATGATATTCTACTGTAGAGCCTCGCACATAATTCAAAGAAATTTCATCTATCACCACCTGGGTGCCATCTTTGCTAAAAACACTGAAAAAACAAAATAAAAAATATTACATTTTTTACACAAAAATGCAAATAAAAACACAATGATACATGAGGTAATATTAATGATGTGTAATATTTATTTTCTGCTATGTAATACAACAATTATTACATTAGAAGTTGGAGAATCATTTGGGCAATGGCAAAAGTGATATGCATCTACAATACATTTTTTCTTCATGGCCTCTGACCTGTATGTTCTCTTCCCTCTCTCAACAGCTACAATGGTAAACATTATCTTACCAGCAGTCTATGAACAGCAACATACAATCCCCTTGTTTTATCTGATTGAGACAGATTTATCGAGACCACCATGCAACTTGTTGATAATGGCCACAAAGAAAAAATTTTACTTTTTACAAGATCTTTCACATCATATGCATGACTTGGTATGATATTCTTAATGCTGAATTTCTGAAAATATTTTTGAAAATTAATTTTTCTTTTTCTTTCTTTCTTTTTTTTTTTGAACAATTTATTTTGAAATTTTTTTTATCTACATAAAAGTCAGTACTTGTGTAAAAAAATGTTTCTGTTCAACTCCCCTACTCTGAGTCAACTGGGAGTTTGTTTCCTTAGTACATGATTTCAGATTTCTCCCCTCTCCTCATTTGCGGAATTTTCTTATTATGAAAAACCAAATGCAAGTTATAGTGCCAATGGGTTCTGGACTCCTGCTGCAACACTAAGGAAACATTTCAAGTGAAACCCTCCCTTGAACACATTATCTTGATGACTTATCATCTGCACTCCTTGCCACCTCAAATTAGTTGTATAGTTAATGTCAAACAAAGAAGAAACCTTTTTCTTTCCTTTTTTAATATTAATTAAATTTGGAATCTAACACAGTAAAACAAATATTTAATAATTATTTCTGAGTCAAACTATTTAAAACACTCCTTTTGGCTTTACTTACTGGAGATTTACAAAGTAAAGAATGTTCTAATAAGTAAAATTGTACTTATGAAGCTGTAGATAATGGAGTGGTAATATATCCTACATAAATGTATTCAACTTGTTTGACTTTGAAGAGATTTTTAATTTTTTTCCATCTTTTCCTTCTGGACATTTTAAATTGCAAGCAGCATAAAATGACTGACAATTGGGACGTTATGTTCAATAGTGCCAAACATCATTTCCGTGTAATTCTAAACTGTTAAAGTTTCCAGGCAATGAAATCTGAGTAATATTGCTGACTTTGAGGAACTGGAGGGGTCACACTAAAGTTCAATGTCAGACATAAACACTAATTAAGAAACATAAATTAGTAAAATGTAAGATATTGGATTGTGACATATATCCTTTTTTATGTTTATCCCCCCCCATCAAAAAAAGTGTTGTACCATGTTGTGTTAATTTATTTTTGTTACACTGTTAAGACTTGAGGCTTGAGTCAAGTCTTTAATAAGAAAACCTCAAAGTAATATTCATTTGTAAGAATTTTTCGTTGTGTTTCTGTTCCGAGTCACAATAAAGATTTCCAGAGATGAAAATGGTACACATATATGATACTGACCTCTGAAACACACCAGTTATTATCTTTTTTTGAAACTCTATTCTAAAATGGAGGATTTGGTTTTAATAGGTGGTGTACTCTAAAAATTGTGTATGTAAATTGGTAGATTATTAAATAAAACTCACACATCATCCTCATTTATATTCTTGTCCAAGTCAAATTTGTATTGGAATCCTGAGCATCCCCCACCATCAACAGTAATGCGTAAATGCCTACCATCATTGGCAATTTCCTTCAATCTCTTTATGCAACTTTCACTTATATGCAGTCCATTATTTTGGCTTTCCTCCTTTGGGTCTGGAGCATTACTGATGAATCTGCTACATGACAGTGCCTTCAGCCTGTAAAATTAAAATGCAATTTTGGTATTTTTTTTATTCAGTGCTAATACACTTGGAGGCTGTGTGACATAGAAGCATATGGCTGCACTGATCATAAGTGTTATTGAATTGACATAATGTAGCATTTTTGGGAGAAATTTAGAAGCAATAAACCAATAGCTGCATTATGGCTGCAATATTATAAGTTCTATAGAGGAATTTTGAATAACATGTACTTCTTCTTAAGAATCTCTTTGGCATATTTTCTTCAGTTTACTTTTCCATCTGCAAATCTATTCATTTTATGTTTTTTATAAATATATTCTTAAATATACCTATTGATCAGTCCCTCAAGATAATTAAGGCTTATGCCATACAGACTTAACAGGTTGAAAAGTTATTCAACTAAATTAATTTTAATCACACAACTACAGAATGACAACTTTTAGAAGTAGATTGGATTTTCAGTAAAGGCCGCATCTTGTGGTTTGTGCTGCTGACTTTTGCTTGTGTTGTGGTGCACTTCTTGGGTTGAGTGCTAGAGTGCATCATAAGATGAGCAAAATATTGTCAATACAAAGCCACGAGGCTGGCCTTTACCAAAATACAATTGTCTCTGGCCATGGAAGCCTTCATGCGCACATTAAGACTGCTACTATAAACTTTTTTGTTGAATACAGATTGAAAACTAAGTGACCATGTTTTCTGTATCTAAGTAAATATTACATAATGATTATATTGGTTCCATTTTAAGTTCCATGTTAAAAATATAATAGTAGTTCATTATATATGAATGATGAATGCAATAAAATGGTATAAATAATAGGGGAAAGCTCAGAATTAATAAAAAAAGCTTCAAGTATACACTAAATGTACAATTGTTACAAGGGGGAAAAGAGATTTTAAAAGCAATTGAAGTTTTGGTATTTTAAGGGTAAAATGACGATTTTTAATATAACAAACATAAATATCCCACGATGCTGTGCTGGACATAAATTTGTCAAATACATTGTGTAATTAAGTTTTACACATTTTATTATCGAACCTTGTGGATGGGATTTAACAATAGCATTTTCACATCCTGCAGTAAAGGCATGGACCCAGTTTCTTTTAATTATGCAGATTCCTATCATACTAAACTGAAATGATAACCAGAAACAACATAATAACTAGTCAATCCAAAGAATAGTGTAGTTTAGCTCATGGAGCATTCAGTAAGTTCGTGGAGCAGTCACTGAGCACTAGGAACATTGAACTTGTCATACACAATTCTCACAGTAGCTTTCAATCTACATTTACAAAAATTTGTCTACATCTACATAAATAATTACAATAAAAATAAAAAAGAATACCTATAATAACTCAACCAAACAACAAAACAAACAAGTTCACTAATCATACAAATTTTACTATATACATATTTACATATACATTGATATATTGTGCAGTATAATATTGTCACTCGTATATTTCTTTACAGAATAATAGGCCTTTTTACATAGGTATTTTCTAAGAGCAGATTTAAGGGAATTATCATTATTTATTAAGGCTTTCAGGCTAGAGGGAAGAGCTTTGTGTACTAAAATGCATTCATAATAAACGCCTTTTTGATGGCATTAAAATGCTGAAGTTGGGCAATGTAAATTTGCTTTTTGTCTGGTATTCTTGTCATGTATATTTTGATTTTGAAGAAATTTTTGTTTATTTATTATATAAAAGTTCATGAGGGATAAAATATATTCACAAGGATGAGTTAAAATTTCAAATTTCCTAAAAAGGTTTCTGCATGAATGTCTGCTATATGTACTAGCGATTATTCATATGACTTTTTTCTGTAACAGGAAGACACGTTCACTTTTAACTGAATTTCCCCAAAATATTATACTGTACTTCATTATTGAGTTAAAATAAGCATAATAAACTAGTTTTAAAGTCTTAATTCATTTCAACATTACTAATGCACATATTGCATAGCATGCACTGTTAAGTTTAGGTATGATAAGATCAATGTGATCTTTCCAATTCAGATGGTTATCAATTATTAAACCAAGGAATTTAATATATTTGGTTTGTGAAAGTACACTATTATAATATCCTATCTGTAATTGTGGATCTGGAGATCTATGAGTGATGAATTTCATGACATTTGTTTTATCTAGATTTAGAGACAATTTGTTTGCTTTGAACCATACACACAATGAACTCAGAACCAGATTTAATTTAATGGCACAATCGTTAAGGCTCTTTCCATTTATCAACATGCTTGTGTCATCTGCAAATAGAAAGGTTTCCTACATCTTGGATAGATAAGGAGAGGTCATTTATATATATCAGAAAAAGAAGAGGGCCCAGCACAGATTCTTGAGGCACTGCATGTTTAATCACTCCCCACTCTGATGCATAATTTTTACTTTTTAAGGGACAATTTATCATTGCTTTTGTTTCCTTTTGTCACGGTAGGATATAAACCATTTTAAATATTTTTTTTTTATTGCATAGAAAGCTAATTTATCTATCAGAATTTCATGATTGACATAATCAAAAGCCTTTGCTAAGTCGCAAAATATTCCTCCTACATGTGCTCTTTCATTAAGTGCAGTTAAAATTTCATTAGTAAGTTTATAGAATTGCATTTTCTGTTGCAATTCCTTTTCTAAAGCCAAACTGATCACTAACTAGAATATTGTTTCTTTAAGGTAATGGTAAAGCCCATTGTATATTACTTTCTAAAATACCTTAGAAAATGTAGGTGAAATAGCTATAGGTTTATAGAGACATTTATCTTTTCTCCCTTTTTGAACAGAGGCTTAACTATTGAATATTTTAGCCTCTCAGGAAATACACCCAATGTTAAAGATTCATTACACAAGTGACCAAGGGGGATACTAATGTCCTTTGCACAGGCCTTTATGACTTCGCTGTTGATCTCATCATAGCCAGAAGAGTTTTTGGATTGTAGTTTCCTAATGATATTACTAATTCTAGTGGGGTAGCGATACCTGGTTTGAATTCATTATTTTGATGGAGAGTTGATGATTGTAAAATTTTTAATGCATCTCTTTTATCACCAGAATATAAATTTAAATGTTTTGTTACATTAAGAAAGTAATCATTAAACATTTGCTACATCTGCAGGGTGTTGTACCTCTTGATTGTTAATGCTTAAGATTATTGCATCATATTGTTACAAATTTTTGCCTTGTTCTTGTTTTATTATATTCCAAGTAGTTTTTATTTTGTTTTTTGACTGACTGATAAGTGTTTGGTAATGGAGGTCTTTTGTTGCTTTTATGACTTTCCTAAGTATCTTACAATACTTTTTAAATTATATTTTTAATTTAGGGTCTTTACTGAGCTTTTGCTCATTATATAATTGTCTTTTATGTTGACAAGATTTTTTAATTCATTCGGTTAACCATTCCCCGCTCATATTATGACTTTTTTTCATTTTTAATCGGAAATATGCTTCAAATTGTAATTTGAAAATGTGTAAAAAATTGTTGAATTTACTATTAACATCATTTGCACTGAAGACACTATTCCACAATTCTTGTTGAAATGTCTGCGCCATTTTACTGAGGTTAGCATCATTAATATCTCTATATTTTATATATCTGTAACATTCTTTGAGTTTTGTTCTAAAATTTATTTTATTATTACTTGAGCATCTTGGTCAGAGAGACCACTGATGAATGGAAACACAGAATATAATGACAGTTTGTCTGAATTTACAAATATATTATCTATTGCCGTGCTACAGTTTTGATCAATCCTGGTGGGAAAATTAATTGTATGTACCATATTATATACAGTAAGAAGGGAATTCAGTCAATTCATTCTTATACTTGGCATTAAGTAATCAATATTTATGTCCCCACATATATATTTTTTTCTTCTAAATTGGTGCTATATTGAGTGAAATAATAATAATAATAGAATGTAGAGTTGTACAAGCACGTCCGGGTGTGTCTGGGTGATCCAGGTCACTGTAGATGATGATGTGGAGCTCTGTAAGGAACCTTTCAAACAGCGAAGTGGCCACGGGATTATTGCATCAGGACAATGTCCCTGTCATAGGTGTAATAGCCGAAGACATTAGGTGGAGGCACATAGCCATCTGGAAGTATGCCCTGGAAGTTCAACAGGATGACAATGGTGGCCAGTGTAAATCGACCATAATATCCCTCTAGTAAATCCCTATAGTAGCAGGAGAGCAACCTCCCAATAAGTCATTAGCAAGCTGATCTGCCAAGATCTCCTAGGTTTTTCTACATGCCAACCTTAAACAGAAACTGTATTACCTCCTAACAGTGACTTGGTGGACAACTACGCTAGACACTTACTCAGATGCCTGGATTGATGCAGCATTCTTGTCAGCCTGCTCTCTGATCTCGATTAGTTGCTCCTCGGTGTTACCCAGAGCTGCTAACCTGGCCCTGTGTTCTTCGGTCTTGATAAGTAGGCTACCACTGAGACTTATCTTCGAGTATGCTGCTAGGGTCTGCATACAGTTGGCAATGGGGTTGACTAACTGCTTATAATGTGGACTACTCTGTGCCTGCTCAAACCACGCATAGTATGCTATGTTAGGGTATAGTGCCTTATTTAAGTATTGTACTCCTTTCAGTTGTAGTGCCCTGGCTTAAGGTAGTTGATCGCCTAACCCCTCTAGTCCTCCCACCCCTGCTACCTGTGCTACCTCTCCCAAGGGGCAACTTGGAGCTTCTCAGACAGCATGCAGTTTCTGCAATTCCTTGAAAACAGCTGGCAGTACGATAGCTGTATGCTTCACAAATATTTGTCATGCCTGCATATTCCATAATCATATACACAGCACTACAGAAATTCCTCTTTTAGATTGGGTTCGTTGATCATCTTATCTCTGATATATCGGACGAGAACTTCGAGTAACTAGGGTTGTTTTGCCAGGTAAGATCCAAGAATTTGAGCGTTCTGAAAGTGGCCGACAACACGAGCTTGGAAAATGCTGCCCATCAATCTTACAAAAATTATCTATGCGTCTCTGTGCCCAAGTTGTGATATAATTTGGGTTGACATTGTTTAATCCAAGGGAGATAGCATAGTAGGTGTGAATTATCTGCTCTGCAGGGTCAAGGGGGGTGATTTGTTGGTTGGGAAACTGAAGCTTCTCTAGTGAGTACAACCGTTGGCCTTTCACTGCCGTAACCCACTGGCGGACAAGCACGCCCAAGCAATCTTGATAACATGAGATAATATTGAGCTAGTATAAGATGTAGATGCCCATATCACTTAACTTTGCGGATTGACTGTCATAGTCATAATAGCTGGTCCATGTGCATTAACCCAATGTTGAGAAGCTGCTTTGTCCGTTTCGACTCTGAGGGGCGATGGGGAGCTGCAAGGATCAGATAGTCATCACCCGTGGCACGGGTGATCAAGCCAAGTCTGAGGTTGGTACTTGGGCATAATCTGCTGGTGACATCAGTTGCCTTATCACTGCATGTCTCCCAAGAGTATTGAGGTTTGGTGCCCGATACTGCTGCAGTCCGCAAACCTGTACATTTTGATTTTCATCTTGAGAAGCAAATAGAAACACTATCTCTTCTCCCAGCTCAACCTCCATCCATCCATGGGGACAATCCCCTATTCCACAAGTGGCCCTAAAAAAATGGGTGTTGCTGCTGAGCAATGGTACCTGTGTTTCCTGAATATGTCCTTTGTTTTTATGAGTATGGGCAAAATTTCGTCATTTGTAAAATTAAAATCGATCCAAAAGAATTTAGTCACAACAGGTATTCATAGATGGCGCACTGTTCGCTGCAGCTTTCAGATGCCATATGAAATAGGAAATCAGAAACTACTATTTTGCGCAATAAAGGGAAATATAATAAACGCTATAAATGGTATAACTTAAATTATACAAATTACCACAAATGCCTAAGAACTACAACTCACTGTGTCAAACATGAATAATTTGAACTGCTGTGTAAGTTTTCGCCTAAATTGCGCACCAGTAACCTGCCAAGGCTCGCCATATTGCTAGTGCCGTAACGAAAGGCATTGTGGGAAAGCTAATTAGAGTGCAGTGAATTTTTATCAAAATCGACCTTCATGGCTGTCAAGAAAGCCTTGTTTTTGAAAGAAATTTTAAGAGTTTCCCTATGCGGTTGACATATTATTTAGTAACGTGAGTGGGCTGCTGGATCTGCTGAAGGGTTTAGTTCGAGTTGTGGGCCAGACGACGCCAATGTTCACTGGAACCGTACGGGTGAAAATATGCGAGGCTTGCGGGTTGAGACCTACGGATTTTCAAAAGCGGCATAATATGGCGTTTGGGAAACCTGATGACCAGCCTATAGATCCTTATGTGTCAATAGACGTGGATGAAAATCATTTAGACCGGTCATCAACAAAACCAAAAACATTCGATCCAGTATGGAACGAATCCTTCGTCCACGACGTCCAAAGCGCCGTCAACCTGGGGTTGACTGTTTTCCACGATGCCGCCATCCCGCCTGATGATTTTGTGGCAAATTGCAGCATTCCTTTTGAAGATCTTGTTCAGAGGGAACAGAATGCTACCGATTTTTGGGTATGACTTACTTTCTTTAATTATTTCAGTACTGTAAACTAAAGTCAGAGCATGCCTTGTATGGTAAACACAACATGGCTTGCAGTTGTCAAATTTGACTTTTGACGTATCTTTGCATTAGTTAAAAATCTTCAGGTTTTTGTTACTCATTCGGCATTTATTTTTGAAAAGCATTAATATAAAACTATAGAGTGTGTGAGCATATATTGC
The DNA here is from genome assembly GCA_030762175.1 of Metallyticus violacea. Lineage (NCBI taxonomy): Eukaryota > Metazoa > Arthropoda > Insecta > Mantodea > Metallyticidae > Metallyticus > Metallyticus violacea. The sequence goes on from CM060832.1 coordinate 103,283,907, forward strand.
AAGTTTTGCATGAATTTCATAATGCCAAGTGCATGTACCACCAAACAATGCTCATGCTTAATGTTGAGATATGCAGTCATTGAGTTTTGAAACTTTATTGCAACAAATCGGTTGCACGGCTTACCAATGCCGTGCATTTTGTTTTTACCGTCATCATGGCATAGTTATTCAATGAAGCTTATACACTATTTTGTGAATGGAAAATTATAATGGTTCTAACTTCTTTTAATAATAGTAAATATGAAATTAATGAAGAACAGAGGTCCAAAGAGCAGAAATACTTTTTGTGTCCATAGCAGAGTTCCCAAATATAAGAAAACTATTTAAACATTCTAAGATTATTTAAAATGCACACATTTGTAACAAATTCCATTTGTAACTTTGTTTTATTACATCTAGGAGATGGAAGCTACAATCCTATTATTGTTGTATAATTATTTGTTACAGTGCAACTAAATTAAAAGAATAATAGCAGGCTGAATATCAGTGGTAGTGGGAACAGGTGTAAAGAAGAAATAAACATAAAAATAAATAGTACCCACCAAATGGAATATAAACAAAAAACATTGTATTATTTGGTAAGATGTGTCCATATAATGGATGTACTGAGGGAGCCAAATTCATCATTACTGCATTTTGTGCACTATTAATCTGGCAGTTTGTGTGGCACTTAGTACCTTGTTGGCAAATCAGCAGTCAGTCAACTAGAACTTTGCTCTCCCTTATATTAATGATATTTGTTGAAACAGAATGTACAATGCTCCCTCGTTATGTAACCTAATTATTTTGATATTCTAGTGAAATAATTGTAAATAAAGTTATGTTTCCTAAACAAGATTGCAATATTGGTTGTTTATGTTGGCCATACACTTTGTTGGCAATGCTGTATATGCATAAATATTAAATGAAGGGTTGCCTCCAATGTACCACTTATTTGATATCTGAGCAGGTCAGTGATTTTATGTGGATTTGAGAGAAAATGGCATCTTAAGCCATTGTGCACATAGCTGATTCATATTTAAGATTTTTTAACAGATGAGATATTTCCAGACATTTATACACAATGTTTGATTGTCAGCAGCTAGGCATGGTCTGCCGCTTGCTGTCAGCAGGATTCAAAACACTGCTTGTGCAGGATAAATTTTTATGTGAAAACTGTGTAATATGGTACACTACACTAGGTGGATGGACTGAATCCTGAAAATTAGAGTGATTTTTTAACAAACTGCAAGTAGCAACTCCCGAGTCAATCTTGGTGGTAACCATACTTGCCTTCTAAACCCAAGATCATTGGTTTCAAACCCACCCAGGATTTATGAATTTTTTTCAGGCGTAAAAATTCTAAGAATGGCTTCTTTCGGAAGGGAAGTAAAGCCATGGGTCCCATGACATACTTTTACAGCACAAAAAAGAACTTGGGCCAGAAAGAAGAGGACTCTGAGAAAAAAATGGTTGGCCGTTTCACACCCTGAATTGAATGGTGTGCTGTTGGCCTAAGACGTTAAAGAGCATCCATAAATAAACCAAATCAACAATAGCAACTCAGGATAGAGATGAGAAAGAGGAAGGAGGAGGATTTTTATAAATAAACCAATAAATTACAAGCATAAATAATAATAATAATGAGCTTAACATTTTTCGGGGTCAAAAGAGGTCATTAATGAACTTGGATAATTTTAATTGTTGCATAGGCCATTTACTATAAAAGCTTTTGTGAAATTAATTAACAGCAACAATGTTTGTGTGTTGTTGGAGTAAGTTTCAGTTCATGGAGCATTCCGTGAGTTTGTGAAGCAGTCATAGAGACTTAACAAAAATAGAATTTGTCATTTACAATTACCACAGGAGCACACATTCTACGTTTACAAAAATATTGTGTACTTCTGCATAAATGGTTACAAAAATATGAAAAAGCAGCACCTAGAACAGCTTAACCAAAACAACAAAAACCAGAGAAGCAGATAACAGGCAAATCATTCAGTCACAGAGATTTTACTTTATACTACTTTGATATAAAATCATTAGCGTTTTTAAATCAGAGTAATATATTATCACTCTTATATTCCTTTATAGAATAACTGATCTTTGTACACAGTTATTTTCTAAGAGCAGATTTGAAGAATTTACCATTGTTTATAAAGACTTTTATGCTAGAGGGAAGAGCATTTTGCATTAAAATGCATTCATAATAAACTCCTATTTTTTGGCAGTAGTGTTCAAACCAGTCTGTGTAGATTTGCTTTTTGTCTAATATTCTTGTCTGTATGATTTGATTTCGTACAAATTTTTCTTTATTTCTTATATGAAAGTTCATGAGGGATAATATATTTACATGGAAGAGTTAAAATTTCAAATTGCTTAAAGAGGTTTCTGCATGAATGTCTGCTATGTGTACCTGTAATTATTCAAATGGTTTTTTTCAAGTCGTAATTGAATCCAATGTTAATAACTCTTTTATTGCGTTGAATGCATTGCTAAGTTTAGGAATGATAAGATCGATGTGATCTTTCCAATTCAAATGGTTATCAATTATAAAACCAGAAATTAAATATCTTTGGTTTGTAGAAGTACACTGTTATAGTGTCCTATTCGTAATAAGGGATTGGAGATCTGTGAGTGATGAATTTCATAACATTTATTTTATCTAGCTTTAGATGCAATTTACTTGCTTTGAATCATACATATAAGCAGTTCAAAACTAGATTTAATTTAATGACACATTCATTAAAGATATTTCCCTTTATCGATATGCTCGTGTCATCTGCAAATAAAACAGTATTACCTATATCTTTGCTGGATAAGGAGATCATATACATCATAAAAAGAAGAGGGTCCACAATAGATCCTTGATTGAGGCATTCCATATCTAATCATTCCCCAATTTGATTTTTAAAGGGACAATTTACTACTACTTTTTGTTTCCTTTTCCGTAGAAAGCTAATTTATTTATCAGAATTTCATGATTGAAACAAAATATTTTTCCTGCATGTACTCTTTCATTGAATACGGTTAAATTTCATTAGTGAGTTTTAAGATTGCATTTTCCATTAAAATTACATTCCTAAAACCAAAGTAATCATCAACTAGAATATCGTTACTTTCAAGATATTAGTAAAGCCTATTTTGCCTTACTTTATGAAACATCTTAGAAAATGTAGGTAAAATGGTAGGTCTATAATTAGACACATTTACCTTTTCTCTCTTTTTGAACAAAGACTTCACTACTGAATACTTTAGCCTTTCATGAAATACACCAAATGTTAAAAACCCATTACACAAATGACTAAGGGGGTTACTAGAGCTGGAAGCTGGAGAGATGGATAGCGATGTATGTGGAGAGAGGGTTCTGTTAAGTAGAACATTACACAGTGAATGTTTATCATCGTCTATTTCAATACTTATGAGTCAGTCCATCTCTTTGCATTAATAGTTAACAGTTGGACATTATCAACACATTTTTCTGACTAGCCATCTCTCAAGCTCTCAGCCTTATTTTCCTTTGCACAGGCCATTATGGCTTTGCTGTTAATCTCATCAGAGTCAGAATAATTTTTTATTTTAGTTTTCTAATGATATTACTAATTTCTAATAGAATAGGGGTACTTGTTTTGAATTCTTTATTTTGAATGGGAAATGATGACTAAAGTCTTTATTGCAGCTCTTTTATCATCAGAGTATAAATTTAAATTTTTATTTCATTAAGACAGTAATCATTACATACATTTTCTGCATCTGCAGGATGTTATCTCTAGATTGTTAATATTCTTGTTGTAAATTTTTAACTGTTTCTTGTTTATTTTATTCCAAATAGTCTTTATTTTGTTTTTTGAGTGACTGTTAAGTTTTTGATAATGGAGAACTTTTGCTGCTTTTATTACTTTCCTAAGTATCTTAACTTTTTAAAATGTTTTTAATTTGGGGTGTTTACTAAGCTTTGTCTTTTATGTTGATAAGATTTTTAATTCCTTGGGTTAACAATTCCTACTAATATTATAACTTCTTTTTTTAATTTGCAGTGAGAAATGTGTTTCATGATGCAATTTAAAAGTGTGTTATTGAATTTACTGTTAAAAATCATTTGCATTGTAGACACTATTCCATGATTCTTGTTGAAGTGTCTCTGCCTTCTTACTGGGATTTACATCATTAATATCTCTATATATTTTATATATCTACAGCATTCTTTGAGTTTTATTATAAGGTCCTTCTGAACTATTATTTGAGCGTCATGGTCAGAAGACCATTAGGAGAGACAGAATATGATGACAGTTTATCTGAATTTACAAAGATAATATCTGTTGGTATGCTAGAGCTTTTATCAATCCTGAGAGGAAAGTTAATTGTATGCACCATATATGCAGTAAGAAGGGAAATCAAAAGATTCAGTCTGACACTTGGCACTAAGTAATCAGTATTTCTGTTCCCAAATATGATTATTTTGTACTTAGGCTTAAATAAAAAGTTTAAGGTATCTTCAAGTTTTATCAAGAAAGTTTCAAAGTTTCCTGATGGTGAGCGATAAATAGCTGACTCATTTGTATATGTAACAACTTCACTGTTCCTAACTTCTTTTAAGATTACAAGATAAACAGCAATTACAATTACATTTGTATTTTTGTGTCCAATTAGATTGTGCATAATTCAATGTCATGTTCTGAATCAAACTGACATTTCTAATGTTTTATATGGTACATTCAGCCAGATATAAATGCAAACTCCTCTGTTACATAGTTTTTTCTTGAAGCTTCTGCTCCCAAAAAGTGACCATATAATGATAATTGTGCTGTTTCAAATGATGCTCACATAGGCAGATAATGTGTGGTTTTATATTGTCACAAATTAAGCTGTTTAGTAATTCATCTGTTTTACTTTTCGGTCCACTTAATATTTTGATGAAATATATGAAGGTATTTGCTTTGTCTTTTGACTTAGTGCTCACAAGTGTTTTGATATATAGTTGTTTTTTGCTTGATGAATACTCTTCAATCTCACTTCATTTTTTATGCAAACATTATCATTAATACTATTGTCATTTAAGTTAACATTAACTTCTATTAAGTTGATGTATTTTTGGCCTTGATAAGATGTCTTTATCCTAAAAAGTCAGATCTTACTCTCGATTCTGTCAGCAGTAAGGAGTGAAAGCTGTTTTTTTGCCTTTTGAATTCAATTGAAGGCCATGTACAATGAAGTTATCTCTACTTAGTTGTTTCATATCATATAAATGTGAGAGTTTATGGGTATCATCAATTCAACGTCAAGCCTCAGATTCATACTCTGTATCCTCCTATGAAGCTGAGGTTTGTCATACCTATCTAACAGTCCCAGAAGCTTCACATTTGTATGCCTATTTTTAGCACTGGTATCATCAACTTCTTGCTTGATCTGATAATTATTATCTGTCTCAAGGCTATTTACGTGCACCACCAACATTTGATTCTCCTTGCTGAAATCAACTGTTAGTTTTTCCAAGTTTTTTTGACTTCAGCGTCGTCCAACTTCTTAATAGTGCTCACAATCTTGCTACCCAAGTTGTTCTTCAGTAGGGATGCTATATCCCTCCCATGACGACCATCTAGCAGCAAAATCTTGCTCTTACCCTTAGGATTAGCGTCAAGTACCGGTGAAAGACCTATGTTCTCATGAGCTTCTAATGTTCCAAGAACATTGAATCTGTTCACCAGAGAGATGCTACTAGCATCATCAGCAGAGAAGACTCTCCTCCTTTTACAATTGCTCCTTGGCATAATCTTGTACTTGAGTAACGCTCACACATAACACAAAACTCAAGTAAGCTAAATTTAACACGCACACACAACACAAAATTCAAGTACTTAAGCTACACTTAACACTCACACACAATACAAAATTTAAGTATATAAGCTAGTATGTCACACTAACTCTGTATCTGATTTAATTATACATGGGAGAAAAAAAAAAAAAGAGATAGAAATGAAATACAGAATCTATAGATACACAAATCAAACCAATGTGGTGGATGAAATGCCTGATTATGGTTGTTTTACAAAACCAGAGTATAAATAATTATAATAATAATACAATTTAATAGATAAGAAAAAGATACTTAACTAAAAATGTTAATTGGAACATTCACAGTGAAGCCAATCATATAATTGAAATCATTTTATGATATAGTCGAACTACACACTCTTATGCTTCACTTACTTGTCACTATTGTAGACCGGTTTCGAGAACAGTTGTTCTCATCATCAGTTCAAATCTCCGACTGCTGGATAATTCGTTGTGTTGTTGGTATTCTGCTCTGGAGGAGGTGTGATGAACTTAAAGTTTATATTTTCTTCGCCGGAAGTGTCAAAGTTCATTAAACTGTCTCTGTATTTGTAAATGTATATTTTCTCCCATGTTGCTAATTCTGTAGGTCCTTGCACTGATTTTAATAATTTTGCTTTATTCACTATATCGTGGTTTTCTGTCCAAAAATGAAATGCCACTGCTGATTTCTCAGTTTGCTTGTATTTTATGTTCCTGAAATGTTCTTTTAACCTTGTGCCTATGTTTCTCTTTGTTTTTCCTATGTATATTTTTCCACATTCTTTCCACATAAGTTGTGAAGAATGTGGAAAAATATACATAGGAAAAACAAAGAGAAACATAGGCACAAGGTTAAAAGAACATTTCAGGAACATAAAATACAAGCAAACTGAGAAATCAGCAGTGGCATTTCATTTTTGGACAGAAAACCACGATATAGTGAATAAAGCAAAATTATTAAAATCAGTGCAAGGACCTACAGAATTAGCAACATGGGAGAAAATATACATTTACAAATACAGAGACAGTTTAATGAACTTTGACACTTCCGGCGAAGAAAATATAAACTTTAAGTTCATCACACCTCCTCCAGAGCAGAATACCAACAACACAACGAATTATCCAGCAGTCGGAGATTTGAACTGATGATGAGAACAACTGTTCTCGAAACCGGTCTACAATAGTGACAAGTAAGTGAAGCATAAGAGTGTGTAGTTCGACTATATCATGAAATGATTTCAATTAAAAGATACTTATTCTACATTCTATTTAATATTTCTTAAATAAGCAGAAATGAGTGAGTATATATTCAATAAAGTTGGAGCTCAAATCCTAGGGTTAAGATCTGCACAAACTTTCCAAGGAACAAACTTTCTGAAAAAGTTTTATCAGAAATTTCATTGTGTTAATTGGTGATTTATTGAAGTGTTTTTGTTAACTGTTATTTTGCTTTATTTTTAACACATGGATATTTTATTGTTTCTAAGCAGTTAATAATTTAGGAATTACTTTTGGGTAAGTCCATGTCAAATCAACCAATGAAAAATTAATTATGGAACATGGTGGCATGACTTTTGTTAATTTTTTGTATATTTGTACCATGCCATAAGATAAGTAAAAATTATTTTGTTTTAATTTTAACCATCCATTTTTATTATATTTGTTTTTTAAAATGCCAAAAAAAAAAGCTATATAATTTGCTAACCTCCACATACTTAAATGTTGGTTATTTGAAAACTATAAGAGGTAGCTGAGAAGATGTCATTTTAAAGCTTATGAATAGGGTTTTCATTTAATATGTAATACAATACCATTATTGATTTTTTGAACTTCACTGCTTCTAGAAATTTTGAATTTCTAGAGAAAGTGATTTATAAATAAAAGTACATGTCTTCTAGTTATCAGTCCAAATTTCAAGGTGGTATCTTAATGGTATTATACAAAACTTAAATTTCCTTCTTTGCAGTGATAAGGAATTAAATGCTTCAAATTAATTTTTGTACCATTTCAGTAAATAAACATTATGTGGTGAACTTTAAATGAATCTAATAAAGTTTTATAATTTATTATTACATATTGAAATTGGAGGGAGTTAAAGATTGGTGGGGGGTATCTTGTCTTTTGACTTTAAACAAGTTCAGAAATGTTTCTATCAGTATGATCATGTACTCTTCCTCTCATCTTTCCTCACAGCTCATTTGAGAACTGTGTTTCTTTATGTGCACTTCAATTTGTTTGAATAATGTGTGTTCAGTGGAGCTGTGAATATCCTTCAAGTTTTCTGTGATATTGAGCAGCCAGTATAATACAAAAATATTGTTTTCTTAAGTGAGGCTTCTTTGCAAAGTTGAATTAATCCAGTTTGTGATATGTTTTGTTTCATTTTAGATATGTAGGAAAACAAGTGTCAAAAAATGGTTAATCGTTTTTAAAAGGGGGGGGGGGGCATTGGTTAATAAAGACTTGTCTTATTTCTTTGCACTGGTGCTGCAATTAATTCTCCATTTGAAGTCCAGAGATATCTCTAATGTCATTGAAACTCATAATGTCCAGATCATCGAAGTTGCTTTTTTCTGAAATAGAATTGTTGACAGACTCACCTCTGTAGTTTACCGCTATTCCTTCTAATTTTAATTGTTTCAAAACACTCTAGAAATTTGATTCTTGAAGTACTTCAGAGGTATTGGCAAATTGGTAGTACTTTCATTAATTCATTGAATCCCAGAATTGATCACTTATTATAATGCTTTTAGGAGCCTTTATTTTCCATCATGCTAAAGGTAGATGAATAGTGCAACACCATAATCAGTTACTCATACGATTGTGCAGTAAAATGGACTTTGTTGTGTTTATGCGAAAGATATATGAAATAGTTAAACAGCAGTAAATTATGCAGTAGTTGTCATAAGTGAGGGAAAATTGCACTAAGCAATTTGATCCATTTGGAATCAAGAACTAATCCAAAAAGGTGCATAGCAGATATAGTAACAGAGAGGTAGCTATGTGTGATGGTACAAAGGGACTTAACATGGGCATAGATAAGTGGCCCTTTTAATTGATTTTATATTTTAAATATGACAAATTTTCTGTCCACAGGTTGATCTGGAACCACAAGGAAAATTGCACATAAGAATTGAGCTGAAATGGAAGTCTCAAGGTAATTACTTTCTCTTATGTTGATTAATTTTTGTAACAATGCATTTTTTATTATAATGCTAATGAATTAAGCTATTAACCACAGAAGAATGTAACATAATAGAATAATTAGAGTACATTTAGTGAAAGAAATATAAGTGTTTAAAGGAAATAGCTTGGCATACAATAAATATGGGGGGGAATGTTGGATTTTATACGAATTTATAATAATTGTAATTAGGAACTCATTACTTCATATCCTATACTGAAAAGTTATTGGATTTTATTTATCTTTATAAGGTGCTAAAAAAGCACCTAAAACATGGAATCATGGTCCCTTTTTTCTGAAATTTCCCAATGTCATTTTAAGATGATAATGCATAGAAATAGAGCAGCATCCAAACAATGTAAACAAAGCTGAATTTTTACAAATAAACAAGACTTGAAATCTGTTACTGATAAATAAACATCATTTTGGCTCCAGTAAACAAATATAGTTTATAAAACCTTATAAAAACCAACACAAAAGGCAACATTCTGCCAGGAAAACAATCGGGTATTTACGAAATCAGTTGCAAAGACTGCAATATGAAATACATAGGCAAAACAAAGGCAAATATTACCATATGGCTTAAGAAACACATGAGAAATTTAAATATAAACATCTGAAAAAATCAGCAATAGCATACCATTTCTGGCAAAAGGAACCAAAATCTTAAAAGCTCTTCAATAACCCATAGAATTAACAGTGTGGGAAAATGTATTCATAAATAAAAACAAGGAAAGTTTATTTAATTTTAATCTCCCAAACAAAAGTAACCTCATCACATCCACAAAGCAACATCTTAATATCATACTGAGAAACTGATAGTGGAACCATGCTGATGATGAAGGCAACAGCCTTTGAAACATATCCAAATAAGTGGAACAAAATTAGTGAAATTTGAGTGATTTCCTCAATAATTTGTTGTATTATAAAAATTTCCTGGATTTCTCTCTGTAGTTTCAATGAGCCAACGACTTGCTGGCATCAAATTATTGTACCTCTTATGCTTTTGCTCCATCTGATCATATTTTTCTTTCATAAAAATAACCAGGCAAAACTGATATATGCTCTGTTTCTTTGCTCGCAAGATGCCACTTGAATTTATGTGAATATGACCATGGATAATATGTTTATAATTATAGTGTTTTTGATAATATTGTTATAATTTAGTGTTTTAAAAGTCATATATATATTGAGCAATGGAAGTAAGCATGAGCAAAGGGCCACGATGTCATGGTATATGTTAGTGATAATGGTGGTACTTATAATCAGAGGAGTGGAACTTAATCCTGGGCCAGAAATGGAACAAATCATGACAATGTTAAGATGCATTTCTGAAAATATGGCAAATTTAGAAAGAATGGAATTTTTTCAATCAATGAAAAAATAACAGGAATATTTGAGGAAATAAAGTCATTATGGGAAAAATTCGAAGGTGAAGTAAATAGAGAATTAGAAGAATACAATAGAGAAACATCATACTTGGAGAAGGAGAAAGAAAACAAGAAAAATGAACATGATAAAATGTGGAGTCAAAGAAACAAAAGACTAACGAGTATGGAAACTAATTGAAGAGATCTTCCAAGGCAAATTAGGGCTACATCTTGGTAATTGGGAAATAATTGATGTTTTAGAGTGGACAGAAAGGGTTTGAACCCAAGAATGATTATTGTCAAGCTTGCTATGATGAAAATAAAATGGGCAATCATAGCAAATACTAAAAAGTTAAAAGGGACAAGAATATTATTGAGCAAGATTACGGGGAGAGAAAAAGAGAAATATGAAGTATTCTAATTAACTTTTTTAGTTAAGTAATATTCTGTCAAGAGAAATGAAAAAACACAAGGGCTAGGGGAGAGAAACTTATGCTAGATGTTTCAAACTGTGGATTAATGACAGGAAACAGGATATTTGTCGGCAAAATTCAAGATGCAGGTTGGAGAATACTCGCAACACAATCGATCTTGGGGAAGAAGTAGAGTGAAGAAGGATTAGCGGAGATGACCAGATGATAGGGGGAGGTGAAAGGTTGGCATCACTAGCAAAACAGGTGGTGGTCAAGGAAGAACTGAGAGGGGAAGAATGGGAGAAGCAAAGAGGGGAGGCGAGTGGAGTACATCTTCAAGTCTGCAAAACAGGATGGAGAATCAGTGGAGAATAGAAGGAGGGGATGAGAGCAGCATTCGTCACCAAGCTAGCAAATTGTACACGAGAAACAGTTGATAGAGGAGATCCAAAGAATGGTGTGTGGAGTGCAGTTGCAGGCTTAGGTGTTTGGATAGTTATTGGATGTGGCATAGGGCCAGGCTACAGCAATTTAGTTTCGAGAGAAAGGTGCTGTATAGGGAAGGAAATTGGGGGTTATATTCTGGAATGTATGCAGCTTATTTGAAAAAATGATGAAAGGGGGAATAGGTGTGGCAGAGACATGGTTGGTAAAAGATATTCTTGTTGAAGTGAGGGAATTTGATTTTAATGGGAAGTGTGGTGTAAAAAGAAAGGCAAAGGTCAAGTGTCAGGGAATTTAAGTTTGTTTATGAGAAAAGGCTTGAAAGTTTAAGTGAAAAGGTGTAGACAGCTAAGTGGTAATTCATTGCTGTGGTGTATTGTGAGTAGTTTATGGGGAAGTGAAAGTGTGTGGGTGGCAACAGTGTATAACCTCCCAAGTTCCTCACAGTTTTACGATCCAAGCTTATTTAATAAGTTAGGTCAAGATAATGAAGGATTATTAAACAACTATATGTGTAAAGGTTTTATAATGATGGGCAACTTTAATGTAAGAGTAGGAGAAAGTTAAATAAGGTTAAGAGATCCTTAATGTGGGTTAATAGGAAAATTAAGTGAGACAGAAAGAAGAATGAGTAAAGACAAAATTTTGAATAGAGAAAGTAAGAAATTGTTAGAGTATTGCAAAGAATTTAATCTGGTGATGTGTAATGGGATAAAAGGGAAAGATGATATGGGAGAATTTACATTTGCGAACAAAACAACCAGAGTATTATAGACTATATGTTTTATTCAGCTGATTTAGATTCTCATCTTGTCAATTTTGAAGTGTTAAATATAACATTTTAAAAAATTGAGTTGAAATTGTAACATATACACTACTAAAATTCAATAAAATGGAAGACTAGTTTCGGGAGCCATTGCTCCTATCATCAGTTCCTGGTCGACTTAAATATAGTTTGTTCAAGTAATCATTTCCCAATAAGGGCTAAATTTCAAAGCACATTAAAGGGGGAACAAAATGTCTCTGAACAATGAGGAGTTAAAATTCAAAAATATAGATGAGGAATCAAAAGTATTTCTGGAGAACTAAGCGCACAGACAGGGCGTTCAGGGTAATAAGGATAGAGGAACTGCTTAGGGAAATGAGAATTGAGGAAGCTGTAAGATTAGAGGAGATATTGAAACAGGCAGGAGCAAAATTGAGAGGTAAAGAATATCCAATCAATAAGAAAAAGGGATAGTATGATGAAGAGTCTAGGAAGGCAAAGAAAAGAGTTCAAAAGGAGTTGAGAAAATGGAGGGAAATGGGTTATCAAGAGGAAAGGGATAATTTTATGATTGGTAGGTGTGGACGTAAATGTCTTATGGAAGCAAAGAACAAAGAGTGGCAAGGAAATATGAGCTGAAAGTTATGTAATAATAATAATAATTTTTTATTCATCCTTAATAACATTATATGTAGTCAGATTCGTCATTTATAAAAATACATACATTTTCTATATACCGTTATTAAGATTATAACTCAGCCAACCTATACATACATATTTGTATCAGGAAGTTCATAACTCACGTTTAAATATTTCCCTTTTTGTTGTTTTTATGGAACTTTGTAACCTATTGTATAACCAATGTACTAAAATTTGTTCACACTAACTGCATTCACTTACATAAAAACTGGACATACGTTTCAGGAGTGATCCCTCCCATCTTCAGCCTGTAGACCAACATAATATTTTACCCATTATAAAGGGGTCTTTGTCAGTTTTCTTTTTATTTACATTTACTCTGTGAAAGTTATTTTGTATTCTTGTATGATACTTATAGATAGTCCTTATTTAGCTTGTCTAATCCATATTTACTAACTACAAACATAATTACTTTATACACACACAATGGTACTACAGTAAATATTTTGTTCTCTACAAAGATGCTTCTACATGACTCTCTCCTATTTACATTGTATATACATTTTATACATTTCTTTTGCAAAGCTAATAATCTGTTCATATTCGTTAAACAAATACTACCCCATACCTCACTGGCATATTCTAGATTTGGATATAAGTTCCATGGTAAGTTAATTTCAGATGTTCTATATTTAAGTATCTTGCTAAGTTTCTTAAAAGGTGGAGATTTGCACATATCTTTTTACATATATAATCAACGTGATATCTGAAAGTTAAATTTCCATCAATAATAATTCCTAGGAATTTTATTTTGTCCAGTTGTTGAATTTGCTTAATATTAATTGTTATATCTACAACATTATTACTATACCTATTATTGCAGTGTTGGAACATGACTGCTTTTGTTTTTTGAAGATTTACTTTTAAGGTCATTATATATTTCTTGTATTTCTGTAGCTATTAAATTTCCCAAATCATTTAGTTCTTTATGCCCAAATAGTATTGAGGTTTCACCTGCATATGAAATTGTTTTAGCATATGTAATTTTTGGAAGATCATTGACGTAAAACAGAAAGTGAATAGGCCCAAGTACTTACTGATCTTTGTGGACCTCAGCTTTTACATTTTCTTAGTTGGATAAAAAGGATTCTTTTGTAGGCCTATATTTATTTCTCACAACTGTAGGTTTTTCCTATTTATTAAGTAGTATTGTAATAGTGCATGAAATTTTCCCCTTATATCAAGTTTCTGCAATTTGTTCAGTAGCATTTCATGAGACACACTTTTAAAAGCCTGAGATAAGTCAAGAAATACCCCTGTAGTCTTCTCATCTTTGTCAAGCCGTTGAAGAGAATATGGTAGAGCTTTGACATAGCTGTAGCTATAGAATAATTTTGCCTAAATCCATGATTTGATTCACTTTACACATTGAATTTGTTTAAAAAGCTTACTAATCTGTTATTTAGAACCTTTTCAAATGCCTTCAAAAATACAGAGGTTAGCGTAATAGGTTTATAGTTGTCTACTTGTGTGTTGCTGCCTGATTTATAAATAGTTCAAATTATATTTATTTTTAAACAATCAGGGAATGATTCCTCCATTAGCAATGCATTTATTAGGTGTAAAAGTAACTCAATCAAGGCATATTTACAGTGTTTTAGAATTTTTATTGATATTTCATTCCACTCTGTCGATGTTTTATTTTTTACTTTATTATTTTTTTCTATCTCAGTTATACAGCTATTAATCAGATAAATGGTTGATAAAAGCTCAGTTGGCTCTTGAGTTGTATTACTAACCAAGTTGTTTTTTCCCCATTCCTATGTTTACAAAGAAATTATTAAAATTCTGACTCACCTCCTTTGGATTATTTACTATTTCACCATTTGCTTCTAAGATTATATATTCAAATTAAATTCTTTAACGTGATGTTCTTTTACTATTTCCCATACTGTTTTTGTCATATTATTTGATGTTAATATTTTGCTACTATATTGTTGCCTTTTTAGGTTAATCAGTTCTTCAGAGTATTGCTTTTTAGGAGTTTATACTTATCTCTATGTCCAGTTTATTGCTTTATAGAAACTGTGGTAATCCTTCATTTTTTTCCTTATCTTCTTTATTTCTAATGATATTATAATATGTTGTTTGCCAAAATTAGTAACTCTCTTTTTAATTATCGGGCAATATCTATCAAGATGCAACTTTATCGTCCTTAAAAACAGTCCCATTTCTTATTACTACCCTGCGAGGTATACACTTCATCCCAACTCTGGTTTGTTAAGCTATCAAGAAATTTATTTAAATTGTTTGTGGTAACTTGTCTTAACTTTAAGAATTCTGCTACTCCAATCTCCATCTTACAATATAAGATATTCATTATTTGTGCTCTATGGTCTGAAATACAGTATTCTTAAATGGTCATGTGGGTCTATGACTTTCAATATTAGTTATAATACGATCTAAGGACGATGCCGAGGTTGGCATAATCCTGGTCGACTCTCTAATAATATCTTTAAGTTATAGCTTGTAATTAAGTCAAGTAAATTTTTGTAATCTGTATTATTTGTACAGGAGTTTATATTTAAGTCTCCTATTAAGATTAATTTATTTTTCATACCTTCACTTGAGGCGGCAAGAGTTAAAGATAGTAAAACAATTTCGGTGATAATTGAAGGATTGTACAAGGGTAGAGTAAGAAAAAATAACTTAAGCTTGGAAGATTGGATAAGATAATTTAAGAATAGAACAGCTCAATAGCCAGAAGTTATGGGTGATAGAAAATGCATATTTTAATAAACAATTAGATAGTCAGATAGGGGTAAATGAAGTACGAGAACAAGTTGGAAGACTAAACAGGAATAAAGCAAGTGGAGTCGATGAAATACCAGGGGAGTTTTGAAAAACATGGAGCTTAGTTGAGAAGAGATTGTGTCTTTTAGTTAGGATATTAAATTCCTCTTATAAAGGAAGCAGCATCCCAAGAAGTTGAAGAATAGCAATGGTGGTACCAATATTTCAGAATAAGGGAGGCGTGAACATCCCCTCTAATTACAGGGGAATTAGCTTGTTATCTGTACTAGGTAAATTATACACATGGACCTTAGCAGAAAGAGTGCAAATATGAGCAGAAGAGGAAAATAAGCTAACGAAATTTCAGTTTGGGTTTAGGAAGAATTATAGAATGATTGATAATAGCTTTGTCATAGATACATTGGTAAATAAGTATTTAGCACAAAGAGGGAAGATTATATATGTTATTTTGGATTTTGAAAAACTTTTGATACAATAAACTGGAAAGCATCATGGGTAAAATTAAGTAAAAAGAGAATGAGTAATATGTTCATAAAAATATTACAAAGAATAAATACTGATAATGGGTATATATAAAAATGTCAAGTACCACAGTAACTTAAGTTATTCTAAACAATATAGGATTATGGCAAGACTGTAAATTAAGTCCCATATTACTTAAATTTGTTCATTGATGATATTCTTGAGGAAATTAATGCAGTAAATAGTCATGTTACAATAATTAACAATAATGGAATACCTAGTTTGTTATTCACAGATGATCTTGTTGCAGGATCAATATCTAATGTGGGATTAATTAAATTAATTGAAGAAATAGATCATTTTTGCAAGAAGTGGAGTTTGTATATTAATCTAAGCAAATCAAAAGTTGTGGTTTTTAAAAAGGACAACAGGTTAAGGAAAGATGAGAAATGGTGTTGGCAAGAAAGAGAAATTGAGGTTGTTAACAAATTTGATTACTTTGGAGTAAGATTAAGTAGTAAGGGTGAAAGAATAATCAAAAAAAGATGATACTAGCTAAAGGGAAGCTTTCTCTGAAAGCTATAAGGGCATGTTTAGATAAAATACCAAGGATGCAAGTAAATTGGTTGGAGAGAATATATGGAGCAGTGGTGGAGGCCAAAATGTTGTATGAAGTAGAGATTTGGAGTTTGGAGGAAGGGTGAGCTAATGTGAATTTGATATACAGAAACTTCTGCCAACAAATATTGGGCTTACCAAGAGCCTTGCCAAATGATGTTGCTCAAGTAGAACTAGGAAGGTAGTAAAGGGAAAATTATGGAGAGTATTGAAATACTAGTTTACAATTAGAAATTCAGAGGAACGTGGTGTTTTATATCAGTGTTTGGTAGGTTAGCAAAGGCTTAATCAAAATGCTTAAGGAAAAGCCAAGGAAAAGGAAAGTCTAGAAAAAATTTGTTTTGGGGACATATGAAGCATGTAGGGGGGGCATTAGGGAGGCGTTTCTGGAAAGAAATAGGTTAAGAAATATTTTCTAGTTTTAGTTTCAAAATGTAATTTAATGTATACAGGAAAATAAAAGAGGTTTGAAACAGGGAAAATTATTAATTAAAATGTAAATTGGATCTTGCACAGTGAAGCTAATCATATAATATCATTGTATGATTCATTTGAACTGCACGCTCTTAAAGCTTCACTTACTGGTCATAATGTATGGAACCAGTTTTGAGAATGAGCTGAAGATGAGAACTAAATGTTCTTAAAGCTTCATTTACTTATACTGTATGGAACCAGTTTCAAGAACGAGCTGAAGATGAGAACTAAATGTTCTCGAAACCGGTTCCATACATTATAACAAGTAAGTGAAGCTTTAAGAGTGTGTAGTTCTACTGAATCATACAATGATATCAATTATAGGGAAAATTATGTTGAAATATGTAATAAAACAGCAAGAGAATGCTTTTCCTGGCCGAGAACAGGGGTTGTGAAGTTGAAGGGTTTAAGAGTAAGGGAGAAACTGCATAAATGTCCATTGTATAACAGGAATGACAATATTTGGCATATATTATTAGAATGCGAGGAAACTTAGGTTTCTTAGGGAGAAGCTGGGAATGAAGAAATGGTCCACTCTGCCAAAAGAAATTACTAAGAAAAATATATTGAATGTTGATTTAAGAAAAGACATTAGAATTTGGCATTTATATAGGAAAAGTGAGAGCAAAATGGTTTTAAAAAATTAGTAAGCAAGGCAACAAAGAGAGTGTAGAGTATAAAGGTTTAGATTGAAATAGTAGGAAGGGCCATATAAATCGATAACTGCAATGTCTGGGTATATTGGGCCCCAGGAAATACAGCAGTGTAGAGTAGTGGAGTATAGTGAGTTATATTTTGTTAAATTATTTAATAATATTTAAGATTATTGTAGAATGGTATATAGTTAAAGTTATGTACAAACAAATATGACTAAAATATGATTAATATAAAAACTGTGTATGGATTTGTTATATATATAAAAACAAGATGTTTTAAATATTGTGTGTACTACACAGGTTTCACTTAGAAACAGCCAAATTTTTTTGAACACAGCTTCTCTGTTATCTGACTACTAAAAGCAGCAAAGTCAGTTCCAGCAACAGAACCTGATAAGGATTGCTTCCCAATAAAGCAATACCACTAACCGTTAATGATTAAAGAAATACACATTATTTGCTTTACCCAGGCTTCCCCATCTTCCTTGAAGTAGATTTATTTCCTTTGAAATAGAAACATATAATATCCAGCTAATTAATAGAATAATATTTTAATACTAAGAATGATAGAAAAATCCAAATTTCATAAAAAATGTTATTCACTTTAGGTAAAATAAAGTTGTTTCCTATTTTAATTCTCTTTAAAGAATTTTTAAATTTTGTTCATTTCTTGAGAATTCAGAAATAGAATATGAGATTTCTGCAATGGTCAAATTAAATTATGTAGCTCAGTAATGGACTTAATATAATCAGCTTTTGGCTTCATGTTCAAGTATACCTTATCACTTTTAAAATCCAAAACCATTCTAAAACATGAGTTTAATTTAGTCAAGATTTAATAGGCAAAACTTTTTTGTAGAAGTTATTAATTCACCTAATTTTTCTTGCATGTACTTTTTAAATTGTTGTGTTTTATAGAGCTCCTGATTAATGCTAGAAGCTGAAAGTTTACAGAGTAATACAGCAGGAGTAAACAATCATCCGCAGATTTATACTGCAGCTGTAACAAAAAATGTGAAAATAATGTTAACCTGTAGCTAAACATCACTCAAATGATATAACTGAGAATGTGGATTTTCATTGATTGCTTATCCTCAACATATATTTGCCATGTGTGTCTCTCAGGCAATGTCGCAAGTCACTGTGACCTTTGTGATGCTTATTAGCTAATATTTGCTTTTAACAGTAACTCTAGTATCTAAGAGCAATATGCCAAAAGTTTGGTTTGGAGTTATTATAATGCATCCTTTTTGTTCTTTTACATTTTTGTGGTAAAAAGGTCTTTTGAATCCATAACTGCAAAGTAACAAATGGCACTAGCGTGCCAGTTGCTTCAGCTACTTGTAGTAATGTAGGATGCTTGAATAGTATAATAGGTATGGTCAACACTAGTTGATTACCAAAAAACTGAATCTGCTGGCATTATAGGAAGAAATGCTACGTGGAATTGCTTAACAACTCAATTGCACCATCATCATTTGAAATTTGCTCAAAGAACAATATGTTATAAATTAAGCCTAATAGCAAAGTTAACTAAAAGTCTGGGTTATATTTACTTGAAGGCTTTGAGTCTTCTCTTAGAGATTAAATCTCAATAATAAGATAATCTTTGAGGTTTTCAGTTTATGCAAACTTATACGCAGGATATTTCTGGACAGGGCATAATAGCTCAGGTGCTAGAGCATTGGCATGATGAACATGGTAAGTCATATATCTGGTTTCAGTCCCAGCCATGACCTCAAATTTTTCTGTCAGAATTTTAATCCAAACTAAAATCCAAAAGAGTTTTATCACCATAAGGGACATTGTAATGGAGTGCCAACCTCAGAATATCTACCTCAAACATAATTTTTCACTAGTAAATGAGTTGTTAGTGAAGAGGTGCCAAGTACTTCGGCAAAAAGGAAAGATGTGGTCTAAATAGACAAGAGATTGTAAGATTTTCAATCATAAGCCAAAAGATGGGCCGAGTGGAATAATAAAGAATGCTGCAATCTCCACAAACTTGAAAAGAAACATGCTTCACAGACAAGTTCACAACTTAATTCTGTTAATGAACATGAATAATGTTACAGAAATTAGCTATTTGCTAGAGTATAAATTAAAAAGCAATAGTCACTAAAGATAAGCTCCTTTACACTGCTACACTGTCAAACTGTAATTACTAATTGTGCAATAAAATGCTGCCTACCAGAATAACACTTATAGACATGCCTATACTAATATGTCTAATTGTAGCTATAGAATATTTAATATAATAAATGATCTTAGTGACCATGTTTTATTAATTTTAGAAATTTTGTCTAATCAACACAACACCACCAGAAACCAGAGAGAAGCAGAACTGAAAACCTATATTAGGATATACTTTACTGAAATAATAACTTCCTCTTGGAATCTAAAAAACCTACCCTATGAGCAAAACATAAATGAAGCATACCAATTAGAAAACAGCTATGTTAATAATGGATTAAAAACAACCAGTGTGGCATTCATTAAAACAGTTCCTAAAATAATTTAAAATAAAAAAAAACATTCATTCCCAAGTTACCCCAGAATTTTATCCCATGTGCCCCTCACAGGAAAAAAAAACTTAATGTAACCAATCCATCCCTAAAAGTTATTCAAGAGTTTAAAGCATGTAGTAAGGAAGGGACTAATTAAAACATTAAAAAGAGAGAGAGAATACCACTGTAAAAAAAGACGAAACAACAAGAGATATGTGCTCGGTAGTGCACGAAATCTTCTGTTATACTAAAAAATGTCTAGTAGATTAGAAACGACAAAAATATACACAGAGCAAGGAACTCCGCAATCTGTTCAATAAAAATAGCATATATATATGTATTTTTTT
Organism: Metallyticus violacea; assembly: GCA_030762175.1. Classification (NCBI taxonomy): domain Eukaryota; kingdom Metazoa; phylum Arthropoda; class Insecta; order Mantodea; family Metallyticidae; genus Metallyticus; species Metallyticus violacea. Next base: position 103,304,394 of record CM060832.1, read on the forward strand.
TAGAATGGTTATTAACGTCCATTTTTACTACTGAGGCACCACAGAGGCGGTATAAACATAGTTGAACAATTTCCCCTCTCCCAGCATGGTATATTTACTAATGCAGTTCATTATATCTTTAACCAATAGATCCAATTAAAGTCAGCAAAATTATACATTCACTTATAAACAAGAACATTGAAACTAACAGTGATGTAAAAGATAACTTAATATGGAAAAATTGTCACATTAATGTAGCATTTTGCTGACTTAATTAATATATTATATTCTGGTACAGTACCTGATTTGTGTAAAATTCCAAGAATTGTTCCAATATATAGAAATTACAAAATTATCTCCCAGTAATTGTAGGCACATAAGCATAGTCTCTCCAATAATAAAAATGCTTGAATCTGTTGTAAAAAAACAAATATTTTTTAAATATTTAATGAAAAATAACTTTTTCAATATGGAATTTTACCTAAACAGTATAGGATCATTAGCTTTTGATGTAATGAACTTAATAAAGACATTTTTGGACAGTAAACTATTGGCATTTAGCCTGTTTATTGATTTAATCAAAGCTTTTGATGCAGTAAATCATGAGCTACTTCTAAATAAATTATCAGTCAGGAACAAGAAAAATTGCTTTGAAATGGTTCGATAGTTATCTTGAAAGAACACAACATATTAGTATAAATAATGATTTCAGTCATATCTTCCAAGTGAAACATGGTGTTCCACAAAACTCAGTCCTTGGTCCAATTTTATATCTAATATTTATCAATGACAGGAAATTTTAACTCATTAGGTAAAATATTTTTATTTGTCAATGAGATATTCTGGTTCTATCAAATTAAGTGTGCATTATAGGAAAACACACATACCCACACACACATTTTTTAAATAGTGTTTAATGCCAATTTTAACTACTGGGGCACCACAGGCAGTGGGCACTGATGATAAATGAGGTGAATTGATAAACTGGGATTTTTACCCCCCCCCTCTCTAAAGTAAGCACCCCAGGCCTAAGTTTAGGGTACCTCCCCAGCATTTGCCATTTATTGAATGAGGAAAACCTGGAAAAAACCTCAGTCAGGGCAGGCAGTCCTGGTGGGAATCGAACCCTAGATCTCCTGCTCATATGTCCGTGCCTTAATTATCTGGGCCACTTGTGGCAGTGCATTAAGATAATGAAAGATATAGAAGACTGTCCTAATAACTTTACAGAATTAGTTTTTAAATAATAACTTAATCCTCAATGTTATGAAAATTAAGTACATGCTGTTTCATAAGCCTTCAATTTCAATAGTTAATAACATTTCAATAAAAATCATGAATTATGAAATCGAAAGAGTGAGTAGTTGTACATATACATTAGATTCATTCTCAACATGGACATATCATGCAGAAATCGTAAAAAAAAGAATTAATACTGTCATTCATGTGTCTATAGATTGAAAGAATTTAATTTTTGTGAAGCCATTTAAAAAGTTTATATTTTGCATGATATATTCTAATATATTGTTTATGAATGCAGTATGGTGTAATAGCACTAAAGAACAACTTAGTCCTTTAGAAATCCTGTAAAAAAGAACTTTCAAAATAGTATATGCATTTAATGTTTATAGGCCCTCAATAGATGTAATTAAGGAAAGCCAGTCTCTATGCTGTGCTTACAAAATGAAAGATTGAAAAGTACTGACTGTGATATTAGATACAAGAAAGATGTACACTCCTAAAAACAAGGTTAATTGATCAAATTTTCATGGAAATGGTAAACTCTACAAAATATGGGTTAAAGGATATATTATATAGTGCTTCTAAAACCTTTCCTTTAATTATTAAAAGATCTTAAATTTGCACAAGTTCAAAAAGAAATTATTTAAACATCATATTGAAATTGATTGTAACCTAAATTAACTTAATCAATTCTAAGGTATACATGATTCAAATACATGGTTGATTAATTTTGTAATCCACACCAACTACTTTTAAGATTTAAATTTATATTGGTTAATTGTTTAGTTGCCTAATATCTTTGTAAAGATTCCTTCCTTAGAGCTGCTAGCTCTTTGAAACATCGGCATAAATAAATAATGATACTAATTTTTACCTTAAATTTTATCATGAGATGTGGCAGAAAATATGTTGTATAATCTTGCAATAATAACAGTTATATTCTAAATAAAGTCGAATTTCTCAAGAAATAAACACAAATTATATAGTGAAAAATTATAATCATTTTTATAAATAATATTACTTCACTTTTATATTATACATATTTCAGTATATTAGAAATAAGGAAAGGATGAGAAAAACTAGGTGTTCATGCATGTGCACACATGCCCCAGTTTTGTGCATAAAAATTCTACAAACGTATCGAGCTTAGAGTAAAATAAGATTATGTTTGTTAATGGATGTATTTCTCAAAAATATGTGATGAATTGCAAAAGGACTCTGAAACTACAGAGGATACATTGGAGACAAGCAGCAAATGACATTTATTTACGGTTGTTGCTCATGTATCTTGGTAACATACACTGACAAGAGGAAAAGGGAAGGGGAAAGGGAAAAGGAATAATGACCATCTGATTGGTGCATTAGAAATTGTGAATTTACCTTCGCTATAAATCTCTTCCTGAGATTGTGAATTTTTCAATTGTTCTGTTGTTTTTGAACATGTAAAACCATAAAAAGAGAAAAGCTTTCCACTTAAAGTTTGATAAATAATAAAATTCAGTAATATATTGTACACTGTAAATTTGAATTTGAAAATAATAGCAACATTAAATTTGCAATCTTGAACTTCCTGTTGGAGAATAACTGATAATAGTTTATTGTAATATTTTTTTTTAATTGGTGTTTTTTGCTCATTTTTTCTACTGAGGTACTACAGGTGGTGGACACTGATACATGAGATGATGAAATGATAAATTGAGAAAGGATTTTTTCTAAAAGGAAGGAAGTGTTCCAATCCTACATGTATACCTCCCTGACATTTGCCATTTATGAGCACTGAGGAAAACCTGGGGAGGAAGAAGGGGAAAAAAAAAACCTGATCGTGGAGGATGGTCTTGGCAGGAATCAAACACCATACTTCCTTTTCATTAGTCAATACCTTAACAATCCTGGCCACTGGTTTTGGTTTGTAATATGAATGCCTAAGCCACAAACATAAATATGAAGTTATTGTTTAATTACTTGCATCTGATAAGGAAGCATTAGCATTCTTGCTTTCCAATATTTCTGGGCTACAGTTTTAAGTTATTAGGTGTTTAACTTTTGTAAATGACATGTTGATCATATTTGTTCTGCCTTTCTTGGCGATCGCCTTTGCAATTTCATTATCCATGATACTGCAATGTACCAAACTCCATTGTATGTATATTGTCTTCTTGAGTTTCTGAAGTTCTACTAATCTTTTATAACAGTCATTATTTTATGAAGATTTCTTTGTGATTTGTGGACATATGGTTTGGATTACAGTCCTGTAGGACTATATATTTCCATTATTTGTTATTCATAATTAGTGCGATCTGAACCTACAGAGTGATGAAAGGAGAAGAATGGGAAAATGACTGCATTCTGCTGTGATATTTCTTGGACAATTCATCTGTGAAGTTCTGTAACCATTTCTCTGCATAATGTCTGGTGTTAAGTTTCTCAAGTTTTAGGACTTCAGCATGTTTGTGATTTAATTGCTTCTTCTGTTAATTGTAGGTTTTTTTTTTTTTTTTTTTTTTTTTTTTGGACTACAGGTGCCATATAGTTGTGTTCATTTAACTAATATATTATCATGCATATATGACTGGACACATGTTTTCAGATATCTGCCCAGTGGCAGACCTGAAATGGGAAAATTGGTTATTAAATAACCGATGCACACTAAAGCACTTATCACATTGACACACCAGACTCTAGACATGGCAGGGACCCTCCTAGATCAAAGAAAACGTTCTAGTGTCCAGCTGGGAATCGAACCTGAACACTAAGCACATCAGGCAGATGCTCTAGTTTGTAGTTAAGTTGCATAAATTCTAATGGGTTTTCTCTTATTTGCAGGTTTTCTCTGGCATTTGGTATGTTCAATATAGATTTGAGTTGTTTTATATTTACTAGAAAACTTAGTGGGTTTTAAGCTTTGAAGTGATTGAGTCTTCTTTCCATTTAGAATTTGTTAATCTTATCCTTTTTTCATGTTGAAGTAGCGCCTGTTCTTGTAATTTTATTGTTATTTGGAAGTTACATGTTACAGTAAGCATGGCATCGGCAGGTGTAGATTTTACTATTCCTGTAATTAACCAAAGTGTTTGATTTTGTATCAGTTTAAGTTTACTGATGTTATATAACAAATTATTTATAAGGAAATCACTCAAATTTCACTAGTTTTGTTCCACTTGAACAAGTAAGTGGGATAAAACTATAGAAATTTGAGTGATTTCCTCATAAATAATTTGTTATATGATACTTTATTTCACTGTGAAAATCCAAAACTATTCAAATCTTTATTGATGTTAGTTTGTGTCGCTGTTTTTAAATCTTTGCCACAATACAAAAGAGATGGTTTAATGGACATGTTATGTATTGTGTTGAGAACTTTCTTGAGCAGTTCCATTTCATGTCTGCTAGCCTCTTTAACATTTGTAATTTCTTCTATACTATTTGTATAGTGCTTGTGATGTGCTTTTTATAATTTAGTTTACTGTCAGTATGCTGCTACTTCTAATGTTTTAAGGGGTATATCTTTCAAACATGTACTTATACCTAATTATTGGATTGGGTTGTAGTGTAAACAGTTTATAACAACTAGGACTGTTTATTGGAACTTTTATGGTGAAGCTGATCATATAATTAAAATCAATTGTATGATTGAGTCGAACTACACACTCTTACTTTATAACTAGTCTACATATTATAAACAAGTATGTGGAGCAATAAGTGTATAGTTCAACTCGCTCATCAGTTGACCTTAATTATAGTTCATAAGTTTTCTGTGCACAAATTGTCATGACATTCTTTGAACTTCATTCGTGTATTTTAAGGCTACTTCAGTTAAGCATGTTAAGCCTTTTCAAGCTTTTAAATGTCCAAATAATTACTCATCAGCAAATAGTGCAAATTTGACAATTCGGAGATGATATATCCATGTGTGCATGCATGTGGTTATTGCTCCTTGTCCTAGGCCTCTGTGTATTTATTTGTATTTAGAGAGGGACGTATTATAACTTGTAGCAAAAAAATCTGTGTGAATTAAGTATGATATTCTTCATTTCTATCACTTTCAGTTTCTGGATTAATTTGTTCTCCAAATGCAATACATGTTGACTGGAAGCCAATAAATACTGCAAATGTGTCTTCTTCTTATTAAAAGGATCTTTAAAGCTTTGATTCAGAAGTACTACATTTTCACTTGCATTGTGATTCTGTCTAAAACTAGCCTGAGTAATTCCAGTAAGTTATGTCTAAAACCATTGAGTGTTGTTGCAATGATTTGTTCCTCTCTATTGTAATCACACTTATTGTGATATTGGTATGTAGCTGTTGATGCCACTTGGCGATTTATTTTACTGCAAAATAGAATAATAATGGCCCTTTTCCAGTTAGGAGTGGAGGGTTGTAGTTTTCATTCTGTTGTTAAATAATTTTAGGAGAGGCTCTCTTCCTTTTCTGCTTAAGTATTTAATAAAGTTATTTTATTGAAGTACATCGAGTTTTGTTGGTCCTGGGATTTGTGTTTTCTGTACTTTCTAATGGTTAAATTTAATTATGTCTCAATAAATTCTTGCTTGAAGAAGCAATTTCTTGTGTATATGGATTTATCATTATTTGTAATTTTTTTCTTGTTCACTTTGTCTTTTTTCTTGTAAGTTGATAGAATCTGTTGGGCTTTAGTGTAATTGTAGTTGAAGGTTTCTGCAATTTGCTTATTGTGGTCAACTTTTGTTATTAAAATTTATATTGGTTTGTTAGTCAGTTTTTTATTTGTTACTTTTTATTATTATTATTATTATTATTATTATTATTATTAATTTATTAATTCTATTTACATCCTTCCTGAAATCCATATGTTCAACAAAATTGCAAAAACTTTACTATAATCAGTTTTTTTTCTAAATACAGTTGCTTTCCTCCAATCCTTGAGCTTTTTATTTTCTTCTTCTTATTCTTATTCTTATTCTTCTTCTTCTTCCTCCTCTTCTTCTTCTTCCTCTTCCTCTGCAATGACAAACATGAATATTATGCAGATCAAGATAAGATACCAGTATTGTTGATGTATTGTTAGTATGACTTTGGTTCAGTCTTTCTGGCAATGTATGAACTCTGTAGATAATTTATTACTAGAGATTCAGGAAATGCTAACCTATGTAGTTTAAATCAGTGTAACTGAAAATTTAATATTAAAAAGACATATAATATTCTATATATTTTCTAGAATAAATGTGATGAACACAGATTTACTTACCACTCTGCTTCCACCTTACAAATGTTCAAGAAATAAAACTTAACGTGTACACATTGAAATGTAATCCAGAGGACTCTTACATTGATTTTAGACTGGAAAAATCCATAAAGAACATGTAATACTGCTACTGCTGAGAGAAACGGGTGTTGGCTAGTCTGCAATCATTGCATTGCGAACTGAGTTGCTGTGACAATAAAAACTTTTACTTTTCTTGAAATATGCATTTTTAGCAAAGATACGCTCTTATATTTGGGAATATTAAAAAGGTTATGAAAGAAATATGAAGGACATAAAATTAGAATATGGCTGAAACTAATATTTGTGAATGTACTCGAACTGTTTTTTAATCATAGTCTGCTACCTAGGTATTTAATTATTATACTCATAATGTAATCATCCATTGGTCAATAAATTATGTTTGGTGTTTTGTATCAGTATGGTTTTCTTGCAAAAGACCTCATACTGTGGAGACCTGTGTGAAATAAATTCTGTTAATTAAATGCTGAAGTGAAGTTAATTTTTAAAAAGGATCTTAACCTCACATTGGCAATGCTTTCTTTCTCTTTCAGAGCACCAGACGACAAAACCAAGGGAGTTCAAAGAGAGGCAGGGTTTCAACAGAAGGCGTGGGGCTATGAGGCGACGTGTCCACCAAGTGAATGGCCACAAGTTCATGGCTACGTTCCTCCGACAACCTACCTTTTGCTCCCATTGTCGTGAATTCATTTGGTGAGTTCATTTTTCTGTTGTGTCTGCTAGTGCTGAAATAAAAAAGTTGGTAATTATTTTATGAAAGAAAATAATTAAAATCAAATAATAACCAATAAGATCAAATAAAATGAACATAGCATTATTACTCATTCTATATTTGGTTATGCTTATGAATTAGGATGATCCTCGTTTGGGTGTTAAATAAATATGTTCTATTATTTAAAGAATAAACCCTGTTTTTTTTGGTGGGGAGCAATGTACTGTAATTAAAGTTACCTGTACCACACTGGACATGTAATTAAGACTGCATATTAAAAAAAATTGTTTCTGTTTATATTCTCTTAAACAGGAGAAACAAATCAATGATTTCAAATGTATGTAAATGAATAAAATAAAGTGCTAACTTTTTTTCTTAATCCAATCTGGGATTTATCTCTTGAAATTTCCGTACATCAGAACTAATTTCTTCTGCTCTTCAATGGTAAGGAGCTCATTGAAATCTTGCATTATCTTTACTCCTTTCTCTGCTGTATCAATCACCACATGAAGCTTTTTTAATCTCTCTTTGGCATTGAGAGAGAAATACTTTACTCCCCAAGAATTAGATTTATATTTAAGAAGTCTATATGTAACTTCTTAACCAGGTCCAAACTTTTGGCTGAAATAAAGTTGCAGTTCCCTTACCTGAAATAATAGTAAAGAAGTCGAAAAGGTAATAAACAATAGCTAATTAGCTCAAGGGAAGTTCTGCAAAATTTGGAACAGTCACTCACTTTATCTCTTAACTCGGCTAAATTTTTTTGTAATTCCCAGACAATGTGGACCCTTTTGATTCTTCACTCATAATCTCTTCCTCTTTTCTAACTCTCATTGTTGTTCTTTTCACCTACTTCCAATTTGTTCCTCCAAGATATCCTTTATAGCTGAGCTCTCTTTGATGTAGGAAAACCGTTAATTTTGCCCATTTTAATCATGTGCAAAACATTAGTATGGGCAATATAAAATAAATTATGAACAAACTTCCAATCGTGTTCTTTATGGGTATTTGTCATTCTGTAGGAATTTTTTTACAGACTGTGTCAATCTGATTCTCAGTCTTTAACTCTACCAAAATATAAAACATTCTCATTTAATTAAATTTACTTACTGATAGTTAATTTTACTTTGCATATATTATGAAATCTCCAGGAAGAACTTCAAGTTGTGGGTCCCATGTTATGGATTTATGGCATGTTAATAAACTCTACACCTGCAGAAAAGAGGTCTCTGGACAAAATTACTGACCATTTAACATCCAAGTAATACTTTAGCATCATACTGGATGGCATTTGTGCAATGGGCTGACCATCTGCCCCTCTGACATCTGTAGATGCTAAGTGTAACTAAATTCAAATGGTCCATATGACCTGTCAGGACCCAGAACAGGCATAAAACCTAAGCCTTGTAAGTCATATTGATCTGATTTGAAATAATATTGACAAAACCTGTTTATTAGATGATTTGCATCCTGTTATCTGGAGATGAAATTAGTTACCAGATTTGGTCTTTATAAGTGTCATGAATAGGTTCTGTAAATAAATTGATTTGTTGATTGTTAGTTGAAAAGGATGTATATTTGAAAATGGTTATGATTAAGATTATTAGGTAAACTTTTTCTTCTTTTTTGTGTAATAATAAGATGAAAGTGAAATACATTTCTCCTGGATACTGCAGTAATAGACGAAAGAGCCAAAGATAGATATATGTAGTGAGGAGTAAAGTATTTGTTTAAAATGGAGGTTTGATATAATTACAATGTATTGTTTGTATAAGAATTTTTATTGTACAACACCTAGAAATTAACTGGGACCAGAATTAGGTGATTATCATTTTTTAAGGTTTCTTAGCACATCAATACAAATATGGAATATGATGAATTTGACAACCAATTGAAATATCAAATGAAAGTTGGCAATGAACTAATAGTAGGGGAGTATCAGCTACATGCTCCTGCAAGTGAAACATGCAGCAACATGGGACAACTTGATAAAAATTCCAGCTCATTGCAGCACAAATTCATCTTCAATTTCAACAAAATGTATTTTGAATTTCTTCTCGTAACCAAAGGAAAAATATAAAGGGGTTTGGGGGAGTTTGAAATACAAAGATAGAAAAATAAGGCTCACTCTTATATGCATATTAGAAGTTTAACAATAATTTAAAGTAACTAACAAAATATGTTAAAATGCTTTTTGCATTTCTAGTTTTAGTTGACTGCCAGTGCAAAGATTTTCAGACTCTATTTTGTAAATAACCCATAAATGTATGCCCATTACTGTAAATTTTAAAAGAAAAATTAAGGGAAAAAAGGAGGTAAGTTCATTCTTTTCCATAGCAATTCAAATTTAGGGTAAACAAATACCATACTCTCATGTGCTGCAGCTTTGACTAATGTAAATTAAGCAAATTTGCACAGCAGAAACAGCAGGAATCATTAAAAAAAATGGGGATTGTGACAAAAATATTTTAGAAAAGATAAATAAATAAGAACCTTAAAAGAATATCAAAGTTATAAATAGATAAATTTTAATACAGATGCCACTCCCTTCCTAATGGAAGGATCCTACTTGTACATTGTGCATTGAAGAGAAGAAAATATCTTAATCTCATGGTTTTATTAACATTTTGCAGTGAGGTTTGGATGGTTATGATTAATTATCTTGATGAGTCTTATACCACAGACACTGGAGTTGTTTGCAACTTTGCAGTCTCTCTTGGGAGAAAAGCAGCCTTTTAGAATTTTATATATGTATTTCATTACATATAAGTTCCAGGAAGCACATAATATCTCAGCCTGAGAATTAAAAACTGCTAATATAGAATATGACAGACACATGACAGCAATAGCTGAGTGCAGTGTGCATTTCAGTGTGGTATTTAACAACTGATTGTGTTTTTATTTATAATGTATTTCTTGATGAAACTTTGCACAATTTTTTTTTAAAAATATTGTTTAAAACTGGATTTACTATTAAGGCACCACTGGTGGTATTGAAATGAAATGATAAATTGGTAAAGGATATTTTTAAGAAAGGAAGCATTCCAAGCCTAATTTTAGGGTATCTCCCTGGCATTTATGAGAACTGAGGAAAACCTGGAATAAAGCTCAGTCAGGGAGGATGGTCGGCACACAAATTGAACCCCAGACCTCCTGTTCACGAGTCTGTACCTTAATAACCTCAGCAACCTGTGTTTTTTTAACATCACACTATACTGTGATTACTGCCTAAGATATCAATTACTTTGGAGCAAATTCACATTCATTCACTTTTGGTTTGAAATGTAAATTTAATTGTGAGGTTCACCACAGATCATAATTTTTTGTTGTATTTTAAATTTGTAATTTTAAATATTAGCAAATAAGAATAATACAGCAGTTGTTTGCATCACATTTATTTAATTTTCATATTAGATTCTCATTAGCAGTGTATTATACTGCATGACCATATTTATCATTCAGAGAATTGCACGATAAATGTAGTCATGCAGTATAAAATACTGCTCATGAGGAATTATTAACAATACTGTATATAAAGTTCTAATACAGTCACATTTTTCCTCATGACCACTGTCACCTTTTGCACAGTAAGTCTCAATGAGTCTGCCTCATTCAAATAACAAAATGAATTCATTTCACATTAAATCACTGAAAATGGTTAACTTTTTTAGCTTCATATCTTAACTTACATTTTTTTTGTGCTAATTCTATAGATCCAGTAAACTAACATAGGGTATGTTTATTTCCAGTCAAGCCTATAAACTTAAGAAATACAACACAATGGAAATCATTAAAAATGACACACAATTGCAGCATATTAAGAGTCATGTTTCTCAGTAGATTCATTAATATTTTTTAAAAAATATGTATAACAAATATGTTTTTAACTGATTTAATATAATAACTTAAATTTTTTTATGATTCACTTTTTGAAATTCATAAATTAATATGAAATTTATGTATTAAAAATCAGAATGGGGTCTCCAGTAGTTTTATTAAGGTACTTTCAAAATAATTTGCAGCAGCACTAAGTCCTTAGTCAGCAATTGTGGCTTATGGATCCCACGGAAGTTGCAACAGAAAGATGCTACACAGATGAAAGTCATTCAGGGAAACAATGCTAACTTGCAGTTGTATTCACACATTATAATTCTTCAAAGTGTTTTACGTTTTGAACAACCGTTTTCATACATATGACACTTCAAAGTTTACACTCTACCACTTTAGTTCTTGAAAGAAAATTGTTTACTAAAGCACAATGAAATTAAAGAATGTAAGTTTTACGTGCCATGTGTTAGTTATTGGTCTTAGATTTTTATATCAGGCCTGCAAATTTTCAGTGCAATTTTTGTGTTTATCAAAGGACAAAATAAAAATGAGACATTAGAAAAAATTTTATTGCCCTTTTAAATAGTATTTTCAATGGTGTTATAGGATCTTGACGACGTTGTAGGCTGGTTCTAGTAGCAAGTCTTAAAAGAGTTCCTCCAATGCCATCCCCAGATATTTACCATGTGCTACTGTAAAGAAGTGCCACTCAGCATTAGTTTCATAAAAGATCTTCATGTAGACATTTTTTTTAAATTGTGAACTTAGTTGATTATTTTTTTTTAATGTTGAATTTTTTTCTTTAAGAGACTGACTGCTTTGGAATGAAAAAAGTGAAAACCTGTGTCATGTTTCAAAATTTCAAAGACAGCAACAATATTTTTGTGATGAATTTCTGCTCTTTCTTTGAATTCTTTGAAAATGAATTGTTTGTGACTTGGCTCTTCGTTCCTATGCTATACCATTTACTGAATCATAGGTAACATTAAGAATAATTTTCAGAAAAACTGAGATAATAGCATAATTTCCAGGTTGTTAATTGCCTTTGCATTCTATCAAAAACTGGCTTTGTTGCTGAGCAATGAAACATATGGCAACAATGAAAAAAGTTTGCTTGAAAGTTTAACTTAAAGATCATCAGTCAAAGATTGAAATGTTTCTAAATTAATGTGATCAACTGTAGTCCATTGTTCGTGTGTTACTTGTTCAACAGCCTTGGCATCAAATTGTTAATATTATTAGGTTCTGGACAACTTGTACATTGTTTAAGATAACAGTAAGATAATGGAAGTTTACAATGTATGATAATACAACTTTATAGTTATTGATAACTATTTACAATTTGATGTCAGTTATGAGAAAAGTAGTAACAATTTTACATTTTCATGACATGCACAAGCATAAAGCATGGTGCATTCCATTAGCCTCTGGCAGAAGATAAATTGGAAATTTTTTTTTTTTATAATTGAATATCTCTTCTCGAAACACCAGTACATTTCCTCAAGATTAAATAAAATTAATCTTTTCTTATTAATTGATATCATTGTATGATTCGGTTGAACTACACGCTCTTAAAACTTCACTTCCTTTTCATAAATGTATTTCTTATATCTTTTGACATAGAATCTCTGTTTCCAAGCATACCAAAAGAAAAACTCATGATTTATCTACATGATTGACTTAAAACAAGTGGAATTAAGGATACGCACATAATACATCAAACTCACAGAAATTTGCATAAACCAATCCTTTTTTTACTTTCAAACGGAACTTTTATAAACAACAAGCAGGACTTACAATGAGCAGCCCCTTATCTCCATTTCTAGCTAACTTCTTCATGAGTAGATTTAAAACACACATCAACACAGCTTTTCCATACATATTTAAGGTATGGTACAGATATGTAGATAATATATTTGCCATAGTTAACAAAAAACTCATTGATGATGCCTTAAAGCTTTTGAATATACAAGATATAAGCATATCATTTACATACGAAATGTTGTCGTTCCTAGATATTAAAATAAAGAAATGTCAAGAAAATCTTGAATTTGGAATATACAGAAAGAATACACACGCAGATAATCACATCAAAGCTGACGGTTTTAATCCCACAGCGCACATTCATGCAGTTATTAACAGTTTAACACACCGGCTAGTTAACCTACAAATTAGCAAAGAGGAATTTTTTAATGAATACAAACAAATAGAAGAAATAGCAGTTAAAAATGGTTTTTAAAAACAACTAGTACACAAAAAGGTGCAGAAATTCAAGAGACAAAAACATATCAAAGAAACCAAAACACTTTGAATAAGAAAAGATAAGCTAATTTTTAAAAAGTTCACATATCATCCATGGGCTACAAAAAAATCTCAAAATATTCTTAAAGGTTTTAATATCTGGTTGGCACCGATTAATAGATTTAATGTTAAAAACTTACTGATAGATAATGTTAATGATAGTATTCCACAAGAGGAAAAAGCAGGTATTTACAAAATAAATTGTGCAGAAAATGAAAAAATCTACATTGGAAAAACAAAGAGAAACTTAGGCACATGGTTAAAGCAATATTTCAGGAATATAAAGTACAAGCAAATAGAGAAATCAGCAGTAGCATATCATTTTTGGACACAAAATCACGACATAATAAATAAAGCAAAATTATTAAAATCAGTACAAGGACATACAGAACTAGCAACCTGGGAAAAAATCTACATTTACAAATACAAAGACAGTTTAATAAACTTTGACATTGCCAGAGATGAAAACATAAACTACAAGTTTATAACACTGCCACCAGAGCAGAATACACATTCCCACAGCTCAACGAATGATTCCGACAGTTGAACTTTAGCCTGGCTGAAGATGGGAACTAAATGTTCTGGAAACTGGTTATATACATTTACGAAAAGTAAGTGAAGTTTTAAGAGTGTGTAGTTAAACTGAATCATGCAATGCTATCAATTAATATTATTAGCTTCACTGTAAAAGTTCCAATTTTATCAACTTTTTGATTGCCCTTTTCATAATAATAATTTTTTTTTCTTTTTTTTTTTTTCAGGTATTACCATACTAATTTCGTCTGATTTGTAGTACTCCAATATTTTATATATATAACTAGATAATTATATAGCAAATCTGTGACTTCCTAAGTGCTGTACCCTTTTTCTTCTTATCTAATTATTGTTATTTTATCAAATTTTATCAGTAATGTTATTAAATCAAATTTTAACCGTAATTGCGATTTATACATCTAAATATACTTTTACTTAAAAGAAAGATTGGGGTGGTTAAACAGATATAAACACCTGTCATAAAATAATGCAATTGTTACCATTATTCTGATCAACAATATGTCCTATTACTATCTCTGTATATTGTCTGGAAATGCTAAAGGCCAGTTCCAAGCTAGTATAAATGTGTAGCATTATAGAGGTATCCCCCTCTCAGCTGAGCTGGCAAATTAGTAAAATAAATTTATAATATGTCTACGTTTTTAAGTCTTCGGCTTAATGTTGATTTTTGTTTTAAAACATGATTTCAAAATTTTAAAAGAGTTATATTTATTACTGATAGGCCTAAAGCAGTAACAAGCAATGTATTTAACCTTTCAAATGCATCATACCTCAAATCTCAATACACATAGATATCCAGTAACAAATAATTTCAAATTACAGTGTGCGCATAAGTCACTAATTTCAAATAGCCCTTACCTAAACAAATAATTTGAAATGGTGGAAATAAAAAACAAAGACCCTCTTTAATTGGTGCCTGTAATGCATTAAAAATATTTAACCTTCTGTGAAAAGCACATGTTTTATAGGTATGGGATTTGCTTTGGAATGACACAGTGGAGGAGTGTGGGGGTTAGTTGCCGTTCATAGAGTCTTCAGGTAAGACAATATTTACCATTGAACTAAAGTAGCATGTTCTCCTGCCTCATTTCACCAAGTATGTATGTATTGATCTTCATCGCTTTCAACTCGTACAGGGAAGCAGCCATAAAGAAAAAGGTCATACTATAAATTGTATTTCATCAGGATCATTAAATACTAACAATTTAATCTTTTGCTAGAAAATAGAAAAACTTAATATTAATTCACCCTGATATCTCCTAAAGTTTAATTGCTTGATTAGTTATGCTAACTGTTCATTACAATGTAAAATTAGAACAAACTTTGTTGCAAATGCAGAAAGGGGAACACAGATATAAAAGGACATATGACATAAAGTTTCTTCATGTAATTTAAATTTTACTTAAGAAGCTATAGACATTGAAGTGGTAATATATCCTATTAGCATTTATTAAATATGTCCATACTAACTCCACTGATTTATATAACGTTAGGACCAATTTCAGGGGCAATCACTCTCATCATCACTTATTGACCGAATAAATATCTGACTAATCAACTAGATGAAGAAATACCATATTTACAGAAATCTTAAAGAGTACCTTTTTGTACAAATGTAATATTCAAAATTGTGGTACGCATTAGATTTGAGTGCAAATCTGTTCCGTAGTAACTCCATTCAAATTTATTGTTAATACATCATAATGCATTGCTTCAATTATTGACTTTGTTACAGTTATGGTTGGCTATTATTGCATGGAGCGTTTGAATAGTAGGTTGCCATGAAATGTAGGGCAAACAGAGAACATCTTATGATGCTACTTTCAAGCGTAAAGTAATTCTATATGCTGAAAAAAATTATAAGAGAAAGGCAGGAAGAGAAATCATTGTACCTGAGAGCAATGTTTGCTTATGGCAGCAACAAAAATTGGCATTATTTGCAACTAAAGCTAGTAGGAAGAAATTTACTGATCCTCGCAAAGGAAAACCAATAATGATGAAAAAATTTTGAAATTTGTACAGAAAGGAGGAAGAACAGGCAACCTGTGACTAGTGACAGCATAAGAAATATCTCTTTCTTCTTTGACCTACACCAGCTGTCCTGGCAACAGAATGAGCAATGGATTTTGTCCCAGATGCAACAATAGTTTACTAATAAATTCTATGCTCTGATCATTTTATAAAGTGGAAGTGTTTATCTCTAAGATGCCATTCTACAATATACCAAAATCTTTTTTTATGAAGTTTCAAATTTGAAATGCACATTACATTCAATGGTGCATTAGATTCGCGTAAATATGGTATATCCTATTAGAATTTATTAAATATGTTCACATTAACTCCACTTATACATTACATTAGGGTATTTTTCTGGGACAATTGTTCTCATCATCAGCTGTTGACCGACTGTTCATTTCTGTCAGTGCAAACCCAGCCTCCTGCATTTTTGAGTGTGCATCACTAGCTTACTCTTCACTTCATCTCGCAAACAAGCAGATGTCCCAAGTGTCTTTTTGTAACTTTAAATGATTTGCCTTCGCAGTGTTGTGAATGGAATACCAAAATTTCAAGAGTCTTCTTCTTTTTATCCTTATTAGCATTGATGGCTTACTTGAGATTATCTGTCCAATGCCCATGGACATCACTTTTTCCTCTTGTACTGTGTAGGTATTTTCTGTAAAGATAGAGATTCCACTATATACTCTCTTCTCATTTAATTTAAACTGATAACAATGATATATGGACACTGATAGGTTTCAAAGTACAGGTAATAATGATGTAGTAATAATAAAAAAAATCATTATTTAGTTTTAATGTGTGAAAAATAATGGGAATAATTTTAATATGTAGCGCTTCAAAACTTGTAACCATTTTCATATAATAACTTGTCCAAGCTAAACAATAACAAGGAGCATTTCTCTTGTGTGAAGATTTTAAAATATTTTACCTGCAATTTGTAAAAGCTTCTGAAGGGCAACTGATAACTTTTCCCATGTAATGGCATCCATTGTTCCAGTCAAACAGTACACTGGTAATCTCAGCAAACTGCTCTCTTAGGATGAAACTAACAGACTGAAGAGGTTTACAGGAAAAAAGTGTTTTCCTTCCTATTTTTATGTCCTTATGAGAGAGTGGGGTTACTCACCTATACTTACCCTATAGTTCCAGCCTCTTATATTAGCACTTTTAGTAACCATATGTGCAAAAAGTAGAGGTCCTATAACATCTGTATGTCATTAATGGAGAGGCAAGAAAGAAGACATGGTGTTTCTGCTGTAGACAAAGAATCAAGAGTGATCATTTTATCAGAATTTCATTTTCATATATTATTATTGCTTTTGTAAAAGACAAGTATGTGCAAGTGGAAATAGTGCTAATGGGTGGTTTTAATGCTAGAATAGGAGAGGAGCAGTTACTTTTAAAGAACTGGATTAAAGATTTTGGTTGGAAATATGCAGATGAGATAAGAAGTAAAAATAAATTATTAACAATGATAGGGGAAGATTGCGATTTTGTTAGAAGAATAATTTTATGATTTGTAATGGCATGAGAGGATGAGATAAGGTGGGAGAGTTTACTTTTACAAATAGAAATAGTCAAAGTGTAGTGGATTATATTTTATATACAGTAGGATTGGATAATGTGCTACAGGCTTTTGAAATTGTGGATTTTGTTACAATGAGTTGTCATCTTCTGCTAAGAGTGAATTTTGGAATTGTAAAGGAGGAGAAAGAGGCAATGGTTGGTGCATTGAGAACAAAGATTGAAACTTACAAATTAAGGCAAGAGAAATGTGAATTATTTACCAAAGAACTGGAAGTGGAGGTGGCAACAATTGAGTTGATTGGGATGCAACAATTAATTGATAAAGGTGTAGTTCAGGAGGTGAATAGATTAGAGTAGAAAATTAAAGGGGCAGGGAATAATATAAAAATTGGTGTTAGTAATAATAGTAACAAATGGCATTGGTTTGATAAAGATTGTTCATTGGTAAAGAAAAGGGTTGAGAAAGAAATGGGGTGGATGCAATCAGGGGGTAATGAAGAAAGAGAAAATTTCTTAGTCTGTAGGTGGAGTTATAGATGCAGCTTAAAAGCAAAGAAGAAAGAATGGAGCAGAGAAATTTGGTCAGTAGTTAAAAATATTTACAGGAACGTGGTAAAAGAAAAATATTGGACCAGATGAATGATATAATTATTTTAACGGGCTATTAGGATAGTATTATTAGGTAATAATATTCAGGGGTGAGAATAAGTAATATATTAAAGATCTTGATAAGGAAATTAGTGCAGTAGAAATCTGAGAGCAAATTAGAAAATTGAACAGGAATAAGGTAAGTGTATTGATGGAATTCCAGGGGAATTTTGGAAATTATGTTGAGAGGATAGCAATAGGATGCACTAATTATTAAAGTTATTTAACACATTTGTAGAGTATGATGTGATTCCAGTGAAATGGAGAACAAAACGTGTGATGGTGCCTGTATATGAAAAGAAAGGGTTGTAAATAACCCAGCTATAGAGATATAAGCTTTTATCAATAACACTGGGCAACAAATTTTGACTTTTGAAACTTCACTTTTTTTGAGGAATGCACTGTGCTGAACATGAATATGATGTAAAAAATGCTATATTGGCTCTTGTTTAGGGATAAATTAAGAATTATATATATATTTTCTACGAAAATCTGCTTGATGTCATTTATTACATATTCACGATCCCTTATATGCATCGACTAAATACACTTTCTTTTTACTTTCCTTTTGTTGTCAAGTTTAAGAGCATCCCCAGTGACAGTCTAGCAGTAGACAGCAAGCATTCTTGCATTCCTTTTTTCTTTCCATTTTTCCATTAACAAGATTTGGTGGTGGAAACATTCATCATATTCATGCTAACATCCCCAAAATTTTAAGGAAAAACATTCAGGCAGGAGTGTAAAAGGTATAATTTAAGGGACATGTTACATCCCATTTGTGATAAAATGCCAGCAAATGTATAACAAAATCCTCATAGTTTCCAGTTGGTTTGTTTCCCAATAAATTGTTTGCAACTTGTCTGAAAGAAACCCATGCCTCTTTCTCACCATACTTAAAAGGTGTTCAAAGATATCATCTTGGTGAAGTTGATGAATCTGTGGGCCAATAATTTTGCCTCACCAATCCTTCGAACATTTTGTAACTAGATATTTGAATGCCAGTCCATTTTGGTCCAAAGTTTTTGATGAGATTAAGTTTGATATGAAGCAGAGGTATTGAAGTCTTCTCAGATTCCACCAGAGGTTCATGTTTAACATTCATTTTTTCCATACTTTGATGTAAAGGCAATTCATTTTTTATAAAATGAGAAGCTCTATTGTCCCATTCACATATGAAACAACAGTATTTAGTTAAGAGTCCATTTAATGTTGCAATTACTTTCAAGTCTGCACATATGTCAAATTATTCCTTCATATGCATGGTAACCATTAGGAATTTACAGCAAATGATTGCCATTAGGTGGCAATACTGCTTTGAGACTTAATCTTGATGTATCTATGAACACCCGCCACTCCTCAGAGATGTGAGCTCCCAATAAACCACTAACATCATTGCAAAACACTGAATTGCCTTCCATAGAAAAATAGCTGTTAAATTATTTCTGATAGTCAAGAAAAAAACGACACTTTCACATTTTCAGCAAGATAGTTCCATTGTTGAAGTCTGGAGGATAACAGCTCTGCTTGGCTTTTGGAAGTTCCAGATATCTCACTAAATCATTTAATTCACCTTATGCTGTTTATAAGATTTAACATCAGGTGCAAAGTCAGGATCTGCAGTTATGGATCACAAGTTAATTTTCTGAGCTATGGAATATAATTCAGGGGATGTGGGAACAGGTAGTTTATCACTATGGGGCACAGGACAAGTAGCAGAATGTATACTGGGATATACAACAATCTTCTTTTTTTGATTTGACATACCTTGGACTGGTGGAACCAAACAAAAATAAATCACCTATGTGATTTGTGGACTCCAGCCAAATCACAGAGATGGCAAAAGGCATTGAAGGTCTCCTATGATTCAATTAATCCAGAAGATTCATGTAGTAAGTCTTATAACAGATATGTGAAGCCCAACTCTATCTTGATCTCCTAAAATGCAGAATTTACCAAAATAAAGATTGTAAGCTGTTTTTGCAATAGGAATGAGATTCCTCTGCTGCACAGCTAACACCACTTGGCCGCAAATATAATAGAAACTCTTTGGATTATTTATGCACTAATGTGGCATTGTTAATAACAAATAATTCTGAACAGATTGTTAAATAAATTGTACACCATGTCACACACTTTGTTTTAGCAATTTAAGAAGAAATTTTCACTTCAATTTTAATAGATTTAGTATAGTATATATTACAGTGCTTCATAGGCACTGAGTAGACCTATTATAATGAATTTTTATTTTGTACCTTATCTGTTAGTCCCTTCCTAATAATAATAATAAACCAAAGATAAGATAAATTCAGCCTTTTAAGAATGTTTATTTCATTCCCCTATAGCCCACTAGATATCTTATCTAGTTACAAATTCCTGTCATCAACAATGTGCCCTACTATAAATATAAGAAGAAATTGGCAAATTTTAATAACATTTTTGTCTTCAGGGTAATGCACTTAATTAAAATTTTAAACACCATTCATGTCGCAATTTTGCTCTTAACCAGTGTAATTGGAAAGGTATTTACTGGAATTCTGGTAAATAAATTACAAGAAGGGGTCCAGAGGGAGAGGAAATTATGTGATTTCAGTGTGAATTCAGAAGTGAAAAAACAGTTAACAATATTTTTTAAATAAACAATTATTTATAAGCATTTAAGTATTAAAGGATGGGATATATATATATATATATATATGGTATTTTAGATTTGAAGAAGGCTTTTGATACAATAGAGAGACAAGCACAGTGAATCAAGTTAAAAAGAATGGAGTAAATAAGAATTCTATGAATTTACAAGTAATCTATTTAGATAATAATTAATGTGTGAAATGTTCAAGAGATGAAATATCAAGAGTACATACAGATTTAACAGGTTAAGACATGGATGTAAATTAATCTTAGTGCTATTTAGTTTATTTATTGATTATATTATTGAAGGTATTCAAAAAGAAAATGTGCATTCACTGGTAATTCATAATAAGAAAATATCAGCTCTATTTTTTGCAGATGATTTGGTTGTCAGTTATAATTCATGTGGAAATCTAAAAAGAGCAATTAAAACTATTCACAACTATTAAAACAAATGGGGCTTAAAAGTGAACAATAAAAAATTCAAAATAATGGTCTTTAAGAAGGGTTTTAAACTAAGAAAGGACTAGAAATTGTGGTTTGATGGGCATGATATGGAAGTGGTTTAAAAATTTGATTAAGTTGGGATGTGGTTAAGTGCTAATGTTGGTTGGAATGATCAGAGAAAGGTAGAATTAGCTAAAGGAAAAATGTCTATGGTGGTGGCATGTTTAAGGAAAACACTGAAAATAATTCATAAATAATATAGAATGGATATACAATACCGTGATGGAGGCAAAAATGATGTATGGAATCTGGGGATATAATGACAGCTGGAAGGACTGGAATTAATTCATAGATCATTTTGTAAACTAATACTGGGACTACTGAGAGTGTCAGCTAATAATATAGCCTTGGTAGAATTGGATAGGTTAACTAGCAAAGGTAGAATAATTGAAAAAATTATGAGATACCTATGTAGAATAAATCAGATGATGGAGAGATTGTTCAGGAATGTTATGGTGCACAAGAGAAAAAAAAATGGAATAGAATTGAAGATATGAGAAACAAATGTTTGCTAGCTTTAAAGAAAAGAGCTCACTGAGAAAATATCGAGAGGTAAAAAGAGTTGGGGTTTGGAAGAAGTATTTAGAAATTTGTGATAAATTAGGGAGGGAAGGATTCGTTTGGGGTAAACACGAGTAAGGACTCTAAAGTGACAGAAATATCTATGGGAATGTATCTTCCATGCTACCTGATAGTATCATAATCTATTATATTATGAACAAATGGAAGTTGTGGAGATTACAGGCATGGAAACAAAAATGGAATAAATTCAAGGGACAAATATTAATAAAGATTATAGGAACTAAAGGAGATAAAAATAAAAATGATGGGAGAATATTTAGGCAAAGTTAGATGAGAGAAGATTAGAATAGAAGAAGGGAGTTAAAGCATAATTAGTAAAAATTTGAATATGAGAACAATCAGAGTGATGTAATTGATTGTGGTTTGGTCTCCAATTTATCAACAACCAGGAGTTTTGATGTACTGGAACAGAAAACATTTTAGGTAGGCAACTTTTGATTAGTTATGAGATGGGTAAGTTATGTATTTTATAATATAATTGGCACTAAATAAATAAATATAGTGTTAGTTAGCATTGGTCCCTCGGATATTCCAATAGATAACTACCGACTAACTAGGGATTAGGTTTCAAAATTAATAATAGTGTTTGGTTATTTGTGTAGTAATGGAAATATATAAATTTTAATTGTAATGCTCTGTGTGTTTGTTGGAAATAAATTCAAATTCTATTGCTTTTGTAAGTGTTTATGCACACCTTCAAAAAACTTCCACTATTCTGCTTTAGACACAATAATGCTAACATAGTGTTCGGACAGTTAAATAGCTGACTTTTAAAATTGCTGTTATTCTATGAAATTGTTGTTGTTGTTGTTATTATTATTATTATTATTATTATTATTATTATTATTATTATTAATTGTTGGGGAAAATGCTGTTAGTTCCAAAATATCGCAAATAATGATTTCTTTGAACGAATAGCACACACTATGTTACTTTCACTATGCTGTACCTTATAAATGTGATAAAGTTGATGTTATGAAGAAAACTAAATATTTGCATGTGCTCATACACACACACATGTGCGTGCACGTGCGTGCGTGCATAAATGGAACTATAAAAAGCATTATAAAGATTAAGACCCAACAGAATAAAACAAAATAATGCTGTGAGGGAGTATTGGACACATATATAGAGTCATCAGTGTTGTGAAAGAAGAATAAAATATAGCAGCAATATTTATAAATCTTAAGCAAGAAGAGCAGAAATATATATCTAGATAAAAATTTGCATAAGAGACTAAGAAAGATGTAAAGTAGCTGCAACAGGCTTCAAGCCTAATATGAGCAAGTAAATGAATAAATAAGTACTTCTGTTACTAGATGTTTTATAAAACAGTTAAAGAAAGATCTTAGATTGTAGTTATATTTCAAAGGTATATTATTTATTTCTTGCAATTTGTTAAATTAATTCTGGAAATAAGCTGTCTTTTATATGGTAATTTCAGCAATATGTTTCAAAATACTGCTATTGTAATATTTTTGCTGACATACTTCTTCCTTTTATCAACTAAAGTAAATGCTGACATAAATGGAAGTCCTCCACAAAAATTCAAATAGTGGCTACTGTCCATGTTACTATAGATAGACTATCTTTTGAAACTTGATAGATATATTCCAGGAACATTGATTGTTTTGTGTGTAAACTTATGATTTATTTCATCATAAGCACTGTTTTTAGTGAAGCTATGCAAAGCAGAAGGCATTAATAAAACTTAATTATCAGACATCCTTCTATATAATAATAGCACCACTAAGCCTTCTAGTAGTCCTTTTGGTAGAAAATCATCATTGGAATTTAGATGAGTATTTAGTGTTTATATCTGTGTTGCTTTTCCATACTGGAAGTTAACTTTCGTAGAAATGTCTTGGGGTGCTTAAAATATTGGAACAGCATTTCATTAATTAAATGAAGCTGATAACATGCTAGTAGGCCTCTGGTCCTTAACTTTAAATATGCATGGGCCATTCTAATACTCATTCCTTTCCAGCTATTCTATTTTATGTGGGTCATTTGGTGATAATAGTTGTTTTTTTCTTAAAAAGCATGAAAGGACCAAGCAAGTAACATAGTTTTTTGTGGTTCCAGGGGATTGGGGAAACAAGGCTACCAATGTCAAGGTATGTGCATGAAGATCTTTTTTAAAGGTGCATGCTGCAGATTTTTGCATGTTAAGTAATTACAACTCGTCATTATTTGTTTTGGTTTATAGTATTGGTTTTTCTAATTTGAGGTTGTGTGCTAACATTGGTTGGTATGTAGAACAGTGAAATAATATGTAGAAAAGTTTTCTGTTATTAACATTCAGCAGGAATTTGTTAATGCTTCAAAGTTGACTTTCTTTAAAAAAAGAAATTGCATGGTAAATTGGTATCTGGTTTAATTATTTGTGAACTTTGCTTGTTCTGTTTGTTTATAAAGCAGATAAATATAATGTTTTATTGCTTAATGAGTGGAAGAAACTCATTTTGTAGTGATTAATTTCACTGCATTTGGTAGTTTTCAGCAATCATGAGTTGTGATTTCTTTGTCGAGAGCTCTAACCTAATTTTGCATGTCATCATTAACCATTTTGGGCAATGATCTTGAGTTGGTTTCCATAATCTAAGACATTTAATAGTTTTATTGATTCATTTTTGAGTTTGATTTTTTTGCAGTAGCAGATAGAACAATTGAAAAATTAAATTATATGTACATATATATGGATTTAGATATTCTACTATAGACTTTAGTTAGCAAATTGTTGGATTCAAAGTTCTATATGTTTTATAGAATATAACATTGATTATAATCTTGAAGGTCAAAGTAATCAACATTAATGTTGGTATTGAATAAAAGTAGATGGTAAATGTTGTCTTATAAGTTTAAAATTTTATATCTTAGATTTAAAATGGTGTAGCCAAATGTAAAACAAACATATTCATTATATCTGTATGCATGTAATGAATGCACTATCTTTATATCAGTAAGGTCCTGAGTATACTTGTACAGAAATTATTAATTCCAGATCTAAGAATAATGGGAAATATAGTTGAACTTTTTTTAATGGTGTTTAACGCCTGTTTTTACTACTGAGGCACCGCAGGAAGTGAACACTGATGTTACATGAGATGAAATGGTATATTGGGAAAGGATTTTTTTAAGGAAGGAAGGAAATAAGTTTAGGGTGCCTCCCCAGCATTTGCCATTTACGAGGACTGAGGAAAACCTGGAAAAAACCTTGAGGATGGTTCTGGTGGGATTTGAACCTCAGACCTCTTGCTCAAAAGTCTGTGCCTTAACAACCTTGGCCACCCATGGCAGTAAGCTCTTCCACAATGTTATGGGTTTGCTTCCAGACTAACAAATTCAGGAATAAAAAGGCAGTAAGCGATTCTCCAGTAGTCAAGCAGTAGTAGTAGTAGTAGTAGTATTTGTTTTATTTATGGACACTTTTTAACATCTCAGGTCCCATTCCATTCAGGGCATGAAACAGCCAATAAGATTTGCTCAGAGACCTCTTCTTTCAGGCTTGAGGTTACTTTACATGCAGTAAATCTATGACTACTTTCCTTTCAAAGAAAGCCATCTTAAGATTTTTACACCTGAAAAAATCCATCAACCCGCAATCTTGGGTATATTCCAATATTCAACTTAGTAAATTCAATTCATTTCTCTATTTCAAGTACTCATCTTAGTAAAGTGTGTATTATTGTCATTTTATTTATGGAAATACTTCAGATATGAAAACTTTATAATACAAGATAAATAATTTTGAAGGTGGTGGGCAGCAACATGTGCATTAACAAAGCCATTAAGAGAAGGGCAGGTGGGTTTTTTTTTTTTTTTTGGTGGGGGGAGGGGTAAGCCAGTATTAGTTATAAAATACCAAAAATTTGAGCAATACCCTTGTGTGCATGAAGCTTGCCTATTTATTGTGTTTTAGTCAGTGTTGTATTACTCATAGATATTGTGAGCTATTTTGAACAATAATAATTAGATGAAGTTAAATGCTCTAAGCATTGCTCATATATGTGTGAAGGTTTAACCAATTAAATGTAAGAAATGAATGCATGGTTTGGATAGATTTTATTTTTGTTAAAGGAATATTATTATGTTTTTAAATAAGATATTTTTAAAATGTTATCTTATTTAGGAAAATTGTGATCTAAATATTAGGCTTTGAAAATCTGAGATGCTTGTACATTGTTTGTCTTCTTCAGATGTTATAACAATAAGTGAGTTAAATTCAGATCAAAATATTTAAAGGGATGTTCATTCTAAATAACCTACTTTTTATGATAGTTGATAAGAAATCAATTATCAGATATTCCAGAAAGTACTGCAAGGAAAACACCTTTTTGCATTAAAACATTTGAGGAGTTATAAAACCAAATAGGCTGATAAATTAATAGTTCAGCGCATAATTCAAAACCCAGTGTAAGCTGAGTTCTGTACTGTTCATATGGAATACAAACATTGCAACCAGTATCTTTTTATAACATGTTCATTGCAGTGCATTTTTGTTCACATTTTGTTTATAGTTTAAAGAAATAAACATACTTTTTGAGGAAAATAATTTTTAAAGGAAAGCTAAACCCAGTTTTGCAAGGGTTAAATGCTACTTGTGTTAGCATTTGACTTTTGGCACAACGGTTGTAACCAAAAATGAATATAAAAAGGTCTCCACTGCTCGTAGTAAATAAACTTATAAAAATAACAGCTCAGAGTCATCTTTGAAGATATAATTATGTAAAACATGCACCAGTATAATTGAGATGTTTGATTCTTAAAAGTGTGATTTGTTTCAGTGTGCACATGTGTGGTTCATAAACGCTGTCACCAATCAGTAGTCACCAAGTGCCCTGGAATGAAAGATCCCACACAAGATGAAGTAAGTGAAAATCAAATCATGTATCTCAAAATATGTCTCCTCTCCCCTTGCTAGTACATAAGCTTTTAGACAAACTGCTCTATGTTAGTTTCAAAAGTTTTACAGGATTTTGAAATGGCTGTGTTGGGGCATCTTGGTTAGGATAATTGCCTCACATTGGGCGCCAATTTTGGAGGGGGGGACAACTTGGTTATGATAATTGGCACATGTTGAATAGTTTAATTTTGAAACAGTTACTTGGGATGGTATGGGTGATGACTTCGTCGATTTATATTATACACCTATGGTGATTTAAGTATAGACCATTGTCAATTGGGCCAGCAGTATTATTTGTGTCCCCACAATGCTGATTTGTCTGCAGTGTGTAAGTTCTAGTCTTGTGATGCCTCAGTTGCTGTCATTACTTTATTATTACTCCCATTCCAAAGAAGGAATAATAATTACCTCAGGTTGATTTTCTAGTTTTATTGACCCTAGGTCAGTGGGAAGAAGAAGCTGGGTTGCTGAAGTAAATGAGGACATGTGAAAGAGTATGTTGAGTACACAATTATTGAGTAAATTCTTATAAGTCTCTATGTGCCGCACTGTTTACCATGGGAATGGAGAATGCATACCTGTTGCACTAACTAATATATCATATTTGATTGCGTTGAACCAAACAATTAAGTCGCTTAAATGTTGCAATGAATTTAACATTTCGTACTTTTGTTAAAGTTAAACTTTACGTATTTCACCTCTTTCTATTGTAAGAGGCTTCACAATGTCTAATAGTGTCAGGCACATCCTAAGTTACACAAGCCTTGTCTAACAAAACTATACAGTAATACACATCATTACATTTCTCATGATATTTACATACTATACACACAAATACACAGGTTTCCAATGGTGATAATTCAAACAGTAGTACTCATGATAATGGTATTAATACTCATAATAACTGTTATAAGCATAGTAAGATTAATTACAATAATTACAGTAATAAAGACCTTGATAATAAAGATTATGCTAAGGGGGTGAAGTCTGAATACCACTTCAGTTTTCACTTTTCTAAGCCCTTTCCTGCTTGAGAGATCAACTAATCACACATTTTGACCATCTTGCTTCTGATGTCACTAACATCATACCATTGAAGAATTCACACTT
The DNA here is from genome assembly GCA_030762175.1 of Metallyticus violacea. Taxonomy (NCBI): domain Eukaryota; kingdom Metazoa; phylum Arthropoda; class Insecta; order Mantodea; family Metallyticidae; genus Metallyticus; species Metallyticus violacea. The sequence continues at coordinate 103,332,198 of CM060832.1, forward strand.
ATGATTTATCAAGAATGATTTCCTCTGCATCATACATTAATGATCTAATGTATTGGTTTATTATATGTTGCATTCTTGAAACTCTTGATACTTTTCTCTCTTGTTTCTAAAGTCCACCCACCTATCGCCACACGCTTTTCTGAATCTGTTCATGATTTCTTATATTACATTAAATATTCACCTTCTGAAGTTCTCCCCAAACTCAGTGAAAATTTTCAGTACTGTTTTAGTAAACATTTTAGAATCACATTTGCAAACAGACTCTAAAAAGTTTTATGCTTTATTATGTGAAATATTAGGTATAAAACATAATCTAGTTTTTAATATATGAACATTTGAGTTCATGCTGGCACACAGTGAGGAATTGTCCTACAGTGAACTTAAGATAAACACTTAATTTTTTGTGTACCTTTATAATTTTAAACATAGAAGAGTTGTCAACATTGCTCACAAAATGTCAGCTTCTGAATGCTGAAAGAGTAGGTATACTAATATACTAAAGAATTTAAGCTGCCTAGACCAAAATCTTTTTTTTTCCCCCTTCTTTTTTTTATTTCCTACATCTACCATCCTTGATTGTTTAAATAAAGCATAAGAATGGCATTCACTGGTGTCCAGCTTCAGTTACAATATAAATTATATTTTGGTTTTTATGGATTTGAAAGCAGAGCAATGGACAAATTATGCAAATATAGAGAAATAAGCACAGCTCAATTGAATGATAACAGTAGTTGGAATCTTCAAAACTTATTACTTGTATGAGAGCTTAGATATTTTATTTTTTGCTCTTATGATCAGTACTGTGATCTAGGACTTCACCCATCTTCTCATAAAGTATATTAAATATAAAAGTTACTAATAGAGTCATCTCCTAGGCTCTATGCATGGCCATTGCTGGGCAATTTGTGCTTATGAGCATGAATAAGTTTGACTGCAAAGAAAATATTCAGAACCAGCTGCAGCAGTTTGAGTTTTAATTGTATAAAACAGTGTGCTGTGATGCCTCCATACTCTTAGCTCTTGGCCACATGAAACCGAATCTGCAACACCTTAAAGAGTCTTTTGAGCCTAGAAGGAGTAATATCTGTTTTTGTACGTATTCTTTTCTTCAACTTGGATATTCATTTTTTACACTAACTCCATTCACTTACACAAAAGTAAGACTCGTTTCGGGAGAATCTCTCATCTTCAGTTGCTCACTGAACCGCCATTACTCGAAACTATGGCTGGACAAACAGATGTTCCTGTGGTGACCCTCTATTGGTTGAAGTAGGAAGTTGCTGAGCTCATCCATAGGAGGAAACTTGAAATTCATTAGGTTTTCTCTATTTTTAATATGAAAATTTTTTCCCAAGTGGATAACTCCAATTGGCTGTGAAGATGTTTCAGCAGTTTTATTCCCGGATTTATTTCATGGTTTTTGGTCCAAAAGTGAGCTTTTTATTTATTTGTATTCCTTTCTTGTTTATAACTCAACTTTTGGGTTACTCAGTAACAACACAAAATTCTCTTCTAAAGAGATGAATTAATTTATTAACACAAAGAAAAATAAACTTTTAATTGAATGTAAAAGTTGAGCTTGGAACTTGTTCATGAGCCTTCTAAAGACATGTAAACTCTAATAACATCTTATTTACATAGAAGAATGTAAGTAGTAATAATCAATTAGAACATCAATTCAAAACTAGCGGAAAAGGGAGAAAATTGACTTGAACCCTTTTTTATTCGCATAGCTTGATTTGTACTAAGTCCTTAAAACAAATGGAGATAAATTGGATCTTAACACTCTTAATGCTTCACTAACCTCAAAAATATACGGAACCGGTTTCAAAGATATGTTATCTTTTAAACCCGTTCCGTATATATTTTTTTTAAGGTTAGTGAAGCATGAAGAGTGTTAAGACGACAGATTCAATTCACATGAGCTTCACTGTGTTAGTTCCATATGAAAACTTTTTTAAAGATTTACAATTTTTAAAAAAAATTTGATTTTTAAATGGAGGTAACTTTACTGGTTCAGGTTTCCAAACTGATTTAATGCAAATATTATTGAATCATTCAATATCACCAAAACCATTTTACTTGAAAATCTGGATAATTAATATAGGGTATTAATTGTTAACAAAATAAAGAAAAGAAGAGAAGGGAGGGGGGAAATACAAATCCAGCCATGCCTTCCAAAATGGAGTTACATATTTGCTATGGCTCATTAAAAAGTTTATGCATCTGTGCTATTCACAAGCAATGTTTTTCATGCTTTTCTCCAAAGCATATAATCTTACACTTCCTGCTTTTTCATCATAAAGATATTATACTGGAAATAAAATTACAGTTTTTGGTTAAATAATTTCCACATTTTTTGTTGTTTTTCAGGAAAATATGGAATTTGTAGCTTCTAAGCTTTAGTTTTAGGCTAATTGTTATTTCTAAGTAAAAATAAAGTGAAATAAAGATTTAAAAAAATTAAATTCATTCACATACACTGAGATCATATAGATGAATTAGTATAAGTAGTTTTAAAAAAATGAACTAAAAAGTATAAGACCTCATACGGCCTTGCTATTGTCTTTTGTTGCAACATTTGTATTAATTAGCTTGTGTTCATGTAATATATAAGTAATATTTTTTATTTGCAGTTGAATCAAGGAATACAGCAGGGACAACGGTTCAATGTAAACATACCACATCGTTTTGTGGTACACAATTACAAAAGATTCACATTTTGTGATCATTGTGGATCTCTCCTATATGGGCTTATTCGTCAAGGGCTGCAGTGTGAAGGTAATCCATTTTTAGTTTTATGCTACATTTGATGCAAAATTTGGAAACATTATTATTGATACAAATCTCTTGAGTGAACTTCTTTCTGTGGTAAATCTCTCTTGATCAGAACTGTGCCTTAAATATATTCATAAAGCTACTCTAAGTGAGGATTTCTTCTTCTCGTGACATCTGTAGATTGGACATTAACACTGTAGATGTAAGTTTGTAGTTATGAATGGAATGAATAATGGTGCAAATGAGCTCATAGTCCTTGGCACCTGGAAGCTATCTGGCATCCACTTTCTCAGGGTAAGGGAAAACTCTGTAAAACACTTACCCAGAAAGCTAGACCTAAGTGGAATCAAACCAAGGATCTCTGGATTAGTAGTCAAATGCTATCACTAGACCATGGAAGTGGCCTGTAATGTATTGTACTTAAAATAATAATTGATACATTATAAGAAGTGTAAGCTCATCAAGTTTAGTAATACCCTTACAGATAAGAATTTAAAATGATTGAGTTGAATTTGTAACACATCATTAATATTTTAAAAAAGGAAGACTACTCCATAAAAAATATTCTAAATTCTAAACCAAAAGAGGATATTCCAGAAGAGAACAAATCAGGAATATATCAGATGAATTGTAACTATTGTGAAAAATTTTATATTGGAAAGATTAGAAGAAACAAAAACACGAGCAAAGAAACACATCAGGAACATAAATCAAAGACGGGAAGAACAATCAGCAGTAGCTTGACAATTTTGGAAGAAACAACATAATGTTAACAGGAATCCCAAACTACTTAACAATATTACAGGAAAAGCAGAATTTACAATCTGGGAAAAAATTTATATCTGGAAGAACAAAAATCACATTTTCGACTTTGAAATCCCTCCAAATGACATCTTAATACAGAAATTCATCCAACCACCACCAGAGATAAACTAAACCACCACGAAGAACAAGGCTGACATTTGATCTGGAACTGAAAATGGGAGCTATTAGCTCCAGAAATGTAGTTTTCCTTTTTTAAAATATTAGTGATGTATTGCAAATTTGACTCAATCATTTTAAATTCTTAGTATTAAACATAACTGTTACAAAAGTTCACCATATTTAACCCTTCAATATGTTCTCTTTTTGTCACATAATGCACTTCTAGATGATAGTCTAGTGTAATTCACACACATGCTTCCTGCTACAAAAATGATATCACTTGAGATAAGTCATACAGCCTAAATGATATAACAAATGATGAAGACAGTATGGCCCCTTTTTAACTTCATTGCAAAATCCTCCAAACTGCTGTCTACAGGTACCAAGTTTATGACTAATGTGGTTTGTTTTCTTTTTAGGGCTATGTGCAAAAATCTCTAACCCTCTCTATTGTTTTACTAGAAATGCTTGTCTTCCAGAGCTCTTGCCTTTGCACAGGAACCTAGCTCAAAATACTCTAGTGATCTCGTACTTGCTCTCTTCAGAATGCATGCTGTGCAGTAAAAACTGATAAATGCTTGTCATATTCTAAGATACTAAACTCTTTCTGTTGACTGGTCACCATATTGCAAACATCTCGCTATCATTGTATGTCACAAGGAAATTTGCATGGAATGAAATAAAATTCTTTAAATCATACCTCCATTTTGTGAATAGCACAGGCTAGTATAATTCTTAGTTTTGAAGGTATTGCACTTTAAAATCCAATGAGTTATTTAGAATAAGCCTAGGATATGTGTTACATGGAATTTAAAACTTGTAAAGAATGGGTTTCTGGCAACCTTATTTTTTCAGGAATAAAATCATAAAGATATCAGAAGCTAAAAGAGAAAAATAAAGTGTTTTATGGCCCTTCAGTAAGACTTGCTTTTTACCTTGTTCCAAGGTAACATGTTTCAATTCCAATGGTCATTGCCAAATTATGGCACATGAATTACAAACAGTCTACTCCTCTGTCCTCTGCTGCCCAAGTGAAACGCTATGGTTGGCACATGAATTGGACATTGATCATTATCATAATATTGACTTGAGTTTGTTTGGTGATACTTATATTCACTCGGTTTTTTAATTGGACATGTTTCAGGAACATTCGCTCCCATCATCAGTAGAAGACCAGCTGGTAGAAGCATACTCTGAGGCAGTCGGAGAAATTTATTTGATATATTCAACAATGAGTTCTCAAAATTCATGACAAGGTTTTTAATTTTTAAGTAAATTTGTTCCCATGTCGATAGTTTCAAAGCTTTGCAAGTATGTTTCAATAATATATTAATAGAATGGAAGCCCTTCTAAAAAAATAAGGAATACATTATTAAAGAAGATCCATCAAAAGAGAATATAAGGGAAGTCAAAGTCACCACATTAAAATCTGTAAAAACATTAACAAATAAATAAATCCTAAATATTAAGCCTAACAACCGAAGAATCCCAAGGACGTATGCTCTACCAAAAATTCATAAAAAAGACAATAGTATAAAACCAATTATAACAAGCCACTTGGTCTTCTGCTGATGATGGGAGCGAATGTTCCAAAACATGTCCAATTAAAAAAACCAAGTAATTGGAGTATAAGTGTCACCAAACCAACTCTACATCAATATTATTTTACTACTTTGTGTTAATACATTCGAGAGTATAAGTTCATATATTATTATTTTTTATTACAGTAAAAATTTCATTAGCTGAAATAAAGAATACACATCCAATGTTGTAAAAATAATATTTTTAGCAGTGACATTAATGCTCATTCGAACACTGTAGCACTGCAGGTAGCCAGCCGAATTAAAAGGTGCTAAAATTACTCTATATTAAATTATGTGTAATGAGGACAGTGGAGTATCGATTTGAATCTCAGTTAATTTGAACTGAGATTTGAAAACATTGCAGAAAAATAAAGAAATGAAAGAATACTTTCAGAATGAAGATCAGTTGTATTTTATTCTTCACATACAAAAGATTATAATATATTACAAAATTTCAGTCACTAGTTGGTTTTCTTTACAAAGATAAATATATTCTTTTATTACAACAATAATAGAAACATATTAGATGATACAATATTAAGCAAGCATATCATGAGCATAACTCTATTGGCATAGTAGTGGCTTGCTGCTTACCATAGCATAAGGCAACATAAAGATGGAAGGTTATCAGATGTCTTGTCTCTTGAGGACAGCCCCTGCAATTGTCTGTCTATCCCTGGAATGTCTCCTGATTTAATTTCATGTGTCTGAAATTACAATTTTCTGCCCTAAATTTTTAAAGGTAATTTTGAACTTTAAAATCCTTTTAGCAGAAGGGAAGTATATCTGTGCTTCTAAATTGGATTTTTTTTTTTTAGAGTTGTTTGCTTACATTCTGAACCCAATATTGTTGTATTGGTGACCATCACATTTATTGTTATATTATCCTATCCTTGTTTGTACTTACCTGATCTATTTTACTTCTAAGGTTATGTATCCCTCTATCTTCCTCTTAGTCATTCTTATCCATTTCTCTCTAACTTTGCCCAAATAGTTCTTTATCATTTTCATATTATCTCCATTTACAGGACCACCATGGGTGACTGAGGTCATTAAGGCATGGACTCATGGGCAGGAGGTCTGGGGTTCGAATCCTGCCAGGACTGTCCTCCCTGACTGAAGTTTTTTCCAGGTTTTCCTCAGTCATCATAAATGCCAGAGAGGTACCCTAAACTTAGGCCTGGAACAATTCCTTCCTTAAAAATAAATCCTTTCCCAATGTATCATTTCATCTCATGTATCATCAGTGTCCATTGGCTGTGGTGTCTCTGTAGCAAAAATGGGTGCTAAACAACATTCATTCCATTTACAGTTAAAATCTCTCTAATCAATATTTACCCATCGAAATTCTTCCATTTTGGTTGCCATGCCTGTTCACTCCATAACTTTATTTGCTTGCAGTGTAATAAACAATGAATATCTATATTGGTTTCTCCACACATTGGACATTTTTCTGCACCTTTATCATATCTTAAACTTTTAAATTCATAACTCCAGATCTAGCCCATGCAAACCCTTCCCGACCTGCCTTATCACATTGTTCTATATATTTTTCCATATCCCACACTATTTTTATTTCCCTATAAAGTTTCAATGAACTTTTTTTCTCTCATACTACCAAATCTTGTATTTCTTGTATTTCTAAATCTTCCAATCTTATATCTTCCCAGAATCCTTTGTTTCGATATTTCCTTTTTATTCATAAGTTTCCCATGTCTATCTGTTGCAAAAGTTCCTGCATATTGAGATATCATAATCCTTTTCCCTTATATTTCTCTTGGGTACTGAAATATTCTTTAATAATATCACTCTGTTCCAATGCAATAATTCTATATATGTATTTCATAATTCTTGTAATAATTTTTATCTTGTTGGAATGTCTATCTTTACTTCCAGCTGCCCAATTCCATTTGGCGATGCTATCAGTAAACCTAAGATCAGTTTACAAAAGCTTCTATTTATTTCATCAACTTCTTTTCATGCCTTCTCTACATCCCATATTTCTGCCTCCTATAATATTTTGACTTATACTGTGGTTGTGTAAATTCTTTCAATCCAATTCACTCATATCTGGAATTTTTCTGTTCATTTCAACTTCCATTAGAACTTAATATTGTTCCTAGGTAATTAAATTTCCATACGACCTCCATTTCTTTCCCATTTAACTGCCATTTCTCATCTTTTCTCAACTTATAACCATGATCCTAAATTGCAGTGTCACTGGGACTGACAAAGAAGAACTTTCTTGCAATTGTTTCACTTAATTAATATTTAGGGATTTTATTTCTTCTCTGAAAGAAATTTTTCTTTTCTACCTACCTGACAAGACAGACTGTATATCTACTTCCTATCTCATTGGCTTTGTCAACTTCATTGTTTATGTTTGAGCATGTTGCAGCCAGCACGATGTTCAAAAAAAAAAAAAAAAAAAGGAAAAGGAAAAGGAAAATGTGTCATTCATGACTCTATGTTGGGAGATTTTCCATTTCTCAGAATAAGGAGTAAAAGACAACACTGCATTTTTTTCACTTTGTGAAATAACTTTCAGTGTTGGGTGTGACAGGAGAACAGCAGCTGTTGAACATGTTGCAACTAAAAGACATAAAAGTTCCAGGATTTAGGAAAGCAGTAACATAAAAGTGTCATCACATTGTGCCAAATAAAAGTGAAGTTAATATTGCACTCCAGGAAGGATCTTTCTCATTCCATACAGTGAAGCATCACCAAAATTTCAAATCTATGGATTATACTTCAGATTTGATCTAAAAGTTTAATGAGGCAAAATTTACTTATTCTAGAACAAAAGTGGAAGCAATTGTTAAACATTTGATTGCACCATGGGCAATGACTGAAGCCTTATAAGAAATTGACAAAGCTTCATTTGTAACTGTACTTTAAATTAAATTACTTTCAGTTCTTGTTTGCTATGTGCATGTAAATATTGATAAATCAATATCGATCAGGAGTAAAATTATTTGAAATTATTGAAATTACTTGAGAAGCTGCTGAAATTATATACAATACTCATTGCATATAATCAAAGATTTGGAACTGAAAATGAAAGTGATTGCTGTTTCTGCAAACAATGTCAGCACAAATTTTGCAGGTCTGAAGAGGAAAGGTGCGAACAATGTTCTGAACAAAATGAAGAAAAGTTTGGGTTGAGTTACACATATAATACATAACTGTGCACATTCTGCAATTCAAACCCTATAGATATTGAAGAACTTCTAGCAAAAATTCTCTGCTACTTTCATATATTTACAGTAAAAGTTGAATGACTAAAACAGTTTTGAGAGTTTGTTGAACAGAACCATAGAATTATTCTCAGTTACAGCAATCACTAATTCTGCTATTACAATGTCTGTGAAATATCCTGCCTTGAAATCTTTGTTTATTCTGAAGAGAAATGTCCAGTGATATTAAAGAAGTGGTTCAATGATCTCTGCACCATCTTATGTAGAGTTGTGTTAGCTCAGTTCTTCCTAATGCTATGCTTCAAACTGAAGGAGAAGTAACTGCAGTGGAATCTCGTATAATGCTAAACAATTAGATCGAAAATTTCAGTCAAGGTAAAATGATAAATTCATTCCAGCCTCTGTAAATAACTTTTTGCCATTACTTGAAGAAGATGGTTCTTGTACAGACCTAGGATTTCTGTCTGTGTCAAGTAAGTTCTATAGGGGGTTCCCAGTCTATAGGTATAACTCTATGGAGTGGATCTTGCATATAACTCCTCCACAAATGGAAAGTTTTGAGGAGTGTCTTCAGTATTATTTGAGTGAAATAGATGGAGTTTAAATGAGGATAAATTATTTGATGAAATTTTTTCATTAAAATAGTATGTAACCAAAGATAAAATAAATGAATAGCATGAAGTTGGTGTTAATGTGTGCTCAAGATGGAGTGAGATATTTTAATATTTGGAAAAAAGGTTCCGTACCCTCAGCTACAAAGTTGGTGGAATTTTGTCTGTCTGCCAGGAAGTAATGCATCAGTAAAGAGAATATTTTCATTCATGAACCCACTGGAATCTTTAACTGTTGACACTGTTAAAGCTATGTTAGTTGTTCTATATAATATTACTGTGTCCTGCCAAAAATTTGCCAGCAATATATTAAATTCCCAACAAGGTGCACTCTTTAGAAAAGTACACGTAGATTTTAAAAAAAAAAAAAAAAGATAATTTATGCAATAATTTTAATTTTTGATATTTAAAAAGACAATGCAAACTATTATTAGCATTTTCATTGATTTAAAATTAAAATAAAGTGTTCAGTAATAAAAATTATATTTTGACATAAAATGTCCAAAATGGTAATTATGTAAGAGGAAAATTGAGCTCTCTGTTTACTATCTAAAATTGCTGCTGTAAAATTTGGAAAGTGTCCCTGGATTCTGTGAAAAAAATATGGTAAGCTTACTGTAATCTATTTGCATATTCATTTGCTTCCTCACAGCTAGGAGTTAGTTGGGGCCAAAGGAGAAATAGTTTAAATCAGAAGCAATGCATTAAGCTGAGACAATGAGCTAACTGCAATATACAGAGACAAAGCATGCTGTTTTTTAACTCACAGGTTGAGGCACTAATAGCAGCAGAATTTGTAAGTTAATGTCTGAAGCTATCTCAGCTCAGTGCTACATTCTAGGAATGATATTTTTGATAATCCAAAAATTTTGCAATTTGATTTTAAACAATTTCAATTATGAGGAGAATTTGGAAATATCACGCAATCTATGAACATATCCATTCATAGGGCAATGGACTGATACTAGTATGCCATGCAGATGCTAGATGATGGTTGTAAGCAGGGTGTGTAAAAAATGGACAATGTTCATTTGTTTTCAAGCAGAAAAAGACATGGACAAGATGGAATGTGGCTATGGTGGACTGCGTGGTTTTTGTGCCAAAAGGGCATCAAAACCACAGAAGTTCATATTTAACCACAGTTGGTGGTCAAGAAGCTCCTGCACTGAAGACCATTGGGTCAGTATGTTTTCCAGCAGCAGGGAATCTGTACACAAGAATGTAATACTGGTTGTCCATCAACATTGAACATTGGGGCTGTGTTTGAATTATGACTAATAGGCACATGACCTTTGATAAATTGGAATGTCAGACCAGGCTTTACCCTGCAGCTGTGCCGACCATTATTCATGACTATAATAATGTGCACACATTGGATTCCAAGGGACAAGACACAGGCATAGAACAACAAAAGAGTAGAAATCTGTCTTCAGCAACTGGAAATGAAGATCCAGGTTTTTTGAACAAGCTGATGACTGATGACGAGTCATGGTGTCACTGCCACACAGAGAAGAAAGTCCAGTCCATGCAATGGAAAAACCTAGGAAGTCTCTTGTCCTAGAAATTTCTTGCTGCTCCATCTGCAGGCAAGCAAATGATAACTGTATTTTGTGACACATCAGACATTCTGCTAATGGACTGATGTCCTGAAGGAACAACTGTCAACAATAAGGTGATATTGCAAGATCCTTATATGGCTTAGACATAGGATTCAGCAATGCAAAAGGGGAAGTTGTTGACAGGAGTGTTCCTACAACATGACAATGCACAGCTCCACACCAGCAATACTACACCACAATTTTGGCATCACTGAACGTTCACCAGAAAAAAATATTGACAATAACAGGAAATTCAGGCAGCCGTCCACAAGTGACTCCAAAAGTGGTTTCACAATGCCAAAATGGAATTACCAGGAAGATAGCAAAAGTGTATTGATTGATTGTGCAGAATATATTGAGAGATACCATGTGCGTTGAAACATGTTGCATAATAAATTATTTTAAAAACTACCATTGCAGATCATCTCTCATAGTTCGGATTAATTGAACTTCACTGATATTTAATACAAAGTCAATAAAATATAAGAGCAAAACAAAAGTTTGGTTAAAAAAAACTTCTTTCTCCACCCCAAAAAATCTGTTTCACATTGTTATATCAATTCATATATTAAGATAAAACATGTTGAATAGTTTTCTATGATATTATTGTATTTAAATAATGGGTTGTTTTAGTCAAATAGGATTTTGATTAACAGAGGTGTTACTGTATTATAATAAAAATCAGAGGAGAGTTAATACTATAGCAAGATTAAATAAATACAGCTTTTCTCGTACTGATACAAAATGTTATAATTTGAAAATGGAAAGAGTAGTTTAGGGAGGTTGGAAGCTATACAATTGCTTTCAGTGGCAATAATTAATATATGTTATATACATACAAGAGTAGGTCCATAAGTTTCCAGCCTCACCGATAAGAATTAGCGCCTTCTTAGAACCCTTATCGGGTGTCATACCTTATCTGTTCAGTAAATAATTGCAGCTGTAACTTCCGCTCCACTGTGTTCAGTTATAGTTGCATAAAGAAGGCTAAGTGTAGAAGATTGTGACATGTTCAAAATAGAGTATCAAGCTGATATTAAGTTCTTCACAAAAGAAGTACTTATTCCAAATGAAATTAAATGGCGATTGGACGGTGTATGTGGGGAAGCATCATCATCATATTCTACTGTAAAAGAATGGGTCAAGAAAGCATTAAAGACAAAGAGCGTGCATTCAGCCCTTGGAGGTGGTCAATCCTGAAAATATTGCTCTTGTGAAAGGAGAAATTATGGAAGACGGCAGCTCAAAGTTACTGAAATAGCAGCAAGGTAGGGCCTTTCTAAAACAGCAGTCCTTCAAATTATTCACGAACACTTAAACATGAATAAGGTTATTGCCTAGATTTCTTTCCTCAACCCAAAAGCAGCAACAAGTCATCTGATGTCAGGCAGTTTTGGAGCTCTGCAGTGGCAATGAGAGAGAAGTTCTGCAAACCATTGTTAAAGGAGATGAAACTATGGTCCTCTGCTATGATCCCTTGTCCAAAAGAGAATCAATGGAGTGGCGTAAACCTGGCAAAACACTCCCTCTAAAGGCCAAGGTCACTCAATCAACCAAGGAGATCATGGCCACAATCTTTTGGGACTGTGAAGGAATACTCTTCATTGACTCAAGGAGAGGAATGCCACAGTAAATGGGGATTACTATGCTGGCCTACTGCACTGACTATGTACTTCATCAAAGAGGAAAGGCAAGGAAAGTTGAGTGGTGATGTGCATCTTCTTCATGGCAATGCACCTGTGCACACAGCTCTTGTTGCAAAGGAAGCTGTGAAGAAAAGTGGCTTCAAGGAGATTAACCATCCACCCTATATCCCAGATCTAGCTCCCAGTGACTATATCTTCTTCTCAAAACTGAAGAAGGACTTTCAAGGAAGGAAATTTAAGTGTGACGAAGTGATGGATGCTGTTTATGCCCATTTTGCAGACAAGATTTCTATTTTGGGAGGGAGGGATTGAAATGTAAATTCAAAGATGTGAGAAGTGTATTGCAATAAAGGGTAATTATATTGAAAAGTGAAATATAGTTTTTGTCTTTATCATACCTAGAAAATGGTTAGGCCGGAAACTTATGGACCTACCCTCGTATATACAGTGTAAAACATTTACTGTAGCATCTTGCTTTAATCTATATTTGTTTCACATTAAAAATAAAGATAAAGATAGCTTATTATATCCCTTAAGGGCAAAGGCCTGCTAACAAGCAGGGAAAGCTCGCTTTTTCCTAATGTGGCAAGCTATTCCATGCTAGTTATTCATATGCTGTTTAAGACACTCTGATTTTTTCTTTTCTCACTGCACTAGTTGCTTATTTCCATTTTTCTCTTCATCTTACTACTCTTGACCAATCTGAACCTAAATATTCCTTGAAGAGGCCTATTGATCATCTTCTAGTCTGCTTGTGTTCTTGTTCCCACATGGATATCTTGTAGGTCCACCTATTGTCCTGCATTCTTGTGACATGACTGTCTCATTGCCATTTGCTTCTGGTAGCTATTTGTGCAATGTCTGTTGTCTAAGATAACTGGTTTATTAATATCATAGGTATTTTTTCCTTCCCAAGATCTTGTGTTGCATTTTTCTTTGGTATATTTGAATTTTGTTTTTTTGTTTTTCTGTTATTGACCATATCTGGCATCTATATAGTAATACAGGTCTTACACAAGTTTCCAGCATCTGGAATCTGATTTTCTTAATTAGTGTTTGGTCTAACAATATAAACCTAAGGGCCCAAAATGTTCTCCAAATCTTTCACATTGTGTTCAATACGTACATTTTGTATATTAACTAATTGAAACATAGAAGTCAAAATAAACTTTATGGGGGGCCTTAATCCCATTGAGATAATAAGTAAATAAACATGCATATAAAAAAATATAATATTTTAAAATTTGTTTATAATAGAAAATAGTATTTTTACATTGAAGTGAATTGATTTGAAATGTTTAATTGTTGTTGATAGTTTGCAACATGAATGTACATAAGCGATGTCAGAAGAATGTGGCCAACAATTGTGGAATCAATACAAAAGAAATGGCTCAAATCTTGGCAGCTATAGGGCTCTCTACAGATAATTTGGGACGTGCACGCAAGCAAAACAAGGTTGGTTCAGTTGTAATATATGTAATAAAGAGTAACAGTTAAACAATATGGACTCCGGTTTCTTTACTTCATAGTTCTCATCCCTTCTAAAATTAAATATTTATGTCATATTTTTTAAATTGTATGAATGTTTAGTAGTTGAAAGTAAACTACAAATTAGAGTTCATTTGAACAACTTTCTTTGTAAAGGGATATCTATTTTATAAGTTATCTCATTCAGAAACTTCATGTTGCAATTTAAATAAAGTGGGTGTTTTAAGAGATGTGATAAACTTGGAAAGTGTTCAAAGTGTTATAAAATTATATTTTTTGCATTAACAGACATCTGGCTCATCCAGCATACAGTCTGGGGGTGACCAGGATAGTGGAACTGGAACACTTGATGAAGAAAGGAGAGAAAAAGAAGGTACATCGGGTCAAACTTCAGAGGAAGGTGAAGAGGATACTGAAAGCACACAGTCTGCACAAGATGACAAGAATCTCAATAAAAATAAAGACTCATCAGAAATAATAGAAGGTATGCAATCTGTTTTTTTCAATCTTTATATTCATAATGGTAATAAGACACTCACATGATAACATATATTAAAGCATTGAAATGCAACAGAGAAGTGCTCCACAATAAGGTATTACTAGCTGCATAATGGCATTAATCTCTATATTTGAAATAATTTCTGTACACCAACACAAAATTTTAAACATTACAATATGATCTGTGCCTTCTTCAGTTCCTTAATACTAACAATATAAAATTAATACACCATTATAACTTTATGAATCTATCACAATATTTTAAATCTAAATACTTTAATCCAACTATTCCTATTTCACGAAATATCCATTAAAAAAATTAACACCGTTAAAACTAATGTTTCTATCCTATCCTTGTGAGTTACTTTTGTTTAGGACCTTATACAGACTAACACCAATCTACCTATATAGAGATGGTGCCTGCACTATATACATTGTAACTTAAATATAGAGTTTTACCGAAATACCTAGTCTTGCCATAAATATATAAAGCTTTAGTTAAGTAACCAAAACATATTTTTAAAAAATATGTGCATTAGATATCATTTTTCTGTCACTATTCCAAACATTCCCAGAATGACTCCCTTTTGCACTTGCATAAGGCTGCAGTCTCTCTGGCCATTCATCTATGGTAGCATGCATTCATTGGAAAATCTACTACGGCTGACTCCAAGGACCACTTGAGTCTCTCAATATTAGGTGCCTTTTCTTGCAAACATTCTCAAGCATTGACCACAGTGTGTAATCAAGGAGGTTCAGGTCAGGAAATCTGAAACATTTCTCAAATGAAGTGTGGATGGAACTGAACCTTGCTGGGAGCTCCAGTGCCTGTTCTTGAACATAGTTGTGTTCAGGTTCTTCAGCACATTTCAAGTAGTGGTTTCATACACTTTTGCAGTTATATTCAATTCCCTTTGACAGAAATAGAGCTTGGCAATGCCATCATAGCCCACTCTCTGGTCTTTCAGAACCCTTTCACAAGCTTATCATGATATGAGGCATACACTGTGTTATTTTAATAACTGTGGCTACTTCAATATTGAATCTTCTTCTTCTTCTTCTTTTACTTATAGAACATTAGGACATGTTTCAGGGGCATTCACTCCCATTATCAGCTATTGACTGATTATGTAATATCATGGTGATGATGAAAGCAATTGCCTCGCAAAACATGTCCTAATATTGTATAAGTGGAGTTAGTGTGAACATATTTAACACATTCTTATAGTATATACTACCATTCCATTGTCTATAGCTTCGTAAGTACAATTTAACTAAGCAAGATGTTTACTAGGATTGTTGAAAATAATTTGAGCCAGGTATGCTCGAGTGCTATGAGATCCATAGAAGCTGATTAATGCAATAGCAGCTCATATTTTTAAAAAAAAGATCCAATCTAGAAGCAATCCGTTATGGCACATGAACTGCAAATATAAAAGATACCGATTTTTTTACATGCTAAAAAGTATCAAAGTTAATAAAACTATTGGTCACATATTAAGTGTGCAACTGAAACTTAATAAGTCATTTGCAATCAAATTGTTACAGACAGTGATCACAGAAAAATTATTTTCACAAGTAAAAAGTATTTTAATCACCACAATAATAGGACTTATACCTCAAGCTTAATAAGCTCTGAGAAAGCTTAATGTTTATCCAGCATTGATCATGGTGTGGTGAGCAGCGGCCTATAACAGTGGCATTGAACATTAAAGAATACTGTGAAAAAGGGGTGAAAGTCTTTGCCAAAGTCTACTAGAAAGCTGAAGCCAGTAATGAAGCATTTGAGCAATACATTTTCAATCTCAACAATAGAGCTTCCGCCAAGATTCGAAACTAGCACACAAGATAAAGTTACCTAGAAATGCTCCTAGAGAAATGTGCCTGATTCTACTTTCCAGCAACTGTGATCTCAACTAACTTTAGTGGTCAAGATTAGTAGGCACAGGAAGTCTGCAGTTAAATGAGGGCTGTCCTACCTGACACAGATTTTCCAGGTTTTCCGTAGTAATCTTCACTGGTAAATGCTTAAGCTTGCAACACTTTCTTCCCAAAATAATTATTAATTTATCATTTCATCTCCTGTATCTATGAATGTCCACTACCTGTGATGCCATAGTAATTGAAATGGGAGTTACACTATTAAAAAAATAGCTCTAACCTCACCATCAGTTGGTGGCAGTGTTTAAGTGATTGTCTGCAAGTGAAACATTCAAATATTAACAGCCTGAAGTGATCTGTAATGGAGGTAGTGGTAAATTTCCTGATAGAATTCCTGTATTACGTAATTAACAAATGGTTAGAAAGCTTATAAATAGCACAATTAAAAAAAAAAGCAAAGTGTTTTCAAAACTACTTTTATTTCATTAAGGACTTTGTAACCAGCATTTAAGAGAAACAAATCTCTGAAAAATTTATATTAAAATTTAGATATGATGATTGCATTGATAATCAATATTTTGCAACCATTGCTTGTCTACAGTGGTTTGCCATTTCATGGGAACATGTGCCCAAGAACTGTGTTAAATTAGTGGTATTTGAAATGAATTCCTGCATTTGGCCCTTTATTTTTTAATTTGTTTTATTTTTTTAATCATGGGATCTAAACGTAAATGTGGTAGTGTTGCATCAATAAAAGGGGAAACATGATGATAAAAGTAGAAAGAGAAACTTTAATCCTACATTAATGTGTACAAGATGTTAACACTAACTCCACTTACTTTTTTAAAACTTTGGACTAGTTTCGGGAGGAACCTCTCCTGAAACTAGTCCAAAGTTTTAAAAAAGTAAGTGGAGTTAGTGTTAACATCTTGTACACATTAATGTAGAATATATTACCACTCCATTGTTTACAGCTTCGTAACTACATTTTTTACTTAACTAAGAAACTTTAAATTCAAAATAAATTTTGTGTCAGAACTAATACAATGAAGCAATTAATTTATTCTTAATTAGAATATATTGGAAAAATGAAAAGAAGCGTTGGAAAAAGGCTAAAGGAACACTGGAGAAGTATTAGGTATAATCAGATAGATAAATTAGCAGTTGCACAACACTTTTGGAGAGATAAACATGAAATAGAAATGGAAGTCAAATTATTGAAATTTGTAGATAGACTCTTGGAGCTGAGAATATGGGAAAAAATTTTTATAAAAGAATATGAAGATAAGGTTATGAACTTCAAGATCCCAACAGAAGATAAATTAATTCAAAAGTTCATAAAATGTCCACGAGAGCTACACCAAGTCCATGCAACCAACAATGAATCTGGCAGACACACAGCTGATGATGCAAGCAAAGGTCTGTGAAACATGTTCTATATAATTCAATGGTAAGTGGAGCATAAGGGCACACTGACACACTGTCTAATTAAGAATAAAAGAAACCTTACTAATTCCAACTTAATGTACAGTGAAACTTGTCCAAATGTCCAGTGCAATAGTCATTCTGGCCAGGAACTGCTCCAAGTGTGTTTTGTTCATCCTGAGATGGCCTTCTCTGTGTTTGTGTGAGATATAGGGGTGTAATTGTTTCTCCTTTCTGGGGTTAAATTTACCATCCATTGACCTCATCCTCTCTTCTTGTTGAGACTGCTCGTATGTAGTAAACAAAGTTGTAATCTATTTGGCTGGCGTTATTGAACCAGGAATTAATGAATATGCAGGAGAATACACTTGATTTGTGTCTTGAACAAAATAAATCAAACATAATGATTAGTTATAATTAGAAAATCTCTGGCTTCCTAGTGTGTTGTCATTGTGAAAATGTTGCATTTAGGTGTTCTGCGCTCATGACTACATACTAGTTGCAAAGCTTGCTTAGAAGACTTCTATAGAAGCCTGTTGAATGAAGATGTTGGGTCAGAGAGTTATGGCCTATTGTAAGCCTAAACTAGCAACTGCTTTATTTGTTGGTCAATCAGGAATATCTGAAAGTTTAGCATTCCATGTTTTTTCCTGGGATCTTCCTTCAATTTGTACATTTATGTTCATCTGTAATTGACATATATTTTTTTACTTGCTATAAGATACTCCCTTGTTATAAAATAAGAAATGGGGTAGCACTGATGAAATACTTAATAACACTGACAAGACCTATATCAAACGAACTGTACAATATGGCAGAGAAGCAGTTGTCACAGCATCAGACAAGACATTAAAATATTACAGTCTGTACAAAACAAAACTCTCAAAATAGTCACAGGAGCAGTAAGAAAAACATCAGTGGAAGCAATGAAATTGTAAATAATAAACAGTTAGGTGTTTCAGATCAGAATTCCAAAAAGCAGCTTCAGTGCTCTTAGAAGTAAACAGATCCCAAAATATAAGATGACTGGAGGACATAATAAAATACTAGACAATCCTATGAAAACCACAAAATCTCACAATATGTCAAGGATAAAATTCCAGAGAAAAATAATGTTACTAAAGTTCTAGAAAAGATACCCTTGCCAATTAACCCCACAGATTACCAGAATTTCAACCATGAACTGGAGCTTCAATGATTCTCTGGAAGAAAAAAATTGAATCATAACTTCAATTAACTAGAAATAGTTGAAATAGCACTAGAAACAATTGCTCCATACACTGAACAATTAGTGTTTTTACCACCCTGATGGTTCTAAATAGACTAAAGGAAATGCTGAAGCAGGAGTCTACTGCAAGAAATTTGCACACTGTATGTCTATAGGTAAAGGTAATTCAACCTTTGAAGGAGAAATTAAAGCCATTGAAGTAACAATACTAAATTTGATCACCAGAAGCCACAATTGTAGCAGAGCAGTAATCCTGATAGAGTCTACAGCAGCTTTAGAAGTGATAGCATCACATACTGCATCTAAAACTCCATTAATAATAGAAAGCAGGAAACTGTTTACAACGCTTAACCAACAACAGAAACACAATGGACCCCTTCACATATTGGATTAATGAGATATGAATTAGCTTATCTTATAGTGAAAAGGGGAACTAAAATACTACAATCCTGTGTATCAAAACCAATACAAATAGCAATATAATAAATCAAACCAAAACTTAACCAAACTTAGCTTAAACTACACAAAAAAATAAAAATGGATACAAAAGGAAGATTCCTTAAGCCACTGACCATAAGGAAGTTGTAGTCAGGTTTGGAATTACAAAAGACCATGACTCTTTAGCATACCATCTAAAGGATAAAAGAAAACGGACTTATGTACATTATCTAACACATATGTCATTTATGAATGCAGAACATCAATTCCATCAAAGAGAGACAAAGAGTACACAAGTAGATTGGGAAGCAAGAAGAAAAATTGTATAACTACCAATATATTGGATATCACAATACTCTGTATCTAAGATTTAAGAACGATCTCACTATGCATAGGGATGTGATCAGGACCATTGCTATTGTGTGAATAAGATGTGCTTATTTAGGTTAAATAACTTAAATAAGCACATATTGGGCTTAATCATAGTTTGGCATCTTCATCTTCTATACTCCTAGTTACCAGGCAACATAAGATCAGCATCTCAGTGGTATCAACACAGCTGGGTCCTGTTTCACAAAAGTATGGTCTAATACGTAAAAATGTATTAGCGAGGTTTTTGTAAAGTATGGTCTTGTAACTATCTGTTCCATGAAAGAAATGCTACACTGGTAAAGTATTAGTAAAAAGTGACATCATGTGGACATCATATAAAAGCAAGATGGAGGAACAGCTGTTTGCCATATGTTGTCATACCTTGTCATTTCTGCAAAATGGGTCTTGTTTTTTTCTCAGACATAATGATAATTTAAATACTTTATTATGTTTCCAATTCTAATAATAATTCCTTGTGCATTAAGACTGAGGCCATGAAAGTGTTTTTTAAGCATTTTAAAATATTTTATCTGCTGGATACTTTATTATGTATTTATCAATATTCAAGCATAATAATCCACTTTGAGATGACAGTTCCATAAGGCTATATTTAGGAGCAGCAATTTCAGCCATCAAGAGACGGCAGAAACTGGGAAAGTTTTATCAAAAGAAATTATTATAATAGAGCATGAAAAGATATTATTTCCGTGACAAGTGGCAAAAATACATCAACTAAGATGCAGGTCTGAAATTGTATTTGTAACAAGAAATGTCAACATCACTCAAAAGCGTACTTTATTTGTACTTAACCTAACTTTATTGTACACTTATTTATGCTTTCTTTACACATATTCATCATTATCACTTTCACTAATACTTAGCAGATTTGGGTCAACTGGTTCCCAAAATTATTAAAAAGTTACCAATGTCCCTAAACTTGTAAAGAAATATATACAAACTACCAGTACCTAACTAATACTAATATTTTCATGGAACAGAATTTTACTAATAACAAGTTACCAGTCCCTACACTTGTAATGTATTGGACCATACTTTTGTTAAACAGGGCCCAAGTTGCCTCCAATTCATAGAAATGTAGTTATAAATTTTTCCCTTTATCTGTACTATTGAACCTTGCCAAGTGAAGGTAACAAAAAGCTTAATGATTAGTTATTGCTGTTGTCATTAAATGCTTCACCAGTAATGTTAGGAATTTATTGTTCAGAAGAGTACTGGTTAAAATGCCATTACAGGTCGTACAGGTATGGATCAGATAGAGAGAGGTGGACGTGAGCGCAAGATAGGACTGGAAGATTTCCACTTCATCAAAGTGCTAGGCAAGGGCAGTTTTGGAAAAGTTATGTTGGCAGAACGCAAAGCTGCTGGTGGAGGTTCTACAGATGAAGTATATGCTGTCAAAGTGCTTAAGAAGGATGTCATCATTCAGGATGATGATGTAGATTGCACCATGACAGAAAAACGCATTCTAGCCCTTGCAGCCAAGCATCCCTTTCTAACTGCATTACACTCATGTTTCCAAACAAAGGTGAGTTACTATTATTAGCTTAAGGTTGCATGACATTTGCATGATTCAGGCAACTGAAAGTTTTTTAAATGTAAGGAATATATTTGCAGATTTGGTGGTTAAGGTATGAATCTTAGTTTTGGTACTGCTAAATTCTTAGACATTTTGTTTGTTTATGTAAATTCAATTGTAATTTTGTTTGCTGAAATAAACTCATTCATTTTTTCATTCATTCATATTTGCAGATTTTGTTTTAAAACAAATTAAATTGTGCTTTGATCAGTAAAAGGTGGAAAAATGTTGTATTCTTGAACATTAAAGGAATAAGAACTTTTATAACAAATATTGTGTAAACTGCTTCTGTGGTCTAGTGGTAGCATTTGCAACTACTATTCCGGAGATCCTGGTTTCGAATCCTGGTCTGGTCAAGCTGTCTGGGTAAATTTTTTTGAAGTTTTTTCTTACCATGAAAAGGTGAGAGCTTTAAGGCACCAAAAATTCTGAGCTCATTTGCATCATTAATTCATTCCATTCATAGCTACAGACTTATACCTACAGTATTCATGTTCATAAAGCACTAAAAATTCTGAGCTCATTTGCATCATTGATTCATTCCATTCATAGCTACATACTTATACCTACAGTATTCATGTTCATTCTACAGACATCATGAGAAGATGAATGCAATCAAAGCGACAATAAATAACAGTAAAAAGAAGATATATGTGCTATATGATAAGCTCTGGTCACAACATAATTATTAAGGAAATGTTGTGGGTAATTAATTCAGAAATCCATCACCTGAATAATAATAATAATCTTCGTTGACCCCTGGATAATTCAAAGTAGGTGATATTTATTGCAACACATGTAATTTTTCATATTATTCTTTCAAGTAAGATTTGAACATATAAAAGCATAAAATCCATAAGCAGCTGTTATCTGCACATTTTTTCTGGAGTCAGTACTCCATGATACTGAGAAATAGCAGCATGTAGATGAAATGTAGAAGACATGTTGTTGTCTTGTCTTTTTTCAATTTGTAAAATAATGAATGTAATGCAGCACCAGTTTTAATATCATCAACAAAGATGCCATGAACTCAGAAGGATAAAGTATCTAATTGGTCAGGCACCAGTTTCTTTTCCAGATAGTTTACAGTTCTGCAGCAAATACACTGGAAGATAAACTTTACATCATCCTGTGCATATCAATATATAGGGTGAGCATAAAAAAATGTTCTGATTTCAAAAAAAAATTATTGGGATACACACACACACTAGTAGCAGACAAGGTGCAATTCAGTAAGCAACCTGAGGCAGCGTTTCAATTTGCAACATCAAGGTCATCCAATATCACATGGTTATGGGGCTTTGTGAAAGATCACTTTCTTGTTCCTTCTCTGCCCAGAGATACCTCATTACTCAGAATGTGGCATCAGTCATTACTGATGTGCTGCAGCATGTGTGGAACAAATTGGATTATCATTTAGATATGAGCCATATTACCAAAGGCGCCCTCATTGAATGATTTTAAAGTATCATTATTAATTTTGACAATTTATCAATCAGATAAAATACAATTATTGAACTCAGAGTTAAACCTAACAGGATTAAAGTGGCTTAAAAGCAGAACATTCTTTTACGCTCACTGTGTACTACAAGGTTAGGTCCACAAGTTTCTGGCCTAACCATTTTTCTAGGTATGATAAAGATAAACACTATATTTCACTTTTCAATATAGTTACCCGTTATTGCAAATACTTCTCACATCTTTGAATTAACATTTCAATCTCCCCCCCCCCCCCCCAATAGTCAGAAATCTTGTCTGCAAAATGGACAAAAACAGCATCCATCATTTCTTTGTCACATTTAAATTTCCTTCCTCGAAGGTCCTTCTTGAGTTTTGAAAAGAGGAAATAGTCGCTGGCAGCTAGATCTGGGCTCTAGGGTAGATAGTCAATCTCCTTGAAGCCACATTTCTTCACTGCTTCCTTTGCAACAAGAGCTGTTGTCGTGAAGAAGGTGCATACCACCACTCAGCTTTCCTCGCCTTTTCTCTTTGATGGAAGCATGTAGTTTATGCAATAGGCCATTTACTGTGGTATTCCTCTTCTTGAAATCAATGAAGAGTATTCAGTCCCAAAAGATTGTAGCCATGATCTTCTTGGTTGACTGAGTGACCTTAGCCTTTAGAGGCAGTGCTTCACCATATTTACGCCACTCTATTGATTCTCTTTTGAACAAGGGATCAAACTTATCTCTCGTAGCCACGGCAGAGCTCCAAAAATGCCTGACAACAGATGACTCATTGCTGCTTTTGGGCTGAGGAAAGAAGTCTAGGCATCCATTTTGCACTAACCTTATTCATGTTTCATTTTCATGAATAATTTGAAGAACTTGTTTTAGAAAGGCCCAACATTGCTGCTATTTCTGCAACTTTGAGCTGCCAGTTTTCCATAATTTCTCCTTCCACAAGAGCAAAGTTTTCAGGAGTGAGCACCTCCAAGGGCAGACCTGCACTCTCTTCATCTTCAATGCTTTCTCGACCCATTCGAATAATTTTGTTGCATTCTTTTATGGTAGAATATGAGGGTAATGCTTACCCATATACACTATCCAATCACTGTTTAATTTCATTTGGAGTAAGTCTTTCTTTTGTGAAGAACTTAATAACATCTGGATACTCCATTTTGAGCCTGTCACAATCTTTTACACATAGCCTTCTTTATGCAACTATATCTGAACAACTGAACACAGTGTAGTGGAAGTTACAACTGCAATTATTTACTTAATAGATAAGGTATGACACCAGATAAGGCTTCTGTGAAGGTGGTAATCCTTATTGGCAATGCCAGAAACTTATGGATCTACCCTCATGCATGGTTACTGCCCCTTCACCCTGCTATCTGTCATTTATTTGGCCAGAAACAGTGCACAGATAATAATGTAAAAGAGTATTACAGAAGTTTTTTACTTATCTATTCTCCTTTCTATAAAAATTCCATTTTGTAACCTTTCTGCAGTGAACAATTGAATTATTAATTTTGAAGAAGAGCATTAAATGCACTCATTTTTCTGAATTCTTTAATCTGAATTTATATCGGGAGTACTATCTCAATTTAATTCTTTATCATGAGAGCTTCCAGCAGATATGTTACAAATGCTTTTAGCAATTAATGGAGAAGTAATTATAAACATTCCAATAATTATCTACTTCAATATGTCAGTGCATGACTTACAGAATATGACATATACATAATACATATACTAACTTTTCATTTGTAAAGTTATGTAAAACATTAATATCCTTGGATAGTTACAGTTTTTGCAAACATCACTCTTCCATCAAATCATTTAATGTCATTTTTGGCCTATATCATGGACACATTTCTGTGAAAGTGCCAAACTGTTGCACTTTATTTGATCTACCTGTTGGAAAAATGACAACCTTCACATGCATCATGAATGGGATATTTGCAATCAGCTTTCAATTTTTATTCAGGAGTCTCCTCCCCTCCTCCCCTCCCCTCCCCTCCTCCCCTCCCCCTTCTCCTCCTCCCATCACAGAGTGTCAGGGATTTCAATTTCATTGTTCATTGACAACTTCGCAATATTTCCATTTTCTCAGCATACCTGTGTGTTAGAATGCTGCCTCCAGTGCATCTCAAACATCTCCAGGCACTTGCCTCCTACGCAAGATTGCGGGTTTGAATCTGGCAAGGGTCGATGGATTTTTTTGGGCTTAAAAATCCTAGTTATGGCTTCCTTCGGAAGGGAAGTAACGCCGTGGGTTCCATGTCGTACATTTACGGCACGAAAAAGAACCTCAAGTCTGAAAGAGAGGCCTCTGAGCAAAATTTGTTGGCTGTTTCACTCTCTGAGTTGAATGGGATGCTGATGACCTGAGATGTTAAAGAGTATCCATAAATAAAAAAAAAATCAATCAATCTCCAGGCTTGGAATGTCAACCATGGCTTCTGTTTTTCTTCTGAGAAGATCATCTGCATGCATTTCTGGTGCCACGAGGAGTATCCTTTGCTTTTTCTCCATTTTGGCCCAGATCCTCTATTTTTTATAGGCAAAGTAAAGTTCTTTGGCTTGATATGAAGTTGTGCTGGTCATCACATACAGTGCAAGTGGAAGGCACTGTGAATGGTGTGTTGCACCTCTACCATTCTACAAAGGCCTTCCCCCCAACCTCCAGTGGCGCATAACAAAAAGACAAATGTGAATCACAAAATGGTTTTATTACTAGGAGTCAAGTACAATAACAGTTATTTTTCCACATAGTCACCGTGAGGATTTAGACATTTGTTATATTGATAGATGAGCTTCCCAATGTCATCTTCATAGAAGGTTGCTGCCTGCATATGGAGATAGGTTTTTTTTTTGGGGGGGGGGGGAACTCAGCATGCACAAAGTTTTTAATAGCCTAATTGTTCTATAACAATCATTTACAGAGCTGGCCTTGAAATGTCCGGAAATTCTACAGTCAACTCAATGATGGTAAAACTCTGTCTCTCTTGAACCACTTGACCAACTTGCTGAACAAATTCTTCATTAGTGACAGACCTGCTTCCTTGTCCACCATCATGAACATCAGTTTGGCCTAATTTCCTACACCATTCTCACATAATACCCTCACTCATACAGTTTGCACCATAAACACAGCTCATTTGTGATAAATTTCTGCTGCAACATTCCCTTCTGTCTGTGAAAATGAATGACGCTTTGCAACTCTCACTTGGTGGAAGAATCTATCATGCTGGCCATGTTGAAGTGCCTGTAGCTCAGCTCCAACTGATGTATTGAACTTGGCCTCGGCAGATGTTATGGTGGGGTAGTAACACAGTGCGCAGATTCGCTCCTTATGCTTGTCTGGTCGCCTAGCAGAGCAATCGGAGGTTGAAAAAAAATAGCCCTCTTATAATACTTCTATAATAACTCTGTTAAGTTTGCTTCGTGTATGCTTCAGGATATTCTCCAGTACTTGGTCGCCTTAACCCAAATCATCATTGGAGTACTGCCATAGGTGGCTGAGGTCATTAAGACACAGATTTGTGAGTGGAAGGTCTGGGGTTCATTTCCTACCACTACTGTCCTTCCTAACTGAGATTTTTTCCAGGTTTTCCTCAGTCCTCATAAATGGCAAATGTTGGGGAAGCACCCTAAACATAGTTGGTCCTGGTGGTCTAGTGGTAACCATACTTGCCTCCTAAACCCAAGATAGCGGATTTAAACCCGGCAAGGATAAACAGATTTTTTGGGGGCGTAAAAATCTTAAGTATGGCTTCCTTTGGAAGGGAAGTAAAGCTGTGGGTCCCATGTAATACATTTACAGCTCGAAAAAGAACCTCAAGCCTGAAAGAAGAGGCCTCTGAGCAAAATTTGTTGACCGTTTCATGCCTTATATTGAATGGGATGCTGATGACCTCAGATGTTAAAGAGCGTCCGTAAATAACCCAAATCAACATTCAACCATAAACTTAGGCCTGGAACATTTCCTTTCATAAAATAAAATTCCTTCCCCAATTATCATTTCATCTCATGTATCATGTGATGCCTCAGCAACTTATAATTTCATTATTTTAATGTATTGCATTGCAAGAACATGTTTGGAGAAATAGCTGCATCCTCACTTTATGATTATTAAATTTAGATCATGTAAAAATGGGTGTTAAACACTGTTAAAAAAAATCATCAGGGCATCTATGTTGCCATTGGGGCTTTCCTACCAGCCCCATGTCCATCCTGTGCATATAGGCAGGTGAAAGTTCCCTGTCCTGTAGGAGATACATATATTTGGTGAATACAACTGCTCAACTTCAGCACCCTATTTATGAGCCATTTGTAACACCTTGCTTGATACTTAATGCTTCAGGGCTCAAAGCCTCCTGGATATAGGAATTGAGATCTTTTAAGAACTATGCCCTTGGCTGTCAGCAGAGGCATCCATTTATGTTGCTCTGATGTCTTATCTCAAATTCATGAACATACCCTTTGTTATTCATCAGCATTTTAGCGTGATACTGTCTCCATTTGAGGATATCTTTTATCTGTAAAGACAATTAAACAACACAGGCATGGGGCATACCTTCATTTTTAATGGATCTAGTTTTACTTTTGTATTTAACTCTGTGATATCTGTTTTTTAGATGGAACTTTGTGTTCTTTATAGAGTGCTTTTTTTATATCTATGAGCAACATCATTTGTTTCAACTATTCTTAATGCCTTTTTGAGCATTCATCTCAATAGCAAAAGGTCCAGGAAATAGTGACTCTTAGTAGCTGATGCTGGTGTCAGAATTAAACTGCTATGGGTTCCTTGACATGTGAGTCACCACCCTGATCATTCTTGTCTGCATTGTGGTCACCCCTTTACAGTGCATCACGTTTTAATTCAATGCCACCAGCTAGCGCCCTGTCTGCATTTCTCTGTACTTACAGTCATTACTTGTGCATGGTTGAAGTCATTGCAATTGAGTACGTTTCTTTTTATTTATCTTTGTGCCATGTGGAGCAAGGTGTAACTTATGATGTTCTAGTTTTCAGCTCTTCTTCTTTCTTTCTTTTTTTTTTTTTTTTGGGGGGGGTGGGGATACAATCTGCTTCTGACTTTTTAATGACAATTGGGTGTAAACTTTTTTCCAAAGTTATGCTCATATAGGTTTCTCCTGTTTTGATGGCAAACCTGCTTCCCTTTTCCTGTTATTTTCTGTTTAATACTTTGATATTAGTGCTTTTATTTTACTGTTTGACCAGTAGGTTTTAGTTTTTACTTTTTTCTTGGCCATTGATGATGTGCCCCCTAAAACTATATTATTCATAATTGGATAGTTATTACGTAGTTGATGATAGAAATAAAAAATTATTGTGAAAGAGATGCTAATAATTTTACTTCTGACATAGTAAGAGTTTATGCAGCAGGCATCTATGAGTCTGGAAAATCCCATTTTGGCAGAAATAGAGAGTAAGGAATTTTATCTTACAAGCCAACGCTTTTTGTAATGTTTTTATTCTCCATTGTTACATGCTTTCCCATTTCTTTCATTTTGCTTCTTTTTTAATGCCCTTTATCCTTAAATGTCATTTTATAAACTTAATTTTTCTTCTCTATGTTTTAAAAGCAGTTTTGCTAGCTTTCATTGTCTTAAACCTGTATATGTTGAAATCCATTGTTAGTATAAGATTTATATTTTGTTTTTGCAGGTGTCCAATAAATTTCACATTTATAACTTTGGTTAGTACTAAGAGCTGTGAAATGATGTGCATGTAATTGATTTTGATTTAGTGAGTGATATTTATTATTAACTAGATCACTTTCTGATTAACAAATATCATAGCTTAAATAAATAAATGAAAAAAATATAGAAGAGGCAAAAAATATTACTTCAAAACTAAGCCAGTAATTGATAATATTATATCTTGCATTTTTAAAATTAAGATGTTTAATATTACTTGAAAATTTATTTAACTGTTTTCATTGGAGTTAAGATAATGAAACAATAAAAGGGATATAATATTTCTGTGAATTGCAAAATGTCATTGTTAAACTATTTATTTTACTTAAAATTTATTATTATGCTACAGTACATAAATAATGTGTAATCATTAAAAAACAAAATAAATGATTATTCATATTGCAGTATAGACCAATATTATAAAAATCAGTTGATCCTTGCATTGTTTGTCACTAAAAAAATGAATGAAAGAAGTTATGAGTGTAGAATGCTGTAGCAATATATAATGTTGAGAAAAAGTTTAAATTCAATGAAATTGAAATTAATGAAGTTTGCAGATTTGACTGGCGATTTATCAAATCACATAGGGCTGACTCTGTGACTTGAAATTCTTCATTGAATGTGTTATTGTTTTGAGCTATCAGTAAAGATTCCACTGCCATTCTGGTTTTGAGTAAGTGGAGTTCAGATATTCTCATCTTCCAGAGGATTAAGCACTTTTCTGTTTAAAATCTTGTATTACTTGTGTGCTGTAATAAATGTATATAGTTCATGCTTTTAGTTGTGATGCTGATTTTATATTGCAATTTATTAAATTTTTAATGTTTATAAAATAAATAAATGGATATGTAACATTTATAGAATTGTGAAGCAAAAAATTGCTCCAGGATATCACTCCAAATATGGGAAGAAGTAAGAAGAAAAAAACTCATTAACTCAGAGCATTTGATACATGTTCACACATGATTTTTAATTACATTCTTGAAATATTTATTTAGTTGAATGTGAGTTTAGTGACTAATGTTTGAGCTGTTATATTCTCTATGTTAAACACATTCCAGATTAGATCAGTGGTTTTGCAAATGTACTTGCCTAGGAGGAAGTTTTATCCATTTACTTCCCGTTAATAGACTTCTTAAAATGTAATATGACATAGACTTGCATTTATTTTTCAGGATCGTCTTTTCTTTGTAATGGAGTATGTAAATGGAGGAGATCTGATGTTCCAAATTCAGCGAGCACGTAAATTTGATGAACCCAGAGCAAGGTTCTATGCTGCAGAAGTCACATTAGCTCTGCAGTTCCTGCACAGACATGGTGTTGTCTATAGGTAAAATAAATGTATACTTTTAAACAAAAAAATTGCTTTTCTGAGCTGTGACTGCCATTTCTCTCCCTCCCTAAAAAAAAGTAAGATATTGATAAGTCTTCTAAAATGGTTATTCATTGATTGGTGATTGTTGCTCTGGATAAGGGTTCTCAAACTTACCTTTTAAGATATTAGTGCGAAGACATTTATTTTTTAATTAATTGCTTTTTCAATTACAGACAAGTAATGTATCCAGCTGTGTCATAAAAGTTTTAAGGTTTTTCCCAGCTAAAACCCTTATTTACTGGTATCATGTTACAGCTTTTAACTAAATAACACACCGTAAGAGACTTCATAAGTTAACATTTTTCCTCAACATTGAATATTCACTAAACTGAAAATGAGAGAATGTGTGATATTTTGTTTTCACTTGCAAATAGACTGCTTTTCTACATTATAATGCACAAAGGCTTAAGCATATAGCTCATAGCTCATAAATAGGATATGATAATAAAGGTGGAATAGGTCATTTCATTAGCTTTGTTTCAAATATTTATTATGTTAATTTCATTTTCAACTTTATTCAATTTTATGCCACACAAAATATGATGACAAAGGTCTGAATAATGAAAATCTGAAAATCTGTTTTAATGACCAACATTCATACAGAAGATACAACCATCTAGTGTCAGATAATAGAACTAATGAGATAAATTTATATTTTTGACTCACATAATTACTTCTATACTCTGTCCATGGAAATCCCTAAACCTGGCCAGAATCTATGGATATTTTTGGACATAAAAAAATCCTAAGTATGGCTTCCTTTGGAAGGGAAGTAAAGCCATTGGTCCCATGTCATACATTTATGGCACAAAAAAGAACCTCAAGCCTAAAAGAAGAGGCCTCTGAGCAAGATTTGTCTGCAGTTTCACGCCCTGAATAGAATGGGATGCTGATGACCTGTGATGTTAAAGAGCATCCGTAAATAAACAAATAACAAAAAATTAAAATCTCAAATTGAAATATAACTATGTTTCCAGCTTTGCCACCTTTCCGTTCTTATTTGATGTTTAATTTATAGCCAAGAAAAAGCATGCAAACCATTGTTTCAACCATTACATTTATGTTTACTTTTATTTTGCCTTAATGGTTAAAAGAATAAAGCACTATCAATAGAAGAAACAATAAAAAAGAACATGTCTAAATATCATATGCAAAAACAAATAGATGTAACGTATTTACATTACTCATATTTTAAGAAGCATCAGGGACAATTTCCCTCTGTGTGCCACTCTGCGATCTTCTAATCAGTTTTCTTGTTCCTGCTGACAAACTCAAATCCTTTGTCTTTAAAAGCTTGTGTAAGATCTCTCAGTTTGGACAAATCAGGTTTGTTGCTGATGGCACTTAGAACTTTAATGGATATCATTGTATGATTAGTTGAACTACACACTCTTAAAGCTTCACTTACTTTTTATAAATGTACAGAACCGGTTTCGAGAACATTTTGTTCCCATCTTCAGCCATGCTAAGGTTCAACTGTCGGATCATTCGTTGAGCTGTGGGAATGTATATTCTGCTCTGGTGGCGGTGTGATAAACTTGTAGTTTATGTTTTCATCCCCGACAATGTCGAAGTTCATTATGCTGTTTTTGTATTTGTAGATGTAGATTTTCTCCCAGGTTGCTAATTCCGTAGGTCCTTGTACTGATTTTAATAATTTTGTTTTATTTATTATGTCGTGATTTTGTGTCCAAAAATGATATGCTACTGCTGATTTCTCTATTTGCTTGTACTTTATGTTCCTGAAATGTTCCTTTAACCGTGTGCCAATGTTTCTCTTTGTTTTCCCTATGTAGATTTTTTCACATTCTGCACAGTTTATTTTGTAAATACCTGATTTTTCTTCTTGTGGAATACTGTCATTAACATTATCTATCAGCAAATTTTGAACATTAAATCTATTAATCGGTGCCAACCTGATATTAAAATCTTTAAGAATATTCTGAAATTTTTTTGTGGCCCATGGATGATATGTGAATTTTTTAAAAGTAAGTTTATCTTTTTTTGCTGAAAGTGTTGTGGTTTCTTTGATATGTTTTTGTCTCTTGAATTTCTGCACCTTTTTATGTACTAGTTCTTTCTTAAAACCATTTTTAACTGCTGTTTCTTCTATTTGTTTGTATTCTTTAAAATATTCTTCTTTGCTAATTTGTAGGTTAACTAGCCGGTGTGTTAAACTGTTAATTACTGCATGTTTGTGTGCTGTAGGGTTTAAACTGTCAGCTTTGATGTGATTATCTGCATGTGTATTCTTTCTGTATATTCCAAATTTAAGTTTTTCTTGGCATTTCATTATTTTAATATCCAGGAATGGCAGCATGTTATCTGTTTCTATTTCGTATGTAAATGAAATGTTTTTATCTTGAATATTTAGAAGTTTTAAGGCATCGTCAATGAGTTTTTTGTCAACTATGGCAAATATATCATCCACATATCTGTACCATACCTTAAATATGAATGGAAACGCTGTGTTGATGTGTGTTTCAAATCTACTCATGAAGAGGTTAGCTAGAAATGGAGATAAGGGGCTGCCCATTGTAAGTCCTGCTTCTTGTTTATAAAATTTTCCTTTGAAAGTGAAAAAGGCTTGGTTTATGCAAATTTCTGTCAGTTTGATGTATTCTTTAATGTGTATATCATTAATTCCACTTGTTTTTAGCCAATCATGTAGATAAATCAGGAGTTTTTCTTTTGGTATGCTAGGAAACAGAAATTCTACATCGAAAGATATAAGAGTGTCAGAGGGGTGCAATTTTATGTCTTTAATTTTTTCTATTAACTGATATGAATTATTTATGCTCCTGGTTTGAAATTTTGGTAAAGCCTTGAATCTATTAGCTAACCATTTTGCTAAATAGTAAGAGGGAGTATTGATGTTGTTAATGATGGGGCGCATACCATTTCCAGTCTTGTGAATTTTTGGTAAACCATATAACCTAGCTATTTTAGGGTTGCTGTGTTTTATTTTGAATATTGTTTCTTTTGGAATGACTGTACATGTTTTCAGAACCTCATTGATGGAATTAACACAGCTTTTCAATGGGTCTGATGGGATCGGAACATATTCTTTTTTATTTAATAAATTCTGCATTCTATTATTATAATCTTCTTTATCCAAAATTACTATTCTGTTTCCTTTGTCTGCTTTAGTATAAACAACATCTTTTTCATTTAAGGATTTTATTGTATTCTTGTAAGTGTTGTGTACTGCTGTATTCTTTTTAACTTAGAACTTTGTTTAAAATTGAAGATTTATTATGTAAACAAAAACCATGCTCATTTTGATGAATTTTAGTTTTCATAAAATCATCATACTTTAGCAAAACACTTTTCTTGCATTTTATTTTCTTTCCCAGCGTGGTAAAATTTCTTGTTAAAGACCATTCTTTTCATGGGTTTGATAACCAAGAGAGCATTACAAACAAATTATGGCAAGCAGTACAAGGCCACTTAGCATGATAATTAATCACTATAGTAAAACTTCATTAATTCAAACTCTATTAACTCAAAATCACATATAATTCAAAGCACTCAGTGTTCCTCAGTTTAAAAGATACATTTATACATTGTCTACAATTTAGTTATTTCAAAATACCCTTGATTACAAACACTTGCACAGTCCCACACCTAAGAGCAAATAGCATCTCTGGGAATTTCTGTATCAGCAAGAACAAAGAATGTGGCTGTTTGGCATTGTCACAATTCTCTTTCTACTTTTTGCCTCATCAAGGAAGTTCACCTGTGATGCCTCAGTAGTTAAAATGACATTAAACACTATTTAAAAAAAATCATCAAGGAAGTAGAGAACGGTTAATAAAGTAAGTGATTCTTTTGCTTCTGCTCCTTCAAGTTTTCAAAAAAAATAAATAAATAAATAAATAAAGCAGGGCTTTGTTTGGCAGTTCATGTTTGGGACGGAAATTTGGTTATATTTCCTTTTTAATTTAAACATTTTGCCATTTAATATCTGCCTTGAGAAGCTGAGTAGTTTTTGCAATGCCACAAGCATTGCAGTATACAAAAGTTTGTGAGAAATCCATCTCATGTGCTATCACAATGTTACAACAGAAAGGAAAGTACATTTCAAAGACACAGAGTGAAAAATTGTAAGCAACAGGGAAGTGGACAATCAAATGCTGAAACTGCAAAGGCTTATGGTATTCTGTTTCTAGCTTGAAACAACATGAAATATTGAACCCCAGGCAATTCAAGGGCAGAGTTGAGCAAAAGAAAATTAAACTGGAGTGCAAAATAAATGATACGGAAGACAAGCTTATGGAATGGTTTCATCAGACAACTGGCACTGAAACTAGAAATAGAAGATTTTCATTGTTTAAATGATAGGCTACAGCATTTCAAGGTATGCCATAATATCACTGGCAAGCTGATTGTGAGGAGGTAGCTACAATGAATGCACATTCTATCAACCAGTAAAGAGAAAATATGGCATCAATAATTAATTACCGAATATGAAGTCCATAATATTTTCAATGTCTCTGAGACAGCTTTTTTTTTTATTATGCACAACCAAAGTGAATGTTAGCAGTCAGCGGTGAGAGGTACCAAAGCATACAAAGAGAGACTGACATTGATGCTATGCTGCAACTTTGATGGCAGCACAAAATTACTGGCACTTGTTGGTAAATTTGAAAAGCCTCATTGTTTGAAAAGAGTGAAGCATTTTTCAAGCCAGTACATGTCTTCCAAAAATGCTTAGAAGACTGGAAAACTGTTCTGATACTGGTTACTGGCTCTGGAGAGGAAAATGGTATGCCAGAACAAGAATGTTCCACTCCTCCTTAATCATGTGGAATCACATAACCAAGATAATATGATAAAATATGTGCAGCTCCTCTCCTTACCACCAAATCCAAGTCATAAACAACCTCTCTGTCAAGGAATTATTGCAAGCTTGAAAAAGATATATGCGATTTCATTATGAAAAATTTCTAGGTGTTACAGCACCTGAAATTAGGAAATGAGCATAATGGGTGCAATAAAAGGGATAGCAGTGGTTTGGGATGGAATGACTTTCATAAAGAACTGTTTTTCCAAACGCCACTTCAACATTGAAAATTAGGACCCATTGATGAAGGCATAAAGGAAAGGTGAAATTCACTAGATGGAACTGCAAAGGGGATTTTGAAGACCTTGTCAAAGTTGACAACAATAGCTGCCTTAATTTCACCTTTGAACACTCCTGATGAGAATTTACAGGATGAGAGGGAATTGCTGCTGAATTGTAAGTAGAGGATGATGAAAGGTAAAAGAAATCTCTTCCACTAAGCAAAGACACTGTCAATGTTGGAAGCTGTAATTTGGGCTAATGAAAGATCTTAAAATTATTAGAACTGAGGACACACTACAAAACTTTATAGCAAGTAAGCACAAGAAGAAAGTAAAGAATACATTAATTGAATCATATTTTAAACAACATTAAATTAAATATGTAAGTAATGTTTTGGTGAAAAATGTTTCCAGCAGTATATGTTTGCAAATGAATGGAAAGGGTGAGGAGCAGGTGGTAGACCTGCTTCTGTTAATAAATAGAGCTACATATTATTGCGATGTCATGTAAATTATGAATTTGGTATTCTTCCCAGTTTTCCTTTGGTTTGGTCACTGAATATTTAGAATACCAAAATTATTTATCTTTTTTGATATTTTATATATACAGTTTTTTGAAATTATGTAATTCAAAGTTCATATTTTAGGATTTGGTAGATTCATATTAACGAGACTTTACTATACTGATAAATAACCATTTAGTGGCAATTAAACAATGTAACATCTATATGTTATGCATCTTCCATTTTTTTTTCCCACAGCAATTTAAATCAAAATTTTGCATCAATAATAATATGCTACAGGCAGAAAGAAAAATGTATTTTTATAAATAGCAAAGCATTATTATTTAATAAGAGGAACTATATTTTGAATTAATTTGCAAGTTAAAAAAATTGGTTAGCCAATCAAAATACCTTCTGTTATGTGCTTTTTACATTCACTTTTAAGTTATGATGAACAGAGTATAAATGTAAATACAAGTGACAGTTATTAATTATGGGTAAATTTCTTACACAATATTGTTATGGGTTAGGACATGTTTCAGGAACCAACATTCCCAGCATCAGCTGTTGACCTACTGTTACCTGATGTTTATGCTGGTTCCGTGGAATATGTTGTGTTGTATGTTGTAACCTCTGGTGGATGTAAAATGGAAAGGTAATCCCATGGTGGAAGGTTGAAATTCATTGCAACTTTCCAGTTTTTTAGAATGAAGATATTTTCCTAGTTAGCCATTAATTCGGATTGTTTAGTTCTTTAAGAAATGTTATCTGTAGGTTAATTTCATAGTTTTGGCTCCAGTAATAGAGTGCTATTGCTGATTTTTCCATCTGTTTTAATTTGATGTTTCTGAAGTGTTCTTTCTTCCGAATTGTCAGAATTCTTTTGAGAATTGAAATATATAGGAAAAACTAAAAGAAATCTGACAGTTCAGAAGAAAGAACACTTCAGGAACATCCAATTAAAACAGACGGAAAAATCAGCAGTAGAACACCATATTGGAGTCAAAACCATGCAATAAACCCAGAAGTGAAACCATTCTTTTGTAAATTATAATATATAGGAAGAAATAAAAGAAATCTGACAATTCAGAAGAAAGAACACTTAAACATCAAATTAAAACAGGCAGAAAAATCAGCAGTAGCACACCATTACTAAAGCCAAAACCATTAATTAAATACAGAGATAAAACTTCTTAAAGAACTAAACAATCCGTATGAATTGGCTCTTTGGGAGAATATCTTCATTCTAAAAAACAAGAAAATTGCAATGAATTTCGACTTTCAGCTGCTGCATTATCTTTCCATATTCATTTCTCATCCACCAGAGGTCACAAATACAACACAACAGCTTCTATGGGACCAAAACAGACATCAGGAAACGGTGGGTCCACCGATGAAGATGAGAATGTTGGTTCCCTAAACATGTCTTAACCAAAAACAGTAAGTGAACCGTGTAAGAAATTTATCCACATTGTAGTAATTAATATATAATATCTTCACCATGAACAGTCTCAAAACAAGCAAATAAAGTGATAGTGTTTCACAAATTTTATTAAAAAATACTCTTATTAGGTCCATGCCCTCCCAATTTATTTTAGCCAGAAAAGTTAGGATCAATCCAATATGTGATAATTTTCCCATTTCATATGACAGTCACCTTATAAGAAAATGTCATTCATTATTGGAAATGATTATGTCATATATAAATTTATAATATACCTATTAATATAAAAGTGCTAAACATTGAAATTAATAACATTCATTATCCCTAGCTAAAATTCATAAGATTTACATTATTAATTATTATTATTATTATTATTATTATTATTATTATTATTATTATTATTTATTACACTGTATAAAATGAAGCAAAAATAAGAGAACAAAATGCACCTCTAACATACAT
Organism: Metallyticus violacea; assembly: GCA_030762175.1. Taxonomy (NCBI): domain Eukaryota; kingdom Metazoa; phylum Arthropoda; class Insecta; order Mantodea; family Metallyticidae; genus Metallyticus; species Metallyticus violacea. The sequence goes on from CM060832.1 coordinate 103,369,484, forward strand.
GAATAAGAGTAGCATGTCAATCTTATTGGCACTGGCCCTTTATATGACAACATACATCTTCATCTGAGAAGATCGGTATGTTCCTTGCTTCCATGGCATATGCAAAGACAGTACATGGTGTTTTCATCATACAGGACCTCCTTACCATAACTAAGTAGTTGCCTAAACCAAACTCTCTACAGCGATTCCTTACAGTCTGTAAAGAACTGGGAAAGTGATCCTTCAATTGGGCAGCAGATGAAAAGTCTTCTTTCTATTTCTACCTCTTGCCAAAGATGTTCATCATCATCCTCCCAAGTAGAAAGTTTTACAACCTGTGCTATATCACTTTTCTATCTGTCATTCTTCCTTAGATTGCTGAGCACAACACCTCCCAGTTTGTTCTGGTATGCTATGTCTACAAGAAGCCTCAGACAGCAAAAACTAAAGGTTAATGAAGCAGTATGTCTGTCTATCAAGGCAACCAAATCTCAGTTAAAAGAAAACTTGTCAGCAGCAAATGGTCCTGAGAATTGGATTAGCATCTTTTAGTTACTCATTTGCTGAGAGGGATAGTAGTATGCCATAGCACATGGGCTGAGTGACTCATTTTAGAGTAGAATAAAAGAAATAATATGGGCACTCATAACTCTGAACCAAACCTAACATTCTCATCATTTAAATACGGTGATAGAAAGTATTAAAGTATACAGAATAACAGGATTATATTGTAAGATATCCATAATTATTAAATGACTTCATAAAAATATTTTATTTTAATGAAATGAACAATCACATATGTTTTCTTTCTTAATTGTTGAAAGGATGTTAGCATTGAAAGAAAACTGAGATGATTAATATATAATTTATTTTAAAATGATACTTTATATTTAATTTTGGACATATATAGTTCATAAAAAAAAAAAAAAAAATAGAAGAAATGAATAGAAAATATAAGGTACAAATGTAAAAGAAGACACAAGATTCAAAACTTGCATAGTTTCCATCACCACATTCCATTTCAGTCATATAAGCCACTTGGCCACAGGTGCAATCTACCTGAAGTTTGCTGTAGGAAGTCTTCTTTAAACACTCCCTCTTAAATTTTCATCTGATTTGTAGGAGACTTATTCACATTTTGCCTTCCGAGAATGTGGCCATTCTTTGAGTAAATGTACCAAATAGCAGTTTTTCATTGCAGTAATTAGTTTTAATTTTGCTTTCAGAGATCTGAAATTAGACAATATTCTGTTGGACAACGAAGGCCACTGCAAGTTGGCTGACTTTGGTATGTGCAAAGAGGGTATTATTGATGGTACCACAACCACAACTTTTTGTGGTACTCCTGACTACATTGCTCCTGAGGTATGGTTTTTTTTTAATTACAATTTAAATTCTTTTTAGTTTAAAGTGCTGTAGATTAGCAATAAGTGACTATGGGTAGCCTTAGCTATCCAAGTATGTTTCCTGTATTTATCCTCTGTTAGTTACAGATTTAAATATGTCTTCCCTTAGCTGCTATCTAAGCTTTAGAAAGCATTGTTTATCTGTTTCCAGTTATTTTGTATTATATTGATCCACTATTTCATACTGTATTTATTGTATTCTTCAACATGCTATTATCAAGAACAGCGAACACATAGTCAACCTTTATGAACATGAATGAAACCTCTCATTCCCTCTGTAACATTGCTGTCCTGCACCAGTGTATGTCTGTCAAGTTTCAGTGAATTACTTGTATTTTTTGAAAGTTATAAGAGAAGAATTTTGGGTGAGTGGAGTGAAGCATCCAGCATAGAGTCTGCAGAATGCTAATGTGTAAAATGGTCGCATCAAATTTTCATAATTTAGATAACTGAAGCATGTGATGATGCTTTATGTAGCATTAAGTATAAATATATTAAAATGTGAAATTCAGCAAGAAATATTTCAATTTCTTATTGCTGTCTTATAACTTATAACTATTTAATGAAATTTGCTTCTCTTCCCATGCATTTTAGTGATTAAATTCTGATGAAAAAGGAGCCCTATTCAGAGTAAATATGCTAAATAATATTGATAAATGAAACGGCATGTGCCATAAAATTTCATATAATAATTAAAGAAAAACTGATGTTTAAGGAGTGAATAGTAATAGATATAATACTTCAGAAGGTAGGAGGAGGTGGATTATATAGAAGTTCAGATGACAAAGTGGAAATAACAGGCAAAGGCCAAAGATTCAGTAAACCTTTATCAGCAAAATTAGAACTATTTTGAATTTAATGTTTGCATGTTTAATGTAAAGATGAATTTCATTTGTATACAAATTGTGTACATAATTTGATTATAATTTTATAACAATTTTGAGCATAAAACAAAATATCACTAGAAACATCGGCAGGTATTTTTCACATATTCAATATACCACGGAGAATAAGCACATGTGCAGGGTGTTTTGTGTGGGTGTGTGCGTGCGTGCGGTTTTTTATATATATATTATGTCCTCAGAGACCATATACAAACAGTGCAGGAGTGTGTCTTAGCATTAGGCAACTGGCTTTGGTGCAACTGACTTGCATACCCGTATTATTATTGTATGGTTGTTCAATATGTCAGCAGCAAATAAAGCACCTTATGAATATAAGCTCTGAGAAAAAGAGAAAAAAATAGATATTGTCAGTTTTCCCACAAGTAAAGAATAACTTGCTTAGCCAAGAATGTTAACATTTTTATGTGTATTTGTGAAAGGCAGCTTGGGCATGATTAGAAAAGATGTTGAGGCTGAAAGGGTCACATACCAATGCTGTTTTCTCCTTTTCATTCATAGTGTTTTTAAATACTGATCAGTTTTATTATATCAGGATCATTTAATATACCATCTTTCAATTTTGCTTCAGGTAGTAGTGGAAATTTCTCATATGTGTACTTGAAACAGTCTCCTTTCTTATTTAAAACCTTTACAAAATGTTTCATTAAGTCCATCTTAATGTGGAGAAGTGGAAGCAGAACTTTAGAAGGACTGTCAAGGCTTTGGCATACAATATTCTTAAAATCGACTTCCAAATTTTCTCGAGGTGACCAGTCTTTTTAGTTCAATGATCTACTTGTGCCCTGCTATCCCACATATTTAGAAAACATGGAAATTTGGTAAAACCAGATTGTTGACCAGAATTTTAAAATTGCCACAAATTTTCCAGTTGTGTTCATTGTAGTTCAATCCCAATAACAGAAAATCCAAATTTTCATACAATTCTTTGAGGATCACTGAATAGGTAATGGGCAATGAACAATCTTCTTTCACGTAATCATAATTTGGAAGTCCAAGTTTCAGTATAAGTTCTTTCATATTACTGCAAAATACAAGATGGCCATCTTCAGAGAATAAGGGTTTAAAACCTATTTTGCTTTGTCAGTACCAACAAAATGATGCTTCTGGGCACAGCCGATTTTTTCTTGGAGTCTAGAACCTAACAACTGGACTAACTCTTTATAGAGCGCAAATCCCTAACTAAATCATTTAATTCACTCTTATTAAAACACACACATTCTGCAGCAGACAATTCTAGTAGATAGCAGTTGCTGTAACTCCATCACAATTTCCCTCACTCCATACATCAGACTTGGATGAAAATTGTTCAAGATTTTCTGGTCGCCCAAGGATTGGTGCATCAGGCTCATGAGGCACATGTGTATAGACTGACAGAATAATTAGATACATGATTTGATTTTATTTTTAGAATTGTACCCTTTTACATCACACGAAGAGAAGTAGCAGTCATTGACTGCTCTCTCCAAACCATAGGTATCCCAGAAGATAGTGACAATTTTGCCCATTGACCCAATGACCAAGTTCTTCAGTGCATGCGGTGCATACTTTGTATGTTGCCCAGCTTACTTTGGTCTCCAGTTTGATTCCAAAATAGACATCAAATGCCTTTTTCACAAAATCCTATCTCCCACAAATGAACATAATGACAAGGCTGTGGTAATCTTGCTCTAACTCCCTTATCTGCTTGCTTCCCCTATCAGATCAGAAACATCTGCCATTCTCGGTTTTTACTATAAACACCTTAAAATACATAGATTAATTTGGTTTTCATATTTTGATATTCCAAAATTACATATATGTTAAAATATTACATTTGAAATAATTACACTATAATTTTCAAAATGTAATAAACTAAGAAAATTAAAATAACAAAAGAACTGGTATATGATAGGAGCTTTCTGACTTTGAATTTGATTTTAGAAACTGATAAAATATTCAAACTTTGGAGGCAGTAATTTCACCTGGGACAAGTGTAATATATTTGCGAAACTGGCTGAAACTGATAGGTTTAGACAAGAATATATCAAACTTGAAATGCTAATTGGAACTTGTACAGTGAAGCTAATCATATAATAAGATCATTGTATAATTGAGTTGAACTACACACTATTCTTGGCCCCACTTGTTTAAATTTAATACATATTTCCCAGACAGTGTCCGCATTATCAGCATAAATGTTAACAATTATGCAAACAACTGTCTGTGAAACATGTTCTAAATTTAAACAGGAAAGTAAAGCTAATAAGAGTTTGTAATTCAACTCAGTCATACAATGCTCTTAATTAAAGAATATATATAATTTGCATCAACCAAAAATTTTTATTTTCAATGAAAAAACATCAGAAATCAGTAATATAGTAAGTTATTTATGAGGAAATCACACAGGTTTCACTAAAATTTTTCCACTTACTTAGACATTGGAAATTTGAGTGATTTTTTCATAAATAACTTACTATATTATACTATATTTTACTGTCAGAATTCAAGCTATTCAAAACTAATTAGAAATCAGGTTTAACCATGGAAAATCTGCTTTCACCATTCTTAGCAAATTTATATATGAGCTATTTAGAAATACATTTAACCATTGCATTCGTACATATATTCAAAAAAATGGTGCAGATATTTTAATGATATCTTTACAGTTGTTAAGGATACTTTAATATTGAAGATGCATTGAAATTAAATAATTTATATCAACAGTAAAGTTCGCAGCAGAGAAGAAAATAACTCACTTCCTTTTGTGGACTTAAAAGATCATCAGAAACAAGTTAAGATTTGACATTTTCAGAAAATCCACAAAGATTTAGAACTATATTAAAGCCAAAGGTTTCATTCCTAAATCTCACCAACATGCAATTATCAATAGCTTAATATACAGACATATAAATATTCCCTGAAACAAAATAGAATACTATAAATAATATATACATATAATTGAAATTGCAGAATACAATGGTTTCAGTAAAGAACTAGTGGATAAAAAGATACATAGATTCAGTAAGCAAGAAAGGATAAAGAGAGTTATTACACTGTCATTAGATAAAGAAAATTTTTGGTTCAATAAAGCTACATAACACCCTTGGGCTTTTCAAAAATTTCAAGTTTTCAAAGAATTTAATATCAGCTTGGCTCCACAGAACAAATACAGTATAAAGAAATGCATAACCTCCATTGGAAAAGAAACAGATAAATCAGCTGTGGCCAATAATTTTTGGAAAATAAATAATGAAATAGAAAAGAAATCAAAATTGGTAAAATCAGAATACCTACCATTGAAACTAAGCATATGGGAAAAGATGTACGTAAATGAAAAATTAAGATAGAATGATGAATTTTGAAATTCAAGTAGGTGATAGTTTCAGTACAAAAGTTTGTAACTTTCTGCTCTAAGCATTCAAGATGCAATTCCGATCACCAACCTGTCCACTAGCAGCCGAAACATGTTCTACAAATAAATGTAGGGCAGTGGAGAAATAAAGACTATGTATCAACTCACCAGCTAAAGCATTTAATTTATTTATTTAAAAACAAAATAGTTTATTGGCATTTGGTATAGTTAATTTTTTGTAACTGTTGTGGCTCTTTCAAACAGAAATACAAACAACATGTGTGTGTATGTATGTCTTTCTCTCTTTCTTAGCAGTGGAAGTATTTTATGGTATTCCTCAAAAAATGCTCCTTCCTAGATTTCTAGCTGGTTTTAATTTTCTGCCAATTATTTTACAACAGATTCTCCAGGAATTAGATTATGGGCCCAGTGTGGACTGGTGGGCCTTGGGAGTCCTTATGTATGAAATGATGGCAGGACAACCACCATTTGAGGCTGACAACGAAGATGATCTCTTTGAATCTATCCTTCATGATGATGTGTTATATCCTGTGTGGCTTAGCAAGGAAGCTGTTTCCATTCTTAAAGGGGTAAGCTGTTTATAGTAACTTGATAGAAAAATGTATCATTAGTGTTATAAAACTATCTATGTAGTAGAATCGAAGGAAGGGTTTTTAATAGATAAATTATGTGTTATGTGGTATGTAGGTTTCTTGTTCAAAGCTTTTCATGCAAAATTTTGATCATAATTGTTATTTGAGCATTGCATATTAACAAGTTGTATGATCACAAGTGTTATAACTTTTTATAACATATTCCAGCATACCATAATTTGATGAATTTTTGCTTCTATATAAAAAATTGACATGTTCCAATATTCTTTTAGAAAATGCCACTCTAAAATCAGAATGTTGATTTCGGTTATTTATTATGTAAAATAAATTAAAGGTATTATAATACAAAAAAAAAAAAAAAAAAGCACACAAATATTTTACTATTTGTAGAAATGTCATATATTATTGCTTAGAATAAATTAATGTTGTAGTTTGTCTTTTGTTTCTACAGGAATAAATATACTTCTTGCATCGTTTTCCAGTGGTTTTGCAATGAGTGCAATATTATTTGGTAACTCGTAATATTTTTTACAAGTTCATGAAGTAATTAAGAATGTACATTTGATTATTAAACGAGTAGTCTGCCCAGTATTCAAATAGTTTATTGAAGGTAAGCAAGTAGTGCAAGAATGACTCTTGAATTCCACCATTGGAAGTTCTGAAACCTAATCAATGGAAAATGCCATTTTTTCTTTAAAAAATCTAAGCTCATGTTCAAATGGTACAGAAATTTTATGTCATCTCTCCAGCCAGATTTTCAAGAATACTTAACAGTTTCGTTTACAAACTGTGCTTTGATTCCTCATAGTTCTTTACCAGTTTAGACACAAAGAGTATTTAATGTTTGGAGACCTGCTTTTGTCACAAAGCTGTTTGCCCATCAGCAAATGGAAGTACCCTGTTCAGAATATGATGCTCACAACTGATAAATTGTGATGTGGTAACATCCTTATCTGCAAACATTTTTACAATTTAATGAAAATCCACCCCTTTTACCAGTATCAACTCTGCTTGTATTAGCAATGATCATTTTAACTGTCATCCACAAATTGTATGCTTTTCCTTAAATAATGGTTTGGGTATTACCATTTTTCAAATGCAGTACATCCAATTTTATTTTACATCTGTAGTTTTTAAGTACCACTACTTGATATTCATTTCCCTCAATGAGTTTGCCATCAAATTGTGAGGACCACTGTTCTGAATGTAATGTTTTAATCATCTCCTCCTTTAATTTAACAACCTCCCTAAAATTGCAGCATGATTTGGAATTGAAATGTCAATACCATTACATGCCATTTGTTTGCATTTTATAGCAGCTTGGGTGGTTGACATTTTTGTGGATGTCACCAAGATTAATTTTGTTGAGATCTTGTTGGTAGATGAGAAATTCTATCATCATCATCATCATCATCGTCGTCATCATCATGTTTGCTGCATTTTCTTTCAGACTTAGTTCCCCTACTAGCATCATCAGCATAACATTTTGATGTTAAGCTGAAACTGATTCAGTAATCATTTTTTATCTTTTTGAAGGGTGAATTGTATCCTTTCTCGCAACTTGATCAATGGAGTAGCTAACTTCTCCTTTACTTTCTATTTATAGTTGATACAATTATTTGCCTTCAGTAGATTTGATTTGGGGGTGAACTTTTTTTAATACTAAGCAGTAATAAGTTTTTTATCTTCGTTTTTATGCAAAAGTTTGCCAATTTACATCACAGGATATATTTCATTTTACAAAAAATTAAAGTTATAAATAAAATAAGCATATTTAAAAAACTAGGAATGACTAGCAATAGGTGTTTGCAAATGTGCTTTATTCTTTTGTGCCGAGAATATATTTAAACTGAAGACTCAACGCATTATCTCTGTACTGCTTTCTTGCATCTGTTTTTTTTTATTATTATTATTATTATTATTATTATTATTATTATTATTATTTACTTTATTAGTGTTTAAATGCCCATTTTAACTACTGGGGCGTCACAGGCAGTGGACACTGATGATACAAGAGATGAAATGATAAAAATGCAAAATGCAAATGAAAGTATCGTTAGTTATAATTTCGATACTGCTGGTCAAGGGATTTCTTCAGATAGAAGGTGGAATTTCTTTCATCTACTTGGACTGTAATGATCTTCAATACACTCGGAGCAACATGTCATGACCATACCATTTAAAACATCTGGAATGCAGTACTGTTTCACAATTTGTATAGAATTTTTTTTTATTTTTGACCTGAAAAAGCACCATAAGCAGGACTTGGAAGCATTATAAGAAGTTAAAATTTAACTTTATGTATATGAAATGTCCGGGTACTGCATAAAAAGACTATAATTTGCGGGATAGTGTTACAAATGGGAGCATATAAACGGGGTTCTACACAGTTCAGGTTCTCTTAACTACTTCCTTAAATCTAGAAGAACAATATGAAGTTAAAACATCTTGGTAGTCCTACCCCACAACTTGATATTACTCATGTATTTAAAACAAAAACTAAATTTTTAATAGAAGTTTTAATGTTGAAATTTATGACATATGATAGGATGTGTAGGTGTGAAGTGAAAAATGCCCTATTTTGTTTTTCTTGTGTTTTGTTTCATGAGGAAGAACCTTAGACAAAATATGCAATAACTGTTCTCCAACATCTTCATTATCATGCTAAAAATATGTTTCATCAAAAGGTCACATGAAAAACACTTAGAATTTTGTTATTTTTGGTAATGTTAATATTGCTCAGCAAATGGTTAGTACATACAGAGAAACTATAGAAACAAAATCATAAGATCGTATAAAATATAATTATAAACTGCATACAATTTTGTAGTGCATTTGAATTGGAACTATGGGGACATGATGAGGCTGAGACATTAACAAATTTAGGCATTTTCCATGGTCTGATAAATCTTAGTGCAGAATTAGATAATGTTTTGAAAAGCCTTGAGAAAGCAATATGTTTAAAGGCACCTCTAAGACAATTCAAAATGAGCTTTTATGGTGTAAGCTTAATGTATGCCATGAAGAGATTTCTAAAGAAATTAAAGATGCAGATTTGTAGCAGTAATCTTAGATGAAACCTGTGAAATTTCAAATTTATCTCTGATAATACTTATTTACATATACCTCATAAACTTTAAACCATTAGAGATTTAGAGATTTTTAATCCCAGAAGACAGGATGCAGATTCGTTGGCTACCTGTATATCATCAGAGCTTGGGTACCATTTTTTAGGGCTGTGAACAGAAGCTAATTGTCCGAACATATAATGGTGCTTCAGTCATGTCAGGACCAAAATATGGCAGTAATAAAAGAAAGGTACCAAGGTGCAGAATATGCTCATTGTTATGCACATTAACTAAATTTAATTATGCTGAATGCTGCATCTATGAATAAAAGTATAAAATATTTTCTATAAATCCTAAATAATTTGAACTTTTTTCTCCAGTTCTCCCCCAGAGAACAGCAGTTCAAGATGAAGTGCAAAAACAACTGTTCAGATCAGTTCCAACTGTATGGAATTTTCAATTAAGATCTATCAACACTGTTTTATAGTAAAGAACAGTACTGTTTTATTGTATGAAGGCAATTAAACAGGGAACTACAGCAGTATTTTTCAAGCATTAGGATACATTATAATTTTGAATGACTAAAGCTTTATTTTTTGGTTGTTTTTTCCAAAGAATAATGGCTCATGTTGGATATGCTTTCACTTCAGAGATGTGACTGTATACCAACTGTAATCCATATGAAACTGAAACCATTTAAAATAGAAGTACTCAAAATTAGAAACAATATTGAATCCACACTAACTCATGAATGTGACAAAGAAAAGAAAAGACATTAAAAAAAAAAAAAAATCTGGAATTCTTCTACTCATGGAATTTATCAGAAACAATTTTAATTCTACTTTTAGTGAATGTGTTAAGTTGATCCGTGTGATTCTAACAATTAATGACAACTTGTAAAGCAAAAAATGCTTCTCAACTCTTAAAAGAATTAAAACATTCCTGCAAAATATGTCGTCTTAAGAAAGATTATCTGCCCTTGCTATGCTGTCCATTGAAATTAATTTTGTAATGAACATCAGTGATTTCAGTTAAACAGCTATATGTAAATATATTTGCAAGCATTAAGGACAAATGATTGATTTTCTATATAAACACTAAATAGGTGAGTGAATATTTATAAAAGTATTTTATAAATGCAGATAAAATATATATAATTTGTTTGCATGTTCAGAAGTTTTACGTTCTTTTATTAGTTATTTAAAGAGTATAAGTTAATGATTTTTTAACATTTCTAACATACTGATTATTGACAATACTTAATGGAGTTTAAATGAATCTTGAACATTGTAAACCTCTAACGCTAAATACTAAACATTTTGTTTGTAACAGTTGCTTTGAAATGTCTGATCTAAAACTAACAGAACTTTTTTGGTCACATTATATTTGTACCAATTCCATTATCCTCTTAATAATGATACTGCTTATTGTAAAATCACTGTCCTATTATAGCAACTGACTTATAGTATTTATTTTAAGGAATGAAGACTTTTGACCTTAATTGAGTTCAAGAAAACTAATTGTGCATACATGTTATGTTTTCTTATAATAACCAGCTTTAGGTCTTGTTCTCTTGGGCTACAGCAGCAGTTGAGTTCTCTGACTCCTTTAATTTTCGATTTTTGTGTTCAGACGGCAGCCTTGTTAATACAGCTTCTGTTGTGACTACTGGAAAATTTGGAGATTTTGAAAGTCATCCCCCAATTTTTTAATATATATATAGATTATTTGCATGTTCAGAGGCTTTATGTGCTTTTATTAGCTATTTAAAGAATTATAAGTATAAGAATAAGTGCTCTGACTCTATTTCAATTTTTGGTGTTGAGACAGTAGGCTTCTGTAGTGACCTGGGAAATTTGGAGATTTTGAAAATCATCCCCCTGTTTTTAAATAGCATTTAATGCCCATTTTCAATCCTGAGTATCACAAGCAGTGGATACTGATGATATGCAATGAAATGATAAATTAGGAAATAAAATATTTTGGGGGGATGCAAACAATGCAGGCAAATGAGGACTGGAGAAATCCTGGGAAATACTTCATTCAGGGAAGATGGTTCTGGCAGGAATCAAATCACAGATTTCCTGTTTATGAGTCTGTGTCTTAGCGACCTCAATCACCTGTTGGTAAGATCCTGATAGTTCATTTCCATAGATAATAAGTTCTGTTTATGTCTCTGTGAATGGTTATGAAGTCAACCAGTAATCATCAAAAATGAAGTTTATGGTAGCTAGTTGTTCAGAAAGAAAATCTAGAAGTTGTGTTACATTAGCAAAGTGCATATGATAATTCTGTACATTCAATGTTGATGGATTTGATGGTGTTTAGTTAACTGAGACAAAGATTTTAAAGAATGGATGTGAATTGCAATTTTTTCATAGGAATTAGCATTTTTACTGAAGTATTACGTAAATACTAATTTGTTATCTTTAGCTTTTAATACTTTCTTGCAGTCATACTCTCTTGTCCTTGTGTTTTTCTGCCTCCTTCATAAATTATGCATTGAGGTTGTAACTATAATTCGTTTTGATTTTATTTTACTTTTTTATTTATTTATTTATTTTTATGGTTACTTTATTTTATTTTTTCCCCCCTCCAAATGCTGAAATCAAATTTATTGCACCATTATTTTTTTCCTTCCCCAAAACCAGACTTATGGTTTCCAAGTTAAAGAATTTAAATATTTTTCCAAAACACAGGGCCAGGTTGCATCAATTTGTTTAAATTGTAATAGCTTTGGATTGAGGTATATATAAATAAATAATTTTGGGGTAAATGTGAATGAAATATTACTTGTAGAAGGGCAAGTAATATGGTTAATGATATATAAGATGAAAGGAATTAAACTATGCCTAGGATTAGGTATAGTGAATAACCCATCTGAGCCATCAGAGTTTTACAATGAAACTTTGTACTTAAAACTAAATGATAGTATGGAGAAATTAAGTAGACAGTATACTGGTATGGAGTTTATTATGGAAATTTTAACACCAAAGTAGGTGAACATTATATAAGATTTATGGGGTTGGAGAATGAAAGTGTGTGGTGATGGAGAGGAGTGGGATAAGGAAAAGTAGAGATGGATGGGGTGCTAAATAAGGAAGATAGAAAATTGAGTTTGGTGAGTTGAATAATTTAATTATGTGCAATGGTTTAAGAGGTGAAGACCAAGAAGCAGAGTGTATATTTATGAATATAAATGATCAGAATGTGATAGACTATATGGTATGTAATGAAGGAATTGACCAGATGTTGGTAGATTTCAAAGTCCTGGACATGATAAGTGCTGGACTTTCCACTAAAAATGAGGCTGCTATAGGGAGGGAGAAGCAATAGAAATGAAATATATAAAATGAGGAGTATGCTGAGCTTTTCTGGGAGAATTTGATATCCAAAATAGGGGAAATAAAGTATGAAATTCTAGAAGCACTGAAGGTAGGAAAGATAAAGGAAGCATTGGAAAAGGTGAAGTTAATGGTAAGATAGGCAGGAAGTAAGATGGGAGTGAATCAAAGAGGAAATGCAAAAGTTTATGGATAGTATGATAGAGAGTGCGTTAAGGTAAAGAAAGAAGTGTTTAAGAATTTAATAAGATGGAGAAGGTCAGAAGGGGAAGTTAATAGACAAATTTTTTGTTGAAAAAAAAAGGGGGGATAAAGTGCCTAGTGCAGGATAAAAAGAAAGAAAGTGGCAACAGAGAATGGGTGAAAAAATTGAAGGAGCAGTGATAGCTAAAGACAGCAAATATATATGGTCAGTTGTGAAGAATATTTTAAGAAAGAGAAGGGTAGGAAATAACATAACTCCAAGGGAATGGAAGAATTACTTTAGAAATCTGTCATGTGGCAGAAATATCTCAAGCTATGAATTAAATTTAGATAGTACTGTGTATAGGATAGAAAGTTTAGATAAAGAGTTTAATGAATGGGGTAGGGTACCATATTAAAAAAAAAAATTGAAGAAGAAAAGAGGTGGCAGGAATAGATGAAATTCCAGGAGAATTTTGGAAAGCTTTTGGGGAAATGGAAGGAGGAATTAGACTGCTAACAGAATTATTAAATAGAACTAAGAAGATGAAGGTAATACCTGAGAGTTGGAAAGTTAGCATGATTGTTCCAATATATAAAGAAAATGGTGGTAGAAATAACCCGTGTAACTATCAGTGATAAGTAAAATGTACACTGGTATATTAGCAGGAAAGTTGCATAAGTGGGCAGAAATGGAAAGTAAATTATCAGAATTTCAAGCAGGTTTTAGAAAAGGAAGAACAACGGGTAATGTAATGATAATTCTTATTACAGTAAGTAAATATTTAATAAATAAAAGGAGTAGGGCATACCCCTTTCTGTGCAGATTTTGAGAAAGCATTTGATAGAATAAATAAGGATGCATTTGTATACAAATTGAGATGTAAGGGAGTAGTTAGTAATGCATTTATTTTAGGGCTTCAAAAATTATATGAAAGAAATGGATATTGTGTTAGATGTGAAGGTAACAGATCTACAGACTATATACAATTTAAAAGTTCACTCAATTAAATGCACTTACAAAGCTGTTGACAATGGAATGGTATATATATAAACAATGTAATACAGTGTAACAATGTGTAACCAACAGATGCTGCCACAAGAACATCAATAGACCCAACCGCCATGTATAATAACAGTTTATCTACAGGCTGAAGATGGGAGGGATCACTCCCGAAACATATGTCCAGATTTTAATGTAAGTGAATGGAGTTAGTGTGAAAAAAACTGTATTACATTGTTTATATTTATAATTCAAAAGTTGTCACATCAGTAAAAATTGGATGTGCTCAAATCATTAAGAGACATCATGGACTGTTGTAAAATGGCAACATGGTGGTTCCTTGACAACTGACTTCTAGTTACATGCTTCAAAGACTGGGCATCAGTCTGCAACATCTGCTTTGTTGTAAGCAGTAATACAATTGGTTTCTGTTCTACATTCTGAATAATCATTTCACCTAGGAAAAGGTTAATCTTCAGGGATGGAAGCATCCCTGTTCCTAAAAAGAAGTTTAAAGTTACCTTGAGTGATGGCAGGATTCTGTTGCTAGACTTCCTTTGTGATAGGGGGAATACTCAAAAATTGATGGGGTTGAAAGCTATTGTTAAATAAGAGAGACCAGGCCTGCTCATGTCTGTATTGTGCTTCTAGATGACAAGTAACCCCACAAGTAGTGACAACAGCTGAGGAGCTTTGGTTGGGAATACAAAGACTATCCCTCTTACAGTCGTGTCCTCCAATCAATGACTTTCACTTCTTCCCAGCTCTGAAGAAGAGATATCTGAACAGTATTACACCAACAATGATGATGTGAAACTGCTGTCATCTTCATCCTGACACAGGACAGAGAAATTTATGAGAGGAGCTTTTTAAACTGATTGAAGAGATGTGATAAGTGACTGAATGTTTGTAGAAACTATGTGGAAACGTAGAAGAGATATCTCTATTTCCATTGGCACTGTATATTTGATTCTTAATGAAAAACTCGGTGAATAAGTGACTTATGAAACTCATTTTCAAAGCAATCCTTTAAATCTGCCAGCAGAACTAAATATGGCAATCCATCACAGCATCAAAGCTTATAAATGGTCTTAAATAGTGATGTAGGGGCTGAAGAATTTATTATAAGCTCCATTTTTTTTATTAATGTAAAAACCATCAGAGTACATATGTATCCAACTATTAGAATATTTTTGATTAATTGTAGCTGAGAAGTTTTTTTTTTTTTTTTTTTTTTTTTTTTTTTTTTTTTTTTTTTTTTTTTTTTTTTTGCAAAAAGTGCATTCTGTTTTTAGATAGATTTGTATGACCATAATATCTGTTTTTGTTTTCTTTATTTTTTGTAGGTAATGAATCTCTCTGTATGTCCATTTAAGATCTTATCAATAGTTGTAGTTATATGGTGCTGGCTTGGATTTTTATTTGTTCTTCTATTGAACTGTGTTAGGTGTATAATAATTCTAATATTAGTTGTTAGAGTAATTTTCATTAATATTTAGCATATTATTTTAAATGTGTGGTGAAGAGGAAGTTAAGAGATCTCCTAGTGAAATGACTGAAGTAATTTCTAAAGAATAATAGTCTCATTATCTGTATTTTACATATAAATAGTTCAGCAAATAAATTGAAAATGAAGAAGATAGTGATGATAAAGTAATATTGATAGTAAATTCAAAGTGTAAAAATTTAAAAAAATAAATAAATAAAAAATCTTAAAGTAAAAAACTCAATTTGTTGAACCATAGAAACTACAACATAACAATCATTTTAGATATATGAATGTTACAGTACAGTTACCAACTTGTATACAAATATTTTAATTTCATCTTCTAGGTTATATAAAACCCACAAACCGTTCTAATTTTACAACATAAGATTTTGTTAAGGGGAGGGGGATGTAACATGTTTTACTCTGGAATGTGACCAAGTTTAAGTTAATTGTATAATATTTTATCCAGTTCATGACCAAGAATCCTGCCAAGCGATTGGGCTGTGTAGTGTCTCATGGTGGTGAGGCAGCCATCAGGAACCATCCGTTCTTCAGAGATATGGATTGGGAAGCTCTTGAGGCAAGACGTGTAAAGCCCCCATTCAAGCCAAAGATTGTAAGTTATATAAAACCATTTTGTACACTAATATTATTTTCTCTCTTTTTTCTTGTCTTAGGGACATCTTTAAATAGTTATATTTTGAACTTCTTGTTAAATACATCATGTATGCTCATGGATAGGATGCCCAAGTACATATTAGACTTCCTACAGTTTAGCTGCTAATAAGGAGTCACTTGACAGTCTGATTTAAGTTGGTTACTATTCAGTATAATGAAATGAAAACTACTGTGTATGTTTACTTTTAAGCCAATGAGAATATAATTTTACCAGTCAGATATAAGTGAGAAAACTAGAAGAATGCAGTGTTGTAATATATTCCCTTTAGAGGCTATGTTTTTTATTATTATCATTATTATTTAATTATTTATTTTTAATTGCCTTTTCTACCATTTAAACATAGCTTTGTTCAAAATACTTATGATATATTCCAGTGAACCATGCATTGTTTTTTTCAGGAGACTATTTGAAGGTTTCTGTTAGGGAAGGCAGTAAGTGAACATATAATGGAAAACAGTTCATTGTAAAGCTACAATTCCTTATGAAAGAAATACTGTTAAAAGTCAGGTTACAAAGATAGTGAAAAGAAATAACCACTTTTGTGCAAATGAAAATTTAAAATAAACAATTTATTCTCACAAAGGCAAAAAGGTTTTTCCATGAAGTTGTAGAAGGGCTAAAGGTGTTTAATACTTGATTTAACAACTATGGCATCATGGGCAATGCACACATATTGATCTGGATGGTCTAGTGATAATTATACTTGCCTCGTAAATCCAAGATTGCAGGTTCAATCCCAACTAGTGTTGAGAGATTTTTTTCGGATGTAAAAATCCTAAGTATGGCTTCCTTGTAAGGGAAGTAAAGCCATGTTGTACATTTACGGCACATTAAATAACCTCCAGCTTGAAAGAAAAGGCCTCTGAGCAAAATTTATCCACAATTTCACACCCTGAATTGAATGGGATGCTGATGACCTAAGGAGTTAAATACCATCCATAAATAAACCAAACACATATAAAAAAAATACATACAATGAAATGATAAATTGGGAAAGGATTATTTTTTGAAGGGGTAGGAGATGCATTTCAGACCTAAGTTTTGGGGTACCTTCTCTGCATATGTTAGTGATGAAAATGGAAAAATCTATTAAAAAAAATGTCAGAACAATGATACTGAAGTCTAACTGCAGATCTCCCATAAAAAAAGTCAATACCTTAATGACCTTAAGCACCCATGTCGGTTTGAACATAGTTGTTAAGCATGTTGTAGTTTTGAGCTTTTAACAACTCATGGGGTTTTTTGTTTGCAGTACAATATTGGTTTATTATAAGTTTTACCAGCTTTGGATGGGTAATCTTAAGCAGGCGTAAGCACACTTGGTTTGTAGTGCACATCAACAATGATCTTTAAGAATGTGTATTTTGTTTGTAACTTTCAAAATAGATTGCTCTAGAGGACGCTATTTATTTTCCCTGTGTTTGAACAGTGCTAGTGAATTTAATAGTGAAAGCAGAAAACAGCTATGTCTTTCATTGAAAGCATTGAAGGTATGCTTAGTATCAATGATAAGTTGTATGAATGAATTGTTTATCGTAATTAATTTTTAAATAATATATCTCAGAGTCTGTTAATATTTTCCCATCTTTCAGTCAAAATTTACTGCAAGATGTACAACAATTATAAATCTTAAATACTGATAGCCTGGGGAGAGAAGCAAATGATCTAAAACTTTGAATTACTATTTTCAGTTAAATGATAAAAATGTTTGAGTGTGTAAGAAAATTTTCTTGGAAACCGCACATCATGAGAAAAATGAGTAAAAAGGAATAATTGAGAAAGGTTATAGAGGTAAATATAAACATAAGGCTGTATTGGATGAAGAAAGAAAAAAGCAAATTGAACACCACGTTAACTCATTTGAAAGAATGGAATATGATTATTGGGTAGAATAAGAAAGGATTATTTTGATGGGTCTCTAAATATCTTGCTAAGTAATGAACCATAAAAAGAAAAGTGTTTGCAAGAACCTACTAAGAAACACCACTATGTATCGTCATTAAAATTCTTTACATTTCTTGTTATAAATCAAAGATCAATGCAATCTTTGTACAAGCTATAAACAGAGGAGTCACAAGAAAGAAAAGAAAATTAATTGACTATTGTAGTTAGAGTGTGCAGTAATACAGTTTGGTACTTGAGCCACAACAGCCCTTGGTGCACTCTTTCAATCCTAACTTTGTACTTTCAGATATAGGGTTTTAGTGAGTTTTAGAATCTTTTATACAAGCTTAAGAATTACATCTCCTAAATCCTAATAGAGATGCTCTTTTTTCTTTTCAGAGCTTCACACTCTAGTGCTTTGCAGTTCAAATAGCTGGTATATGGAATTCCCATTATAGAGTCCCATCCATAATTATTTCCAGAATGTCCAGTAGTTATTCCAATAGCTTTCCTTGTCTGCTTTCTATCACTGCTCATTGAGTCTTAAGCCAGGATGCAGTTGAATATTTTAATTAGAATTTTATCAAATTCTTGACTGGGAAAGTTCTTTTATCTTATCAATGCTCTTTCTTAGTCCATTGATATGCTGCAGTTCTAGCAGTTTTGAGCCAATGCCGCAGAACCTTCTGGTCCTATGAAGTTAATCTTAGTTCCTTCTTTAGCCAGTTTATCTGCTACTTAATTACCTTCTATGCCCTGATATAGCCGGGTACCTAACAAAATTCTAATTCATTCATTGTGGAAAGATTAATGAGAGCTTGAAGACATTCTAATACAAGTCTAGAGTTGACTTGATGAGATTTTAATATACTAAGTGTAGCTTGACTGTTGGAGATTAATATATGTTGACTAACACAATATCTCTTGTCACAAAAGTTAAGGAAAATCGAATTGCAGTTACCCTTGCTTGAAAAAGTGTAACAAAGTTCTAACGAGGAACATGTCAATGAAGCACACCTGAACAATTTTCCTGTATGTGCTATGAGAAGTCCATGTTCCAAAAATGAGTTACTGGTTTTAACTGGAATTAGATGACAAATTCTTGGAACATATAGGAAACATGAGAAGGAACTGGACAACCCTGAGGGGTGACAGTCTTTCATCCCCATGTGCATAACAGGTTTATCTGCTGTTAATCCTGAATTGTTATTGACTGAAGCTAAACTATTATTGGAGAGAAACTCTATCGTTAAACAATTGATCTCAAAGGCTCTGAGGAAAACATGGCGACCATAGTCTGCCATTCAACATCGCTCCATGTGGAGTTTGTCTATGGTTAAATCCTAGACTACCATTGGCTCAAGCTAAAATATTATTGGTGCGGTATGATAGAGAATTTCTATCATCTAATTATCAATGGCTTTGAAAAAATTGTGGTGATGCAATTGTTAGCTACTCAAAGTAGGCCAATTAGGTACATGATGAATGTGGCAATTATAAGAGGATAACACGCTTTGTTTGTGGGCTCTACCTTGCCACGGTATAGTTCAGTTGCCTTGCGTTTCTTTAAAGAATTATACATTATCCCCTTCCTGTATTTATAACACTGTATGATAAATTATTTGCTCACTTTATAGAAGCAAGAAGAGCAAAGAAAAACATAACCGACAAAGATTTGAAGCTCTGGGTCTGGAAATTTCAAAAAACTGTTTATTTGAAAGAATAGATTTTTGTGAATCCTCTTCTTGGATCTCTCGTTTCAAAAAGATTCATAAATTAAAAACAGGAAGACAACAAAATTCATTTCAAGGGCATTCATAAAGAAAGAGGAAGAAAAAGACTAAAATGGCAGAAAGCGTTTTGGAAACCGAGAGTGACTGTCAAATTATCCCCCTTCCAGTATTTATAACACTGATCATAGTGGTTTCAAGTGCAAAATGAGAGCAAAATGGGTGAGAAACATGTTCAAACTGTTCCACAACCTATTAGTGCACTAACCCATTCAAACACTATTATGCTCACAAATAGTATGGATGGATCTATTTTTCCAAAATTATTTGTTGTACTGCAGGAGAATACAGCAGTTTCGAGCCTAAAGTTTCAAGTCAGATGTTTAAAGGTGGAAAGTATAATCGTGCTATACTTTTTGATTTTTGCACGAGTTATAATGACACTAAATGTCTTCAAGATATTCCTCCCAGAAAAACTATTTACATTCTCCAGATTCCTCCCAAAACTATGGGGAAACTACTACCTTTGTATAAGTTTTTCTTCCGGCACTGGAAATCTCTTAATCGTCGTCTAACTGAAATTTTGACAGCTAATGAAAACATTCATTTCAAGGTTCTTCAGCGGGACATCATTTTAAAAGTGCACTCATTTATTCATTACCAAATTTCTTCCTTGCAGTTCTGGGGCATGATTAAATGTTAATGATTTGCAACCGAATATACAAATGTGCATCCCCCAAATTGATTGTACCTGTTACATTTTGTCTACGAACAAGTGTGAGAATGTGAAGAAGAGTGTGAAAATGTGATTGTTTGCCGTGCATGGTGCCAAAAGAACTTTTGTTTTAATCACTACAATAACAAGTCACTTTTGTTTTACTTTCGTCCCAGCAACACACTTACAGGCACGGTCAATTGTCTCTGCACATCTGGAACGCCAGGCTGCAGTTAAGGGATGTCCAATTCCTGCTTCTCCACTGCATAGACCTGACATTTTCCAGTTTTGATTTTGCGTGCTTGCAGTTGAAAAGAGCAGCTCATTTTTAGATCATGGACTTCTTATAGCACATAGATGACACAGAAAAATTGTTGAGATATGTTTCGATGTGAGTGTATTGGCATGTTCCTGGTAAGACTTGTGAAGATCTTTGCTTTTGGAGATAATCCATTAACTCCAGCTCCTAAAGAGTTTCTTACTTCTGAGTAATCTGTAAAGAAGACAAGATTACCCTTAGGTAGAGTAAGTGAATTTTTTCTCAACAAATTAGATTGCTCTCTGATATTGAATGGTTATGTGAAATTTTGCTTTGTAGACATGTAATCAGATAGCATGTCAAGTGGTTCTTATTAAAACATGTCCAATATGATAATATTCCCCTCCAATTGCTCACAGTATTAATTCTATGAGCTGTCATTCTGGCCTCTTCTTTAATATATGTCTATGGATTGGATTCCAAGTAGAATTTCCAATGCAGCTGTTGTTGTGCTGCAAAATGCACAGTTATGGAAAGACGGCACACATCTGGTTTGAGACTTCATATATATAGATGACCCTGTTCTATATCCAAGCATACTTCTGCTTGCTACAGATGACCACTTTACTATGTGTTATAACACTGTCAGTGAATATGAAAGAGGAAAACAGATCTACAAACAAGAGGGGGGGAAAAAAGGATTAAAGGCTTTATAGTGGTGACAACAAAACTGTAATTTGCAGTTTTGATCTTGCAGCAGTACTTCCATTACCTGTGCAGAATGTTCATGACAGCATTATCAAGAAAAACTATCATGCTTTAATTTTAGTGTTTAGTATGATAACTAAAGATGGAATGTGTTTTATTTGCATAAAGAGATGGCAAAAAGAGATTCTAATGAAATAAGTTTGTCTCATATTTGCAGATGGCATTGTAGTATTTGCAAAATCTACAACTCTCTAGGAATATTAAGAGAAATAAATGTAGAGAGTAAAGAAATTGGTTTGCAAATAAGCCAATCAAAAACCAAAGTAATGAGAAACTGAACAGAGACACCGGTTCTAGTGGACGGCACATTGATAAAATACTGCAAAGAATATTCCTATTTGAGCCAAACAGCCTGACTTGAAAAATAGGCACGGAGCTTAGGATATTATTTTCATTGAGTACTTGCAAAAGTGGGGACAAGCAGACTTATTCCAGTATTGGAGTGAAAAAAATAAAAACAAAATAATAATTTTTTTCACTAACAATTTGTAGATAGTGGGTGCATTTGCAAAAGAAAAAGCACTGAGCATCTTAGTAAAGTAAGGAGACCATGGAGCTTATGCGACAGGCATACACAAAGAGGACCAGCATAGAGCTTGCATTACCCCTGACAACTGTGTGGAGAGTGCTATGTAAATGCCTAGGTTTGCATCCATTTAACTTCAGCTGCTACAGGAACTGAAGCCTAATGAAGATAAATGGACACATTCTGCAGACTAGGGGTTCTGAGAAACCACAAGTGATAACCCAAAGATAAATGTTTTCTGAGCAGTGACTGCACACTGTGGACACACAACTGATGAAATGGCCCAGAAAATCCCCATATCTTACCCCCTTGAATTTTTCTTGTAGGGTTATGTGTCCCCAATGCCAGTATCATTACAAGAATTGGTATTGCAAATTGGTGTGAATGTGCTACAAAACATGTGGTATGAGATCGAATATTGGTTCAATGTGTGCAGGGCCACTGTAAGTGCACATATAAAACTTTTGACTGTTGCTCTTTCATTTGCAAAATTTGTTGTCCAATTGTGCATTGCTCATCAATGAGGGGTAAAGTGAAAAAACCAGTTTTTTATTTCAAAATGGAGCTTAAAAATTATAAGGTTATGTCATATCTTCAACATGTACAAATAATTCAGCATAATAAGAGAGTAAGCACACAACTACTGGGATCTATTTGAAGAACTAGACATATCTTTCACAGAAGATCGCGTCAGAAAAATAAAATTGTTCTTTCTATTTTAGAGTTGCGTGTATTGGTGGGGTACTCTGGGCTGCACACAGAATCCAGTCTTCTGGAGAGAGGAAATGTGAGGTCTTCAGTAACAGAAAAGGTTATTTTTCTTTCATTGTAAAGACAGTGAGTCAAATCTCACAGGAAATCTTCTCCCAGCATTTTCATTTACTTCATACTCGTTCCATCAGTTTTTTTATCTTCTATAATTGATTTATGTATTTGTGTCATATGTAAAGCATGAAATTTTATAGCTCCCAAAATTGATGCTCTTGGATGTCAAATTGTTTATTTTCCATGTTACCACTAAAATGCATACCATCACTGCCTTCTGAACAGTATTAACATAGTTCAGATTGTGATGATAGCATGAGATATTGTAGGCAGTGAGTAAATAAAGTTCTTCAAATTTAGAAAATCTGATGTATAAGGTGTAATGAAACAGTATTATGAGAAAGCGAAATCATTGGTACACAGGTTTTCTTGAAATATCCTGGTATTGTCTTGACTGTATTTTCGAAAAGCTGATAAAACCGAGTTGGTGCACTCGGGCAAGAGTAGTACAAATCAAAAAAACTGAATTAAAATTCAAATAATCAAACTATAACTAATCCTAAATGTTAATTTTTATAGAGAATGTAAAAGTTTTTTTTGTAATAGTTCAGTTCCCCAATAGTTCTGTCTCATGCTGATAAATTATTGATTTTGACTTCAACACTCTCTCATCCTGTCGTAGTGATGTGCATGTTTTAATAAATAAGGTGCAAGAAGTAAATGACATTATTAGCAAATACAAGGGTCAGATTATAACATTTTCAATTGCATTAATAATAAACTGGTCTATGAGAAAAAATTTGAGGATAGAGATTTAGGTAAGATAGAAGGCCTTGAGCAGCAGCTGAGCAAATACTAAAAATAAATAATAACAATAGCCTTAAATGTGTACATAAGAACGAAGGTAAGTTGTACTTGCAGTGGTATTGTTCTGAACATTATTATTTCCACTTTAACTATGAGTTTATAATATATTACTTTGAAATCAGAATCAAATAGGGAAAATTTGAAGTTGCTGGGACTCAAACCAGAATTTTTGGCCTAGAATCTGAGCTATCATACCCTGTCCAACCAAAGATGCAGATTTCCCCCGTCTGAATCTGTTATACCCTGGTCACCTCTAAGTTTATCTTGTTGCATATAAAATAAAATTACGCTTTGTCAAATGAACCCTAGTAGTGTGGTAAACTATGAAGCCTGTGCCGCAAGTACTCAAAGGTTTAGTTCTATGCAAAGAAATCACTCTAAATGTCTCCAGGGTATAAAAGACTCAATTGGGAGAGATTATTGCAATGTTCAGATAGGACATCGGTAGATCAAATGGCTTAGGTTAGATTTATTTTATTTAAGAATATTCTTTAACATCTTTGGTCATTAGTGGCCCAATCATCAGGGCTGAAAGGGACTTGGTATTTTGCTCAAGGTCTCTTCTTTCAGGCTAGAAATTATTTTACATACTGTAAATCTATAACATAGAACTAACAGCTTTACTTCCTTTCCAAAGGAAGCCATACTTAGAATTTTTACATTCTAAAAAAATCTATTGACCCTGCAACCTACAACCTTGGGTCTATGAGTTATGAGTCTATGGCTATTAATAGACCACCAGGGCTGACAGATCAGCCTTTAAGAGTATTTTCATAGTAATCCAAAAAGGTGTGGTTTGGTATGGGCCTCAAATTTTTCGTATCTTACTCTGATTCTAAATCTTAGCCTAACACGACTTGTATGAAAAAAATCACATTTTACGTTAATAATACTGCCATGTCAACACCTGTGAACTACCGGGCAACAATGCTTTGGATAATGGAACAGCATCACCAGCTTAAGCTGTCAAGTGGCCTTATAGTGACTGGATGGAAGATTTGTGATAATAAATATAAAAAATATTTTTATTTAATACTGAACCCATATATGTTTTATTTTGAAAGACATTATGTGTCTTAGTTTCAAGGTTAATTTTCTCTTGCTAAATTCTTGGGAAATGCTGTGCATGAGCATTCTAACAAAGGAATACCCAGCATTTATCTTCTCCAGTCATGCATCCTAATCACCTTGTATGTGTGAAATTCGATAGCAAAATTAGTAGCTTGAAAATGCTCAAAGCGGAAGTATATGGCAAGCATCAGCACTGTTAGGTTGATTAAAATGAGCAATAAATGTAGTCCTTTGACAGCCAATGTTGTTCTTATGTTTATGGAGGTATCAGCAGCTTACTAGAATTTCTCTCTGCTTCCTTCCCATGTAACTAATATCTGATACTGAGAAATAATTTTGCATGTATTTTTATCTTATGAAAGGTGTTAAAAAGTTCTAGGTCTATTAAAAAAATGTTTAGAATCATTCATTTTTCAATATAATCTCCCTTTAGGTGAATGCATTTGGACCAGTGATATCTAAAATAATTTGTATTACCCTTATACAATAAAACAAACAGCTTTTCAAAATAACCATTTTCAGCATTGATGAGCTTACTGTCAAAAATTTGCTAAGCCACTTTTTCAACTTTGGAAATGGATGTACCTAAGTGGGACTAAATTTGGTAAATAAGGTGATTTGGATAACAATTTTAATTGTAATTCATAAATATTAGTTATACACTCACTTTATTGGCAGGTGCATTTTCTTAGTGAAAAAAATTACTATTTTGTTTTTATTTTTTTCACTCCATTACTGGAATAAGTCTGCTTGTCCCCACTTTTGCAAGTACTTAATGAAAATACTATCCTAAGCATCCTAAAAAAAGAAAAAAAAAGAATAACCATAACTTATAGAATCACTTTTGCTTTCTTTAGGGTGGGTGAATGTGTTTGCATTTTTACAATTTTTCTTTGATCTCTGGATTACCATAATGGACTTATCTACAATCTTGTTCATTGCACTTGAAAATTTCCAAACACTCCTTTTAAATACATTTTTCTCTTAAGCCAGTCTATTATACACACACTTTTCTTCTAAATTCTACTGTCAAATTTGTGTGTACCATGATTTTATATTTGCATTTGTTCTCTTGTGCACCTTTAGGTAATGATTGGGTCATGTATGCCTTTTTTACAACCTTCAATACTTATTTTTTATCAATCATATGAACATCTTGTTTAAATTTAGCAATCCATCTTTTGATTGTGGTAGATGATGAGGCACCTTCTTCCAGAAGTTTTATCATTTATTTTACATTTGCTGACAGCCAAGGACGGAATTATTATTTAGAATCAACTGCTACCAACAGCATTACTGAGCTGGTATGATAATAGCTAGGAAGGAGGAAGGGTTCTTTATGCTTAACGTTAGCTGTAACTAGTGATAACGTTATTTTGTTATTAGCAATGCAGTCTGTCTTCAGTTGTTTCTGGTATGTGCCTTCTACTTCCCTCCTGGGTTGTGCTAGTGTTATGTTCTGCATGGGTCAGGTAGGTGGGAAAGACACCAATAGGATTGGATATAAACAGCAGCTCTCCCACCAAAATTAGCAAATGTAAAGTAAACAGGTAATAGCTTATCTCCTGCATTAATCTCCAATAAGTGCTTGCAAATAAAACCAAGTTACAGAATCATCTTGATTACATGAATAACTTTCAAAAGCAATTTAGGGGAAGCTATCACAAGATTGGGGAATCAGGCTTGGAGCTTGTAAGCCCATGATTATGCTTACTGTAATAAATGTTCATTGAGAATGATGCTTAGATGAGAGCTGATGTTAGTAGTGGCTCTTAACTCTTATACACCATACACTGTTCTTTGTTTAAAAATTACATGGAAAACTGTTTTGTAAATTTGCCATTTGTCCTTTTTTCTGCTTACAGAAGAGCAAAAAGGATGCCTTGAACTTTGATGCTGAGTTTACAAAAGAGGAGCCTGTTTTAACCCCTGTGAATGCAGATGTAGTGAAAGTTATTAACCAGGATGAATTCAAAGGGTTCTCCTTTGTAAATCCAGACTTCAACCCAGGACGGTATCAGACAGAGAAAGTCTCAGCATAAAACATCTGTGAATAGGCTGGTCCTAACTTAAGTGTATTAATATCACTAGCTCATTATGAATCATGATTGTTCGCACATTAGTAGCAGTGGTATGTTCCCATGGCCACTATGGCATGCTTCCGCTGCCACACCAAATGAGTACTGCCTAAAGTTTTAAAATTGTCATGGTAACAAGCCCACCGCTGCTGCAGCAAGATGGCTGCCTACAAGTAATAATGTGATGCCTCTGCGGGCAATAGTGATGAATGACCATGACAAGATGGCTGCCTAATGCCTGTAAATAAAATGGCGCCTAACATAGTATATTAGCTCTAACACTAGAATAGAGTGTTGTTACAACAACTTCCTCTGTAAAGTCTTTTAAAAAAGCCCAAAAAAATCTGTCTAACCCTTGAGTGTTGCGTCTAAAGCAGTGTGGTCAGATCTAGTGCATTCAATGTCTGCATTTTTATATACACATAACAAAACTAACAAAATGTTAAAGAAATATTTAATTGTAACTAGATGCAGTTTTACAGAAATGTTTCTGTATTATCTGCTTTTTTTTTTTTTAATGACATTTCTGTTGATGCACCTATCAAGAACATGTAATAGAATTAAAAGGACTAATATGGGCCCAACACATACAAAAGAACATCATGTACTTAAGGTGAAGTAAAAAAGAAAATGCACGGTGGCCTCTCAAAGTTTATTGTGAAGTATTTCTGCAGTATTGTCCAAATATAGTTAATTGCATATGCATAAAAGAATGGGAAACAGAGAAGTCACCATGTATGCAGAAAAGCACAGGCTGTAAAGTGCGGATATTTGGCTAAATTGTATAGTATATAATAGATGAATAATGGTGCTCACTTTTAAGAAGCTTCTTGAGCACTTGAAGAGTTAACATTAGTATGTATGGCTGTATGAATGTATTTTGGAATGAAAAAAAGAGAAATTGTTATCATGCACGGTTCTAAGCTTCCAATTTATGTGGCAAAATATTTTGCCAAGGCCTACTGTCGCTCATGGCATGAGGCGACTAGAAAAATTTTTAAAAAAGTACGTAAAATAACATGAAGTATGTCCTCCGTTTTGTGTAAAAGTGTGTGTTTGTGCGTGTGCATCCGTGCGCATGCATGTATGTGTTGTGTTAGAGTCTGAAGATATTTACGGGTGTTTGTTGTTGTCATTGTTGTTGTTTAAATTGTTGTCGCAGTTGTTGAAACAATGACCGCCATACTATTTAGCTGTGTTTTCAGAATACTACAGATAAGGTATAACCTTATATGTTCCACAAATTATATATATAAATATATATATATATAGAACTATGATTATACATAAATACTGTAAATGTAAAAACAAACATGAGTTTTAGTTGTTTGTACTAAGTATGTATGAACCTTAAAATTTTAAAGTATAATTGAATTTTTAACTAGTTTGTAACTATTGCGCTATATAATGTAAAGTAGAGGAGAGAATTTCAAATTCATGCACACTTCTCTTGTACAGAGCTGCCCCAGCTTAAGGGAGTTGTACCAAAGTTTCAGAGAACTGAAAAATATGAGTAAGATCTCTTCATGATGTATTCGACAAGCCATTTATCTCACATTGCTGACTGTTACTGTCTAGTCATTAGGAAAGATGCAGAGCAGATGTATCAACAACTACAACAGTAACCCACAGATGCCTGTGCTAAGTGAAATGAGATTTCCTTAAAACAGGTTAGCTGACATAGAAAACATTGCACATGCAAAATGTTTATGTAAATAGGGAATGAGCATTACCACAGGTATGCAGACATTGTCAATAAGCTAATAATTCTGGCCTATACTTTTACCATATGCTGGTTGTCGACTATCGCCACATAGTACATTTGAAGGCATGGAGCATAATGAGCAAAATGGAAAATGTTTAGGATGGTTGTTGCAAAAAAGAAAAGAAATTATAGGATTAGGCATGGCTTTTGCATGTAAGCTGACTGAAAAGAAGCTTGCTTACTGCACTGAAATATTAGTATGTATCTGTAATAGTGAGAAAGTAAATAATAAGTCATAAAGGGACAAAAAATTTAAAGAGATGACCATTATAATGTAAACAGGTATTGTGCCCTGTGATTAAATTAATAGAAAAGGGGATGAACGATGTAAGAAATAAAACACGGGAAAAAAAGTGAAAGTTGTCTGGTATCTTTGAAACTGGTTGGCACAATCATGTGTTCATGTCCATTTCCAAAGAAACCAAACTGTTGTTGCTGTTCAATTGAGCTGTTAACAGCTATTCGTGGAATGATGAAATGTTACAAAAGAAAACAAATCTTGTATTTTTTTTTAACCAAGAAAAATGAAATAGTAAGCAATCTTAGTCAGTAACTATTTGTAGTTCTATGTTTAGAATAGAAAATGGCCTTTCCTTGTCAGTGCTGGAAATCATTGGGACACTCGAAGCAAATCCAATGTATTTCCATCTTATTGATGCAGCTTCTATTAACCTCTGAGGTGACTAGTAGTGTGTTGGAGAGAATGTGAATCTCGTCTGCATTACTGAGCAACATGGACAGTTGGTTCAGCAACCCACTCTCCGCAACAAAACGGCAACATCGACCCACAATCATGGTGGATCCTCCTGCAGCCTGCGCCTCGCCTCCCACCGTCCGCAGCTGAATGGATTATGCTGCAGCGAGTGCTCTTCCATGTTAGAAGTGTCAGTTTTGCACTTTGTGGGTCTTGTTTGCCACCACTCACGGTCGATAGCTGGCCATGTTTTCAATTTGCTTCGTTGATCCGCTTAGTGCTGCACCTTGCAAGGTAAACCAAAACCTTTTAGCCGTCCTCGCTCGCTCCATTAACTTCTGTATGTCGATGTGGGATAAAAACATTTTAAGTGTTGTTTGTTGAAAAAAAAATAATTAAAAAGTGAACCAAAAACTAGTCATCAATATTGTTGTCATCGCACAATGAGATCTGAGGTACCATTAGGTTTTTTTCCTTTAGTTTTATTCAGATGATTAAATCTCTTAAGAAATGTATGTTGTAAGAAATCTAGAATACTTAGGTATAGAGCTTGCCCAAACTGCTTATGTGTATTCAATATTTTTGTGGTTGAAAAGAGAGGGGAATTTGTGAAGGTCAGCCAATCAAGACTAACAAACAGGATACATCCTGTTCTAATGTCATTTGGACCTTGGAACAGCCTGTTATCTTCATAGAAATAGTTGCATG
This sequence comes from Metallyticus violacea, assembly GCA_030762175.1. Classification (NCBI taxonomy): domain Eukaryota; kingdom Metazoa; phylum Arthropoda; class Insecta; order Mantodea; family Metallyticidae; genus Metallyticus; species Metallyticus violacea. The sequence goes on from CM060832.1 coordinate 103,399,315, forward strand.
AAATCCCAGATATCTTATGTGTGCATTTGAAACTTTTATTAAATCAATACAGTCAATTTGATATTTAATTTATGACAGCATTTAGTTTTATTGTTTTTAACACATAATTTATTCTTTTTTAATTATGTTCATCCATACTAATAGATATTTAGCCATTGTGATTACTTAAGGAACTCAAATTTAACTTGCACAAAGATTGTTCCATTTACTAATATTTGATTTAGGTGAAAAGCAAGCAAGTTTGGAGGATGTTAGCTTTGAAAATATACATTGTTCAGCTTTCTTCTAAACTTGATGCAGGAATAATGAACGTTACAAGACATCAGCAGAGTTTTCAATGCACAAATGAAAAGAAATGCGACATACTTCTAACTCATGACCAACTTAAGTGATACTGTATGTCATTGCTGTCTTGATAATTTAATTCATTAATGCACATGTACTTAAGCAATTCTAAAAATGTTTTGAAAAATGTACAGTATTTGCTGTCACCAGAGCATAACTAAAATAAACTAAGCTCAGCAATACATTTGGGCCATATAAGTATTTTATCTAAGAGTTTTTCCAAATATGTTGGAATTATTTTATATCTTATTATTGTCAATGTGCAGTATTTTACCAAAGAAGGTGTACAGAAGCAAAAATGTTAACATGTTTAATTTGTATATTGAAAGTTCATAGTCTTTTTTGTTGTACTTCAGATGTATGGCACCATGGTCAAAGTCCCTTTTCCCTCTGCAGGCTGGTTTTCCATGGCTCCCTATATTAAATAGGAGTGTGTTGTGGGAAAACATTGGGAATGAGATTTTGTAACCAAAGAAGCCACTCATGTGAGGTGCAAGAAAAGAGAACTGTCTTTGTTTTAGTGCAATTAAAATTGTAAATCTTATGTTAGAGAGAGAATTAGTTATACCTACAGTATGATAAATTATGTAAGAACAAAAGCATTATATTTTGCATTTAAATAATGTATATAAGCAGTTATGATCTTGTGGTTCTTGATGAGAAGTGATAGCAGAATATCCTTGTGATTGACAAGGGAAAAAAAAAAAAGTTTTAAATTGCTGCTGACATAGAGTAAATGCGCACTAATGATCATGTTGAAAAAACATATGTTCTGTAAAGTTTTATTATTATTATTATTGTTGTTATTGATAGAAGCAACAAAGATCTATTGCTTTATTTCTTCCTGATCCTCAAGAATGCACAGAGCCCAAGTTAGAATGATGTCTATCTGCCTGCTAATAAACATGCTTTTGTTGTCCATGAGATTAAACCAGATATGATCAAATATGTAACTGTGCTAGTATTTAGCATGTGTTTTTATATTTATTTTTATTTATATATTTTTATTGTTGCAGAGAGGACATTGCTTTTAGAAAACAAAGCTTATTAGGTTGAGTTTACAAACATCCTACATAGTTTTTGCCACTGTCATAACTGAAATGCTACAGACTGTGCCAAAATAGTATAACCATCTAGGAATAATAGAACAAGTTTTCCAAGAGTCTGTGCAATGTCCTCATTTATTGTCTATATTTTTTGAATCCAAAGTTGTCTCCCTGGAGTTTATTATTTCTCTAATTGTGAAATAAACTACATTAAAACATTTTAATTTGTGTGCATCCCATCCATAATAATTGTTTTAAGTAATAAATAAACTATATGGAAATTCTCATTATATGTGCATTTATTTTTAAAAACGTATTCTTTGGCATTAGATACATTATAGTTAATGATTTTTATTTGAATTGATTTAAATGTTATATTATTTATGGTAAATGCACAAATAGTCAGTCAAATTACAAGATACAGCAAATACGACTTTGTCAAATCAAACAGTATTTAGAAGTTGGAAATGTTTTACAGTCTCTATAATTCTGAATATAATAAGTAAATCAGAGACTGAATTCTTGAGAAAGATAAAACTGACACATCTTCAGTTGAATTGAAATAGACCAGCTAAATGGTTGGTGATCTCATTGGTCATCATTTATTTGTTTGAAGTGGTGTATGTTCATTGCAGATTTTTATGAAAACGAAAAGTGCACATTTGTATTGTGTTAGATTTGCTACAATATATGGAAGTAAATTAACTGATCTTCTCTGCTCATAAATTGTGTACTTATTAAGTACATTTAAAGAATCGAAGATCTCTTTGTTAAGGAGCACTTCACCACCTGGAGTTTTTAAAAGTTACAGCTACCAAAGAGGGAAAAGGGAGAAGAGATGGTGTAGTTTATTGAAACTGAAAATTTGTTGAAAATATCCCAATATACTACATTCAAAGATACATACTTTATCAATCCATTACAAATAAGATCTAAAAATACACAAAAATAATACAGTAGAAACTTGACTCGTTATTGGAGGGACCAGGTTGAGAAAACGATAAATACAGGAAGTGCATAGTGCATAGATTATGTCAAAAATAAATAAAACCAGTATGTAAGTAAACACCTATATTTTGTGTCAAGTTTGCATGTTACCGTTTACATATTTTACATTTTGTTGTCGGTCTTGGTGGTCTGGTGGTAACCTCGTAGACCCAAGATGGCAGGTTCAATCCCGGCCAGGGTTTTTGGATTTTTTCGGGCATAAAAATTCTAAGTATGGCTCCTTAGGAAGAGAAGTAAAGCCGAAGCCCATGTCGTTGATTTACGGCACGTAAAAGAACTCAAGCCTGAAAGCAAAGCTAAACAAAATTTATCGGTTGTTTCGCGCCCTGTGAATGAGACGCTGATGACCTGAGAAGTTGAGCATCCATAAATAAAACAAATCAATAAAAATTTAAACGTTTGTCACTATCTTGAAAAGAGTCATTAATTGATATTTGCTTTTCTTTTCATGCGAAACGAATTTTGCACATTCAGCGCATTCTATTTGTTGCTCACTAACGTACATACCGTCATTATCATGTGCATAGAATACGCTCGTACAGTTTCACATGCTCTGAGAACTACGGCTGTTGCATCATCTCTCCCTCTTCATCAACACTTTGAACGCCACATGTGACGTCCTCGTCCATTGCCTCGTAGGTGTCAAAACTGATAGCAACCAAGGCAGCTCTGGCACATTCTTCGCATTGGCTATCATCCTGCTCCAAAAGTATCCGCAACTACGAAGATTTCGATTCACGCTTTCTCGGATCAAGCGTGATTCGAACTCTGTACATGCGACTATCACTGCCAGTGAGTCGATCATTCGGGGATAGAATTTCTTTGGAACTGAACTTTTTGAGATAATAATGCGGAAAAACGATACTTCGAGAAACGATGAATGCGGGTTTTATTTGCATAAGATGCAGGGGTAAAACGTTTGGAACCGCATAAGTTGAACGATAGAGGTTCCACTGTACTAATCGTATTAGATATTTTCTTTCTAGAATTCTAATCTCAATACACACAACTTTGGGTTATTAGTGCATTGGTGACCGTCATATTGCTGTATTATCCTATCCTTTATTGTACTTCTAAGGTTACATTTCTCTGCATCTTCCTCTTAATAACTCTTATCCATTTCTCTCTAACTTTGCCCAAATAGTTTCCTATCATTTTTGAGAGGCCTATGAGCAAAATTTGCCGGCCATTTCGCACCCTGAGTTGAATGGGATGCTGATGACCTTAGATGTTAAAGAGCATCCATAAATAAATCAGTCAAAAAAAAAGTATAACAAACAGTGAAAAACATTGGTTTCTTCACACATTGGACATTTTTCTACCTCTTTATCATTTCCTAACCCTTTTAAATGCACAACTCCAGTTGTAGCTCATGCAAACTCTTCCCAACTTGCCTTGTCACATTGTTCTATATATTTTTCCATACCCTGTACTATTTTTATTTCCCTATAAAGTCTCGAACTATTTTCTCTCATACTACCAAATATTTTTTGTAGTTCAATATCTTCCAACCTTAGGTTTATTTCTTTCAAGAATCCTCTGTTTTAGTATTCCCTATCTATCCTAAGTTTCCTAAACCAATATGTTTTAAAATTTCCTGCACTTTGAGATACTATGAGCCTTTCCATTTACATTTCTCTTGGATACTGAAACCTTTTTAATAACTTTTATCTTAGTGAAATACCTAACTAATTTTAGTTGCGCTACACCATTTTGGGATGCTGTCGGTAAACTTTTACAAAAACTTCTATTTATTTTATCAACATACCCTGCATCCTCTGCACCCCATATTTCTGCCCCATATAGCATTCTTGCTTCTACTGCGATTGTATAAATTGTTTCCAGCCATTTCACTTATATATCTGGAATTTTTTTTTAAACATGCTGTTATAACATCCATGCTTTTCCTTGTGCTATTGCCATTTTTTTCTGTTCATTCCAACTTCCATTAGAACTTAATCTTGTCCCTACCACCTCTATTTCTCTCCCATTAAATAGTCATTTCTCATCCTTTCTCAGTTTATCCTCTTTTAAAAACCATGATCTTTGTGGTGTAGTTATAAGAATTGAGTCTTTGTATTTTGTTTGAAGTGTGACAGAAAGATAAAAGTTAAGTATAAAGAATGGAATAAATAATAAGTTTTATTGAAGTCGCCCCACTACTGCAAACTATCTGAGTACAACGGACCCTTTGGGGTAGGTTTGTACTTTGTGTGAGTCTTAGAAAGTCCTTGTTCCTCGCTTATGGTCACTAAGTGCTGTAAGATATTAAGAGTATAAACATGTTCAGGAGACCCAAGGCAGTCATCATGGTGCACTCATAAGCTACCCACTCACACATTACAAATAGTTTCATGAACTCTAAATGACATAATTATGCAATGGAAAAAGAAAGTAATTTTTTGACTGGCTGTCATTATTTCCATGGTTGGTTCATTCTAAGACAAAGATACTCTTTATAAAGATTTTAAATCATTCATGACTAAATTAAGCCTATGACTTGTAAAATGAAAGAAGTGAGCTCTCAGATATTTGTCTGATATGTTCCCACCCAACCTCTGTAGTGTATCTATTGCGGGCATGCCCTACTTAAAGGTAAATCATGCAGTGTTCAAAACAAGAGACAAGACAACTACTAATTTCAGTTAGAATGATTAACCTCTATTAATTTTGCTAAACTTTCTTTAGCAAGTTCTCCCACTCTTTTTGTTTTGTCTTGACACTCAAAATATGCATCAAATCGGATAAATTTGATCTCTTCATGTCGCTTTAGTGATTAAAGACATGCGGCTGCACACCAGAGCAATGCATGTTTGCATCAGTCTTCTAATCCAATGGAGTAAAGCACATGTTTTAATGTACAGGTGCCTGAAATAGCGCAACAGGAGAAAAGAAAATGGGTTCATAATTTCAATTTGTCTTGTGCTAAACTTGGTAGCCAAGTATTAGCACATGACTTATTAAAAGATCCTGCAATGTTCCAGTCCTATTATCTGATGTACCGAGAAACATATAATGAACTTCTGCAAAGGTTGTCTCCAATAACTGAAGAGAATAATTGTACCTAGTCAGCAAATTCATGTTAGATGCAATCCAGATAGTACTATTTACCTTATATGTATGTGTGTGTGTGTGATAATGATATAAGCAATGGTATCCGGTCACACCTGCCAGAACTCTGTAAATGACCCATAAAAGTAATTGCTTTAGATCAAATACTAAAAAGAAAACAGATTTCAATAGACAATATTTTAAAAAACTAGATTTCCCAGTAGAAACTAAGGCATTAATTTTCTAACTGGACAGTCTTTCAAAAAGATCAGATTTAGTTAGAAAATAACTAACTTGCAGGAATCAAATATCTGCAAATTACCATGAGACATGATGCACAGCATGCTCAGCATGCTGATTCTCTTGAAACTTGTTTGCAGCATGTTCATGGCATCATCGGCATGTTGCAAGCTGGTGTACAGCGAATATCATATTTGTATTGCTTTCCATTGAGCTCCATTTGTTTGTGTTATGTTGCAAAATCGATGTCTATTGCAAGACTTGATGCATTCCGGTGTGCAGCCAGCCTAAGAGGTAAAACAAATTTGAATGCTGTTTTTAATGATTTACTGCAGTTCAGGGCACAGTCATATCTAAATATATCACCTCATTTCTCATAGGACCCAAAATGGCTTAAATGATTTAAATTATGCATCTTCAGAAGCACTACAGAATTACTTACTTTACAATATCAATAACAATGAAACATTTTCAATTTTAGCAGACAAGACAATGGATGGCTTAGGCACAGGGTAACTTTCTCTTTCTGTGTGCTATTTTGAGCAAGAAAAAAGTTAGGGTATATTACACTGGTTGAGTGGGAACATGTCGTACATATCCAAGAGCTCACTTCTTTCATTGTACAAATCATTGGCTTTATTTAGTCATGAATGATTTAAAAACCTTACCAGAAATTACAAATGCCACTGATACTATCAATGTGACAATTTCATTCTTCAAAGGGAGTAGTCAAAGAAAGCCTTTTTTGAAAATCTCTAGAAGCTATGTAAGACAAACTGTTTGAAAAACACAAGTCTGTAAGAAAATATAATAAACACTGTTTGAAAATGGCAGAGGCACTGGCATTATTACACAAAGAAAGTAATTATGAAACTACAGAAAACCTGGCAGCTTCACTCTATGCATTTTTCATTCATTGTTTCACAAAAAAATCATAATATTCAGCCCAACTAGAACCTGCCGTAAGAAACCCAAAATCCATAAATATTAATTTGCTGGAACTTTCAGAATATATCCAAAACACTGTTAAAATTTTTATGTATTAGAGAAAATTCAGAATCTGAATTTGAAATCATAATAAATAATGTTCAAAGTTTGTGTACAATCCCTGGAGCAGATGGCATTTGACAACCACTAGTTACTCAACAGCAGATGCATTCTTAAAATTTGGATTTTCTAATTTGTTTTTAAAAGAATAATTTTCTGAAGAAAATGGGAGCTTGTAATTTTTTTTTTTATGTGTATTCTAATTTAATGATATTCGTAACTGCCATATACTTCAATAGGGTAATGGAAAATACAAACAAATTGTAGAGAAATATGCTAGATAATTTTAAAAAAGAATCAAAGACTTCATACACTTTCTGAAACATAATTTAAAAAAGAAACTGCCCAATTAGATTTGATTGATCTATTAGATCATACCAGATTACTGCTCACTGTAGCATCTACCCTGAAGATTTTTCAGGTATTTATTTGTAATAATGTATTAAAAAAAAAAGCGCTATATAAGCGTTTGGCAAAATAATATTAAACTTAAATTATTTAAATTGTTTTTACAAAACTATAGACAGTGGAATGATAATATATCATATTAGAATTTATTAAATATGTTTGCACTAACCCCACTTTCTTATAAAACATTTGGACATGTTTCTGGACAATCACTCCCATCATCAGATATTGATGGACTACTCTTACTCAATGTGACTGGATCCCAAGGTGGTTTGGTGGTTCAAATAGGGACTTGCTGAGTTCATCCGGGGTGGAATATTTAATTTATTAAATTTTTCCTATTTTTCAGGATGACTTTTTTTTCCCAAGCAGATAGCTCTATTGGGTTGTAAGTTCTTTTAGCAGCTTAGCCTCAGATTTAATTTTGTGATTTTGGGTCCAAAGGTGAGCTGCCATTACTGATTTATTAATTTGTTTAAAACAAAGAGAACTTTAGAAAGTTGGAGAAAAGAACTCTTTAGGAATATTCATGTTTATATTAGACTAGTTCTAAATTTATATATACATATATTGTACTGTTATGACACTTGGAAACATTGCTAATGGCTAAAAATAATGACAAAATCAGAGGAAGTCCTCTTTATTGGTAAAGTGATAGACCATTTGGGAAGGAGCCAATGCCAATACAGTTTTTGTTTAAATGATTCTGACAAATGTGAGTAAAGCAATTTTATGCTTATTGTAAGAGAGGTCCATAATCCCATGTTCTTCCTTGTCAAAATGTATAAGTTTTCAAACTGCAATTTTGTTTACTATGTAAGAAATCGCTTGTGTTAATCTTTCCTTAGACTTCTCATTGCATTCCAACAAAATTTATGAAATGTAGCATATGTAATGATGATAAAGGATAATGTGTCAATCAACAATTGAACCAGGAATTTGAAAAGGGGTGAAGTCCACTTGAGCTATTTTTGAGATAATGGGGGAAAAATTTTTTATATTAATACTTGCTCATTTTAATCTGAGATGCTTCTTAATGAATAAGGAACTACTGGAATAACTGTGCCCAGAAATAAAAAGTGTTTTCAGGCAAAGAATATTATTTTCTGCAATTTGTTTGATGCGCTTGGCACCTTTTTCCATGTATAGACACGATAATGATTTAGTACCCTATTTTTGTATTAAAACAACTTTAGGCCCTATTCAAAATTTTTGTAGCATATTTCAATGTTTATATTATACTCTGCAAGTTTTACTCCAGTGTTTTCTGAGGTTAACCATTCCAAAATATCAACATAAAAATTAGACACTTCAAGTGGAATATACTTCATTACTTTCCTAATTTCTTCAAGCTTCTTTGCATTAATTGGCACACATCCTATGTGAATATGCTGTTGGCACTGTCATTGGGATAATTCAGACTGCTAACAAGTGAAGTAGAAGCATATTTAGACAGTCCAACAACATATTCTCTTGTTATGACTACTTCTGGGTACCCTTCTAGAAACACTTTAGACAGGGAAGTCCTTTTATAGTAGGAAGGCCACTAGGCTTTGAAATCAGAAATGTCACTGGCATCTACCATAGTGACAGTAAACTCCCTGAGTATGTGCTGAAATGATCATTTCTACATACTTTTTTGAAGTATAAACTCATCTGCTTTCCTGATTACCTTCTTTATTAATCCAAATTGTCTGATGGAAGGTTCCTAGGAGTGCCCTCTTATAGAAAAATAATGACATATTAGCCTGAGTCTCCCAACTTCTATAAGTGACAGAACGAATCTCTATTGAATGATGACAATTCTGGCCAGCACAAGTGTCTGAAAAAAAGTGCAACTCCAATGCTTTATGGGGTATTTCACTCTCGATATAGCTCTTTATAAAGGAGCAGACTTAATTACAATTCTTTTTGGCTTGACATTCATGACAAACTTGAAATGGAAATTTCCCATTTTGAAGTTATAGATGTTGAACACTTTTACTGAAAGTTGTTTGTTGTAAAACATTTCTTGGACAGGAATTTCTATCAGTGAGGGATTTTTATGAAATCAAAATAAATGACTGCTACATGTTCTTCACTCTTGCGTCTTCTTTCAATTTCATGGAAATATTTTACTTTTCCTTTGTGCACTAGAAGCTCCAACACCACAGTTCTCTTTGCTGCATCTTTCAGGTGAGGACTCTTTAATTTGACATTCAGCTACTTGTATGTGCAACATGTATTTCTTTGTGACCTTCCAAAATGGTATGGAAATACTTTGTATGGAACTTATTTTACTGTTTGGGTATTCTTGTTTGAAGAGAGATCATTAGGTGACTTTCCAGCCTTCTGGGGTTTGCTATGACCATTAATCAGAACATGGTACCAAAATGTAGAAGATTTCAGCATGCCTCCTTTGCAGATATATTGTCTTTGAACTGGTATACAGTCAATTAAGCCTTGAAGATATATATTTTGTGCATTTTTTTGATTCCAGGGAACAAACGTTGCTTATAATATCTGCCTGTATGATTCCATCTTCCTTTAAAGCACTCTTGAGGACATCTGCAAAAATAATAAATAATTATATTAGGTTATCATTTTCCTTATACCAATTGTAATGCACATATTAGAAATATATAACACATTGTCCTTGTATCAAATAGATGGTAATATAGCTAGATATAAGTTCCAATTTTCTAATTTCAAGTTATCACTATAATCATCTTACAGTTGAAATGTAATATATTCAAAGTGAATATAAAACCAAATACCAGACTTTGTCCTATAGCCTAGAATTATTTGCATTCTGTTTTTATTCCAGACATAGCTGTCCCCACATGGTTTATAAGAGCCGTGCCTTTAATCTTTGCATTTTTTTATTATTTGTTGCTTATAAAACATAGTATTTCTCACATCATTTCTTGGGCTTCAAAAATATATCCAACTATACTATAGCAGCCATTTTGCAGGAAACAGAAAAAAGGCCGTAGAAACAGAGAATAGCAGCATGGAATATTTGCTGTAGAAAGAGAAGGAACATAATGTGCAATATTCGCTGTAGGAAGAGAAGAAAGGCATGTGAAATATTCTGCTATAAATGGGATTTGAAAAAGTTGCCAGGTTCATATTCTGTGAACCTTTTTCAAACAACTAGACAGGATAAATACTATATTGATATGCATGAGACCTGCCTCCTTCTTCTACAAAAAGATATGCCTTGTATTACAGAATATCATACTGCCATTAACTCACTTTTGAAAGAAAAAAAAAAGGTAACAATCCATTTTTCCAATTCATGATTCATTTATGGAAATTCTTATTACCATCACTTAACATGTGTAGATTGTGTAGCATGTCAATAAACATCCTCTTTAATAAAAAGTACCAGGCAAAAATTGAGAGGGCAGAGGGTGAGAGTGAAACGATGCCATTGAACATTTTAAATTAATAGCTATTATTTACCCCTACTGAAATAAAAACTGCAGGCACCCTAATAGGATAACTGTAACTCCTCACAATGCTGGTTGGGATTAAGGTGCTGCATTGTTCAAGTCTACTAAAGAAAAGTTTCATTCCTCATGAAAGTGTAACCATAATGTGCCAGTCTGTCTATCTAAAGCATAACTGATATGAAATTGAATTTATCATATCCATGTTTTTAAACATAGCTTCTTCAGACAGCAGTTCTTCTGAAATTAAAGAAGCTCCTTTTTATTAGGAAGTTTTCATATGGATTTTATTTTGACTGCATAACATGTCAATAGTTGCTTAGTGGTAAAACTTATCATTTGAAAAAGCAAATATATGCTGTCTATGTGACCTCATCTGTCTGTGAATATTCCTTTAGTGTATCTTGATCCTTATTAATTCTATTACATAGATAAAGTTTCAATTTTCTTTGTTCATGCAAATTAGCACAGTGAAGTAAAATTGCTAAATCTACAAAGGTTAAGTCTATGGCAGCAAGAAAAACAAGTACTTTGACTGCTTCTACATATTTATGTTATACCATGCATTCCAGACAACCATTTGCTAGCCACGCACATAATTACCAGCTGGCTGGCTCCCAACCAAATAAATCCCAGCATTCTTGATCTGCTGGCAGGTTGGTGAATGAGATGCATTGTTATATTTGGTAACTCTTTATGAAATATCTTGCATTTAATATTTTTAAAATGACTTTGTTTCATTTTATACATATAGTATCAAGGTTTAGAGATATTTCATAATAATGCTAAATATAATTGAACTTTTTTTCTTAATCCAGATCATGTCTAGAAGGCTGTTTAAGGAAGAAAATATTGTACGTTTATCTCTATGGCAATATGCATTATTTAGCATAACCATCAGCAATTTAAAAGCGTATTTGTACGACATAATCATTATTTCAGCATCTTTTCAACATCAAATGAAAATGTATTGAATATAAAACATATTCAGCCATTATAATTCAGTTTTAGTGTTACCTTCAGGATAACTTTCATCAGCAATGGCGTGCATAAAGGGAACTGTGTGGCAATTGCTTTCCCTTTCCCCATATTTTCTATCTTTTTTTTCCGCTGACATTTTCAAGAACCATAATGGAATACATTCTGGTGACTTTATTATTATAATACAATAAATATAACATATATAATGTAAGTATCTAATAAGTAATGACATTACAAGTAAATCTCATAGCCAAAGCATAAACATTAAAATTCTTCACCCTTCCACCAAAACATTATGTGAATGCTATTGATGAACACACACACAAAATTAAAATAAAGGAAGTATAAATAACCTGTACAGATAAAATCAAATAAACCAACAAGAAAAAATAGTACCAGAAAATTTCGGTTTTATGGACAAACAATATCTCAAAAAATAAAAGCTTACAGACAAAATATGCCAGCAACAGACAGTCTAAATAAGCAAAATAGGTAAATCAACTAAGATAAAAGAACAAAAGAAAATGAAAACTAGCAGATATAAACCTAGTAATCTAATGCTTTCAAACATGTATTTAAAAAAAAAAGGATAAAACAAATAAAGGAAACAGAGATCAAAAGCATGAAAATATAACCTGTATCTCAAATAAGTGTACTTATGAAGCTGTTGACAATGGAGTGGTATATATATAAACAATGTATACAGTTTTTTTCACACTAACTCCATTCACTTACATAAATTTGGAACATACGTTTCGGAGCAATCCCTCCCATCTTCAGCCTGTTGACAAAACTCTCAACAGGCTGAAGATGGGAGGGATCGCTCCTGAAACATATGTTCCAAATTTATGTAAGTGAATGGAGTTAGTGTGAAAAAAACTGTATACATTGTTTATATATAACCTGTATATTTTAATATTCTAAGGTGAGTACTTAAAACGGAATAAGTTAAAACAAGTATAAAAATGTATATACTGAAATAAGGTGATGATAAACTATGAACAAGTAAGTTCATTCTGAATAGAATAAGATGCATAAACTCAATAAATTAATGAAATAAAGAAATAAGAGAAGTTAATAATGGACAAGTAAACTCAAATGTGCAATAGTAAACAAAAATGATAAACTAAACCTAAACTAAAATAAATGATCTTATTAGAATATAGCAAATTATTATTCAGGAAATCACAATTTCACTAATTATGTTCCACTTACTTGGACATGTTTCAAAGGCTGTTGCCTTCATCTTCAGCATGATTCCACTGTCCAAGTTTGAGTTTGCCAAGAATGTTATTAAAATGAAAGTTAATAAATTGCGATGACATTTCTTAATATTGCTGTTTCTTTTTACCACGGTGTTATGGCTTTCTTTGGAATTTTTGATTTTCCCAAATAAACTGACGTTTTATAAGTTTTGAATAGTGAGAATTTTCACAGTGAAATATAATATAATACATCAAATTATTATTCAGGAAATCACAAAGTTTCACTAATTACATTCCACTTACATGAACATGTTTCAAAGGCAACAGCTTTCAAATCTACTTTTTATTTCAATAAATGGACCTCCAGTGAATTACTTAAGGAGCAGTCTCGTTCATCTAGTCTTGTCTATTCATCTAAACTCTAAGTTAAAATGACAGGCATATAGTTTTGTAAATTTTCTTTCTCTATAACATGGCTAATGGTACACAAAAAGATACATTAAGAAAGTAATCATAAATTATATATTGGAAAATAATAGGTATTTATACAAGAAAATAGTGCACATATAGTTGTTTTATATCAGAATGATGGATGATGGAGAAGCGAAGATGTATCAATTTGAGATCAGGAATCCCGCTTATATTTTTAAAAACTGCGCATTGTGAAAAAAATATTGACAACCGAACACTTAAATTCCCTAGATCAGAAACATTTCCTGGCGTGGGTGTATCGTTCCCTACATCTACACTAGGACGACGAAGTATTTGAACTTTCACCAAATCTATTTCTACCCTATTCAGGAACGGTTTTACCCATTAGTAAAAGAATGTTCAATTATAGATTGTCTAGAGCCAGGCATTATGTTGAATGTACTTTCGGGATTATATCCAACAAATGGAACATTTTTCAGAGACAAAGTGATGTGGATGTAACTTTCGCAGTTAACATTGTATTATTATTTTGTAAGAGAACATGATGGGTATTATACTTTTGAGGACACATGAACTGTTGTTGAATTTCAAGAATCTATTTACCATGAACGGTAAACCGCCACGGGTGGCCGAGGTCGTTAAGGCACGGACTCGTGAGCGGGAGGTCTGAGGTTCGAATCCCGCCAGGACCGTCCTCCCTGACTGGGTTTTTTTCCAGGTTTTCATCAGTCTTCATAACTGGCAAATGCCGGGGAGGTACCTAAACTTAGGCCTGGAACGCTTCCTTCCTTAAAAAAAAAATCCTTTCCCAATATATCATTTCATTTCATGTATCATCAGTGTCCACCGCCTGTGGTGCCTCAGTAGTGAAAACGGACGTTAAACACTACTCAAAAAAAAAAAAATGAACGGTAACGTTAATACATCTGTCAACAGATACGAATATGCACTAGCTAATTAATTACGAAGAAGTACCTTGGCAATATAACCGAATACAATGGCAACATGACAAGGAGCATACATTTTGTAGTCGTATCTAGTGTATTTAGTATTTACTTATGTAATTTCATTTGTTCTGCATCTGTGTTACGCACATAATTTCCACGCTGGATTTTTCTTATTTTTATCCTTGTAACACAGGTCTGTTATTGAGCTTCTTTTAATACCATTTCAATATTCTTTTGCACTTTAACAAATACTTCACCAATGGAAAAATTACATCAGTGCGTCCTAACGGCCGTGTGTTCTGATATAATATAAAAACGAAATGATGCAGAAGTGCGTTACAAATGAACGCACGTTGTAACTTGATCACGCAAGGCAACAATATGACGTTGCAACGCACATTAAGTTAACAATACACACGGATGTTAGCGTGTGTATTGTTTCATATAATGTCGGATTTCTGTCCGGTAGAATGAAATAGATGTACACAAATCACCAGTTTGTACATATCTCTCCGCGGCCACGTGCATTCGCAACAACAGAACGTTGTTAGAACAAAAGATTTTTGTTTCGTTAAATATAATTTGCGTTTTTCATCACTTAAAGGCCATATCTCTAAATAATCTGCAGCACACAAAGCATGCGAATTCATTGCTACTTACGCGAGTGTTCCTTCTTGAGCCATCCCCTCTCTAAGCTGCCGGGGAATCCCAGTTGCCCGCGCCGTATTAATTGTTCTAGTTAGCAATTCAATAAATTATAATTTTTTTTTATAGTTGAGCTTAGTGTTAAATATTTTGTGCTTTAATAAAAACGAAGTTAGCTTTCATCTCAGTTATGGTATTTATCAAGAGACTATTTAAAGGGCGGAAGTGTCTCACACAAACCGTGAAGAAGGAGCGCTACGGTCAAAACTCGCGTGGTTTTGTTATTGTCTACTCTGATTTCTCAATGGACAGACTTTGGTTAAGTTACAACGAACGCTGGGACGTACTTTATGAGAGTGGTCTGAAAAGTTTCCGACCTAATAAAGATACAAGACATTTTTTCAGAATTTATTTATTTATTTATTTATTTTCACATAGTCTCCTTGTAACTCTACACACTTCTCCCAGCGATGCTGCCATCTCTGTAACCCGTCCAAATAGTTCTCGGCGTTTTTCTTTGCAAAATAATTGTTCACGAAGGTGATTGCCTCTTATTTGACGAAAATCTCTGTCCTCCGAGCGCAATTTTCAGATGAGGGAACAAAAAGAAGTCGCTTGGGGCTAGATCTGGTGAGTAAGGCGGATGGTCAAGCAGTTCAAACCGTAATTCGTGGATTTTCGCCATTGCAACCGCTGAGATGTGAGACGATGCGTTGTCTTGGTGAAACAGGATTTTCTTTTTCTGCAAATGTGGCCGTTTTTCCGCAAGTTCTGCCTTCAGCTTGTCAATAATGATGCGTAGTATGCTCCTGTAATGGTTTTTCCTCTTTGAAGATAATCGATTAAAATAACTCCATGACTATCCCAAAAAACAGTCGCCATCATTTTCCCAGCCGAAAAAAACAGTTTTAGCTTTTTTTGGAGCCGGTTCCCCCTTTGCAATCCACTGTTTGGACTGTATTTTTGTTTCGGGCGTATAATGGTGTATCCAAGTTATCTACAGTAATTAATCGGCGCCAAAACTCGGATTTATTGCGGCTAAACTGCGCCAACAGAGCGTTGGAAATGTTCATTCGAACACGTTTTTGGTCTAATGCGAGCAAACGTGGCATCCAACGCGCGGACAGCTTTTTCATGTCTAAATGTTGATTTAATATGTGACAAATACGTTCTTTTGACATGTTCATAGCCTCTGCTATCTCTCTCACTTTAATTCGGCGATGGTCTAGCACCATTTGGTGAACTTTGGTGATGTTTTCGTCGGTAGTTGCAGTTTTTGGACGTCCCGAACGTTCATCGTCTCCCAAGCTCTTACGGCCACGTTTAAATTGAGCTGTCCAAATTTTCACTGTGGTAAATGATGGTGCAGAGTACCCATACACAGAATCCAACTCATCTTTGATTTGCGTAGGCGTATTGCCTTTCAAAAACAAATATTTAATGACAGCTCGAATCTCGATTTTGTCCATTTTCATAAAAACACTCACATCAACTCACTCAAACGACTGTTACATAACAACTGAGCGTCCAAAATGGCTGAAACTTTGGTGAGTAACTGTCAACAGATGAACAACGAAATTCACTAGCTTTTATTTACGAGTGCTGCCATCTTCATGTTGAGGTCGGAAACTTTTCAGACCACCCTCGTATGATGTCCGCCATTTCAACGTTCGTGTGTCACTAGCCTTAAGGACTTTTCCTTGTCTGGAAGGAAGTAGTGCAGAGTATCAGAAAGTAAACCAGTTTGTCACTTGTGATGTTGCAATACTCGTTTTTAGGTCAAATTTTAAAATGTTTCCTGGCAAATATATGTGGAACCAAAATATGTCATTAACTTTTTTGATGCAAACAAACGTAACAGGAAATTTATCAAGGGCAAAGAGATAAACAACCAATTTTGTTTGCAACATTATGAAGCACATTGTAATTTTCTTTTCCACAGGTCTCCGTTTTGATTAAGGTTCTATGTAGAAGCTCTTAAATAATATTTAATTTCTTGTCAATCCCCCTAAAAAAATATAACCAGTTTATTATTGTCAGTTCTGTCTGATGTTTCGCTCAAAGAAAAAGTAAAACAAGTTAGTGTTTTTGTTCTTTACTTTGTTTTGTTTTTTTTTTCAGTTCGTCTTTAAACTGGCACATATTTCATCAGCTGCTATTGTAAGACATTCTCTGATAAGTTTACCTTCACTAAATGGTTTCAATTTTTTACCAATAAGTTACTCCATTCTGTAAGAAACTTTTAGAATATTCTCGGTGTTAGGAGTATAAGAGTTTAGTACTTTCAACCCTTTTGAGTTTTTGTGATCTACTTCCATCTGGAAAGAAAAGTTCCGATTAATAATTAAAGATTAAATTAATATAATCAAACGCACACACCAGTAAAAAGTAACATACTTGACAGAACATGTTTGCCATAGTCATTATGGTGGCATCTATTAATGCCTTTCAATGTTACAACATGAAACATTATAATTATTTATTGTAAATAAGACACTAAATTTGACGTCACCTTATATACAAAAATAGTGTTTTTTCCATTTAACCTGAATATCTATCTTGATGCTGAAAACGGCGTTGTGCAACTCAACCGCAGCCGTCACTGTACTAATAGCACGTGCCTTTCAGTACTTTGCCTAGATTGGTGGTAGGGGGTAAACAACGAATTGAGGGAAGTATCATGCGCTTATAATGGTTTAGCAGAATACCGTCCTCCCTGCAACCCAAGATCGAGATCATCCTGCATATCGCCAAACATCTGATTGGAGGAGAGATTTCTGGCAATGCTTGATAAGAATGACATTGAGCACATTTGAGCTTGCCTTAAAACTCCAAGTGGGCCATGATATCCTGTGGGAGGACGATCTATAAATATACTTCTGTTCAGCATCTTACAGAGGGAGAGCATCCGAAGCGCATGCATTATTGTAATCGCCTGTTAGAAGTGCATGATAGCCAGGAGGACTTTTTTTTTTTAACAAGAATGCTATGGTTCAATGAGTCATCATTTAAGAGGGAAGTGGAATTTAACCACCACAGCTATAGGTTGATTCTCGAAGCCCACATATAAGTAGTGCGAGAAAGGGCTCATAAAGTTCGATGGAGCTTACGAGTAAATGTATGGACTGAATGGTAGCATCGAGGTCTTCTTCTAACGAATTAAAAGACAAAAGAGGAGAAAAGTTGGAAAAAGTAATTTCTGAATTAAATTTAATTGTTACAAACCAAGCCAACAATCCTGCAACGTTTGAAAATCGCACAACATCGAGGCAACATCTAACATTGACATTACACTGTGTAACTTCAAAATAGTAAACAAAATCACCAATTGGAAAGTTGGACAGGATTATACTTCTAGTGACCACTGATTAAAGTTATTTTGATTACTGTATTAGAAAAGGAAATAGGAGTGAATCAACACAAAAAGACATAATGTACACCTATTCACTTGCCATCAGGACAAAAATAAGAAAGGGTTTTAACAATATACAGTTAAATAATACCGGGCACTCTGTTGACCAAGAAGCAATTTCTGGTTCTGTACTAATTTCGAAACCTACAGATAAAGTTTGGACTGATGCATTACAAAAATTCAAAAGGAGAATGAGGAAAGCTAGAAGAATATACTAGAAAACAACAATAGCAGATGAACGGGAAAATAACTTAAGAAATTATAGAGAAGCAAAAAAAGATTTAAAAATCTATTAAATGAAACTAGAAATAACTCCAGGCAGAAATTTGTAGAAAATAATCTAGATACTAACATCTGGGGTACTCCATGCAAAATTATTATGGAAAAAATTAAAACACCTGAAATTTATGACAACTAACTTGGAGATATTCAATTAATATCTTATTAAACAAACTGCTACCCGATGATGAACCCCATACAAATGAAGTAAAAAAGTATCTGTATGAATCAGAGTGATATATCCACTTGACATCTTAGAAATCAGACTCACCATTAACCAACTCAAAAAGAAAATGCTGTCGGACCAGATGCGATATCAAATGATGTACTCATCTGTCTTCAGAAGAAATAACATCATTTCTCTTTAGATTGTTAAATGATTGCATTTGGCAAAGCCGTTTTCCTGTGCTGGAAAGTGGCCAAACTAATTATGTTAAAGGTTTTGATAAAGATCCTAAACAACCAAAATCCTTTTTCTCTCTCTCTTCTTTTGAACAGTGTTTAACACTCGTTTTTTTTTTTTTTTTTTTTTTTTTCCCTTCCCTTCTGAAGCGCCATAGGCGGTTACCAAAAAAAAATTTTACAGACCAATTTGTTTACTCAATACAATCGGCAAGGCGTTTGAGCAATTAATAGCAAAATGAATAACAGAATTTAGAACAACGACAGGTATAAATAATCAGCAATATGGATTTAGAAAAGAAAGATCAACGGAAGATGCTACTAATGAAGTAATTAAAACAGTTCAATTATCAAATTCTAACTATGTTGTAACACTGATTGATATTTCGGGGGCCTTTGATAACGTATGGTAGCCCTTTTTGTTTGAAAGGTTACGAGAAAAGAATTTTTCAAAATGCCTCTATGCCCTGTGAAAAGATTAGTATTAAAATATAAGGATATATATATATATATATATATATATAAGGCGTAGGAAAGGTGATAAATAAACAAATAACGAAAGGGTGTCCCCAGAATTCCGTCCTGGGGCCGATCTTTTGGGACATTGTCTTGGAAATCCATTTGGATACGTTAAATAATTGAACACTATTGCCTACGCCGACAACGTTATATTTCTAATTGAAGAAAATAACAGGAAATAACAGGAAGAATGGGTAAATAATCTAACTTCAATTTTAATAAATTCCAAACTACAGCTTGCTCCTACCAAATCCTGTTACATTTAAAAAGAGACCCTTCCATAAAATATAGCAATCAAGTAATCACAAGGAAAAGATAAATGAAGTATTTAGGATTATATTTGGATGAAAATTTAACTTCAAAACACACACTGGTTATGTCAAATCAAAATCTGGGAAAACAATGATTCAATTAGCGAGAATTATACAGTAAAAATTCAAAGTATCATTAAATGCAATAACAATTCACCATACTTGCAGTCATTATCACATATAGGGTAGGGGTGTGGGCAACCAGGATGCATAATATAAGTTTAAAAAAATCAATTAATAAGCACACAGAGGAAAATACAATTATGATATACAGGAGCGGTTAGCACCACACCTATGATAGCCCTCCTAGTAGCCACCGGAATTTGGCTGATAGATTTATTTATAGGTTTATTTATACTGGTTTAAAAAAAGAGCTGGAACAGATTGTATTTCATCTTGTGTAAAATATAAGCTTCAATTAACCTGACAACAAGATTGGGATGAAATCAATGTAGGGAGAAGAAGACACAATCTGTTTAATAATATCTTAGAAAGGCTTAAACAAAGGCATATAAAAGCAACAAAAAGGACTGATTCACTATCTAATAGGACACAGTCCGTATGGGACCTATTGGTGCAAAGTTAAAACATTAAATAACGACAGCTGTAAATGTTGTCGTACCAAAATACACTAAAACGTACCCTATTTGAATGTAAGAGATGTTACGATAGAATACAAGAGGAGAGAACGGATATCTGATAAAACACATCCTAAGAACAGATTAATTATTCCATCATCTTGAAATCTTAACTCACAAAATAAGCAAAATCGCCTGGGAGGAGAGATTTGAACTGGAGGAGATACAAGTGCCAGTACAAGAAGAAAAAATAGTGAGAAGATCAGAAAGGTTATGCACCATTAAATTAACAAACATACCAATAATCAACTTATCTACAGATGACAATGAAGAAACAATCAGAAGGAGGTGTGGAAGGAGAGGAAGATCAAGATGAGCATTAAACGGAATGTTCAACAATACAACCTGGAGGCCGGAGGAGGATAGATGGGGACGAGTGGAAGCAGAGGGAATTAAAACGGGGTCAACAAAATAGAGGAGTAGGAAAATCGCCGTTTCCAAGGGAGGAGTTCGAGAAGGCGAAGAAGAAGGGAGGTGAAGGGAGAGAGGAGTCGGGCTAGGAGAATTCCAAAAGAAAGACGAGGACGATAACAAAGAGGAAGAGAAAACTGCAGCTACCAAGGGAGGAGTTTGAGAAGAAGAGGTAGTGAGGTGAAGGGAAAGAGGGTCTGGGAAGGAAGATAATATATGGTAATTTCCAAGGGAGTATTGTTATAGCTACAGAGTTTCAAAATATAGCACCTAAAAACTCTAGTGAGGTAAAGTGTTGAGAGAAAAATAACATAACAAGTTAACGGTTAAAGTTAAGTGAACAGTATTAATTTTGATAAGATTTTAGAATGTTTATTTATTAATAAAAATAACTAGTGTTAAAAGGTTAGTAGTAGTAGTAGTAGTAGTAGTAGTAGTAGTAGTAGTAGTAGTAGTAGTAGTAGTAATAATAATAATAATAATAATAATAATAATAATAATAATGTATTCTTAAACTTAAGGGAAGCTAAATTACAGAATAAGTTAGGTATTAGTGTAGAAATTGTACAGTATATAGTTAAATTTGTTTTCTATATAATTAACAAGAATTGGATTAAATTTACGTAACTTATTTGCAATACAGAAGATAGTAATGTAAGGTAAATTATAATTGTACTGGATACCAGTACATTTTTGTTGGAAACCGGTAGAAAACTTTTGTTCTAATTTAGTAAGTAAATAATAGTGTTGTTTCGTAATTTGTGTGTGTGTGTGTTTTTTTTTTTTTTTTTTCCGTCCGTGGTTATCAATTATAGATCAGTGTTGGCTTTCAGCATGTATTGGGGATTTATAATTTAGTTTAGTTTTATGTGTATGTTTTATGGATGTTAAAGCAGATACTGTTACACTACTTTTTCTTTTGTTCTCTCTCTATTTATTTTATTATACTTATTTTAATTACTTTTTACTTTTAGTTAGTTTTTATATTTAAATAAATCTGAACAATAATAATGTAACAAATGTAAGCATGTATTTTTTAAAATAAAGAATAAAAGTTCTGGAATATGCGTTCCGGTGTTGGAAACAGGGTATCGGGATGTATTACGAATTTTTATTTTATTTATCGAACTAACCTAACACAAAGTTTGTATGAAAAGGTCGCATTTAATATCTGAACAGGGGGTTTTGAATATCAAAAATATAATATAAACTCTTTTAGGAAATGATGCAATTTGCTTCCTCTTTAATTACCTTATTCTTTGTTTAATATTAGAGTCCAGGGTTTGGTCACGTAGAAACTTCAGGATATTCGCAACAGGATAGCGGACATGGTTAAATGAAATGTCAAATAACACATTGCAAGCAGTTGATGATTTTAAGAGTGCCGTGCGGGGTCCCTCAAGTGGAATGTTTGGGACTCGCATTCGAGAGGTCCTGTTTTCAAATCCCTTGGGGCCGGCCATTCTTAGGATTTTTCGTAATTTTTGCTGGTCGCTTAGGCAATGTTGGGATGAATCTTCCGTTCTACGAATTTTCCACTCTCCTATTTGCATTTTGGAATGGTTTCTGCCCCGGCTTCTGGTATGCTCTTAGGAAAGTTTGCTCAGCCGATGTCGGGCTTTGGGGGCAAAATGTTGGAGACCGCGTGCGTCCATGACGCACCATTCCTGGATCCTGGCCGCTTGGCGTCTCCTTCTGTAGTGGTCCCTTTGAGGCTTAGGCTCAAACCTCCACTGTCCACCCAAGGTGGTGGTAGTAATAGAGTTGCATTTTCTACAACTTTTCCATGAGTTTCTTGATTCTTTGACTAGTTAAAACTACTTATGTTCACTTCTATGGGAAAATTAAATATATCACTTTAAATAACCTTTTATCTCCACTTACACAACTAGTTAGTTAAATAGTGAATATATCCCCAAATATTTTATCAAATGCTGTTCTCAGAGAGAAGGAATTTGCTAAACTAGGGTATGCTTAACATGCATTTAACTTGTATTCAGTGTTACCAACCTTGTACTCTGTTTATTGTAATATTTTAAGGAGAAGAAATATGCTGTATCTTATTTTGGGGGCTTTATAAAAGAAAAGGAACAAGGGTGAGGCCAATAATAATCTTGAGACCTATATCGTGCTCATCGTTATAATAAAGTCTGCTCCTGGCAGATGTGACGTCACGGTAAGGGGACTTCTGTAGTAATGTCATAGACAACACATAAAAAATGTGCTATACGCTTTTGCTTATTTTAAATACAAGCATAGGAAACTGAATGTGAACAATTATGAAAAAGTCATATTAATACAACTAATTAAATGGTACGCTCACTATCTTAAATATATAAGTTAGAAATAAATTTCGTAAGAACACAATAAATTACTCTGTTTGAAGAAACTAGGCTGAAAAAGAAAATTAATTTTGTATATATTTATGTATACAATTAAAATAAAAAATTCCTCTATATTGGTCATGAAATTACATTTATGATGAGGGTCAGTTTAAATGTATCCAAACTTCTATCACCAGATTAGTGCAAACTGTAAAGAAATCTGAGGGCAGGATGTGTACTCAATTCTTGAAAATGTAATTAAATTTCTATTGTTATGCACAGTGAACACTTTGTTAATTCCATTTTTGTATATATATTAACGCTGAAAAAAAAAAAAAAGCTATTTTGTTATCGTGAAGTAATTTCTTAAAATAACGTCTCTTTCGGGCAAACGTTTATTTTCGGGCTCTTTTCTTTGGGAGCAGAACTGTTGTCAAATAGGAAGGTTGATTCGAAAAGACAGAGGAGCCTTTTGACTTTCTCTGCAAACAAGTTGTATCACTATTCCCAGTAGCAGTATCCTTTGAATTAACAAAACGCTCATCAATGCTTAATGCATACAATTGCAGTTTTACCGGTACAAATGTTTTCTCTTTTAAATCTACAACTATTCCCTAATTTCTTCTTTAGGGGGCATGAAAATAGTTGTAGAAGTTTTCTGTGAGCTATAAATTGATACATATCTCGGCACACCAACACATTCGTGGCACCGAAGGAAGCAAAAATTATGCATTTTTATCATTACCGAATCCTGAGAGAAGAGCAGCAAATTTATTAATATGATTGATTAACATTAACATTAGTTAATGATTTAAATTGAGACCTTTAACTGCTAGTGTTGTATTTTTAAAGTCAATAACTATAACGGCTCTACATCATTTAAAATATCAGAAGAAATACTTTTTCCATTAAATGGACTATAACAAATACTGAAATATAAGTCTATGCACTCGAGAAACAAGACCGACATAACATATTTAAGGCCTATTAACTCTATATATGCTGCAATTTTAGCAATTGTTAGTAGGTAATGTGACTTCTAAGGTAGGCTTAATGAGTTTCACCATTAAATACAGCTGTACAAAGTATAGATGTGTAAATTGTACCACAAAATTTTCATACGAGGGTAGATCCATAAATTTCTGGTCTCGCCGATAAGGTTATCGTCTTCACAAAAGCCTTATTTGGTATCAATCTGTTAAATAAATAATTTCAGTTGTAACTTCCGTTCCGCTGTGTTCAATTGTTCAGATATAGTTGCATAAAGAAGGCTATGTGTAAAAGTTTGCGATATTTTCAAAATGGAGTTTCGAGTTGTTATTAAGTTCTTCACAAAAGGAGGACTTGTTCCAAATGAAATTAAGCATCGATTGGACGGTGTATATGGAGAAGCATCCCCCTCGATTCTATCGTAAAAAAATGGGCCAAAATTTTTCGAATAGGTCGAGAAAGCATTGAAGACGAAGGGCGTGCATGTCAGCCCTTGGAGGTGTTCACTCCTGAAAACATGGCTCTTGTGGAGGGAG
Organism: Metallyticus violacea; assembly: GCA_030762175.1. Classification (NCBI taxonomy): domain Eukaryota; kingdom Metazoa; phylum Arthropoda; class Insecta; order Mantodea; family Metallyticidae; genus Metallyticus; species Metallyticus violacea. The sequence continues at coordinate 103,423,926 of CM060832.1, forward strand.
AAATTATGCAAGACCGGCGGCTCAAAGTTACAGAAATAGCATCAAGGTTGGGTCTTTCTAAAACACACTCCCTTCGAATTATCATGAATGTTTAAACTAGTGCAATATGGATACACAGACTGTTGTCAGGCATTTTTGGAGCTCTGCCGTGGCAGCGAGAGAGTTCTGCAAACCATTGTTACAGGAGATGGCTATGGTCCTCAACTATGATCCTTTTCCAAAAGAGAATCAATGGAATGGCCGTAAACCTGGCGAAGCACCGCCTCCAAAGGCCAAGGTCACTCAGTCAACCAAGAAGATCATGGCCACAATCTTTTGGCACTGTGAAGGAATACTCTTCATTGACTTCAAGGAGAGGAACACCACAGTAAATGGGGAGTACTATGCTGGCCTACTGCACAGACTACGTGCTTCCATCAAAGAGAAAAGACGAGGAAAAGTTTAGTGGCAGTGTTCGGTTTCTTCACAACAACGCGCACGTGCACACAACTCTTGTTGCAAAGGAAGCTGTGAAGAAATGTGGCTTCGAGGAGATCGACCATCCACACTACAGCCCAAATCTAGCTTCCAGTGATTATTTCCTCTTCTCAAAACTGAAGAAGGATCTTCGAGGAAGGAAATTTAAATGTGATGAAGAAGAAATAATGGATGTTTTTATGTCCATTTTGCAGACAAGACTTCTGATTATTTGGGGGGGGGGGAGGATTGAAATGTTAACTCAAAGATGTGAGAAGTGCATTGCAATAAAGAATAACTTGAAAAATCAAATATAGTTTTTGTCCTTATCATACCTAGAAAGTGGTTAGGCTGGAAACTTTACCCTCGTATATTAGACAAGACAATTCCAACTGCCAATGGTCATACACGCTGCACTACTCGAAGGAAGATGTTCCGTGCATTCCTAGTGGGAGGTCATACTGAAAGTGAATTCACTGAATCAGTCCTCATGATAACGATAGCCAGGCCTATATAAGCCTTAAATGGTGGTTCTGTTTGATCTAAGCGTCGCGAATTCGAAACTTGTCTCGGTTATGGAGGGATTTTTAAACCTGTTTGTGCACAGTTCTCTGTCTAATAATTGACGACCATGAGTAATATGGACTATAGGTACTGTCATTTTATCGTGTTTATGTTATACACCAATCAGGTTTAGATCTTTAGCATAATTCCTGCAACGATAATGGTCATATTCACCTGTCCAGTTTTGTACTTTTCTGTAGTTTTAAGTTGCATAGAAATTGTTTTTCAGTTTTCATAATGAGACAATTGAAGTAAGCGTATTTATGAAGACGGCCCATAGTTTTCTTTGTGCCAATGGCTGTAGCTTACGATTTTTTAATTAACTTTTATTATTTGTTTAAAATATGTTTTATATTCTTAATTTTTAAGGGGTTAGCTTTAGGAAATGGTAATTATAAATTTTCTTGTATAAGTGTTATAAAAACTTGTTTATGTAAATTGCTATGCTACCATTAAGAACAATAGGCTTCCGTTTTTATTCATTCTTACTTTGGTAACAACCAATTGAAGGGAAACTCCTCTTCCACCCAGTAAATGAGAAAATATCCTCTTTTCATTATTGCGAACACATTTATTTTTATTCATTTTAAGGAAAATGTCTTAGATTTTATTCATCTTTTTAAAATAAAGAATTAATATGTTCCGTAGTCAAACTCTTGCGACTGCCTTGCCTCCTGCCTTGTTTTGCATATTGCAGAACTTCCATCTCCGGTCTCTTCAACATATTCTTTAAACGTTTTATCTCTAATTGCAAATGACTTTTCCTATACTCTTTTCCATATACTCTTAATGTTATACGACGCTCCCCTCATCAGATCCAGCTTTGAGGCTTGACATGTTGGCAGCAGTTGGGTTGGAACGGAAATGATCTTCTCTACAGTCTACAGTCATGTTGCTCTCTCTCTACTTCCCATTTACTTGCGCAGTAGATTTGTTTTCTTGCTCTGCTGACCCTAGGAACGAAGGTTTGTTAAGTTACAGCCTCTGGGCAGGTAATGTATTTCAATTCTCTAATGCCCAATCAAAAAAGCTAATAACATGAATTAAAATTAGAATTATGCTGAAACTAGAAAATCTAAGTCCCCTCTCTTGCGATAATATTAATGTTTGCAAGGTATATTTACTAGAAAGTCTGCCCATATATGTAAGAAGAAGGAATAAGTAAGAAAGGAAGAGCCTAATAGGCTCCAAATATTAATTTTTTCGGAACATCTATATTACAGCCTGCATGTAATAGTTTGCTCCCCCAGTCTCCATTGAGATTTACTTTACAGAGGTTGCTGTTAAACTGCAGACGCAAATGAAAATTCGATAGCAATTGTCCGACATGTGGGAAAACCGTTATCACTTTTGTGTAAAACTAATAACAACATACCTGCAACTTGATACGAATGTTTTGAAGATATTTACAATTGGACTCCTAGAAAATGAAATGAAGTAAAGTGAAAGCCGAACAAATGCCTAACAAATGTCTGTACAGGAGATAGGGATAGTACAACATCTCAAAATGCATCCAAACATAAATGAAAGATGATCCAATGCAAAAGGTACTTGTCAGGTACGCCTCACACAGCATAATCAAATCTTGAAATGCTGTTTTAAGGACAGTGATAGAATATGGTCATCTAATTACATGTAGTGCCGTAAATTATTCAATTTTGTTGAATTATTGAATCTAGTGTGTTTGTACAATTCTATACCGACTGTGAAGAACCTTTATCTTCAGACCAAGACAGCAGCAATAAAAGCAGCTCAGTGAACTGTTAAATATTTTTGAAAACAAAACTGCTGGGCTATATTAATAAATTTAACGAAAGAACTTGATTGCCTCTCGCATGACATATTAATTAATAAACTTAGGCATTATAGTATAAGGGATAATGAATTTAAGTTTTTAATATTCTGTCAACATAGAATACAGATTGTTACAGTAAATGATAAGAAATCTGATTTTGACAACTATGATACCTGAAGTGAGTCCTGCAAGATTCTGTACTGGGATCGTTTTATGTTTAATTAATATAAGTAATTTAAATTATAATTAAATTATAATATATAATTATAAATTTAACAAGGATATGGCACCTTATAGGAATATTGGAAAGTTTTCTAATGGCTGCTAGCACTTGGTTTTCCCTTAACAAACAAACTCCTTTACAATATCATGATGCCCAGAAACCTACAAATGTTACACTATAGAGTTACACTTTGACCTAAGCTAACCTGGGACTTTCAATTCTTATTACGCTTCATTCCATCCTCATGAAGGCATACATTACAAAGGAAACTTAAAAAGCAAGTTTCTCCTTCTATTATATCTTAACCAGGGCCCGGGTTTTTACGTAATTATAAACCCTGAATTAGTTTTATAACATGTTAAAATATTTTTTTTAGTTTTTTTAAACCGTTAAAATATTTTTAAATACTTATAGGGTAGATAGGGTCTAGCACTAGACTCACTTAAAATTCCCAGGTCTTTATAATGTCAGGGCATTGAATTTTAAAAAGTTTTAAAGCACTGAATTCTTTATTTATAATTTTTTAATTTTTAAGCTGTAAAGTGCTAAACTTAACTAGAACAATTTTCAATTAATCAAACTGAACTACAATATTTTTCATTTACTGTGACTGTTGCTCTGCACTATTAAATATATTGCTATGATTTCCACGATAAAACTTTTTCTTTTGTCTTTTAAAACATTCTTATAGAGGAAAATGTTCTTCGAACAGATCATAAAGTCATCAACATTTCAATGAAGCCGGTCCCCACGGTAAATAGTCTGAAATTTGTTCCTCCTGAAGAACAAAAAATATATTTTTCATTGCGGCTCACCCACTGGCCCTGGTATTTCTTTCTTTGAAATTGTGTCAATGATTTCCGTTGCTTCTTTTAGTGGTAAAGATGCGGATTCCAAGCGTTGAATAGCTGCAGGAAGATCACTGAAATTGGCCTTAATAAAGACAAGTGAAGTGATGTTCTTATCTGTGAAGAAGAGTTGTTTTAGTCTATGCTATGCTGGCTGCTTCATTGACATCAAACGGACCTACAACACTCTTGAAGTCTCCGAAATATTTGACGTAATAGAAGGTTGCCTGCAGCCAGTACTCCAACGGGTGATTATGTTTGTGGTAGCATTTCCTTGAAAATCTGAATGCGATTGCACGCTTTCTTCATGGATGAAATAATGTTCACTCCTGGGAAATTGTTTCTAATCTCTTTAGCCAATCAGTGTCAGCCGTGAGCAAGGCAGGTGATATGCAGCATGTTAAGGTAGAAACTTTTCAGTGTCTTTCCGGCGTTGATCATGTAGGCCGCACTGTCAGTCACAACAGTATACATTTCTCATCACGGTTTTCTGATAGCCATAGGATGCATAAAGCATCTCTGATGATGCTGACTTTGGTGCTGTGGGGTCCAGCTTACCCACTACGATGTTGGCAATGAAGCGGTGGTCTCATCCACTGAAAACCAGATAATACAGTCCTGTAGTTCTGTTCTGATGAATTCAATCTTTTTCAGTATAGTCGGCCCAAATATTTTTTTTTTTTCTTAAGGTTGATTTGTCTGGTATCTTTCGGCCACTCATGTCTTGAAGAAGTTTATTGAATATTGGGTTCTGTATCACATGCCATGGCACATTTGCCTCACATAAACTTGGATTAAAATTGACTTCTGAAGAACCAGCTGAAATTAGTAGTTGGAACTGAGCCCTCTGTTTCCTCTCAATGATGCTGACATGCCCTATAGACTCTTTATGTTGCAGAAAATGCGATTTTTTGGTCACAGCTCACTTGCTTTTGGCCCACCTGGCAAAATACAAATTTTCCAACGTTGGGATCGTTGCCGATCCATTATTCTAATCAACCAACTTTTAGAAACCTTTGCTGTAGCTGTTAATAAACTGGAAGGGTTAATAATGCATTCAGTTTGCTTCTAAACAAGTTACACCCCACAATCTTCTTTAACATAACGTGACTGAAGACATCCGTTCGAAAGTCATTTGAGAAAAATAGCGCACTGACAACAATGATATTACGAAATAAAATTCAATTTAATTCTAAAAATAACTTAATATCAATAATGATATTAATACATGACAATAATGGTATTACAAAATTAAATGCAATGATTTGTCTTTGAAATTCATCAAGATGCGCATTCCTGGCTAATGTTTTAAAAGTAAATATTTTTAAATTTAACTTTAATTTTAATAATTTAAAATTAATTACATTTAAATTTCATTTCATTTTAATTTAATATTTTTAAACGATAGTTTTAGCATTTTTAGGTTTCATAAAATTCAATTATGTGACTCCCATGATAAAGAAACGAATAATTATGTTAAAATATCACAGTTAGCTAGCAAGGAACAAACTAGTTTAAAACCTAAGAATCCGGACCCTAATCATAACAGCTCGTTGCATCTTATTTATCCGCTAGTATACTCCCACTGTCCGCATGGAGTTTTAACACAGCAACAGTTGGAGAGGTTACTGAATGGGTTGTCAAGAGAGGAAGTAGTTATTCGATTTCTGTGGGCAGAAAATACGGAACCTGTACATCCACGGTCTGTGTATGGAGCGAATGTGATAGATATCCATTTAACAGTTTCGAAAATGATGCCATGAATTTACAGAACGTAACGTGTTCGCAACCTACCATTGACTTTCATCTGTTTGGGAAACTGTAAATATTTCTGTGGACGATTTCGACTCAATCAAAGATGTGTTGAAATGGCTCAACGAACAAGTCGCCAGTTTCTATCGTATGGGTATGGAAAAATTCATTTTACGTTATGACGAATGCTTGAATAACTTTTGCAATCACGTGGGAAAAAAAAAAAAATAAAGGAGTGCTGCTAAAATAAAAAGGTTTTTATATCTGACCTCTATAACCATCTATTTACAAAAAAGCAGGGAACTCATTTTTTGACTTACCATGTCATATTTAATTAAGCTATGAAGCAATTATCCTACATAAAACGCAGTGTTTTAAAAGTATCCTCCCCCCAAAAATTGTTCACAGGACTTAAAGAATGTGCACCATGTTTTATAAATCTAAAAGTAGGTAATACCATTACCTTCTTTATATGTTTATATGAACATTAGACACGCCAAAGAAAACAGCATTGAATGTAAAAGTAAATCTACGGCACAGTATAAGAAGACCAAATGATAAAAAAAAAATTGAAAGGTACTCCAGGTTAGATTGACGAAAGTAGTTACCTTATTAACAGCTGAAGTATTTTAATAAACGCCCGCTAACAAAGAACAAATTTAATAGGGTTCTATGCGATGGTTAAAAATGAAGCTTTATAGTGTTGGATTGTTATGTATCATTATTACTATTATTAATTATTATATTAATTTATTTAAATGATAATGCTAAGACCATCAGGGTCTTCTCTTTCGCACTACCAGTATATTTACAGTACGTGTTACACACAAAATAATACAATAATATTAATAACAATTTATAAGCAAATCCATTGCAATGTTAAGTACCCTAACCACTATAAAATTCTGACGATTACAATTAAAAAATAAATTTGCAAAAATTACTTTATACATAATAGTAAAATTATAAACATGCACCTAAGATATGTGAAATAGGTAACTAAATACAATGAAAAAATTAAATATTAAATTAAAAATAAGCTACAATACGATTTAAATAGAGTGTTAACAGTAATATGTTGTTTTAATTTAGTTTTAAATTGTGAAATTTTTCGACAGTCCCTGATAGGTTAGCGATGGAGAACAACATTTCCGTAATTTAGTCTAACCTTGTACCTATGCTCACAGTGCACATATCCGAAAGGAAGGGATGAGTTTGGGCAAAATCCAAGGGGTTATGGACGTAGATTAGATCCCTAACATTTTTCCTGGATAGAATACCTCCATGCCGTGGAGGCCCCCACCCTCCCTTTCCAGGAAGTTCGAGCCCCTCCATACTCGAAGCCGGGCAGAAACTTTTCCAAAGCGCACCTCACACCGCACACACTCACCTCGCCCTGTAACGGAACTAACAGAATGGAATGATATATGAAAGAGAGGAAATTTTCGTGGATAGAAAGGGTCCATCCCAGCATTTGCCTAAGTGAGTAGGGGAAACCACGAAAAACCCAAGGTCAGAATGGGCCGCCGCAAGAATTTGAACCCGTGACCTTCCAAATGTGAGTCTCCATTTTGTTAAACTATATAAGAATGTTTAAGAGTACAATATGGATGTTTCTAAATTGTTTTAAAATTGTTATGTAAGATGGAAGTACGCATATATGAATGCCCGTATAGTTACTTGTAGTTTTATTTCTGTCGTTACGTAAACGATTTTAATTTGATTTCTATGGGAAAATACATAGCGTTCGTGCAGGCCAAAATTGTAATATCATTCACTAGTTAGTGTACATATTTATAGACAACTGAAAATAAGACTAAATATTTAGAACAAACCATTTATAGTTTATGCAAGTACATACTTTATAGTTAATTCATTTCCCTACTGTGATTTTTAGCTATATTGTTCCTTAAAGGATTTAAGCCGATATAGTCAAATAAAGCATAACATGGCATGCTGGATTCAACCACTAAATGATCGTAGCATTCAGTCAGTACGCCGACCTTATAACCTAAAATGCACGTTTATCGTTTGGGCATCCTGATGAACAGAACTTTCCATCTCAACAAAGCCCACATCTTCATTTTCAACAATCGCCCTTTAACTGGAATTATGAAGTGGAATAAATACTTATCAAGCCACTCATTCTCAGTCGGCGGGTGATTCCACCCCCTTAACGTTTCCGTTTTTCTGCTGTCTGCGCAGTTTTCTGCACATCCCGTCCGAGCAACACATCTCATGATTCGCATTCGGGCCGCAAGGGGCAGGCAGGTCAGTCGAGCGGAGATCCAGCTAGCGATCGCGTGGCGTGGTAGGGGAAAACACGCCGTGTGTATGATATTGACAATGACAGTTGGCCGGCCGTCTACCGTGAATTAGTGTTGCGGTACGAGGGATTTTTTATGTATCCCGTAAAAAAATAATCATAATGCTTACGGGCGGAGTGCTGTGAGTTCGTTGTTATGTTTTCGTGTTTAAATTGGCTTTTATCTTAGTGCTTACAGTGAGTGCAAGTGTGAAAGGAAAAAGAAAATGTGCATGAATATGTTTGTGTCACGTGTGTGAGTGGTAAAGCATACAAATTAGTGTTGCAATCATGATAGGACAAGGTGAGTAGATATGTATACACTCCGCATGTGGTAACGTTAATATTATTTTGGTAAATGTGAAAAAATAATTAAAATTACATTTTTGAGTAATTTTTTTACTTCTTACAATGTGCTGGTTCCAGCACGATCTTTTGACTGAGATTATGTTTCATTGTGAACTATTTTTCAATCCCCAGAAAGAGTTTAGGTAGTTTTCTAACCTTTTACCCCATTTGCTTAAGAAAATTATGCGCTCAAGTTATATTGGCAGGGCGACTGGAAATATTTTCCAGCATTTTTCTACGTGAATAATTCTCTTTCTGGAAAGCTTTTTTGATCTCTGTATTTGCGATACGCAAGAACCAGATCGAATGGGGGCATTTTAAAGACCTGTTTTGAAACAGCTGCTATTAGGAGTGTGCTAGTTTGTAACCCTATCTGTAGCTGAACACCGTGCTTTTTTTTTTTTTTTTTTAAATCTCTTCCCTTCTTGGCGTGTGCGGCCTGGCTGGCTGGCTGACTGGCCTGGGGACCGTCGGTCTCCGTGGGGTCTCCACCCCCTCCAGCTGGCCTCTGCACACCAATTTGCAAGCAGATGTTAAAAATGTCCGTCATGCAGGAGCTGCTTAAAAACTAAGCAAATTCCACAGCAAATGCAATTTGTAAATGGTATCACAGAGAGCTAGAGCGTTTTTTAAATTTTGGTTTTCAGTTACAAACCCCTATTCCTAATATTCCCATTTCCATGATTTTCAGAAAATATTTTATTGTGTTATTTAATTAATACATACCGAGTTTCGTTGCGAAAAAATAAATATTGGTACCGCTAAAACAAAATTTAAATTTTGGGTTTCAGTTAAACCCACGCTCCTAATTGTCTGATTTCACTGGTTTTCGGAAAATACTTTTCTTATTTTATTTCAATGGAATATTCCAAGTTTGAGGAAAAACAAAAATTACGACCGCTAGAGCGATTCTTAAATAATCATTTTAGGTTAATCCCCACTTTTTAAATTTTGGTTTTCAGATACACCCCCACCACTAATGATCCGATTTCCCTGATTTTCAGAAATTATTTTCGTATTTAATTTAAATGGATATACCAAGTTTCGTTGCGTAAAAACAAATACTGGTATCGATTTCGCTGATTTTTAAAATATTTTTATCATTTTATTCAATGGCATTTACCCGAGCTTCGTTGAGAAAAAAAAAAATCCAGCCGCTAGAGCGATTTTTAATTAGATTAATCCTGAATTATATATATATATATATATATATATATATATATATATATATATATATATATATATATAATCTCACCAGTTTTGGTGCCTAGTGAGTAAGATCGATGGAGATTTGAAAAAGTTTTTCAAAAATCTTTTCATGGGTACAACCGCAATAGCTACAACATCCCTTCGGAATTCTCTAAAACCGGTACCGCTGCTAAGGCTGGTGTTTTCTTTTAATTGCACTCATTATGGTAATGATTGATTCATTTGCAAGCAGTAGTGTGCTACTTTTACAGATCGTTTAGTATGATAGTTGTTTTTATGCTCTCTAGTCTCAACTAACAAATGCCCACGCTTTGGTAAATAGCGAACTCAGGAATACGCACAGCACCGATTTCACATGCGTGTAAATAATGCATACTGCATCAAAACTTTCTTGATTCGGAAGGGCAGCAACTTATTACCCACCATAGTGTGAAAAGATTTCACGCACACATTAAAGCAAACAGTTCGTCACGCAGAGGCTGCGTAAACTAAGCGAGTTCCTTAACAAGTCGAACTTGTGCGGGATATTACAGAGCGGTAGAAGAGCAGAGAAGTTGTGCCGCTATAGCACTTTTTAAAATTCGATTTTCAGTTATACCTCTACTTCTAATGACCCGATTTCCTTGATTTTCAGTAACTGTTTTTATTGTTTTATTTATATGGTATATACCGAGTTTCGTTGCGAAAAAACAAATACTAGTGCCGCTAGATCGATTTTTAAAATTTGGGTTTTAGGTGAAAAAAACTCGTAATATTCCGATTTCGCTGATTTTCATAAACTATTTTTATTGTTTTATTTCAAATACATATACCGAATTTCGTTGAGATTTTTTTTTTTTTTTTTTTTTTTTTTTTTTTTTTAATTTTCGCTTTAAGTTAGCTCCACCCCCAATTGTGCAATATTGCTGATTAATGTACTTGGTGAATCGTTTGTTAATTGATCGTTATATGTCGAGTTTCGTTGAGAGAAAATGTCAGCCTCTAGGGCGATTTTTACATTTTCCCCTTAGGTTAATCCCCACCCCCAATGGTTAAATTTTTCGGATTAACGAATTCGATGAATCTTTTGTTAATTGGTCATTATATTGCCGAGTTTTGTTGAGAAAAAAAAAAACAAAAGTTGAGGCCGCTAGAGCGTTTAATGACACACATACACACCTATTCATCATCATTTTTATGCCTAGTATGTACGATCGATGGAGGTTTTAAGAACATTTTCAAAAATCTATTCATGGGTACAACCGCAGCTTTGGAACTCGCTAAAAGCATCGTTACAAAGTGCTGATGTCTCAGGATGTGGTAAGATGTGTCTCATGCCTTTTAGATGACATCTGCAAGTCTTCAAGGATAGGTTAAAGTCACTTGTTTCCGCTTCAGCATGTTTAGTGCTTTCTGTATTGTTTACAACACATACTACCAAGTGACCTTTCTGCCAATGCGAGCAATCTGAACTAGCGAAGCGTTATGGTGTTGTCTGCAAGCTGTTAAACTGCAGTGTTTTTTCATTTCTCCAAAATTACCTTATTAAGAAAAAAAATTAATAAATGTAAATTTTATTGTAAAAGACATCTTTGGTAAGATGTTTTTATACAAATTTACAAGTGCGGAGCACTGCTATTTTTTGCAGCACATCTGACTTTGCAACTTTTCTTCTATAGGCATCGATTCTTAAGGAGAAAAAAGGCGCATTATCTTGCATGGAATTTTCTAATTAAATAATTAATACACTAAGTATGTATCAAACATACCTTGAGAGCTTCTTATTATTAGAGTGGACAAGTATTGGCATATACACTGATCTATCGCACTCGGAATTGTACAAAGAGCCTTTATGAAATGGAAAATAAGGCAATGCAAAAGGATAAAATATACAAACTTATCTCTTATATACGAGTATAAATACCGGTAATCACTGGTAAGTACACGAAATAAAACACCTATAACACAAAATAAATATCTCTGCGGTTAGTTAATTATATAAAACTATTTTTTGTTTTTGTTTTTGTTTTTTCCCTCCCCATTGGTAATGGTGGCCTTTAAATATACCGATAGGGTAGAGAAAAGAAATCTGTTAAAACGTGAAATTGATTTGGTGGACGTTTAACTATTCCTTGTTTTGGTAATACTTTAGTATTACAATCATAAACTTTTCTGGTTACGTTAATACACAGGCACCCGTCATAGGAAATGTATACTCAACGACAGGTGGTATAACCCGATAGTAGCTTTGGCAATTTTCTGGCTAAAAATACAGACATTTATCCTTATTTCTTTTTCTGTCTTTTATCAAAACAATGTAAGTCTTTCTAAGAGACTGACCGTGGAAGTTTCTACAGAGAAATATTATTTACTGAAAATTGCAAAATCGCTCTGGATTTGGGAAAATTAAATGCATTGAAACGAAAATGTCAAAGCGGTATTTCCAGAAACCTCTTCGTTCTGTTAAATGGCGAGTATAGATCTGAGACCTAATTATTCCCTCTATATAATTAAGATTATATATAGGAAACATCTCTTTCTCATATACTTTGATTAAATTTCAATGTTTTCTTTTCATAAATCCATAATAATGGTATTAGTGTTGCAACCGCTAATCCCAAGGTCCTAGGTTCGATTCTCTGTCAGGTCAAGCTGTCTGGGTAAGATTTTTTTCGGAGTTTTTCCTTACCATTGGAAAATAAATGAAAGATGGGGATAAGGCGCCAAGGATTCCGAGCTCATAAATTCCTTTCATACCATTCATAACGTCTCTGTAGATTGCAGTGAAAGCGAAAATAAATAACACAGTAAAAAAAGTTATTATGCTTGTTATATTGTTCTGTTTTTCATATCAGCATAGAAAATTATTGCCTCCTTCTTTTGTTTCGAGAATCTACTTAATTGCTTTAGAAAATTTCGAACAAAAAGCTAATGTAACCATATTTATTATTTACAAAGATGGGACTCCGTGAAGACCTCTGTATGGTAATGTGTACTAGAAACGCTACGTTAGAGTTTTGACAAATAGTTTTGTTGGCAAACAATATCACTTATTAATTAAAATAATTATAAACTGCAGTTACATTTAGTTCTCTTGCGGAACGTCTACCAAAAATGTAAGTTGTTTCCTTCAGAGAATGTAGCAGGCAATATGAACGAAGAAAGAGATAGCTCTTTGCAGTGTACTACAGGTATTTTTTGTACCACGATCTAATTCAACTTTTTTCGAGCAGAAAAATAAACAAAACTGTAGACTGGTACATATATCGTCTGTAATTTTCTAGTTTCGTATTGAACATTACTGTTGTACTTGCAATTATATTTCCTCGAATATAAATATAAATGCTTAATTTCGAATTCATTTATGGAACATTGTAAATTTATAGAAAGCTTATGTTTATAATTCTCATGGATAACAGTGCTTGTTCTAAAGTGCAATAACCCGAGGTGGTGTGTTCTCAAATTAAATGTGTGTGTTCTGATGTAAATCAATTTAAGTAACACAAGTTTTCCTGCAACCTTAATACAAAACGAAATCTTTCCTCATTGCTATCTGAATGTACATTATCTTTTCATTATTCTGTTACTCAAAGTTGGGCCCGTATTGAACAAAAAAGGAGAAAAACTCAGATCACATAATGTTATAGGTAAACACGACTTATCTTTTGTGTAGTTTAAACATTTGTTCTTCGGATATCCCAATCTGAAATGTGTACATAGCCCGTTCCCTGAATGCATTTGCACTTGCTATCAAATGTGGGTCCCGATCGCCTCTTTCTGGTTGCTTAAACACACAGCTGGCCTTTCTTGCTCTCCAGTAGCCAATTACGTGCTAGTTTTAGCTGATGACAGCTGCCCTAATCTTGCAAATACTTAATGGTACACTAAATTTATTTGTCAGATAACCAAAAAGCTTTATATTGCTGTCATCTAACAAGCTGAATCACGGATTTTTATTGAAAGCATTGCTTAATAATTAATTAATTTTTTTTTTCACGTGTTTCGTTTCTATCGTACATTTTGAACACAAATTGGAAGATTGCGTTGAAGCTTTGGATAGAAGACGTTTGTGTACTGATTGTTTTGTATCTATGTTACAAATAAGGTACATGTAACAATCAGTATATTACAGCAATGTAGATGTTTTTAGGTATTTTTCTTCTTTTTCTATTTGAACAAAGGTTAAAGTTTATACGTTTGGGCGGTACTTTTTTAATATGAGAGGAATGCAGAAATGATTACCATAGTAGTTTTTTGCATCTTATTTATTATGCAATAGCATCCCATTCCAGCATCTGTAGTGTTGCTGGTGTTGGGCCAAGCTTTGTCATGTTGGAAATGCACTTCTGTCGCCGTTGCTGATTCCTGCGTCTAAACCGTGCAAGGGTTTTGCAGTACACCTCGCTGTTGACAAGTCGGTGCATTAACACCCTGAAATGTCGCAAAAGACCCGCAACACATTTCTTGGACCGAAGATTACCTGCATTTTACCTTTTCATGGATTGGGTTTTCTTCTCTGGTGTGCGATAGTGACACTAAGACACATCGCTTGTCACCAGTTCCTACAAAAAAATCTGAATCTTCATTAGGCATTTTTAGTAGCTGTGCCTACATCAAGTGCCGTGGAACCCAATGCGCGCACATATTTTCATATTCAACAAATTTTCGGGAATAATTTTGCGCAGGGTTGCGTGGCCGAGGCCTGTCTGAAATTCTAGTTCATCAAAGATTAAGCTACTATCAGACACAATGTCAATGTTTCTGGGAGACCGCAATGTTGACGGACGACCAACGCTCACATTCTTGTGTGAAGATTCCCTGTCGCTAGCGAACTCTTTGACCCAGTTGTAAACGATATTCTGTGCAGGAGCTTCTTGACCACACACCGCAGTTAAACGGCCATGAACTTCTATAGTTTCGAGCCTTTCTTCATAATAGTCACCAACGAACACTACACACTCTGCTTACTAGCGTTTTCATGGTGGACTAATATCAGTAATCGCCCTACGAATGTATAGATGGCGCAGTAATCGTAAAACACCGCTATTATATATGATTTCCGAACGCCCTTCGAAATTTAATACTAATATATTCCTAAGATGATATATTCAGCGAAAGTTTAAAATGTAGTGTAAATTCACATAATAATAAGGAACAATTATATTAACTTAATCACGATGAATTGGCATTAGTTGTTAACATGTAACTGACTGAATAATTTATCCGTCAGTAAAGAACATTAAAATGATAGGCAAAGATCGCAGTTTTAGATCTTTCTTACAGAAATGTTCCAACTTACAATGCTGCTACATTCCAGATCTTTCAAGGGGACAGATGAATCACATTTAAGACTGATTAATTGATGACTGATGAGCATTCTTGGTAGTGTGGTTAGAAATAGAGGAAGACTCAAATAAAACAAATATGTTTATTGTTAATATTGCTATTTCGGAATATATAAAGTGGCACAATGTTCATCTACAATTTGAAAGTCGTACTGAGTTTTTCAATGTACGTAGTTTTATTCACCCCCCCCCCCCATCCACATGCCCTCCAGCCGTGGAACGTTTTCCATGATGCGTATACGCATAGCTGTTGGTATAGCAAGACTTTCGTCCTTAATTCTATGATTTAGTCGTCTAGTTGTGTGGAAAACATTTTGTGTTTCAAGCATTCTAAGGGACAAAATTCACAAATTAACAGATATGGAGATTAAGGAGTCGAAGAAACGTCTGCATTGTGTGAAATTAGTAACATCCCTCCAAAGACTGTCCTTGGGGTGTGCACCGCTGCGCCATCTGGTTGAAACTGGACGAGATTTTGTAGCTGTGGAAACATTAATTCATTCAATATTCCATAATCATAATCTGAAAATATGCACCAAGCTGTCAACTTTTGACTGCGGAGAGGCGTTCCTGATTATTCGTATCGTTTCATTGTCTTATGTTGGATTTGTTGATATTGCCACAGATCTCAAAATTTGCTTCGTCGGACATTACCATTCGCCCATTGAGATCTGCCTGCTGTGTTATCAACTCAATAAACCGATTGTAGGTCAATCGCGGTACCTGAGGCTTATGTGAGTGGAAATCAACGTTTTTTGTGCAAAATCAGACCCGTTGAATTCTTGAAAGCTGAAGGGTTTGTGCATGTCAGCGTTCTAATCGCTTGGGATTTCGTTTAAAAGCTTCTTTATACGCGATCGACATTTTCCGGCGTTCGTACACTCCTTGGTTCCTCTTTTCTGTTGTAGATGCTGCAGTTCAAAACTTGCTCATCCAGTTAATGGTGTGCCGGTCTGGAACGTGTCCATGATTTTCAATGTTAAAATGTTGCCTACATTTTTGCTGCGTCCCTACTGCAGAATTATCATTTTTCTCGAAACGAAAGAGTACCATGTGCAGCTGACCAGCGTTTCGTGTTGTATACAAAATGACATTCATTGGTGATTATACCTAGCAACCACATGTTATTCATTTTTCATTGTCAACAAATTTCTGCGCATGTCAAAATACTGGGTGATTTTTCCTTCGCTGGACCGTTCCATGTGCTGCAATTGACCGAGTTCTGCAGTTCTCGGTTAGTTTCCACGCTTGAAAACCGGCCGGGAAGCCGGAGAGGAGGTCAGTACGGGTCCAACTCTAGGAACGTACGGTTATATTCTTATGTGTTATTTGACAGTGTATTAAGCATTTATTAGGCGACGTAATACAGTGTATTAAATATCTTATTATATTCCATTGCGCAAAAAGTTTTCATTTACGATTCATGCGTGCGTACAGAATCACCTCGTGAGTACGGAAATTGTTTCAAGAGAGAGATTCCTTGATATTCAACTTCCAAGTCCTAGTTCGATTCACAGATTTGGTAAATACATTTCCAGAAAGGTGAAGTATTCTTGATAAAAATCGTACACAACCACATACAGTACTTACAGAAGAAACGTTAGATAGCATTGGACATGCTCTGGGATGTTCCCCTAAAACTCACTTTCACGTCTTCCTCAACTAACGGGAAGTTCCTATTCCTGTTAGAAAACAGCTGCAAAGCTACTGAAGTTAAAATTACTGGATCCAGGAGTAAATTTTGTGGACAGATTTTGAATAGTGTGCACGACGGAGAAATTGACCCTAATCTAATTTTCTTTATGCACGAATCTTGGTTCCACCTAACAAAAAACTGATACTGCAGTTCAGAAAAACGTAACTGCCTTACGACCATGCATGATCAAATGATAGCCATTGGCAGCGAGAGAATAATAGATCCTAATTTTTTAAGTAACGATCAATAGTGATAGAAATATGCAGAATATTCTGCGACCTTTTTTTAGTGAATTAACCGTGAGAGAACGTCGGTTCGCGAACTTTCCAAACAGGACTCTGCAACGGCACATATAACCCATGTCTCCTTGCATGCAATTCACGAAATATTCGACTGCCCTGCAGTTTTTATCTCTGAGGGGCACATTAAAGGAAAAAGTGTACAAGACAAAGGCACACACATTAGATGAACTGAAAAATAACATTCGTAAAGAAATTTCTTCCATTTCTCAGAGGGAACTGCAGAGTGTAATTGTTAAGTTCATAAGCTCAAGCCAGAAATGTGTGGAAAATGAAGGGAGGCAGTTGCAGCATCTTCTTGCTTGATAATGGTAAGTAAATAAATGTACTTTTTAAGTATTAGCTGCAAACTTTCTGTCTTCCGTTCAGCGCGGTGCCAACTTGAACCGAAAGACCGGCCGTTACGCATAGAGCGGTTCCGCGCAGGAAAAATCACCTGTATAGGTGAACATTGGCCCACTCTAAATAAATATGGAGTAAGGAGGAAAACTTAATAATTCACATTTTACTAATTTTGCAAGAGAGCAAAATTAAAAGTTCAAAGTTCGCTGTATTTTACTTTCTTTGGTTATCTAACTTCTTCTGCTTTCAAACAATGAAGTATGAAAAAAAATCGAATAAATACATAATTTTTGAAACTACTTAAGACTGCTTTAAGGACATTGACTCGATTTTTTAGTCAATATAAATTTTACAAAGAAAAACCTGCTAAATGCTGATACTCCCAGTAGTTTCTTAAACTATTTATCCTATAATAATACAATAAAATATTATCAACAATGTAATTAACCACAGCAATGGTTATAAACAAATGCAACAAATTCACCCATGCAGCGTAAGAAATATTTTTCATTGTGTTCTGTGGACTTATCACATTGACCTTCAGCTTCCCTAGAACTCAACTAGATTTCCCCTTTAATGCCGTATTAAAACATTCAAAATTTTCTGGAGCAATAAGCATTTTATTTTCTTTAGTTAAACCACATACACTTCCTAAGCTACTGAATGACATCGAAAACAAAACAAAAAATCGATACTTTTGGGCTTATCAGGATTTTCTTCTGTAGTCTTCAAATTAAATACAGGAAAGGAAAGTATTGTAAATATATGAACTTACTGAATGTCCAATTAAAATAGATGCTTCTGTAAGTTCTTGAATTCTATTGCTTTTGTTTTTACCAAGTTTTCGAAGAGAGAGAACTGTAATACTAAAAAGCGAAGAGGACTACATTGTTTTCATTTGTCTTTCAGTGCGTTGTGAAGATGTTATGGAAGTAACAAAACAGATGCAAAGAACCTTCAGCAACGCACTTAGCAACTGTAGTGCTGGGGATGCGATGTTAAGCGTTTAATTTAATCCTACCTCAAAAAGCATTTTAGAAGTGATGGTAGTGGTGGTGGTGGTGGTAGTAGTAGTAGTAGTAGTAGTAGTAGTAGTAGTGGTGGTGGTGGTAGTAGTAATAGTAGTAGTAGTAGTAAGTAGTGGTGGTGGTAGTAGTAGTGGTAGTAGTAGTAGTAGTAAGTGGTGGTGGTGGTAGTAGTAGTAGTAGTAGTAGTAGTAGTAGTAGTAGTAAGTAGTGGTGGTGGTAGTAGTAGTAGTAGTAGTAGTAGTGGTGGTGGTAGTAGTAGTAGTAGTAGTAGTAGTAGTAGTAGTAGTAGTGGTGGTGGTAGTAGTAGTGGTGGTAGTAGTAGTAATGGTGGTGGTGGTAGTACTAGAAGTAGTAGTGGTAGTAGTAGAAGTAGTAGTAGTAAGTAGTGGTGGTGATGGTAGTACTAGAAGTTGGTAGTAGTAGTAGTAGTAGTAGTAGTAGTAGAAGTAGTGGTGGTGGTAGTAGTAGTAGTGGTGGTGGTAGTAGTAGTAGTGGTAGTAGTAAGAAGTAGTAGTGGTAGAAATAGTGGTAGTAGTAGTGGTGGTGGTGGTGGTAGTACTAGTAGTAGTAGTAGTAGAAGTAGTAGTAGTAGTAGTAGTATTAGTAGTAGTAGTAGTAGTAGTAGTAGCAGAAGTATTAGTTGTAGTATTAGTAGTAGTAGAAGTGTTAGTAGTAATAATAGTAGTAGTAATAGTTATAACAGTAGTAGTAATAGAAGTAGTAATAGTAGTAGTACTAGTAATAATAGAAGTAGTAGTGGTAGTACTAGTAGTAATAGTAGTAGTAGTAGTATTAGTAGTAGTAGTAGCAGAAGTATTAGTTGTAGTATTAGTAGTAGTAGAAGTAGTAGTAGAAGTAGTAGTAGTAGTAGTAGTAGTAGTAGTAGTAGTAGTAGTAATAGTAGTAGTAGCAGAAGTATTAGTTGTAGTATTAGTAGTAGTAGAAGTGTTAGTAGTAATAATAGTAGTAGTAATAGTTATAACAGTAGTAGTAATAGAAGTAGTAATAGTAGTAGTACTAGTAATAATAGAAGTAGTAGTGGTAGTACTAGTAGTAATAGTAGTAGTAGTAATAGAAGTAGCAATAGTAGTAGTAGTACTAGTAATAATAGAAGTAGTAATAGTAGTAGTAATAGAAGTAATAGTAGTAGTAATAGAAGTACTAGTAGTACTAGTAGTAGTAATAGAAGTACTAGTAGTAGTACTGGTGGTGGTGGCAGCAGCATAGTGATTCAATAAAAGGTAAGGGTAATATTTTGCCCAAAATGTGGGTGTGTGCACAGGGGCGGTGTCTCTGCCTTTCTGATTCGCCTGCTGTACGCACCTACCCTCTCTCGAGATAATCGATGCCCCACGGTTCGATGTGCCGTGACGTCACTCTCCGCATGCAGCCCAGTCCCCGTCTCCACCCCGGTGCAGTAAGGGTGGGGCACTTCTCCGGGCCTAAGAACTAAACTTTTGTCATTTAATGAGGCATGTCATTTATTGGGAAATGTGCAAAGGAACGCTTGTGTGAAAGAGTTCAAAATTGCACACTGTAAGAGTTTCTCAACTTTCAAATGCAAGTACTTCATGGTGTTTATTTTACATTTATCTTTCCGTAAAAAGAAGACTTCGCAAAAAAAAAAGTGCATTTATTACACATACAAATATAATATATGCAATTTATTTTCACAGTTCCCTGTTAATTGTTATTGCTTTTAGTAAAATAAAAACAAAAATCTTATACTGCACCTTTCTGATTCATTATATGATTTTAGGCATTTAATTTCCTTTTCTTTTGTGCTTTTTATAAAGATTTTTACTTCTAATTTTATTTTAGCGGATTCCGAGCGGTTGTACCCATGAAAAGATTTTGTACAATTTTGCAAATATTCACTGATCTTTCTTACTAGGCACTAAAAATGACTATGGAAAAAATTATATTTACAGATGTAAATGAACTACACTGAAGTAATTTCAGAGAGTGGAGAGATATCATAAATAGGTAATTTGAGATAGGCGATATATGGTCCGCAACTAAGCATAATGCTGTTTTGTGGTGTTAAAAATGTTGACATCAGTTACTGATAAATCGGTGTTAAAAGTCAAGTCGGGTGAAAAATTGGTTTAGAATGAGTTTAACACTGCCTTGCGAGCATAGAAATGTTGTTTTTCCGCAGCTCGTTATCAGCTTTTTCAAGATTTAGTGCCATAAAAAGCCCTCAAATAGCGAATTTGACAGTGCGACACTGAACATCTGTTAACTGCCTTTTTGCATTGTGTAGCCAAGACCGACAACATTAAAACAATGTAAAACTACATTGATGTAGGTTAATTTAAACGGAACTCTTTAACTGCTTGTGTGGTATAATGTATAACGGAAAAAATTGATGTTACGCAGGCCGCGGATTCAATTTTTGTCTTACCATTATTTTTTTTAATTTATTTTTTATTTAATATGAAGTGCTGCAATACGCACACTAAAGAATTATGAATGAAATTTACTTAATGCTTTCAAGCTTTATTCTCTTTCTCAACATGGCATGTATTACCAACATACAATGACTAATAAGCTTACTACTTACATGATGCCTGAAACTAAAATATACCCAAACACCCTCAGAACATGATTCTGATTGGTAAGTACAATAACAACTATAAGGGTTGTAATTATATGAATTGATATATTAAGATTTATGTGTATAAATTGAAACATCAACTTAAAACGTAGGCTAAAAACTGTATTATTAGGCCCTAGTCAGGAAACAAAACAAGAAAAAGTGATGAACGAGACTCGAACTCGAAAACAAATGATCATCTCTCAATCGAAAACAATGTCACTCAAAACCATTGTGCCAGAGTGATGCGTTCTGGAATCTCCCTTCGTTGTCGTGTGCTATGCTTTCGAGGGACATCTTCATTAGCCAGTGGCGTACTGGCACTTTATAAACTTATAGCCATAGCTTCGAAATTTGAACTCACATGGTAATTAACCTAAAGCAAAAAATTTAAAAATCGCTTTAGCGGTCGTCGCAATTTTTGTTTTCTCTCAACTAAAATCGAGATATGTCATTAATATAAAATAACTGAAAAACAATGAAATTAAACTAGTAGTAGTAGAGGTTTACCTGAAAACGGAAATTTAAAAAAAGCTCGAAAGGCACCAATTTCTCTGCTCTAGCCCTTCACAAATTCGACTTGCTGAGGAATTTGCTTACCCAGCTCCAGCCTGCGTAACAGACTTCTGTATATCGTTCTTGTGGTTGAGATGTTCATATCGGGAGGAATAATTTAAGTAATTACATATGGTTCTTTTCAGCATGGGTCACATTCCCGATACAAGTAGGCAAATGAAACCTAATTTTAAAATGTGATCTACCTACATCGTCCAATTATCTATAACAAACTTTAATCTAATTTTCCTCTGCTATTAAAAACTAATATTTTAAAATGGTCTTGCGTTTCACAAAAAGTATATAGGTGAATCTATTTAAAAGCCTAAAACAGCATTAGAACCTCATAAGTTATTCGTTAACTTCAACGATTTTTTTTAATTCACAAATTACAATTTGCTTTTTCTGCATTTGGTATGCGTTTAAAAGGCAGCGCATTTTATTACCAGGTTTAACTTTACTTCCCTTGTTTTGTTCTATTTCTGTTATAACACTGACGGCCATGTGACTATTCTCGATCAAATCTGTGCTGATCGAGGATTACTGAAACGTGATTAAATTACATAACGTGATTGTGACAAGTATTCACATAACTTAACCTTCAATGAAACTTTTGTTTCTTCATGAAAACCATAGACGTTTACCACTTTCTTCACTGAAACAAGAAATTTAAAGAAGAATTGCATTCTCATTGATTAAACGGAATACAGTGAGCACTGTTTTTTAATGTGAAAGTTTATCGAAAAAAAGCGTAACGTTCCAACCTCAAAGCGTCCTAGCGGTTAAAGACATTACTTGATAGATTAAATCACTGAGGTAATGTGATTTCGAATTTCGCACACTTTTTACATTTTTATTTTTAATTTTTTCAGGGTTGCATGACCAACAACTAAGTATATGGTAGTTTTTTAATATAAGAGGACATTTTAATGCTTGTAGCTTTAAAATGTACAGAATCCTCTTTTGGACGTGAGGCCGGTTTAACGGGGAATTGAAACGCGCTGTTTGCCCGCGGAGTCGGATATTCATAGCCCCTTAAACTACTGTGCATAGATTTCTCATTCAAATTATAAACAATAACACATACCTATAACCGCCATGGGTGGCCGAGGTCGTTAAGGCGCGGACTCGTGAACTGGATGTCTGGGGTTCGAATCCCACCAGGACCGTTCTCCCTGACTGGGGTGTTTTTCCATATTTTCCTCAGTACTCATAACTGGCAAATACCGGAAAGTACCCTAAACTTAGGCCTGGAACGATTTCTTCCTTAAAAAAAAAATCCTTTCTCAATATATAATTTCATCTCATGTATCATCAATGTCACCACTTGTGGTGCCTCAGTAGTAAAAACGGGCATTAAACACTACTAAAAAAAAACCATACCTTCGCCATAGATTACGTTGGAAATGATGTCCTTGTGCCGATACTTCTCTCACACTTTTTAAGAAAATTTGCATGAACACTCATTAATTCTTCTTATGAAATTACAGCAATTTCTCTTCTTACAGGCCCTGTAATTCTTAAGCATTCACTGCCCATGACAACACCCAATTTGTTTGGTCATACAATGACACTACGTGCACAAGATCGGGGTTTTCTGCACTGCAGTATCTATTGTTTTGTGTCGTTACATGGCTATGTAAATAAATCCATGCTTCATCAGTAAAATAAATAAATAAAATAAAATAAAAATAAATAAATGCAGGCCAATAGAGTAAACATTAATATTATCCAACACCCAATTGCAGAAATTAACTTAATCACATTATCGCATGGTTGCATTTCGTGAACTATCTTATAGGGTTTTAGTTTTAAAAGTCTAGTGACATTCCAAGTCGAGGTTTGTAAAATCCTGATTCCTGTGCAAGCTTTGTTAGAGATTTCTTTGGACTTCGTTCATCGAGTTTTTTCTTTGTAAGAACACTGCTTTTTATTTTCGGTTTCTTATCAAGAACAGGTCCCGTTTCCTTAAATGTATTCACAAGATGAGCCGTTTCTCTGTGAGGCGCACGAACAGCAGGGAATCTGTCTATAAATCGCCGTTTCACTTCTCTACAAGAGTTTGTCACATAGGAATCATATATGAAAATTGTGTGTGCTAAAGATACGGCTTTGTTGGTATTATAATAGTATTAACTCACTATAACATTGAAACACGAGGTCTCACATTTCAACTTCACGTCAATTGATTAACCGGCATACGAGGAAAAGTGAAGGGGGAGAACAAAAACGGTTAGAAACAGCGCAGTGCAGAACAGGCAAACCCGTGTTAAGCCGGCCACGCGTCTAAACGAGGGCTACGTATATTGCTGTCTTAAGACTTTAATTTTGGCCTTAATTAAATGTTTCCATTTGGGACACAGTTCGGTCTCTATTAAAAACTAAAATAAACAAATATGACACAAAAACAAATTAAAAAATCTGAATTTCTAGCCAGATCCTTCATGCTTAAAATACTTAATTCTTTTGGGCATGGAGTCTATACCAACTGGCGAAAATAATTTGACCTTTCTGCGAGTAAATTCCACGTTCCTTCAGCCCTGCGCCGTAGCTCGACAGCCGTTCTTGAAGATGGGGAACGTGAGTTTCGAAGAGTCCCCTTTGTGTCTGCCCAAACATTCTCAATAGAGTTTAGATCAGGTGATGTGGGAGGGTGAGGTATAAGTGAAATATCCTCTTGCCTGTCAAACCAGCACCGAACTGTCCTTGACTTGTCAAAACTATGGTTATCCTACAGGAACAGGATTGTTTCATCGGGATACCTTGCTCTGACAGATGGGACTAATTAATATGAATTCCAAAAAGTCATCGCGGTAGATCAAACTGTTCAACCTTCCACGTATTCGATCAGAGTGTCCAGAAACGAAATCCAGCCCGAACATGCGGCACCTACGCGACCACTGTGAGCAAGTGTAGCAGATCATATTGGTGACCGCCACGGGTGGCCGAGGTCGTTAAGGCACGTACTCGTGAGCGGGAGGCCTGCGGTTCGAATCCCGCCAGGACCGTTCTCCTTGACTGGGGGTTTTTCCAGGTTTTCCTCAGTCTTCATAACTGCCAAATGCCGGGGAGGTACCTAAACTTAGGCCTGGAATGTTTCCTTCCTTAAAAAAAAATATCCTTTCCCAGTTTATCATTTCATCTTATGTATCATCAGTGTCCACCGCCTGTGGTGCCTCAGTAGTGAAAACGGGCGTTAAACACTACTCAAAAAAAAAAAAATATTGGTGACCGCATGGTCGGTACACGCGCACATGGTCCGTGAAGATTGCTCTCCGCCAGTCCGATATCCTAGCGTCGACGGCATATAGCAAGACGGTACACGGCGTGTTCATACACGCAGCTAAGTAGTTGCCTAACCAAACTCTCTAAAGAGATTTCTTACGATGTATAAAGAAAAAAAAAGTGACAAACCGCCTTCAATGGGGCAGCAGATGAAAAGTGTCTTCTTTCCACCTCTACCCGAGGAAGTTCATCATCCTCTAAAGCAGAACTTCCTATGTCGGTCTTCCCTATATTGCTGAGCCCAACACCTCTCCGTACGTTCTGGCATGATAAGCAGCTCACAAGGCGAAAAATGTGCGTTTCTCAAAATAAAGAGGAGCCGTACGTCTGTCCACCAAGACCGCCATATTTCAATTAAAGGAAAACGTGTCAACAGCAAGCAGTCCTGAGAGTAAAATTTGTGTCCTTTAGTTGAGCCAGTCACTAAGAGATTAGCGGAGTGCCGTAGCACCTCGCTTTAGAGTAGAAATAATACGAACACTCGTAGCATTGAACTTAACCTAACATTCTCGTAGTTTAAATACTGTGATAGACAGCTGTTCCTTTGTTTTATTTACGGACGCTCTTTAACATCTCAGGTCACCAGCGTCCCATTCAATTCAGGGCGTGAAACAGCCGACAAATTTTGCTCAGAGACCTCTTCTTTCAGGCTTGAGGTTCTTTTTCGTGCCGTAAATGTACGACATGGGACCCACGGCTTTACTTCCGTTCCGAAGGAAGCCATACTTAGGATTTTTACGCCCGAAAAAATCACTTGATCCTGACCGGGTTTGAACTCGCGTTCTTTGGTTTAGGGGGCAAGATATGGTTACGCTACACCACCAGGATCGACGTGGTAGAAAGTGTTTTAAATATACCGAATAAGTTGATTATATAGTAAGACAAGCATATTTGTTAAATGACTGCACAGAAATATTTTATTTTAATGAAATGAAAAATCACATACGTTTCCTTTCTTGATCAAGGGGGTTAACATTGAATAAAGATGTTGATGATTTATTTTGAAATGATTTTATATTCTAATTTTGGACGAATTATATTGTTCGTAAAAACAAGGAGGTGAGGTTTAAGTGCAAAAAGGAAGATACGAGATTCGAACATAAATAGTTTGCAACATTACATTCTAATTGAGTCACATATAAATAGCTGCAATCTACCTCTAGGCTTGCTGTACTAGTGTCTTCTTTAAACACTGTCCCTCTGAAATCCGTTGTCTTACGGAGGGACAATCCAAGAATGCGGACAATCTTTCTCTTAGTAAAATCTAAGTTAATCAAGTCGCATAGGGCAATATTGGCACCACCGAAATCTTTTCGATGAATAATTGTCATTTTTGATCAAGCATTTCAAAACATATTGAAGTTGTTGCAGACACCGTATATTAAATTAAATAATTAATGTTTTTAAAACGATCCGCTTTTTAAATTGCCTTATTTTAATATTTACGTATTTATTACATTTAGCGCTGGCTGTAATCCTTCATTTTGGATTTTTGCGTTTAAAAAGTGGCAATATAACATACAGAAATTCTTTTATTATCGATATAACAAAATTTTCACATGGATACGAGAAACTTTCACAATTACCATTCATTCACGTAAGTTCAAATATTTACTTAACGAAATAGTGAAAATCTGCAATTTCCGTTTACTTCCATTTATGCTATTACCAGTTCTTTACCAGGTGACACAGAGTAAATTTCTTGGTTCACTATTGTTTTTTATTATTATTATTATTATTATTATTATTATTATTATTATTATTAGTATACACGTTGTATCCCAGAATACCTGTACATGTTTTCAGTTATGCTCTCATGAGCTTTCATAGCACGCATACCATATGGGTTTGCATCTTGCAGGGGTTTTAGGGATGTAGGAAATTAGAGGTTATGTATGTTTCTTTCCTTTAATTTTTTCTGTAATATTTCCATTGCCGAATAATCTATACAACCAATATTCGATATCGATCTACAGTTATTTATATATGTTCATTTTCTCTTCTATTTGAGTATTTATATTAAATGCAATTTCTTTTATCTGTTAGTGATTCTGACGTGCTGAATTTAGTATTGATGTGGGTTGTTAAATAAGTTACTGCGTTATCCAGCCCTTACGATTTAAGGTGAATTGCCTATTTCGGAAAATTATACGGGAATTCTATTTCGCTTCGTTAAAGTTCGATATTAAAACAAGTATGTTGGTAACACTTCGATCGCATTTGTTGCTTCCCCATTTTGTTTTTAGATCAACGTACAATTGTGTAGGTTAGGTTGTTAAATGTAATGCAACAGTATGAAGTACATTTTTAATTTATCAAATGCATACTTTTACTTAAGTTATTTAGTATTAATATTAATATTTTTATTAAATATTAATTATGGTTAAATTATGGTATTTGACTGATTTGTCCCCTTTATCTGTTTGCTATTTCGTGCATATAAAGGCATAATCATTTAAACTCCTTTATTTTTAATCAATTATTTAATTTTTTAAACATTAAATACAATGTGCTGGTAAGAAAATGTTAAATATTATTGTTTGAGCTTGGAAATATTCATAGCTTTTCCTCCTTATTTATCAACAAAAAGAATTTTAAAATTTGCAATGTATGTGGCTGTAGTAATCATATTGTTTCAAACTCTCTTTAGGCTCTTTTGTTTATTATTGACGTGTTTATTGTAAAATGATAATTCATATTAATTAAAACCTGTAAACGCCTAGTTTTTTAATTTCAATAACATAAAATGTAAAATTGTATGATCTAAATATCCGAGCAGTGCGTATTTTATTTCATTTTTGCTGCAAACGAATCGATCTTTATATTCTGTATTTTACTGTTATGTCACCATACAAGGAAGATAGACTCCCAGGACTATGATGTGAACATGCTCTTTGAGAGAGAGCACACATTTAACTTACCGTTGCAGTAAGAAAAGTAATACACTAAGGTAATTGAACTCTTGCCTTTCCTCCCCCATCCCACCCATTTAAAAGTTATTTAAAACACAGAGAGGGAGCTGATAATGTGTTTACCGTCTTTCTATTTACATATTCGGTACTTAATTTTTTATAGTTGTAGATATTATAAGTAGTCAAATAAAATTGACCAGTTTTATTTTGCACTTTTATACAACAATATCAGTTATACTTTCATACTTGTCATTTTAGTTTGTGTCTTTTTCCAGTCATTTGTTTAAAGAAAACGCGCGAAATATTGTTGATTTAGTAAACAAAGTTTGTTTTCTTAATGAAAATGGACATATATCTTAACGTATTCATTCCATCGAAAATAAAAGTAACAAAAGTATAATAAATATTTTAAATGCATTTTCATTAAGTTTATGTGAATTTTTTAAAAACATGTAGACTGCTTTTCCATTGCTCATTAAATGATCAAAACAAATGTTATGATTTCGTATTTCTGTTTACAATTCATTACGTCATTAATTTGATATAATAACATTCAGTTTTTTTTATTATTGTTTATAATGCAAACGTTTGTGAAATGTCTACCGTGACGTGATTTTATATATATATATATATATATATATATATATATATATATTCACAGTACAAATATTTCGTGACTCTTAGCATTGTTTAAGTAAAATATTTTGGAATCACTTATCAAGGATTTTTTTCTATTACTTTCTCATTATCCTGTAGTCTTATACATTTGACATTGCATATTAAAGACAGATATGAGTTCTACATACGAATTTGTATTAAGTTTCCTCTACTCGGAAACACCAGTTTCTGTTATAACTTTATTATAAGCATTGACAATATTTCAACTCCTCT
Organism: Metallyticus violacea; assembly: GCA_030762175.1. Classification (NCBI taxonomy): domain Eukaryota; kingdom Metazoa; phylum Arthropoda; class Insecta; order Mantodea; family Metallyticidae; genus Metallyticus; species Metallyticus violacea. Next base: position 103,452,357 of record CM060832.1, read on the forward strand.
GTCTGATAAAACCTTTTTTTACAATGCAACAGTTCCTTCATTACCGTAAATTAATTAATTGCTCAACACTTATTTTTTCCGTAGCTTTATTACAATTATTTGCTTGTTTCTCTTTTAATATTAACAATGATAAATTTTAGTCTTTCTTTTCGTGCATGGTGTTACCTAATGATGGTTTCGTGATTTTCCGTGGTCATTTAGGCGAATGCTGAAAATTTTGCCAAATTTCTGCTCATGTTTTAATATTGTATAATTTCAAAGAACTAGTTGCAGGGTCGAAAGTATCAGGCGAAGAGGCTGGTGCTCTGCAGCATGGCGTTGGATTTAGGTGACGGAGAAATTTTGTGCTCGGGCATCTAATAGGGGTCTCTTTGGTGCTCATTTTTGGCTCTCGCAGCTCTACCTGAGCTATGATAAAGATTAGGACCCCGCCTTCATGTAATCGCCGCACCACAGGGTCTTAGAGAGACTCTAATCCCTTCCTTCCGGCGGTAGGGGGCCTAGGTCCAAATAACCGACCAGTGTAATTGGGATGCCCAAACATTCTCTTCCTAACCTAAGTTTGAGTTAGAAGAATTTCTGTGACATTGTGATGAAGTAAGTTTAAGGATGCTGAATGCGGTTTTACTCGTGAAATCTTCTTTAGAAACCTGCAGCAAAGCCGCTATCTGTTTGAAAGTATGCAGTTGTGGAGGTTGACGAAACACAGCTATGGATTAGATATCTATATATTGTGTTTTGTTTACTCCCTTCTCAACACATCTGAAAGGCAATATAGTTAAGGAAAAATGAAGAGAAAGGCTACAGAATTAACTATTATCTCATCTTCAGGGCATAAATTGAATGTAACAATAACAGTGATCTAGCAAATTACTTCAGCATTCGACATATTGGCCTATTCGGCTCCATATGGATACTCATCTGTTCCCACACTCAAATTGCAACTTATTGGCGTTCATTTTCCCCCTGATGTCATCATGATAATATACTGATGCTTAGAAAGTAAGTAAAAACCCGTGTTTATGATATTAAACTTTATTGAACGAAATTAAAACTTACGAGTTATAAAACTGATTTTAGGGAATTCGCAGAAACACTTTGAAGACTTGTGCTGTGCCTAGGTCACTTCTTGTGGCGTGTTAGGTGAGTAATATTGACCAAAGGAATACAATGGAGCCTCCCCGCAGGTTTGCGTGACCAGGCTACTGGGGTGCAGGGTACGAATACGCACAGAGAAGGTATACATCAGCACGCAAGCCGGTGAATGGCAACATTTCATTATGTAGTCATTGATCTTGTTAAATGTGAGAGAACATTTCCTTCTTGATTGTAGTGGAATGTGGTTGGCAGTCTTGCGATATTATTTTTCTTGTAGATGTCCTTTTTCTTTTAATAAAGAACATGCTACAACGTGTGTATGGTTAGATTTTGTCACAACTCAGAAAGCGTTAGCCATTTGTTTCATGCATGTCCTGATTAGGGAGGTAAACATAACAACATACTATTGACCAAAATGGTCTGAACGTAACCGATACCCTTAGATCCTTTAATCAGGGTGTGATTCTTGAACATAGAAATAAAAATTTTAAAAAAAAAAAATCTGCCATTTTATTACAGAATAGTACCCAGGATCTGACAAATAATTAATGACTTAATGTACAATCATTTTTTTTTTTTCCTTTCAGACAATTTATGGCATTTCAAGTGTCGAGAAATTTTTCTGAATAATATTAATTAATATAATGTCTACGAGTATATGCATCACTAAGAAATATTTTCATTCAAACTGGTTTACGTAGAAGGAAATGTTTTCAGGATAATATTACCTCAAATGCTTCATACCATAAATATTTCTGACAACAAAAGTTAAGGCATGGGAAAATGAAAGAAAAAATAACTTATTGCTATCACTCTAAAAGATTCCATAATTATATTAACTCCACGCAACGTTAAAGGTTCTGCTCAAATGCTTTGTATCTGTAAATCTGTAAGAGTTTTACAGTAAATGAACAAAATGTTGAGTGACACATTACATAAATTGAATTTTTATTCTAAGCATTTGAAATAACATGACATTTACTTTAGTAGAGAAAATAATTTATATTTTAATTATAATTACTGTAATTCTATTAATTTCCTGAATTATTTTAATTATTACTAATTTATTGTCAAAAAAAATAATTGAAGATCGAGAAAAAACTCTCATGTTTTATAAACGTAAACAGTTTATTAAATATACTGAGAAAAAATTAATATCTGGGAGAAAATATTCGTTATGTGCCCTAAATAGTAGTAACTTCTGATACGTTACTTAAGTATAAATAGTAGAGATAAATTGCAATTTTATATGCGAGTCGGAAAATGTATGCCAAAGTAGCGCTTTTAGGTTTCACTTGTTACGTAAGCGCACAAACGAAAGGAAACACCTGGGCAGTCTAGGTTACATATTGGGTTTTTCCTGACGCCAGGAGTCAGGGTTTTCACATTTGTGTCAGCGCAGCGGTTGGAGTTTCGCGCTGCCACTGAACCGTACGATAGCAGCCGACGATTCAGCTGAGAGAAGTTTGAATTTTGGAAGCCGGGCGTACAGATTAAGGACATGGCGAGCCACGCTAACTGCTGATATACAAGGAAGGAAATCGCTCAGTATTCGCAGACTTCGCATTACTACTCAGTTCAAGCAGTGGTCAGCAGGATTATTATTATTATTATTATTATTATTATTATTATTATTATTATTATTATTATTATTATTATTATTATTATTATTATTATTATTATTCTCAGTTGAGCACTCAGTTTACGCTGTCAAGCAGTCCGGAGCCATCCGACGCAGTTATTGAATCCAGCAAGATAATAGAAGCATTCGTTATTCGATCGTCGGCAGATAGGTATAAGTAGATGCGGAATTAATTCCATGCACTAGTAATTCATTATTCTCGCGAGACACTGCGGTGAAATCCTCATGTGTTAGTTCAATGATAAGCAAGTGAGAGATTTTGTAAATGCCTACGCGAGAGTTGTACTGCAAATTTGTACTTATCGAGGTCTTGCTGCCGCTTAGATTGTTTTCAGCCATGGAAGCTCGCGTCCTTCACAAGTAAATAGCTAGCCGGCGGGGAGAGTTAATTAACTAGTAGTCCAAGGGTCTGACAATCGTCCCTTTATAAAGAGAACTGTCAGAAAATACAATTGTTTATTTACATTCTGTCGGGCATTTATAAGTCAAGCTTACTTTCTGTGCCCCTCCCTGTTGTCTGAAAAAGACGACGGAAGCCCTGGGACTAAAGATACCTTAAGAAAGCGCGTTGCTTTCCACGCAGCTACAGTCTACTCCGACAACCGAACCCTTTCTGACGAAAACCCACCACAAGATCATCTGCAGCTAAAACGCTTTCAGTGATATGATGTTATCATTGGCCTAATTTTTTAATCAAGGCTTGTTTGCTTTTTTGTTGGTTTAGTCGTTAATGCCGTTCAGCGTTTGCCAAAACACACACACACACACACACACACAATTATTTATGTCGCTTTGGCTGCATTGGTCTTTTCGCGACTTCTGTAGATTGTGAACTGAATACTGTAGGTGTAAGGTCATAAGAATGAATGAAATGAATTAATAATGGTGCAAATGAGCTCGAAGTCCTTGGCGAAAGCTATCTGGCATTCACTCTCAGGGGAAGGAAAAACCTCAGTGTGGGGGGGACCTCACCCAAACATCTTGACATCCAAACATCTAGTGGGTTTCGAACCCACTAGACCATGCAGACGGTCTCAGGAATTATGATATGAATCTCTTTTCAATTCTCGAACACGCCGATATTTCGTAAGGGTATTGTGACAGAAATGCAATTCACATAAGAAAAGATTTGAAAGCAGTAGATTGAGTTTTACTACAGCTCTCAGATGTACGTATTTGTTTCTGGTGTGGGGAACTGAATATCAGTGAACAGCAAGTGATCAGTTCAGCCATAAGAAACGTCGAATATTCCCTGTTTTCAAAGAAGTTGACAGAAAAGTATACTTTCTTATTTAATTTTTATGTATCCATAACAGAAATACGGCGATAACTCTAGACCATTACAGGACCAAACTCAAACACTCCGAAATGGATAGTATATCTGAAAATGACAGAAATTGTTCATTTTAACACATGCCCTATATTTGGGGCTGCTGTATTTGTTGTTGGTTTGTAGATATGAACTTAAAAGAGTATGCATAGCACATCTGGGGAAGTTTCAACATGTTATTCAACGATTATGTGGTAAAAGAATGTCTTAGTAACAAAGTGAAGTACTGGGAAGAGAGAGTGTTGGTTTGGGGAGATGGGGAAACTACTAGAAGAAATTGGAATGGCAGATGTATGGCGATTGGATGAAAGTAATGTCTGTCAGTCGATTTTGGAAAGAAGTGAGACAGAGGGTAGAAGATAAAGAGGAGCAACAGATTTGGTCTAGCTTAGAGAATAAAAGTTCCTTAATTTAAATAGTTAAAAGAAACTGGGAACAGGAGAAACATATACAACTGTGGTCAATACAGAAAATAGGTCTTGAATGGGTGTGTACAGGAATATTATTTCTGAAAGGATTAAGAATAATTGTAAAGAAGAATGCATTATGTGTGGGAAAGTGGACGTGCTCCATTGTCTAATAGATTTTTAACAGTGTTTAACGCTCGTTTTTACTACTGAGGCACCACAGGCGGTGGACACTGATGATACATGAGATGAAGTGATATATTGAGAAAGTTTTTTTTAAGGAAGGAAACTTTCCAGCCCTAAGTTTTAGGGTATCTCCCCGGCATTTGCCAGTTATGAGGACTGAGGAAAATCAGGAAAAAACCTCAGTCAGGGAGGGTGGTCCTGGTGGGATTCAAACTCCAGACCTTCCGCTCACAAGTCCGTGCCTTAACGACCTGGACCACCCATGGCGGTAATAATAGAATGTAAAATGCAAAATGTGGAGGGATAGTATCTGGGATGAAAAATGGAACAAACTTACAAGATATAGTATTATTATTATTATTATTATTAATAATAATAATAATAATAATAATAATAATAATAATAATAATAATAATAATAATAATAATAATAATAGTGTTTAACGCCCGTTTTTGCTACAGAGGCACCACAGGCGATGGACACTGATGATACATGAGATGAAATGATATATTGGGAAAGGATTTATTTTTAAGGAAGGAATGGTTTCAGGCCTAAGTTTAGGGTACCTCCCCGGCATTTGGCATTAATGAGGACTGAGGAAAACCTGGAAAAAACCTCAGTCAGGGAGGACGGTCCTGGTGATATTCGAACCCAGACCTCCCGCTCACAAGTCCGCGCCTTAACGACCTCGGCCACCCGTGGCGGTACAAGATATAGTGACAGTTAAAATGTTATCAGATATGAGTGTAGAGAAATTAAACAAGATCGGGGAATTCTTAGGGAAAGCAAGGAATAAGTGGAGGAGAACTATAAGGAAGGAGCTTGAGGGCACACACAGTTGTGAAAATGGTGATTTATTTTAGGGGTTTCTTACCATGCGTATAACCATGTGGTTAAGGTATGGGAGAATCTTAGGTTTGGTACTGCTAAATTTTTAGATATTTTGTGTATGTAACGTTGTTTGCTGAAATAAATGCATTCACTCATTCATAGTCAATGATGTGGCGTGCCTATTCAGGCGTGATATTTTTAGGCACCACTTATGTATATACACAGGTAGGCTTCATCTAATTATGGTTAATAAAATCCCAGCAGAGTTTTGGAAGACCTTCCAGAACTATCAAACAAGAATTTCAATTTCAAAACAATAATTGACAAATAAATTATAACGTTAAAAGCCATGTACTTTGAATAATTCAACTTTAAAATGTGCTAAATGAAATAAAATTTGCTCTGAAGTCCAGCTTATCACCAACTTGGAAGGAAAGGCGAAATGCGGTTAGGATTACCAGTTTTCTTGGGAAAGAACAAATACTTATAAAACTTCATACCAAGATATAGCAATGTGCTTCAGGGAACTTGCAGCATGGATTTTTTAATCACCTCATCTTTCTCAAAGGACAAGATTTTATCGTTGCGACAACTTTACAGTAGCTCACGTATTATCAATGTGCGGGTATCCTAAAACAATTGAGTTCAGCTTTAAAAATGTTTTTGTATGTGTAATGAGATACGATCTTGGTAGGATGCAATTGTTTCAAACGCTTCACATGAAGTTCTTGGACTAAACAACGTCTTCTTTGAGCTCTTAGCAGTTTTGCGACCTCTGAAAGGATTTATATCAGATTTTGTTGAACCGTCAAGCTTTCTGTGTGTACACTTTTATATCAGCTGGTGCTTTGCCAGTTACTGGATTTTAAGCTCTTCATGTATTGAAGTTTATTTTGGTAATATGAAAAGCGGCACAAACAGGCATGTCTTTTATTTTCGGCCTCATTACCTTTCCGAACTCTGTATGTAAAGGTTCTTCACAAGGTTTAGCTACTTCTTCATCCTGTTTTACAGGAAGTCCAAAATCAAACCTGCCAAGTAGATGTTTTACTCAATGTGCGATTCAAGGTCATTAGGGCTGCGCAGTATTTCACTCTTTCTCTTTCGTTGTTACAACAAAACAGCTGAATCGCTTGCAGTTGCAAAAATTGCCCATTTCGTGACCACTTCTTTTTATTTTCTTACCAACATCATACACCTGACTTTTTTCATTTTCTTCCGTTCTTCATTATGCTTTAAGTCCTGTTCTGAACTCGCTGAGACTGCACAACACTTGAAATGCAGCTCACAACCGTAGACGTTAAAACAGAATAACGTATAAACTACCAATATTTACTTAAATAAGCACAGATGGCTGACCAGAAACACGGTCATGTTAACTTATTACAATGATCACACTGCCATTGTGGGAAATTAGCGTACATGGTTCTTTCCCCATTCCACTCGACTCCTGGTTTTCTTCCCTAGTATACCAAAAGTCTAAGCCCACTAGTCAATAAATAAAATGTATCCGAGATAAAATTAGTCAGAATTTACAACTGCTAAGCATTAAAATGACGTGCATTTCGGTAGATTTGTTCTCATTTCTGCATTGCTTAGGTATGGTATTTTATTGTTAACAGAGACTCATTTGGGTAGATATTTTTGAGACAGCCTATAAAGGGGAAGTGAGAATACATTTGCAGGTCAAGTCTACCCTCACCTATTCAGTCCTTTAGAAATTCTGTTCAGTACCTGGTTTCTGAGTGTGTAAACTGTGTTTGTTTCAGTTGCTTTAAATAGTTCTTAAATATAAAGCGATTACACCGTCTCCTTGGTCTAATGTTAGCATTTGCGACTGCTAAACCGGAAATCCCGGGTTCGATTCTCCTTGAAGTGAAGTTGTCTATAAGCTTTTTTTCCGGTTTTTCTTTAACCCGAGATGGTGAATGAAAATATAGCATTCAAAGCAATAATGATGATTATGATGATGTTAATAATAATAATAAAACAAACACTACTGTGAGCTATATATAAAATATTATAATGGCTATGCTATACTTTTTATAATATATATTGCATTAAAGATGCAAAATGCTGAGTGTGTTATATACATGTCTTTGGGGAAACTATTTTCATATCACTAAAGGTAAAGTTAACTGTAAACTTAAGTTTAATCTCTATTTTAATTGTAAGGAAGAGGAGCGGGGCAAGGTTTTTGCCTCAATAAACAACATAAACAAAACAAAATATTATTAAACTCTAAACGTACTTTTACAAATCCACTAAAAAGAATTAGGTGATCCATGAATGTTTCTACGCCACTGTTATGGAGCGAACAAAGCATTATAGAAAGAAAACCAAATGTTCCCTCAGCCGTCTGCCCTGTGTCCCATAACCAGATCCTGCAGTCTTCTACATAATTCTGATAATGAGTGTAAAACATCATCACCACTTCTGACAAAGCAATGCAGAGATCACCAGGATTTCAAATTACAGGCTTTGTGCCTGAAACCCATAACACTGGGCAACAAAAAAATAATTTTTGAATGTTTCGAGCACTTCATGAGGCAATTCCTACCAATTTTGGGTTGAGAAAAACAAATATGACAATAAAAAATTTTATTAGCTCTAGTTTCTATGATATACACAAGGTGGAAGTATTACATATTAACGGATTGAGAGAAAAGGATACATTTTAATTACATGCATGCTAACAACAATGAAAGTGCATTTGCTTTTTTTAACTGGTAATTACATGCTAAGAGTTCTAAATTGCTGGAAAAATACTTCGCAGATAGTCGTATCTGAAGAGAATCATGTGGTGGCCTATTGACTTCGTCGTCTTTTAGCTTGCCTCTTGTGATGGAGTTCCGCAGAATTCCTATACAAAGACCAACAGTAATCCGCAAGCATTACTTCATTCCAACGGCCCTGATATCTTTGTTCCATAACAGAAATGTCCTGATGGAATCTCTCCCCATGTTCATCACTAACAGCTCCACAACTAGGAGGGAAAAAGTCTAGGTGGGAGTGGAGAAAATGGATCTTAAGGGACATGTTGCATCCAAGGTTACGGTATTTTTGCAGGAGCACTGTCACCAAATGCTTGTAGTTGTCATCTCTTTTGTTGCCTAAAAATCCATGAACAACAACCTTGAAGGCTTCCCAAGCTTCCTTTTCTTTCCCCTCCAAAACTTGGTCAAATGCAGGATCCTTTACAAGTTCTCTTATTTGTGGTCCGACAAAAATGCCTTCCTTAACTTTTGCATCACTTAATTTCGAAAATTTCTCTCTGATGCACTTAAACGCCCGTCCTTCTCGGTTCATAGCTTTGACAAAGTTTTTCATCAAACCCAGCTTGATATGCAGGGGTGGAAGAAGAACGTCTTTTGGGTCCACAAGAGGCTTGGCAGTCTTTACAAGAGGCGTCATGTTGCGTTTCTGTGAGAAAAATGTTATTTCACCACAAATATAACGAAAGTTATTCACCATATTTACACATTTTCCTGGCATTTTTACAAATTTTACACTAAAAAGCACTCGCGAACCAGATATTTTGCATTAATTTGAGTAGAAACTACATGTAATTCAGTCACAGCAACAGTATCTATGTTTATGACTTACAAACAGCTGAAGAGCATTTGTGTTTTGTTATTTGACAGGTGTGCCAACCCCCCAAAAATTCCCCCAAATTTAACATCTTCACTCTAAAAAATAAAATGTCACTTTATCTTCAAAACAAGAGCTAATCTATCATTTTTATGGTGATTTTTGAATTCAGCAGATGGAAATACATGTAAATTCACTATTTTTAAGTCCGAAACATTTTCATTGTTGCCCAGTGTAATCAGAGCCCGGAAGTTGGGCAAAATGACTTTTCTACCTGGGTGAATATATTTAAGAGTTAGAGAGATATTAATATGATTTTTTCCGCATATGTGTGTTTATATATATATTTACGGATGGTGACAAAATGTATACACACTTCAAGCAAAGAAAAAACTGCGTTAACATAACAAAACTGAGTTCATACAAACAGAAAATGATGAGCACTAGTCATCTTAGACTTTTACAGTTACAACAGTTGCTCAAATTACTCACCATCGGTGTCTATACTCTTCTGAGTACGTTGAACTATTGATTGAGCAACGTTTGCGAAAGTGTCCTCAGCGATTGCAGACATGCCGTTTCAATTTCTTCTCGAAGTGCTGCAGTGTAGCTGGTTTTCTACGGTACACAACATCCTTAAGAGTTCCCCATAGGTAGAAGTCCAACGGAGTTAGATCCGGAGAACGCGGTGGAAACTCAGCCGGGCCTCTTTCCTATCCAGTCCCTTGGAAGATTGTCATCAAAGTAAGCAGGTACGTCTCGGTGGTAATGTGGTGGTGCACCATCCTGTTGCAGACGGTGCCACGAGTCTCAAATCTGTCTCGAATGCGTGCAGTTGTTACTCGCGTTGGCGGTTCTGTTCTGTACACACACCTCCATTGCTTTTGAATTTCAACAACATTCTTGGTTTTCCAGTACCACTTCAAAATTGCTTTCCGCTGTTCAAAGGATAATCTTGGCTCCATTTTGTTGTAGCAACGCTAGCATAACGTAATGTGAGTCACATCTGTTTACAGAACATCAAACAATAATTTTGGCTTCATTTGTTTATTGTTGATTTACATGTCACGTAGCAACGATATCATAATGTGAGTCACATCTATTTACAGAACATCATACACACATTAATGTTGTTTTTCGGACCAACTATGAAATATATTAAATAGATATCTACTGTGAAAGTGTGTATACATTTTTTTGCTATACTCAATGAGGACAAGATGGCGTAAATATCTCAATGTAGCGGTATTCTTATTTTGACCACCATAAAATGACTGAATATTTCTAGGTGTCTGAATTCTGGGTCCAAAAAGTGTTATTAAAATGATGCAAGTTTGACCACAATTCATCACTCCTTTTTGCCCTTTGTTCTCTGCTACATGTAGAAATAACTCTTTCACATTGCAAGAATGTAAACATTGAAGAAAAATACAGATAATAATTTTTTGTAGTAAATGTCACTTGTATTTATATTACAACAAATACAATTTTTACTGTAGGGTATAACCGCAACTTTGGACTTGTTTTTGCAGCATTTCTTTTTTTTGCGCTATTTCAAGCATAATATCAAGTTGTAGCGGATGGGCCTTTTCATGGATTATAAAATCAGAATGTAGTTTTTCCTCCTGCAGATATCGAAGGTAATTCTTTCTCCATATTTTGCTGCTTAGCTTTATACTCCACACATATACTACGTGTGTCGTTTCTTTGATATCCAAAACTTACGCTGAAGTCTGAATAAAAAATAATGCCATATTTTGTTTTCAGAAAAATTGGTTTCAAGCATTTTATTTAAGCATTCAAGGGTCAGGGAGGTAGATTTATTCAATTTTCTTTAAAGTATAATGATTATTCCTCATTTTAAATGAATGAATGTACTAGTTTATCACTTCACATTTTCCATTCATTAATATATGAGGACGATCCCTTTGGATCGTCAATCCCTTTGGGCGAATGGGAAACTGTAAAACATTTTTTCATTACATTCTATGGACTTATAAGATTATTCCCCTGTTTTCCTAGGACTGCTAGATGTTTCTCTGCATTAATCAGGTTTTCATCAGGTGCCTGCTGCCAGTATGACAGCGTCTCTAAAAACCGCCCTTCCCTGACAGCCATCTTACCGCCGAAATAGGTACTTACATAATTAAATCTGTTGTCGACAGCATTTTAAAACTATAACTTACTCATTGTTCTAGCTTTAATAATTCACCGGCCATAGAGAAGTTGAAGAAAGAAGCTGTCAGCACTGAATCCAGTTATTGTGCCCATTGTCTTCTTTGCTTCAACAAGAACATTAAAAATTATTTGAGATACTTAAAGGCTAATCTTACAAAATAATTTGATATGTCAATGGACTAAGAAAGACTCCTTTACTACTGATAGATGAATACTATTTTATGAAGCATGTCAAAATCAAAAGACAGAGACAATACAAAGAGTTTCAGTTCAAAGAACTTAAAAATGTGGCTAATTATTGTGTACAGCAGCAACGCCAAAATGTTTCTGCGTTTATTTAGTATAGTGCTAGTTGTATTTTCAGCAAAATACTGAAAAGAGGGATAAAATAGTTGTACCATAGTTTAGGTATCTCAGGGGTTTGTGTTGGTTGTTACAGTAACAAAATTAATTGGCAACAAAAGACTATAAACAATTAGAATGATATTGTGTGAACATAATTGAATTAATTCAATTTTTCATATTTACGAGAGCGTAATATAATAATACCATTAAAGGGCTATAAAACCTGAAATAAATTGTTTAAAACAAAAATTGTTATTTCATACATTTGATTATTATTATTATTATTATTTCATAAATAATAATAATTATCATCATCAAAGGTAAAATCTGTTTATTAAACCTTAATAACCGGATTGGGGCTTATGTATTGCGCTCATTTATTTACTATAGCGTCAACAGGAACTGATTTGAAACGTTACTTTTACTTACACAATGCAAGGATTATCCTGTAAGATACCACACACTGCATAAGGATATTAGAAGCATACCTTTCTAGGGGGGAAGAATAACTATTTTTCTCTCCAAACTTATATCCAATCACATTTACCAGCTATTTGTTTTCATTGAGATAAACCTTAATCTTTTATTTTCCACGTCGCAGTATACAATTTGTTGTCCATAGACTATTTTCTTTCTTCTATTTCTTCTTCAGAATCACTTGTCACGTTTCTAGATTATTTCCACTTCGCAGGGTTACTAATGTGAAATAAAAAAAAAATTAAAACAATTGATTGTGTCTCTAGTACTTGACAAAATAAGCGAAATACGGAAATAAGAAGACCGTTCTTCACCAACTCTGCCTGTTTCTTTTCCAAGCGGTCTCCCTTTCTCGGTACAAAGTTGCACCCTACAGAACGAATCATGCAAGCAGCTTTGCTACTTTACAGATGACACCAACCACCTCTTGGTAGGACGCAACAATTTCTTTCGGATTCCTATACATATGTACCCTAATTTTTTCCTTGACCATTGAAAAAACCAAAAGTTAATGGAGTCAGATCTGGACTATAACGTGGGTGATTCACTGGTGTCATTCCCAAATCCCATTGTTATCAAAGCGGTGTGTGCGTGCGTGAAGTAGTAAACCTCGCAACCCACACATGGGTATTCTTTCTGTTAGCGTTCTAAAGACCAGTTGCCAGGGACTGGTTTTTCTTCCTGGAGTGTAATGCTTGCAATATGACCACTTGTTGATAAAAAACTGGCGCACATTTCGACATCGCTTTACCTTCATCATTTGAGAAAACCCACATCGCCGACTGCCTCTAGATTCCGAGCCGCCTGTCATCTAGGCACCTCTAGAACTGCCATTGTTAAAACGATGAACCGTATCTTGGCACCATTTTACTCTTGCTGTCTTTTGTTGTGGGGTACCCAATAACAACAAAGAATCATCACGAAGATATTTGTACAGAATTTCTGATACCTGCTGGAATGAATATTTAGACTGTAAGTCGCTCATGTATCGTTCTTCACTATGGCTTCTACACGAGCGATGTTTAACTGCGACTAATGTGCTCGCAGTGTACCAAGGTTGTTATTTCTTGTCTAAACTCTGCAAAGCAGATATGGACTTTTGTAAGTGAAGGAACAAGAGTCTGGGAAAACACTCTCTGGAGCGATTACTTTTTTTTTGTTTGTTTTTTGGTTATAATTGTGCCATAAAACATGTTGGGCATTTCAAGATGATGTTGATGTTTTCTCTTACTTTATTAATCTTCATTATTTTATATGTGATATCTTGCTGAGATGTGAAAACGACGAAACTTGGAAGCAATTTTCGGCTAGTAAATGAGTAAGTTACTAATGGCTAAAGTTTACGAAGGTACTGGCGTGAAAGTCATAAGCAAGAAAATGTGGATAATGCTGGAAAAAATCTCCGTCTGTGTTCTCTGGATATCTCTCTGAGCTTCCAGTGTAATGGAAGCTGTTCTTAGAGCGTAAATCTTCGAGGAAATGTGGAGGAAAGAAAAAATGTTGACATAAAGCAAATACCTTATCTCCTGAAGGAATGCAGTGAGAGCAGTCGTTTGTGTTTGGGACCATGGCTCATAACTTTCCGTAACGTAACGTAAAGTAACTTGCATGTTGTGTTAGCCAAGCTGAGCGAACTGTTATGCGCAATTTTAAATGCGCAATGGGTAATACTTTCCCTCAAGTTAATATCAACAAAAGAACTTTCTATTCTTATTCTTTAGGGATCCATTGTCTATGAAAACTAGAGAAACAGACAAATAAGAAATTAAATGCATTTATTACTCTAAGTAATAGCACTGTCGTATTAAAGCACCGGTAATATACACCTATTATTATGACAAGTTTTTAAACAAATTTCGAACGACTGCATTTTTATTTATTTTATCGCTTGAAAATGGAAAGGGAAAAATTACATGATGTGTGCCTTTTGGGGTATTAGCCAATAATAGACATTAGATATATGGATAGACGAACTAATATGTGTTATATACATATTCCAAAGATGTCAGTTAGTTATGACCACAGTGGTACTGTTCTTAATTAAACACTGTGTGCCATTTTCTTGGATTACTTAATTTAAACTGCTACCTTCATAAACAGTCTGGTCACCGTTTATTTCACCTTGCAATTTATATTTCCAGAATCTCGTTTGCTGTTAGGTCATTATTACTGGCAATGTATTTTAAAGAATCTCAGGGGGGGGGGGGTCTGTGCTATCCTTGGCAGTAATGACAAAATGCTTTCAGATTTGAAGGAAATGACTGAAAAGCATTGAAATACAACATTCTTGTGAACTAATCCATTTCCTGAAACAAGGAGCTTATGCAAATCATATTAAAATAAGCTAGGGAGAAAAATACACATAAATATGTTAATTTATGAAAAGGTTACTGTTAGTTATGCTTTTATTGCTAATTGTGTTGTACTTGTCCTTTGTAAAAATGTAGGGGAAGATGCAACTTGGTGTTTAAGTTCTTACGCTTCACCAGGCAGGAACAGTTTTCCGAACGTTTTCAAACACAGACGTAACAGTATCGAGTGTTTATAATGCGAGCCAAGAGTATGGCACTGAAGACAGCGTTCATCTGACAAGCCACACAACAAGAGATCTCAAGTGTTCAGAGAAATGCATCCGGCGTCAAAAACAAGTCGGATCCACAGATGAACGTTTCACAGTTTACGAAGTTTTAGAAAGTTTTGCTGGAGAGCAGAAATAGAAAAGGATGCAAAGAATGTTTTACGTTAGACTGGCCTAACCGCAAGATGAGAATGCTTTTATGGTAGAGGAACAATACAACGAAATGATGCAAGTAGTAATCAAGCGGACATGTGTAGGTCGCAACATTCTGCATCTGAGCTGGGGTCAGCTGGTACGGGAAAAATACTCACTCAGATCTTGGTTCCTCAAAGGGTCAGAGTAGAGTTTTCAATAATGTTCTAGAACTAAAGAGGACGCTCTTTAACATCTCAGGTCATTATCGTCCCATTCAATTTAGGACGTAAAACGGCTGATAAATTTTGCTCAGAGACCTCTTCTTTCAGGCTTGAAGCTCTTTTGTGGACGAAGGAAGCCATACTTAGGATTTTTACGCCCCAAAAAAAACGAAATGACCCTGACCGGGATTGAACCCGCGATCTTAGGTCTACGAGGCAAGTACCACTACACCACCAGAACCGACTCAATGGAGGTGAGTGGATCTTTCATAGCTTCTTCACAAAGCGCCAATAATTCACAAGATTGATCCAAAACAATGTTTCAGATTTCATGAAGAATATTGAGAGACCGCTGCGTCACCTATTTCTGTTCGCTTGCTACAGCATGCTGTCAGAACTGATGAATGTCTTATTTGGATATTAAGGACGAGACTGAATAAGGTACAAAAACATACCAAAAACGCTTTGAGATAAGAAATAATCATGGCCTTTCAACAAAGAGAATATTTTGCAGGTATTGATTCTGGCTAATCAGCATCTTTTTTTTTTTTTTTTTTTTTTCTCCGCCCGCCTATTAAAACGCCGATTTTGCTCAGTAAAAATTAAATTTTTAAACTGACATATCCATTTCAATATAAATTTAATATTCGCTCTTAACAAAATTTAAGGAATTGTACACGTATTTTTTTTTTTTTTTTTTTTTCAAAATCTCTGTCAAACAGTTTATCACCAAATAAGTAACTAAATATTTACCAAGAAATAAAGTAATACATTTAATTTCATTTATAATGAAGATCTTAGGTTATGTGTCAGTATACTGGACGGCCCTAGGAACGAGTCAGAGGGGCACAGCCCAGGGTGTAGGCTGGAGGGGGTGCCTAAATAATGCAAAATAACATTGCTCTATGTATTTATTAAAATTTTATACTTTATAGAAAAAAGTATGTCTAATGTTTGTCTATCAATAAGTTATTTCACAATAGGATATAAAATAACTTATAAAGTTTGCTTTTGTAGTGTACATTCTCTTTGTTTCAAGTTATATTGCAGTAAAATGCGATTTTCAGTTTTTTTTTTTTTTTTTTTAATTTTTTAATTTTATGTTAATATCTGATCGTCAGTGGAAAATAACTTCTAATCTGTCTGGCGCTTAAAATAGAAAGCAAAAGCTAGCTAAACTCTTGTCTGGATTTTTATTACGAGCCAATAATACCGTGAACATAGCAAGTAAGTCATTTAATGACAATAATAACACGAAAACAGGAGTTGGTGTACAAGATCATCCCAGTGATTCTACTGCAATAAACATCAATATGTTTCATTAGCAGACAAATTTTAAGGCAGATCATTTAAATAGCATAGGTCTATGGCGCAACTTAACACCTAATATTTAAGATCAGCATATAGATCACAAAAATATAATTCGCCCTAATTCACGTTTTCCGTTCGAAAAATCCGAAAATAAAATAAGTCGCAGTCACATTGCACAAGAACATAGCCAATAATGAAACATCTGATCGCTAATGACTTCAATGTTCTAAAACAAAAAACCTTGTTTATTGTGTTTGCTCCAAGCTGTTTGGGAATTCTAGAACACAACTTGACTTAATAATTGGAAGCACATCGAAATAACACGAAACTGCAAGTGTACATTTTGTATGCTATGGCAAATGATGCGGTACGTAAAAAGTGTTGGTAATAATAAAAGTATTGATGGCCATCTTCAAAGTCAAACATTCCCATAGAGTCAGAGCATTGGAGAAAGATTTTAAAGCTTTTGATTAAAATAACTATTTGTTTTTATCTCAGTATAATGACAAGTTTCGGCAAAAAGCAATGGTAACTACTTAGAAATATGACTTGGTGATAGCAGAACACATCAAAAGGATCCAACCAAAAGAAACGCGTAACCATTATAACGAGAGGGCCTGACTACCGATAAATTCACGAACGTAATGGGTCAGGATAGCTCCGACCCTCGAGTGATATTTATTAGGACTATTTCACGAATAAAATATGAATTTAAATATAATTCCTCTAAACTTGACTTACAATATTATAATAAATGTATATTTGTACTTAACCTTTTCAAACAATCTTGCGACAGAAGAATGCCAATTGTCAGTAATGTCAATACAGAAGAGCAAAATACGGTTTCAGGACTATTTCATGAATAGAATAAGAATATCAATAATATATATTTGAA
This sequence comes from Metallyticus violacea, assembly GCA_030762175.1. NCBI lineage: Eukaryota > Metazoa > Arthropoda > Insecta > Mantodea > Metallyticidae > Metallyticus > Metallyticus violacea. The sequence goes on from CM060832.1 coordinate 103,469,582, forward strand.
ATTCGCGCACAGAGTATTAACACTTGTATAAAATGTTATATTTATGAATATATATATATATACACTATTCAGAAACTGTGAGACTGAAATGGACAAAAGTCGACTATTACAATTGCTACCGTTTGATTAAAAAAAGATAACACTCATTGTCACTTTTTCTTTCTATTCTGTGGTTTGGAATTCCTAATGATAAAATAAATTTGCACATTTGACGCATCACCAAAACGCTTTGAAGAACCCTCCATTTTGCGTTATAATTGTCGATTTTCCGTGCCTTTGTTGTTATCAATGGCTCCCCACCGCCTCTAGCAAAAGTGGTCAGTGATGCATGTTCAGAATTATACAATGGAGGTATAGAGTTGGCTACACTGACCACAAGACATGCATGTCGTGTGATAAAACGAATTTGATCATTTTCTCTTGATAATTTCACTCCGTAATCCGATTGGTTAAAGTTCAAATTTTTGTTTCGTTTCATTGATTGATTTTAAGATGACGTCACGAGTGAAATAGTCAACTAAACTAACCTACTTGAATGTACGCCTGATGTTAGTCACCAAGAACGGCTGTCATTACTTTTAAGATTTGTTGGTGCTGCTAAAGAACATACTCAAGTTAAGGAAGGTTTCCTTTCTGTTTACCTGTATTGGGTTCAAGAGGAGCAGGACTAGGAATTTCCCTTGTATAAGATAGGTTTCGACTTAACATGGACAACTGAGAGGACAAAGCTGTGATAATCCTTGCAGCACGGTTGGAATGGAGAATCCTTGTGGGTGCCACTATCTTAATTTAGTTATTAGTAATGACGCTGCATCTTCACTGAAGAAAGTGTCTGTGGTGTATTGCAACGTTTGTCCTCTTCTGTAGTTCAACCCAGGTGGAAAGACAGTGATATATAGCTAACTCTTAGAAGTTTGTGAAACAAGTAGAAACGCAGCAGTTTAAAATCAGTTCCTTTCCAGCTGCCAGAAATAAGCGATCGACTACTTCATATTCAAAAAGAACTGAAATTTGTGTGAGAATATAGGAAAGTCTTAACTTTACATTGTGTGCTGAAAGTGCCTGTTAAAATAAAAAGTCTTGATATTAAAAGTAAATGTGAAGTGTTTAGAAACTTACTTGATGCAGTAAGATGAACTGAAGTAGAAAACATCAACTTCTATCATGCATAAAGCTGGATGGAGTCTTCAAGTATGGTGAGTCACTTTATATTAATTATTGTTTGGGTGATTTAAGCTTCAGTATTTGAGAGATTCAAAACCTTAAAAAATCGGAGGGGGTGCCAATATAGTACGTGATCCAGAAAGCTGCAACTGTTAAAATAACAAGAGTGTAACGCCTCGACTTTACGACAATCTTGTGAAAAGGTCCTTAAGGTCCACAGAAGTCACCCACCATCCTGCATCAGTAGATTTGGCGGAGAGTGAGCATGGTGGTAACAAGAAGATTTATTTTTGTCAAAAGGTAATTGAAGACAAGCACCAATGTGTATGAAATCACTCTACTGAAACCTGTGGTGAAAAATCTGAACACCTCTATTCAAGAACAGGCATTGCAGTTTCAGCAAGATTCAGCTCTAGCTCATAAGGCAAGGTTCACCCTTGTTTGGATGAGAGAAAAAGTTTCAGTTTTTATTAGTGCTGAAGGTTGGCCTTCAAACGTACCCAATGTGAATCCCCTGGATTACAAAGTGTGGTCAGTGCTTGATGGTATGGTTTGCAAGAAAAGGTTTTTAATTTTGAGAAATTGCTTTGGAGTGAGCTGTAGTGAATTTCCATGAATGAAATTCCTGCTGCTATAAATGTATGGCCATAGAGACTTCAGTCATGGTAAGAGCAATGCTTGATGCTAAAATATTAAAAGACAAACGCAAGAAACTGGTAAATAAATGTAAGAGATCTCCATGGTAACACATCGCCATCTAGGGTAGTTACAATGTGCACGAGCGTATTGACTTGTATCAATAACATCGTTTGATTGTCTGAAACAGTTATTTTAACAAACGCAAGTTGTTAGAAATGTGTGGAATATTATCTTTCGATAATAAATCACAAACCATGCCTTTTATTTTTGGACATATGTTTACGAGACTTTTTCTTGTATTGGTGTGAGGAATTTGTTCTCAATGTTTGTCTTAGTATTTTTGTTACATCTTGTATATAGGTGTGCATGTATATGTATATATATAATTATCTGTGTGTATGTGCATGTTTTAATAGTGTTTAACACCCGTTTTCTCTGCTGAGGCATCACAGGCGGTGGTTACTGATATAGATGAAATTATAAATAGGGAAAAGATATTTTCTTTTTTAAAGAAGGAAGCGTTCCAAGCCTAAATTTAGGGTACCTCCATTTGCCATTCATAAGGAAAACCTGGGAAGATAACCTGCCAGAGAGGACAGAGGGGAAAGTGCGTGTTCTTTTATACCTCTTTTGTTCATGCTCTAAATTCACCATAGAAGAGTAAAGTTAATCCACATAAATTTAGGGCGATTATTAACTGAATTACAGTGTTGGTGTGCAGTCTGGAACTACAGATCATTACTATGAATGCTTGGCCTAATGCATCTTTAAAGTTCAAGAAAGGTATACGACACAAAATAGTCAACGTGCACCTTCTGTGTTTGCAGTATATTCGCCAGCCCTTCCTTACACATCGATAAGTTCGTGGAATTTGTATCTAGCTTGCAGGGAGAAGATGCATGAGGTTGGATTACAGATTAAACAACAAAGCTGAAACAGACCATAACACCTTATCTGGTAATGGTGAGGAAAGTTAACACAAGAAGGCACTCAGAAAATACCAACGACCACATGCTTCCTGGAGGTAACAAAATAACACGATGTTGAACACGAGAACAAGGAAGCGTTCTGTACATCCTCACACACTGCAATATCTACACACAACCAGAGACCTATGGAGCTGATACAAACAAAACATGAAAAACCATAACCGTTATTCAATGCACTTTACAAACTTCAAGCAAGCACATGTTGAATTGGAAGTAAACTTTGATGAATAAGTGTAAAAGTTTATGTATAATGTTTCTCCAAAGTAAAAACTAATTTAAAATTTTATAAAATGTTTAGAAAATTCTGACTACTCTGTTTCACTCACCTGTCATCACCATCTACAATTTCTCTTGTATGTATAAATAGCTGGCCATCTTTAATGTTGCAGCTCACATTCTGGGATAAATCACACGATGGACTGTTTCATTTGGCGGCCTGCTCAGAAATTCCCTTGTATTCATATAACCCTCATAGTCAATAATCCAAGGTTAAGTTAAACGACATCGCTTACCGATAACACATAATTAAAAGTATAAAAACTCTTTTGCTGATTTTAAAGGTGTGTGAAGGCGCAATTTCCTTATGTTAGATCTAGGATAACATATTTGCAAGTCACATTCAAATAGAATTGCCCATTGGTTATAATAGTTTTGTTAGTCTATCTAAATCTCTTCAAGAACAGGGAGTTAGTTTGAAACAATTCTGATTCCTTGTTAGGCAACTGAATGCGGTTTACTGAAGGACCTGATACACTTCGTCAATTCATGACATTTAAACTACTGTGAATCCAAGAGATATCGCTTAAGGAAGAATTATTTTCAGTTTAAATGGTTACAATTTAGTTTACCTCTTTGGTCTCTAAACACTTTAATACTTAATTGACTCTACTATTCAAAATTGAATTTTGTTGTAAAACTGCAACTATAAGGCTTCCAGAATATGCCCTCACTGCTCGCATGTGTTTGCGTCTTGGCCAGTGCCGGCTCCCACCTCCATTCAGACCGCCATGGGTGGCCGAGGTCGTTAAGGCGCGGACTCGCGAGCGGCAGTTCTGGGGTTCGAATCCCGCCGGGACCCTCCTCCCTGATTAAGGCTTTTTCCAGGTTTTCCTCAGTCCTCATAAATGGCAAATGCCGGGGAGGTACCCTAAACATACTGGAACGTTTCTTTCCTTAATAAAATCCTTTACCAATATATCATTTCATCTCATGTATCATCAGTATTCACCACCTATCGTGCCTCGGTAGTAAAAACGGGCGTTCATCACCATTCAAAAAAATCTCCAATCAGAGCTGTCTGCCTGCCTTGAACTTGAATTTTCAAATAGTCACCAATCTACATTTGGTCGCAAGATGGCAAAACAGCTGACCTAAGAGCAACGTATTTTTATGCAAATGTTATAAATACGAATCGTCTCGTCGTGTTCATGAGTTTATTCGGAGGTTACCTCGGCATTGCACAATCTTGTGAATAAATTTGATATCACGGGTTTAGTGGAAAAACAAGAAACAAACGCGAAGAAGTACAGTTTTAACAGATGACAAATTAGACACAATTGGCCAAACCTTGAACGTTCGCCAACAAAATCACTACCGAATTAGCATGAAGTGTTTTATGCACGTAGAGCAACAAACTTATAAATACTCAATCCTTACAATTGTACACATGTCCATTATCTACGACAAAGTAGCAGGCGTGCATTATTGTTAGTGGTTTCTTTCATCAATGACTGAAGGGTTAATCGACCCACAGCTTCGGTTTTTTGAGAAGAAGCATGGTTCCACCAAAAATACCATGTGCACACTCACAACACTAGCTCTCGGTGTTCTGAAAATCCAAATTCTATAAAAGAAACTCCCCTCTTTTTAGGGAAGGTGGAATTTGATGTGCGATTGGCGCAAGACACTTCATTGCTCCGATTTTTTACGAGCAGACAGTAAATGGAGAGAGGTACAGAAATGGCATTCAGACCCCACTTTTTAATCAGCTGTCGGAAGAAAAGAAACTAAATTTGTGGTTGCAACAAGATTCTGCCTCTGTTCACGTAGCAAAGGAGTCCATGGGTAAAACTATGGAAGTGTTTTAGGTTAGCGCGTGTATGGTCGCGTCGCTACCCCGATCTAACATTCTGTGATATTAATTTGTGGGGTAGCCTGAAGAACTAAGTGTACATTACCCGATACAATGCCTGTTTAGCTGAAGGAGGATAACATTACAGCATTTGCCACAAGAAAAGATTTTATACAGACTTTTAAGAGCGATGTTACTAGTATAAGTGAGGCCGCTGTGGCATGTCCAGCTGCTGAGGCGCAAAACTTCATGCGAGCGGTAAAGACATATCCTGTAAGCCCTGTATTCGCTACCGTACATCTAATTTCTGTGCATAAGCTTCTTTAAAATGTTTGTAATAGTTTTTGAAGCTAACTTTAAAGTGTGTGGGCCAACTGTCAAATTATTACGGGTACGCAACTGTTGAAAGGCTGCTGGAAAAATTGAAGAATGCTGAATAAGGCCATTATGAGGTCTCAGAGGTACCCGTTATATCAGCTCTTTTTACAAGAAATGCAGTTAGTAAAACGTCTTTTATTTAAGTTAATGAAACAAAAACAAGCAATCTATAGCAAGCCTGTTTATTATTTAATAGGCAGCGTCGACGTTTTTAAGATTGTATGTAACGTATTTTTAAAATAAGAGCAATTAAAGTTACACCTTACTTTATCTAAAAAAAAATTATTCTCCGCAAATTTGAAGGCTTATGCTGTATTACTACTTTGTCATGTCTTGGTCTGAGCAATTAGTGTCAGGGCCAGACTTCAGGGGCGGTAGGTATCTACAAGAGGGGATGCATTACAATGTTTCTATTTAGAGCACTCCGACGTCGGCGAAGCTCCCTCCTTCCAAGGAGTTCGAACCTTTCAAAAGAGCCACTTTCGCACCAGACGCTGGGACACAACCATTCACACGCACAAGCCACCGCTACACCGTACACAGCACCGGCCCTCTTTGCCTGGCACTGTCAACCCTTTAACACAACAAATGAATTGAAATGATATGAAATAGGAGAGCGGAAATTCAGTATAAACAAAATATCCATTGCAGTGTTCGTTTAAGCGAAAAAACCTAAGGGGTTTGAAACCGAAAATTCCGGAATGCCATTCCCAAGCATTTCCGCCTGAGCATCCCTCTCGGTGGGTAGGAGGAACATGTACTCTTTTTGAAATTCTACAAAACTGTTGAAAGATTAAAGCGTAGTTCACCAAACTTCGTTTTCTTTAGGGTTGATAGAGTTTCAGAACTCCGAGCTTCAGAATTTTCAACCACGTAAACTGAAATTGTGCTGAGTTTTACCATAAACTTTACTATCACATTCATAACCAGTAACCTTGCAATATACAATTCAAAACCGAGATAGCTGGACAACTATTCTATAATAAACTAACAAATACTTTAAAAATGTATACGAAACGGAAAAAACACTGTAATCAATAGGAAAAAAAATAACAAAAAAGGTATTACTCCATAGAGCAATTTCTTACTGATACTTTGTAAAGTAGCATATACTAATACAGATGTCCCACATAAAACCGGTACGCCTACTGTCTCACTGCCATTCACGTAGAAGGCATTTGTCACTATATTATATTACTTCCTATGTAAATGTCGCATAGTTTAAAGACTTACCGGTTTATAACAAGTGCTGGAAGAACCCTTCACTGACATCCAGGCATCGATGCGCTCGTACGACAATGTTCTGATTAACACGTTGTAATTGTTCATATGTAATGTTTACGTTCAGTTGATCTGTCGTCCGAGGGTTGTTAGCATACACTTTGACTTTTAGAGCTTCCCATAAATAAAAATAACAGTATATTAAGTCCAGCGATCGCGGACGCTAGAGATTTTTGCTGACAAACCTGTTTTCCGGAAATATTTCGTTGATACGGGCCATACTCTGGATGTGTGGAAGGTAGCATCATCTTGTTGAAAGACGCCGTAATCCTTTTCATTTTCTTATAATTGTGAATAGAACGATTCAGAGATCTGCAGATATCTTGTGCTGGGGGCCGATAATGCGATTCCTGACACTCCACATCACAAGCCTATCTTCTCTGAGTGAAGAGGTTCTTCATGCACAATATCCGCAATTCTGTGAGTTAACATGACCAGACATATGAAACTAGGCTTTATCTGTAATAAAGAAGAACATGGGGTCCAAGTAACCGTCAACGATCGAAGATGAGAGCCAGTTTATCTTTGTCTGGTTCTTTCAATAGATGCACTACGCTCACAGGAAATGCTCGGAATTTGAGCTGTTTTAGCACACGATGGCGTGTGCGGTACATGCCAATTTGCTGAGATAATCTCCTTATCGATATTTTGGGGCTTCTCGTATTTTTCATTCGAGTTCTGTCGAATACTGCCGGAATCTTCATTGTTGGAGCTTATTCTTGAATATTGCTGGTTGTGGGGAACTGGATACCAGGACATTGGGCCTCAAACATATCTTCTGTCTTCTTAATGGAGCCTGTCTTTATGTAAACGTCCACAATATCAATTCGATGTTCAACTAAAAATCTGCATCATTTCTTTCAAAATATTTCCACGATATTCACGACAATTACTGTTAAACTCAACTGTCAAACTATAACAATTACGTCAACAGAGCGCAATGCAGCAAAATTCTAAATATGAACGCATTATGTATTAGCACCAGAATGGTAGTGAGACCAAATCTATTTATGAACGCAGTGAGGCGTACCGGTTTTATGTGGGACACCTGTATCAGTTAGCTTATCTCGCTATTAGTATTGTAGTTGCTTTACTCTTAGTATTAAATTGATTCTCTCCATGTATAGTTCCAACTTAATTAATTTAATAATCTCTGTATTATCTACAAGTAAGATGAACTCTTCAAGTTATAAGAAATGTATAGTATTTGCAAAATTTATTCCTGAATATAACTATTTTTGCTTTTAAATTATTGCAACCAAATTGCTTGTAACTGTAAATAGTATATAGTATTTGACTTGTCCTCTCATCTAATGATGGCAAATGGGACGAATAATAAACTAAATGAATTTACATTAAACCTACTTTACATGTGTCACTGACGCAGTCAACTGTTATCTAGAATACTGCATTCACGATCTTATGGACTTAATTTTGCTTTCACACTTTTCGGGCAATTGGAAGAATGCTACTGAATGCCACCCGTATTGTTTACATGTTGTATAATATCTCAAGACTACGTAGATATTAACCGATAATAACAATTTCACAGATTCTGCATAGTATCTATGCAGAATCTACTATACTATCATAGTATAGTATAGTCTGCATAGAATGGGTACCGTATGTCGCGGTTGGGACATATGTTTGCCTATCGACAATACTCCAAAAGTGCCAAAAGTGAAAGTTTCATGTCTAGTGCATAGCAAAAACTGCAAGCATGACCTTCTTCAGAAAGGAACTTGGGGTCTCTGAACTAGTCCTTTATAGAAAGAACATTGAAAAGCTCTAGGCTATTAATAGAGAATAATTTGAATAGTGGGTGCTGATAAGCCTTTGATACAGTAAGCGGATCAGAACGGATGAAGTTATGATGTTCAGTACGTTTGACCTTGAATACCTACTACAATTTATTAAACTTCAAATGAGTAAACCTGTTGCCTACGGTAGAGGAGACGTTTTCATTTGTTTATTTAAAAATGTAGCATCAAATTCAGGCTAGGCCAGATAAAAATAGAGTGTGTTCCAGTTCTTTGAAACACAGCTTAGCCATTTTTTGCTATGTAATGAAGCTATACTTCATTCAAAACAAGAATTGAAACACACTTGTAAAATAATGACGCTGTTTAAAAGTAGCCTATGAAACTGTGGAGAGGGCTTCCTTATTTTAGATATTCTGTGAGTGAAAACCAACAGACAAATGCACGATAGCATCTAAGCACAGCATTCTGTGACGTTCCTTAGTTTTTTTTTTTTTTTATTACGGTGGATCTAAAGATTTTTGGGGGCATTTTATTAACATATTTCAATTTACTTTAAATAATGGAGTGAATATTCAAATATGATTTCTGATCAGTCATACAAGGAGTGTACAGAAAATACAAAATAAAAGATAAAATAGAGCTTATTAGACAATATTTATGGTCTTTTTATTTTTTCTAATGAACCTATTTTATTAAATTTAACTTAAGGATACAAAATCAACACACATACACACTTGCATGATTTTGTTTCTCGCCTAACTCTACGACGTCAAATATTTTCTAAACGAAACAAGATGTGAAAAATCTGGTTGCGCAGGAATGTACTCATGTCAGGGGCTCACATGATGAGAGGATATGCACAATATACATGTTGTGTTAATTTGGTATATTTACGGACGCTCTTTAACATCTCAGGTCATCAGCGTCCCATTCAATTCAGGGCGTGAAACGGCCGACAAATTTTGCTCAGAGGCCTCTGCTTTCAGGCTTGAGGTTCTTTATCGTGCCGCAGATGGGACCAACGGCTTTACTTCCCTTCCGAAGGACTTGGGAATTCATTGATTCTGGCCGGGTTTGAACCCGCGATGTTTAGGATATGTGTGTGTGTTTGTGTGGTATATTCTTTTTATTATATTACTTAATATACATAAACCTTTAATTTTATTTCTAGTTGAGGTAGTAATTTCAATATGTTAAAAACACCACTGGGTTAAAATAAGGATATACCTACTGCTTTGATTTCACAGGCTTAAACATTAACAAAAGTAACACAAAGTATCTTATTGTTTTGAAAGCAAATTTTTCTTGCGATTAATGTAGGAAAAAACAAGACTCCATGCTGCATGCTAAAATTTATATGTAATATACTCAATTCATTCACGTACTATGAACAGTTTTAGACAATGACAAAATAACATTTTGCTTTATTGGCAGTTAATCAGATGTGATACGGCAAAACAAAATGTATTTTTGAATTCAGCACAACAAAATTAGTAAAACCCACCTATTTCAGTTTTCACCACGAAAAAACGTTTTTATTTGCACACTAATTATTCGAGAAAATAGCAGAAATCTTTAATAATGACTGTACATCCATATTTAGTTTGAATGAAAATAACATCGTATAGTAGGTATCCACGATGTAGTTTCGAACAGAAAACCTGCGATGTCCTATTTCACCTGACATTCGCGCTAGTAAGATATGTTCAAGCTTTCAAGTTGTATGACCTTCCAGAGCGAACAAATGAAGACTAATAGTCGCATTAACTGACTAAGGTGTTGTTGACATTGAGGACATTCTCTAATTAACCATTCCGCAACCTTGCAGATCGGTTCGCTTTAACACACGTGGCTGCCCGGGACGACGGAAGAGTTCATATATTGATTCAGAATCGCTGACCCCAAACCCAGGCTGCGTTTGTCCTCTCCCAGAGCAATTCAAGGTCGATACATCGTATGGTGGAGGTCATTGGTTCTAATTCTAGTGGACTCCATGACACGTGTACTTCGGTGCTGTTCTGAGCAATTTATGGTCGATGCACTGATAATGAAATAAATTATCCAAGACCTGGTATTGTTTTCGTCATGGTTCATTTTCATTAGTTTTTTTGTTGTTGGATGAAATTCAGGCAGCGGAAAGGGAAATGAAAAAGCACGAAGAAAATGGTTGTAGAGTCCGTTGGTGTCTGAAATTGTCAGCTATTTGACTTTACAAGAATAGGTTGATGATAATTACAGCTAGGGCCCCTATTCACAATGATAATTAAACGTAAACATAGTAGTATGCAGGCATTCACAATGAAAGACACAAATGTAATAGCCAATTAAAAAAAAAAAAAAAAAAAAACAAGCGAAGATCAACTAACAGCTGATTGAAAAAGACTACTTCTGGGCAGACGGCGATAGCGTTTAAGCACAAGCAGGGTTCATGGCAGTAACTAATTTCTTGGAGTAATATTGGCAAGGATGGCTTTGGTATTATGCAATTAATGTTTCGTCCATTGACGCCATTCTGTCTACAGAACCACCGAACTTCAGCTCTCTGTGCCACAGAGCGTTACAAACAGAACAGCTGACTTCTGATTGCCTATTTCTTAAGTTTAAGTTAGACGTAGATGCAAAACCTTGCAGCTTGCAAGCTTCTAAGTTCACGTTTATTGTTATGTATACGTGATTCGTTGTTAATGGTTCTATTACAATACATAGCTCCTGGTATTTGGTTTAAATTTACGTTATGTTTAATTTTCATTGTGCATTGGGCCTTAATTCCTGTTACTCCAACAACCAATTATCGTTCGGAATACAGATGTGCCACTATGTCATATCAGTGTTTTGAGGACAAATGTGTTGTGTAATAGACCTTTGGTGACATGAACATATCACAATGAATGTTCATCTCATTCTCATGGAATGGTTTAGATACTTGGTATGTTTTATCTTCACAACACATCTCTCCTTTGTCTTCATCTCGTAGTTTGTAGTTGTTATAAATTAGCATCAGAAATCTACTAAAATCCATTATTTCAACTTATGCATTCCAGTTTTCCGGACTTGTTAGCATTTTTGTACGTATATTCGCTTCTATTATAGAACTAGTACGATTTCGTGATAACCTTCATTTAGTTTCTTTTCTACTTTTATTTTTTAACGTTCTGTTAATGGTATCAATTATACACGAGTGTCGTCAACGCATAGAAATTAATACATTCTTTAAAAGTATCAAAATGATTACTTTTCAGTCTCCATTAAGGATGACAATATGGCCTAACAAGTTTCCAAATGTTTCTTTTCATCGAAGAAATAGATTTTGTTAAACTATGCAAAATATTCGTTGACGAAATCAATTGCTGCACTTTAGTTATTGTGACTACTTTGTTCTGAAGAACGAGTTCTTTTGCTGTGTGGCGCGGTGTGATGGTACTTTGCGCTTAGGAAAGGTTCCGGGACTCTCAGAGCGGTTCTTATAACTCGGAGAGAAGCTTCACTGGCGTCGGAGTGCTCGGTCTGGAAATATGTTAGGGACCCCGTCTGCGCCCGCGCAGTCACAATTCGCAGATTCTGGCCGCCCGATGTCTCACTCACTCATCCCTTCCTCCCGGACGTGCTCCATTGGTGGGCATAGGCACATGTTACGAAAGTACCCTCGTCCGACCCCAACGCGGCCTCCAGTTCAAGTAAAACAGCTTAATCCACTGCTAGGAACTCGATTTATTCCCCTTTCCTCCCCATTTTATGATAGATGCTACATAGCGACTCAGATGATTGTCAAATGTTAACGTTAAATATGTTACCGATCGTTAAAACAAATTATATCACTTAACGTACTTTCGCGCCATTGTCAGGAATTTGAAAATATCCTCGTATTTTGAAATATTGTGTATTAACTTTAATATTAATGTTTCTCTCTCTTCCTTATGCAATATTTATTTCGCTACATAGGTAATAAAAATTAAACATGTTCCAGTTTGTGTTCTAGGATTAAAACATCGATAATTCAAGGCTCGATATTGCTACTGGGTGACTATCGATCAAGTTAGAGGTCGCTGATGCTAATGCAATAGAAAAGACATCTGAAAAGCTTAACAAAAGGAATGGAGAGATGCGATGGAGAAATTTCGAATGCCATAAAAGTGTTTTATAATAATAAACATTTTTCTTGCATAAGGTTATACTGCAACATTTGTAACAGTAATAGCAGCTTGTATGTAGAGAATAAAATAATAATGTTCATTACTTTTATATTGGCGACGTCATTACGAAATAGCAGACCGATTTGCAAATTCATTTGAAAATTAAAAATTGATTTTTATGTAAACTTTTAATTTGTTTATAATACCTGTCAAAATTTGTTAAAAGCGCACATGTAAGGTAGTTTCAGAGTGAATCGAAGTGTCAATTTTTGCAATTTAAGAGATTTCAAATCAATGTCGTAATCAGGAATAGAAATATTATGTTCTAAATTTGGCAATAATTAAGAAGCTTGCAATTATGAATGGAAATATTTTTTGTTAATACTTTAAATTGTTAATACTGTAAATTTTAATCTAATGGACATCTGTCTTTTTAACAAATACCTATTCGTGTTTTACTCTCGCATATTATTACAGGAAATGCCACGGTTTTTTAGAATATTAACATAGTTTCTTCTCTAACTTTATTTCAATTATCGCTTCACAAACCCGATTACATTTACTTACATTATTATCTACATCAGGGATTACGTTCGGGGAACCCTTGGAAATGAGATTTGGAATTCGGAGCGCCCTTGTTAAATATTTTAAAATAGGAACATATTAAATTATTTAAAAATTTTAACTTTCACTGTTATATATTATTATTATTATTATTAACATACAATTTATGCCCTGCAATTGGACTATACATGTTTAATATACACTGACTATGAATTATCATTAAACAAATACATTTTAAAAAGTAGAGCATTACAAAGTAATTATAAATCATTAAAACAAAATTTGTTTGTTTAATGTAAGATTTATGATTGATGCTGAGAACACAAACGTTTGATATCAGATCTAGCAGTTGACATATCGTCCTCAAGGCTAAGTAGAATATTTTTTGTTTTGGATTTGATTGTCTTTGTTGTTAGTTCGCGTGGTATGAGTAATTTCATTGTTGCCGTGTTTTCAACTATTGAAGCTTAGTTATTCTTTGCATTATTATACAATATAGTTTTAAATGTAATCAATATGCCAGCGGGTTCTGTTTTTGGATGTTCTAATCTAATGTTTGGATGTTGATCCTCATGTAGGATATTACTATTTTCCCAACAAGGAAAATTCCCCGAAACTACATAAAATAAAACTGTCGAATTTATGAGGCTGTTCTTCTTATTAATCCAGGGCTGGACACCTGAGATGAAACTTAATCCAACGAATTATTCTCTTCCTCATCTTCGTCATCACCAATACCAGTAATTGATATACTGTAATTTAATATATATGTTTTAAGTAGTTTCTAATATATTTTTGTTTATTTCCAAAATATCTCGTAGCACACCTGGCCGGTCTCGCGGCACCTCGGTTGGGAATCTAATATGATAAGTAGAAGCCTAAATAATTGCCGTTTGATATTGTTCTATACCATCTTTCCCTATCACAAATTTGTTCTAATTATATTTTATCCTTTAAAAGTATAGATATAAAATGCAAACGAGTAGAGACAACTGTTAGCAACGCTTTGGTCCTCCACGTTGGGGGTTGTGCGGGAGGTTGGTAACCTTCCCAGGTAAATTTTAGATTAGTCATAAGTTCCAGAAAAAAAGTTAAAAACAAAAAAAAAAAAAAAAAAAAAAAAAAAAAAAAAAACATTTTTCCTTCTCAGGAGAAATGAATAAGATATAACTTTTATTCTGCTTCTAACAATTGCTTCCGTCTCCCTCTTAACCTCCCCGAACTTTAACTCTCTTCTCTCTCCCCTGCTCATTCATTTCCTCTTCCTCTACGTTTTGTAAGGCAAAAAAGATAAGAGAAGGGGGTCATAAACTGAACTAAAACGAAAAAGAGAAGTCAACACATTTAAAATAAGTTATTATTTATGTGAATGAAAGATGAAGTAATCATTGTATGGCTTAAATTACTCGTTTGATTAACAAAGAGGATATAAATATACTTATGTTGAAACCCACCTTGAAATTTCAATAGTATAATCAATTAAAAATAAAATAAGATGCAAAAGTGTAGCCATGATATCGAACACAGCAAGTAAATAATGCAGCTCTGCTGTGCAGTTGATAAGTAACTTGCAAGGTAAATATTTATCTGAGCAAACACGTTTATTGAGATTTGTACATGCACCGTTCCCTGCTGCTCTTTCAGGCATGGCTTCAAGGTATTTAATCAAAGCAATCTTTTCTTATCGTTTAAAGGTTGACCTAGGACTCCTTTTAATGTAGTTGCAGTTGAAATCGGCAGTTAATTCTTTGCGTATGACTTTCTATAGCACATCAGTTCTGCCGTTAAAATGTCCAGGTAGGTGTATTGGCCGTGTATGCCTTCAAGTGAAAGATGAACGTCCAGCTGACCTGGCATGGCTCTGGGGAACACGGTGGGGAAGGGGTTTTCTCTCTGCAAGCTTGTAATTAGAGTGACATTTTAAAAGAGAAACCGCTCCACAGCGTGAATGTCAGGATAGCACATATGATATTTTTATCTCTAGGGAAATGTATGACCTCTGCACGAGGTGCTTCCATATGGGTGTGGTATTTCACACGCTGGTGATCTAGTGCTCGCTCTTTCCGTCCTGTTTCTGCCTGCGTGTTCTCATAATGGCCAGTTGGTGATGTGTGAACATATCTGTGCATTACTGACATTTTGTGCAGCCCCTTTATCATTCATGTTTTGTCATACAAAACAGAAAGTGAAGGCATTAGTACAAGAACATAAGAAAAACGATAAGATCTCTGAGTAAACAAGAACGCTGTTTGTGGTCATTCCATCTTTGAACTAGAGCATTGATAAGATTTCTAATTCAACTGAAACATTTCCTCAAATATTAGCATGACTGTTACGAAAGTACTTGTCTGAAAACTACGGGTTTCTTATGCATTTGTGTGTTGCTTTAAGTAAGGTTAATGAAACGGCCCTTTACCCAACTTTTCTATTTTAATATCTGCAGAACCACTTTGCAACATTAACAAAGCAAAAATAGAAAGGAAGAAACTGCATTATCTTTGTATGCGATCAACAAGAATTAACGCCCGTTTTTACTACTGAGGCACCACAGGCGGTGGACACTGATGATACATGAGATGAAATGATATATTGGGAAAGGATTTTATTTTAAGGAAGGAATCCTTCCAGGCCTAAGTTTAGGGTACCTCCATGGCGTTTGCCTTTTATGAGGACTGAGGAAAACCTGGAAAAAAATCTCATTCAGTGAGGACATCCTGGCGGGATTCGAACCCCAGCTCACGAGTCCGCGCCTTAACGACCTCGGCCACCCGTGGCGGTTCGTAATCAACAAGATGAAGTTTTCTGTTCAATAGCGTTATGAAGAACATTTCAGAAAGTATATAATAAGTAGTGAAAATCAGTTTAAAGGAATTTTGTAGAAGGGTGGGAGTTTTCTATCGTGTTTCTAACAAACAGTATGTGCAATTTTTAGGAAAATATATCATGCTTATTTTATCGTTGTTCGTTTAACAATGTTGTATTAAAACTAACAAAACACTGTCTTTTTATGTGAAATATGGTATAAAGAAAGTTATTTGTGCTGGTGACGCTTGCTCGGGACTGAATGCAAACCAATCATGATATGAGAGAGTGCCGGAGTATCGCTATTGCGATATTGTCGCCTACAAAGACTCTCAGGTAAGAGAAAGTACAGAGCCTTGGCGCCTGAGCTTGGCCGCTCATGGGCACGGCACTACAGACGATCGAGGCGTGTTTCTTATGGCCTTGTTTCTCCAGCGTTCACCCAGCGATGGTACGTTTGTTCTGTGTTTAAAAGTGTGTAATGCAAAAGTGTTCTGCATTTGTTATTAGTTGTTACATAATGTCGCGCAGTGGTACACATTACAAGAAAGACTTTTACGTGTAATGTGTTACTTAAATGCATGCAGTGAGGTTAAACGTAGTTTTCAGGTGTACCCTCTCCCTTCAGAGAAGCTGTACGGTTAGTTGTAAAAAAATTAGATCTATTTTGATAAGAAGGGACGAGCGAAAGGTCTCTGCTTACTGAGGCAAACTAGAAACTAGATGAAATTGGAAAAAAAAATTAGAATGAAATAGAATATCTCCGACTTGCTCCACAAAATACGGTTTGGAAAGCTACAAAATATTAAAATTTAAAACTTTTGCGTCTAGAACAACACAAAAGAAACCTGAATTTTTAACCATAAGAAAATTGGCGTGAGTAGGTCGTACTTGTGGCATTAACTGAAATTTTATATCGTGACATTTAAATAAAGCTCAGGCCAGTGATACCAGTCAATTTTCGTACTGCCGGTTTTGGCCATGTTCACGCGCGGGTGATTACGAGTTGCGCCTCTCACATCGCTAAGAAATTAGAGCGTTCAAGTTGTATCATTGATAACTTTGTCAACTGGGCGCTTAATATGGGAGACAGAGAAAAAGGGGGGAGTACGGTCTAAAAATAAAACTAAGCAATTGCGTTTTCCTAACGGAAAATCCAAAGACAAGTTTTCTTCTTACATTGGAGCAGTTACCGGTCACCACGAAATGCCAGATTACTTGTGACAGACTAAAAGCTCATACTCGAGAAATTACTCTACCAACTCTAAGCAATACCCACAAGATTTGCTGAAAACATGTATTTTGAGTTTCAGAATCGAGTCGAATAGTTTTCTGTAATTTGGACGGGCTTGGTGTCTTTCAGTATTACCGCCAAGTTGATCGAGTAGACATTTTGACGGCGGAAGTGCATGATCTGGGTTGCGTTCTGCATTAAAAGTACATGAAACAAGCGAGCTGCATATCAGGATGAATTTTATTACTTAAACAGAGATGCTCAAGTCCGAGATGATTCGAATGCAGGAAGAATTTGGCGACGAACAACACAACACTGACATTCAAGTGCCTGGTAAGTCACATTGACCGGATTCAGCATAAAGAGCTCTGAGACAGCCAGCAAGAACTCCAGATGCTGAGAATCTGTCGTGCCCTAATCCTCTCAATGCCTAACAGAATAAATGAGCCATAACTTCCATAACCATACTATTCAACTGGAGGATTTTACAAAATGAAGAAAACTTAATATCTCAAAAATTACTATTTACAACCATCATGTTTTTTTTCCTAATAAAACTTTTCTCAGTTACAAATGTCACCAAATATTCAAATAACGATGACTACAAACATTTTGTATCAAAGTGCTGAACTTGTGTTGTTAGTCTGTAACATTAATTGCAGATGCTAAATGAAGAATCTTTGCATGTAACAATGCTTAGGAAAAAAATAGATAATTACTTTACATATATTCACTCTTTATTTTTTTAATAATATCGTGCAAGACACAGCATTTAGCTTATCTCTTCCTCTCGCTTAGTCAGAATTCCACACAAGTTCATTTCCTAAACACTCAACTTTAGGAATCCGATCCTTACGATACTAGTCCAGAAGTCTTTAAAAATGAGGAACATTTCATGCAAATTGAGGAAAGATATTTTGTAATAACCCTGGCTTTAGCTGTTTTCAGGAGAATTTAATTTGTGTAACTTCTCTGAGGCTTAGGGAATGTAACTAATCCACTTGATATTTACTTGCTGTAATATTTTATCTGAAGGAAGTCCCTCTTTGTTTTATATATATTAAAGAATCAGGAAGGGGTTTTTTGACTTTCGAAGAAAATAAGCTCTCTTAAAATTCATAATTATAATCTGTTATTTAAATATAGTTTTTTTTGACGATTTTTGAACGTCTTTTTGCATTATGCCTTTCATCAGCGTTATGTACGACACCCTGTTTATGTTTATGTAGCTCTATTTGAGCGCAAAGCCGCTACCTTGTATGTCAGTTTGTTAATCACACACGAAGAATGGAGTCAAATCTACCGTGATCAGTTAGATAACCGAAATATCTAACAACAATGTTATTTCTGTTTGAACTCGTGTTACCTGCCTGCTTGGGCCATGAAGTTGTGTGCTTATCAATATGTCATAGCATGTAAAAATGCTAAAACTTGTGTTGTTTTGAATGTCATATGACAGAGTTCAGTTAGGCATTACAATTTATTGTGACAAAAAGTGGACTTGAGTTGTTATATTGCCCACGACTTCAGTTTTTCAAGTTATTAAGAATAATAGAGGTTTACTTAATTATTATGTTAGGAAATGTTTATTGATTGTTTTTATTTTAAACTGTAATAATACAAAGGTGTCTTTATACAATTTCCACTCTAAATTAGTGTTTTTTTTTTTTAAAGTTTTCACATACTATTTCCGATATATATATATATATATATATATATATATATATGTATAAAAGAAAAATAATGTAACACTATTAAATATATAACTAAATAAACAATAATTAGAAAAGCAGAAAAGGATAAAACACTAAGAAAAAGTCGGAGTTGTAATCGCTTACAACTCTGTGACTTTTTTCTTAGTGGTTTATCCATTTCTGCTTTTTTAATTATTATATATATTAATTTTGACATAACTTTCTGTAAATTTTATTTAATATCTACCAAAGCTAAGATAGAAATATCTTTTAAAAAAAACTAGTGACTTTTTAGTAGTTTCAGTTCTGTATGTCCATATTTTTGCTACACAATATTTTCTTTTTCACTTTCATCTTCACTAACAAATGTTAGGAAATAAATGTTTATTTTTTGTCATTGTGATGCCGAATCCTTCTTTTTAACATGAAATGATTATATCTCATGATGCATTTATAGTATTACAATAATCGTTGCAATATTTTAATGCTTTAATTATTGTTGCTTTGACTGCATCGGTCTTCTCGGGACGTCTGTAGGTTGTGGATTGATACTGTAGGTGTAATCTGCAGGAATGAATGAAATGAAATGAATTAATGATGGTGCAAATGAGCTCGGAGTTCTTGGAGCCTTAAAACTATCTGCCAATCACGTTCTAGGGGTAAGAAAAAAACTCCGGGAGAGGGGGACGGTACCCAAAAGTTTGACCTGACCGGGATTCGAACATAGGGCCTCCGGATTAGTAGTCGCGAACGATAATACTAGACCATGATGGCGTTCTGTTGCAATTTTGTTTCTAGTTTGATTCGGAAACAGATGGTGAGATGATTTCATTACAGTCATGTGTCTTAAAGATACCTGGAAATCTGTTCAAAGTTGCGCAGAAATGTTTAGAAACTGCAGGGAAATTTGAACATATGATGGATAACAATCAGATGGCATTCAAACATTTAAATCTGTTTAATGAGCTTGAAGGTGTATTTCATTTGAGCTACTTTTCTGAAAATTGTGCTATTAGCGTAGAGAAAGGGGAAAGATTTCACCAATGACATGGGTGACATCCCAGGATAGACAGGAATTAACATTATTACTGTCTTAGGTAGAACACTGCTCTGTCAAAATGAGCTTTGAGTGAAAACAAACGAAAAACAGTAAGTAAAATCATTTAAAGTATTATGATTTTTATGCAGGCTTATGTAATTAATAACACAGAAAAAATCACGAAAATGAGTGCAGGTATGAAGCGAAATTCTGCTTGGTAAAAGAAACCTTTCCATGTTTTGGACAGACATAATTAGGAAACATTATTGTCCACTGCAGGCATCAGTTTCGTTTGTTAACACCAAATTGCCCTTAGCGCTAGGTTACGATAGAGATCTAACTCAGCTATTTCCGTCTAACTTGCAGCAATAGATTACCTGCATTAACTAAGCATCTGATGCTGCAGGGAAATAGCTGGCTCAATAATACGAGCACATTATCATTAAATTGCAAGTTCGTGAAACTGCTGGTGTTGCCAGATCACTGAACTCGGAATACCGTTTAAAATATGTAGGAACAAATATTGACTTGATATACATTTCTTAATGTTCAAGTATAGCGCCCAGGAAGCCATGTTAATGTCCTCTGCAAGTTTGTCATTGAAATAGGTTTATCGGTTGTTGATTTTATAATTCGTAAACTGCATTTAAAGGTTGTGTTTCAACTACCATACCCTTTTTAAATATCCCCTAAAATCACAATGTTTCTCTAACTTAAATTTGTTCAATATTTAATTACTCTTTTCCCAAAAAACTACGTAGTATATGAAGATTACAATTTGCATGGTATTAAACTACTACAGAACAAAAACACAATAATTTTTTGCTTAATATGTACGTTGTTAAATTATCTACAAATTAAAACTAAAGGGCAAATTTTCATATTTTCAAAAAAACGTTTACTGTATTCTATAAATGTTTAGACACTGTAGAATGGCGGATTTGTGGACAGTATACCTAACTCAATAGTGGTAGTAATTAACAATTTTAAAAATGTTTGTGGAACTTTATATACTTCCCAGTAAAATGTATGAGAATTTTAGGAAATATTCTCTTTATAGTTCTGTACATATATTTTTCTTATGTGAACATTAATATTAGCAAGTCCTTTCAAGTATTTTAAACTCAGGTAGCTATGGCATATACAGCAAATAAAGAAAGAAATACACAGGTATATTATTCGCTAATGATCTTTCGCAATATGTGCATAAATGTAGTCTAATTTCTGTATTAGGAAAATAGAAGTACTTTAATGATCACTTGCAATGAATAACTTGTTAGAGCTTTTCTTCTTTCTTCACAAAAGTTTTGAGAGAACACCTTCATTAGCTCCCTATCGACAAACGTTATACACTTAAAAGTCAGTCTTAAAAAAAAAATCGTACCCTCAATTAAGTGTTCTGGGTTTACCACTTATTTAATATTTATTTTCGGGCATCGTTTTGATGTATTAAAATGTTCAAAAGAGTAAATAGCAAATTAGTGTGTTAAACCTTAAAACTGGTAACAAGGGATAAAAGAATTAGAACAAGAAAGTTTGAAGGGCCTTCAATGCATGGTTTATTTACTTTATTATTATTATTATTATTATTATTATTATTATTATTATTATTATTATTATTTCGTACTAGCAATTACTATAAAATGCATTGAGTTCCTACTAAACCACGCTGTATAGAACATGGGTATCTTGAAGATTGTATGCCTCGATGTGCAATTGTTATTTAGTTGTTGTTTCCCCTCCCCCACTTCGACGTGCGGTTATTTTTTCAATATATTGGCTTAACGTGTACACGGTGTTTAAACAGGAAATATTCAAAACAAAGGTTTCAAACTCTTTATTTATTATAAACATTCATAATGTAATTATTAAATTTAGGAAACAACATTAGGAGATAAAACCTTCCATTTTCTTTTTTTGCGGACTTCAACATGAGCTGCAGCTGAAGGCAATTCTTGGACACATTGCTGCTTTTAGATTTTTTAATTCCTTGGTTGCATTTATCTTCTGCTCTAGAATATTTTACAAAGGTTTCTGCAGCATTTTCTATATACAAATTTCCAAACTCGTTTTTTTTAAAGATAATCTTGTTTGTTTTTATAACATTCTATTCCAAATAAGTTCAGGAAAACCAGTAGTCATTTGAAAAGTCATTATTTCAATGATATCTGAATATAAAATATATATATATATTTTTTTTTTGAAGCGATAGTTTTCGAAAGTCGATATTGCGCAGTCGACCATATTCATTTACACGCCTTGTACGTAAATCAGGTACATTCCGAAGCTTGTTACTTAAATTGCAATTAATTATTCATTCTTTATTGAGCTTGTAGTGATTATAGATAAAAAATCTCATCAGAAACTCTTGTGCTGCGTACTCCATTTTTAAAACTCATTTTATTCATAAACATATTGGTACGCCGCTACAGGCTGCGTTAGCAGCGGGTGGGTGAATAAGGCTTTCTGTATAAATCTCATCAAATAGGTTGAGTTACTGGAGCCGATGGCTGGATGCAGCTCCCCCTCTATAATGTGGATGCTGGGGAAGAGAGATCATGGACCAGCGGGCCCGCAGCTCGCTTGGTGGAGACCCCTTCGTCTATACGATACATAGTAATCACTCGCCAGCCTTCAGCCGGATGGGAGGGAAATGAACTGGCCGACTCATAAAAACACATTCTCTGTAGCCATATCAATATTTGTGAATTAGCTCTAACTAGGTGTGGTGAACGTTTGCTTTGCATGGCATGTCTTTCTCGTTGATAACACTAAAATGAGGTGTTCGTTTGAAAATGTCCTTGACGTCATGTATTGCGAGATACAACGTTGCAAGGAAAGTCTGTTTCTATAAACAGCTGGTAGTACAAGAAGGCAACTTGATCGCTGGTAAAGCTTTCATGAAGAATATTACAAATGAGAGCTTGTCAATGTCCCTGATTACATTTGGAAAACAATAAATAAGTCGTAGAATTAATTAAGTTAAATTAGTATCATAGAACCTGTTTGCAACTTAAATACAGAGTGATTCAAAGGTCGCACGTCATGGGAGAACTCCGCTATTGGTGTAGGTGCTGAAAAAGGAAAGGAAGGGAAACTGTTGGACATAATGCAGTTTTAAATCATGTGCTTGCACAGTACGATGCACCATCCAGGCTATCATGGTAATTATCGAAATATGAAAGGACGATTAAAGGCTACCGTTAATAGTCTGTTTGAAAACACAAATAACGTAACAAAAACTTGACACTCAGGCGGTGACAATGACTAACTGAAACCGAACTGCCATGTCCTGTAATTGTTCCGTCTGCACACTAATGTCTTTTGGCTCATGACTTGTGAATAATTCTGTATTGTGAGCATGCTTAACTCAGCTATCGAAATACTGGGCTATTTCTTGTCGCATATTATGCATTTCACCTACCGTGGAGTTGCGACTTGTGAAGCAAATATTGCTTGGAAGCTACAACACCTAATTCGCAACAAACGACGAACCTTTTTAACATCTTTGAAAAAATAAGCACTTTTAGGGATGCATACAATTTTTATAGCGATAGTTTAATCCTGTTCATTTATTCCTTAACGCTTTGAATGTTCTCGACTTGTAAGAATCTTTATGCAGATCGCATACTTGCTGATCTTTTACTGTAGGCGGGCACGCACTCGCACTGTCCGAATCGATCTGTTGCGTAAAACGAGGCCCAGACAAATGAATGGCGCGGTACTCATTTTTTCTTCTCCCCTTCTTGCTGTTCTAGGTTTGCCTCTTCCAATGCTCTGTTACCGTGGATGCTACAAGAAGAACAGAGGATGGAACATCCGGTGGCTTATCGGGGTGGGCCAGTGTTTTCCAATATATACAAAGATTTGAGTACGCTTGGAGTCCTGTAATTCGCCGCAAATGCCCCGGGCATGTGGATAAATAATATTATATATATAGTTAGTTGAAACAGGGCCAGGTGGCACCAAGCATATGAAATTGTTGCAGCTTCTTCAGCCCTGCTTTAGTGTCGCTGAGGTTTTTGATCAATACTGAACTAAAAGAGAAGAAAAAACATTAAGGAAGATAAGGAACAAAGTGTGTAAATGCCCAAATAGGAAAGGAAAATTTTGTGAGAAAAGACGCTTTTGGTCTTTTTCTGATATACCTTATGAACTGTTTTGGTGCTCTCTTGCAATGTACGCCATTATTTACCGAAGTGTTTACCCTAACTCTCTTCCATATGAGGCCTTAGGAAGTGAATAGAAAATGTTACTTTTGGACATATTTTAGGTAATAAGCAGAGCTTATTTGTGGTAGATTTAATTTCTTTTTTTTTTTTCTTCTTCTTCTTTTTTCTTTTTTTAATTTTCTTCAGTCAACAATTAACTGCCGTTATTAACCTGTTTTTCATTTATGGCTTAAATAGATTACACATTAAATGCTTTATTATAGTATACTTTAGTATAGTAGTATATAGCAGTATATACATATGAAGCATTGTTTAATGTGCTTTTGAAAGAAAAATATGTACTTCAGTCACATTTATGGTCACGTTTTAAGCACAATAATGTTAAAATTGTGAAAAAGCAAAAAACAGGCATAACTGTACAACAAACACAGGTAGGGTAGCGAACAAGCAGTTAAAATTATTGACATCCAGTGTGTGTTAACCAACCAAAAATTTGGCTACGTAATGGCATGATTTAATAAAAATCTGCTTTTTACATAATGTATCTTAAACCTTTACTGGCTACTGTACTGCTCAATGCTATTGCATTGTTGATTCATATGTTAATTACTATTTATCGCCATGACGAATATATTCTGAATTATTGAGCAAAATGTTATTAATTAGAGCGAGAGGCAAGCATCGGTTTTGTCGCTGAGAGCTTGTCAGTATTTATATCTCCTCGCATCATTCGCTGCTGGTTTGATACCACCATGTGCAATTATCAGCGAAAAAGAAAATAGACTCTTTTAAACGAATTATGAAAAATTCTACACAAATGCAACCAGAAACTTACTGTAAATGTTTTCTTCGAAGGGAAGGCAAAGAGCAAGCAATTTTAAGAACATCGTTGATCTTAAATTTACTCAGACGTTGTAGTCATACTGTTGTTTATGATATTATCATAACGAGGACTCTGCATACTGCATGTGGCATAGAACATCTGGAAGGAGAAGATTTCCGTATCAAAATATCACGCTGTAGCTGAAACTGTTCATATCTGCCTCTCTCAACTATTAGGTTGATCTTGGTTTCTCATATTTTCTTTCTGTCAAGTCTAAGGGAGAATAACTGTAATTAATATCAGGGATGCATTGTGTATGTTACATATGTGAATGACAAAGAATCTCGAAAGTATTAGGTAAGTGTCAATTGCTTCACTAAGGTCCCGCTTTTGCTCACAACCTTGTTGGGAAGAATTAATCTGCATTTAAATCGAAAGATTGTTGTCAACTTAGGCATTTCCTCCTGTTCTTTATAAATGTAAAAGAAGGTTTTGGCGGTTAATATAGAGGGGTTTTAAAGAGAAAAAAAAGGCTAAATTTGCGATGTTTTAAATGATTTACATAGGTGGTCACTTAGTTCATACAAAATATTTTACAATAAACGTATAAAAAGTGTCTAAGGAGCAACACACATTTTAAATAAATTCTTGGTGTATCTTAACAAATAATAAACTTTAAGTTCGTATGAGTGCTTTGTTCACATGTCTACTTACTAGTTAACATAGCAGTAAAATGTTATTTGTTATATTTATTTAAATTGTTAAGTTGTGAATGAAGAAATAAAGTTGATTTAATAGTCTAGTAGCTTAACTCTGTTAAAATATTGAGAGAAACGCTAAGAGACTTTCTAATCAATGAAATGACGTCTTTTGAGTCATATGAAATATCTGTGACGATTGTAATGATTAAAATGGTGGAGCACAAGCCAATGTCGCAAGGGCTCTGAATACCAGGTCCAGCATGTGGAAGCAATATCAAGTATTTGGCAGTCTAGAAGGACAACATGCAGGTAAACCAAGGAGTGCACAAAATCGATTTCTGTGCCTAAAAGCCCTGAGAGAAAAGAGGTCAATTACTGCCATGTTACGTGCCCTGTAGAAAGTTGATAATGTAACTGTTTGAATCCAAACTGTTATAAATAGATTGCACGTTGTGAAAATAGGGCATATCGTATTGCATGGTGCCAAGAACATGTCGATTGGCAACAGGAACAGGCAACCAGATTACAGGAGAATATGGACACAACCAGATAACGCAGGAAGACCTTGGATAGAATGGGGGTAGCTTCATGATGTAGGGAGGAATGAAAAACAGACATCGTTTCGATCTGTGGAACAATGAATGCAGCCAGGTACATTCAGCATGTTTTTCTATTGCTGAAGCGCCTGTTGCTCAATATTTTACATGCATGATAATGAAGAAGTGTGTGTGTTTAAAAAGACAACATTACAACATTGGAGTGGCCTGCTAAGTCCCCAGACATTAAAAGCGATCAAGCATCTATGGGATATCCTTCATCAGAGAGTTTTAAGTGGTACTGAAAATATAGAAAATTCATGTCTCATATCATCACTATCAGAATATCACATCGGTTGAAATCGTTCGTCATGTTTGTTCATTGTGAAGAAGATGTCGATCAATACTTAATGCACAAGCTGGTGTTAAAAATTATTGACGGTAAAACGAGAAAATTGTGTTATTTTCGATAAAAAGGATTAAAATTATTATGTTGTATTATCAATGTAAAATAAATATTGTTTATACAACTTGTTAGATGAAATTCTTTGGAGAACTTAAGAAAAATGCTGTATTCCTAATGCGTGTATTTTAATATTGTTATAAACAATTATCAATTTGTGAATGTATTGAATATCCCAAAATATTTTATGAGTATTAATTTGAGATTAAAACAATTGTTAGAAATGTATAAATTTCTATTAAATTTTTATGCACAATGGTTAGGCAGATATGGGAATGTTGGGTTTTATAAATTATCATGTCATCTATTGGCAATATTCAATGAAATTATTAACTCACTGATAAACTGATTAACTGGGGATTTTTTTAGAGGAAGGAAAGA
Organism: Metallyticus violacea; assembly: GCA_030762175.1. NCBI lineage: Eukaryota > Metazoa > Arthropoda > Insecta > Mantodea > Metallyticidae > Metallyticus > Metallyticus violacea. The sequence goes on from CM060832.1 coordinate 103,496,406, forward strand.
AGCTTGTTCCAGGCCTAAGTTTTAAGACACCTATCCGGCATTTGCCATTTATGAAGACTGAGGAAAACCTGGTGGAAATCGAATCCCAAATCTCCCGTTCACGAGTCCGTGCCTTAACGACCTCGGCCACACGTGTGAACTACTGGAAGACCAAATCCTACAGTTACCAGTGTTTACGTCATCGTTGAAGTGAAGATGTGCTCTATCAGTTATTTTGCTGAACTTTGTTCCCTTCTCTTAGTTCTAAAAAAATTGCATTATTAGGGATAATCTGTAGCTGTCTCTTCAGTTTTCGCCAAACTGTTTTGCTTCTCATCGCCAGATGTCATGCCACGCAATATTTCCAGTTTGTTGCAGACCCTCAGCGACTTCAATGCCCCCGTTTGCGCTTTAGGTGTACCTGGTTTCTTTCAATCTGTGACACATCCGGTTTATTAATTTTATTACACACGCCTCTGGAAGGAACTCAAATAGCATGGGCCAACTCTTAAACAATTTCGGTTGCGAAACCGCCAGAAGGCTGATGAAAAATTGCGTCTAAATTCGTTTGCAGAAGTAATACCATTTTTTCCCCCACAAATGGAAATTAATGAGGCACATTTTTGTTTACGATGGAAATTTACGATTCAGCCCCTATCAGAAAAGAACGCTCGTTTGTCAAACAAAAAATTGCATTTGTTGTGTACTGAGCCAGTAGCACAAGTTTTAAGATTGTGTGGAAATTGAATAAAATATTAGCAATTAAGGCTACCTCTTGCTTTTGAAAAATCCTGCATTTGCTTCAAAGACTTTCAGTACTCAAATATGCGTACTATAATACTGCCGCCTACAGTGTTACAACAATATCATAGAAATAAAAGAAAGAATCAGAAGGAACATTATTCGGAAAGAAAATCGCTTCTTTCGGGAAATTATTACACAGAACATTTTTTCAATGCCAACACCTACGTAAAGAGTTAACTTATGATAATGAAATATCTATTTTTAAATTTTGAAGGCAAAACTTAATTTCGCAGAAAATAAACTCTGCTTCGCTCTAAGCGCGTTATCCCTACTTGGGAAGACTTAAGTGCTATTTGTACTCCTATTTTAAATAGAATAACAGTTTGAATCTCTGGGTTACAGTAATGGTAAAGACTAATGGTTGCAAGGTTATAAAACATGCTTGCTTCTCTCTTTTCTTCCGATTGGTCTTGCAGGCTGATGGATAAGCGTGTATAGCATGATTTAGCACTGTGAGAGCTGTGGTATCGCAGGATATTGGGTTCTGCTTCCTCTTCCCGTTTCCGGCACGATCCACAAGCAATGATAGATCTTTTATGTAAACCTCTAGGGAACATGCTGGCCACACAGCTGTAGCTTCAAGATGACACAAGAGCCTTCCCATACCGTAACAAAAGAGAGTGTCTTCCTGCTGCCACTGTTTGACCCAGTACTAATAATTGCATCAACTTCCTCTTAAGAAGCTACTGAACCGCATTCTCGCTTTAATTTGGATGCAACATATCGCTCTATATGTATATTAAAATTCCGTCATAATGCCAAGTTTCTCATTAACGAGGATTCTTAACCTCAATTTGTTCCAGAATCACTTGCTACCTACCTTGGAATGATTGTACTGGTTACGCCAGTTTGTAATTAAAGAAAATTATATTTCATGTTGTATTCTCTTTTCTGTCCATCGTAGATTCAAAGGTGCTATCGAACATGAATTTTCTGATGTCGGGACAATTAAATATGCCTTCCTGCAATTTTGCTTCTGAGAGAACTGAAAATTATCACAAATATACTGAAAACAGGCACCATCTTTGTTTGAAGATTGTAAACTGTACCATTAATCCAAGTTTGAGGTGGTGGAATCCTTTGTGGAGGACTGGTGTGGCTTTCGAGCCAGCAGCAAAGCTATCTCGAGTTACCATTAACACGGGTATTTAGTGTTGGTTGAGCTATAACATGATTGCTGAATTAAAGGATCTAATCAGAAGAGCAAAGTAGGCATCTTAGTGGAGCTCCTTCTTTTCCTCCACTCTCATAGCTCCTTGCTTCCTCCCTTATAAATATGAATGGTCCACAGTCTTCAAGAAGCTTACAAGGTAATTCCAAATAACAAATTATTGTCCACCTAGGAAATAAATGGAATTTAATTTAGATTTGCGACAAAATTTTCTAAATAAAATTCTCTAAAAATTATATGTCACATCAACATACATCTTGGTTAACTTACAAACAATCAATACGTGCTAGGAAATTTCTGGCCACTTTTTTGGATTTAGAGGTGATGCTACTATTTGAAAAAATATATACACCTTCTTAAGCAATAATTTAATTACTGACCAGGTTATTTTAATAGCTCGACAGCTGGCAATGGTTTTGTAATTGTAAGATGACTTTTTGATTGGTTGGAATGTTTTTTTCTGTCCTATATCTTGGGGTTAAGGAGGATTTATGTCCAAAAGTTGAGAGTATTACATACTTTCCTTTGTGGAACAGAAAATGTGAAATATAATGAATTCACTGAATGTTACAAATAAAATAAAATATTTTTTTTTCTTTACAAATAGATATGTTAACAGTTACAGAAATGCATTTTAGTTCCCAACAGCTAGCCTTTGAAGTTATTAATTGGTTAATAATGTGGGCCTCATTTGCACTTAGCAGTTTGTTTAACATTTCTTAATAACTGTAACAATGTTGAAAGAAGCTAGCTAATAAATATGGAAATATGTTTATTAAAGAATGTTGTTAGATCCCGACTCTATGGTTTAAAAAAATAGTAAAATAGAGCAATATAAAATAGATTTGGAGACGGTAGAGACTAAATTGATACGGAAATAAAAACCTAAAGGAAAGAGAATTTTAGAAAACCCAAAGATGAGATAGAATACAAACCTTCAGTTATTTGCACCATCATCCCGCCCAATTTAACACTCTCCCCCTCTTTTCAAAGGAATCTTCTACATTCTGTTAACTACTCGAGGGGCAACCTTTATAAGAAATAGGAGTATGTGAAAATGCAGCATAACGGCATGCAGGATGTTATTGTAAGGAAAGAATGCACCCTCCACTTTCTCCTCGCTGTTTACCCCGGAGCCGTTGTACTGCTCCCCTCAATGGATCGGATCATGTTACTGCCTAACACGAGCTGTTCGTCAGCTTCCAAAATGGATCGAATTAAGGCGGGATTCAAACACTTTTCAATGATAGCTTAAAAAAAAAAAAATAATAAAGGATGTCGGAACTTATTCTTATTGATTTTACATCCGAATCTTCGAGAGCGTAAAGCCTTAGAACCGTGCATGCATTCATTGCCGTATTAATCTTGTTTAGGGCGATGATAAAGAGCGGAAGTTTAGGAAATTTAATCTTTTTAGATATAAATGAAAAGAAATACCTTTGCAAAACTTTCAGATTTTTCTCCCCTTCTGCTTTTCCTAGATTCAGTGCAATGAAATGAGAATAAAAGGTTGAGAGATCGCTAAAGTACCGTTCAGAAGTATACAAATACATTTTTCCTGCTGTGAAAACTGTAGTTAAAAATATTAAATAATATTTTATTAAAAATTCACAATTAAGTCCAACAAATTATGCTTATCATGTACATACACTCGCTACTATTTGCAGTATGTGATTAATTTAAATTTCTCTGTTCAATTTATGTTTCTGAATAAGGCTTATGCGTTTTACTGAGAGTTATTTTTGGTCCGCGTCCGCACACGCTGGGCCAAGGCCAGGCCAGTCGCCTTTGTTAGACAGTTCCCGCGCCAATGGCTGCACAGTCAGAGTTTACGGTTAAGAGTTCAGTATAAATGTATTTTTGTTAACATATGCTAGTATTAATTGTTATTAATTACACTGTATTAGTGAACTATATTTTACAATGTGTTGTACTGAAAAATTACTATTACAATGGAGAAAAAAATTAAGTGTAGAAAAATAAATGCAATATTGTAGAGGAACTTAAAGAAAACATCAGGCAGAAACTGAAAAAAATACAAAAGCAGAAATGTTGCAATTAAAAGATATCAGAAATTTGTGGTTACTTCAAACTCTTCTTTAGCACAAGTTAGTGTTCATTGCGATACAAAACTAATATTTTGTGCGTGCTATTATTGATATGTAAGTAGAGAAGCGAAGGAAACTTCACGTGTGTGTGTGTGTGTGTCGATGGAGGTCGCGGGCGGTTTAGATTCGGCTGGAGACGCAGACAAAAATAACTGTCTGTAAAACTCTTATAATATAATAGATTTTTTGAAAATTGCAAATGTAGTAAAGATAATTTATATCCCTTGCAATTTATGCTTTCGTAAATCTCCCTAATTGTTTTCAACACGTATATAGTTCTAATTTCTCCTCATATTTCTTGTTTGTAATTTGCCATATCTTCACATTTGGCAGCGCAAGATTCAAAGCTTGATCTTTGTATTTGTAAATCTAGAGATGTTATACAACTTTAGAGGTTTGAGCCTCAGTTCTATGAGTAAACGTTTCAGTTAAATTCATACAGGCGTATGCTGATTATTCAAATGTGTACACAACTAGCTAACTAACACAAGGCAGTCAAATATAAAGTTAAAAAACAAAACACGTGATATTTAGCATTACTCAGTACCTTGTTTCATACCTTGCTAATAAAGAAGGATATAAAGCTATCGAACATTTTCGTGTGATTCTGTTAACTTTCTGAATGAAGCTTTTAATATACCTCGTTCTTGTTAGCTAGTTATATATATTGTGTGTGTGTAATTAATAATGAAAAACACTCTCAATAATGGTACAATAGTTAAAGTTAAAAAAATATCCTGATATTCAGAAAACTAGCATACAAAACCTGCATTGTTTTCGGATAACCGCATCATCTTCACAGTTCATCAAAAAGGACGATTAATTCTTTGGGTTTATTATTAATAGTATCCGAAATTTTAGGTTTTTATAGACTTTATATTGGTTTTTAAACACAGTAAAACAGTTATTTTGAATTTTTAAACACAATCCTGGATTAGTTTTTTAAACGTATAAAAATGCTTTTAATTTTTTTTAACCCTTCAGTTTTTGTAACGTTTCTCTTTACTGAAGTACTTAAGTACATTGAAACAAATATAAGAATGTGTTTATTTTTTTACGTACTTTTTCTATGTCTCAGAACCACAACACTACATGAGCATCTTGGTTAATTTTCAACAGTTTATAGAACATAATTTTAGAATTACCTCAGTAATTTTAAAGTATTTATAATGCCAGTACAGAAATTTTAAAATAGTTACAAATGATTAAACGCAACAAGAACATTTTTTCATTTAATTAGGTGATACACTGTTACATTGCACTATTAAATACATTGTTAGGTTTTGTATACTGAAATATTTTCTGTTGTCTTTTTAAGTTCTTATAGGAAGAAAATGTTCTCTGTGAACAGTATGAAGCTATTGCTGCAAATTTCAATGAAGTCGCTGTTTAGGTCCCCATGTTAAATCTTTGTAATTTATTCCCCCTGGAGAAACGCAAATACATTTTTCATCGTTGTAAACTCTGGATTCTGGGTATAGAATCTCTGTAAGCTTCAATAACAGACTGGCCATGGCATTTCTTTCTTTGAAATTGTATCAATACCTTCCATTGCATCTTTAGCGGTAAATATGCGGATTTCAAGCGCTGAATAGCTGCAGAAAGGTAACTTAATAAAGACAAGTGAAGTGATGCTATGCTTATTTTGAAGCTTGACTATGCAGGCAGCATTGTAACACCAGATGTGTCTAGGACATTCTTGAAATCTTCAAAATGGTCGGCATAGTAGATGAAGTTCTGGTAAATTGTTCCTTACCTCTTCAACCAATCGGTGCAAGCCGTGGAGCAATACTGTGACATGTTGGGGTAAACTTTCATTGTCCTTCCCTCCTTGGTCACGTTGGCCGCACTGTCGGAAATAGAAGCTTCCTAACTCGGTTTTCCGCTGACGAGAGAATAACTAACTGACTGTGTTTTGTTTCGTTCAGTGTTTGCATATACGGAGCAAGTTCTGTGAGGTCTAACTTGCCCACCATGACGTTAGCGTTAAAGCGACTTCTCTCTCATCCACTGACAGTCTGATGTTATAGTCCTGAAATTCTGTTCTGACGAATTCAATCTTTTCGAGGTATATATAGTTGCACCAAATATTTTTTTCCTTAAGGATGATTCGTCTAGTGTCTTTCGACCACTGATGCCTTGAAGAAATGTATTGCATGCTCGATTCTGTAGCACATTTGCTGATACTAGCACTTCACATAAACGTATGTTAAAATTGTCTTCTGAATAGCCAGAAAAACGTGAAATGAGTGGTTGGAACTGGATATGTAACAAAATAATTTTCTCATCCCTGATAAAATCGGATTGTTGTCGATCCACTGCCAAAGCAATTAACTTTTAGAACCTTTACTTTCGGCATCTTTCAGGAGCAAGCGCTATTAACTAATTGCAAATAGCTTCAGTTAGCTCCTGAAACTGACGATTTCCGTTCCTTTACTGCAACAGCGTTACGATCTATTACGGTAGAGGAAAACGTTAAATTCAGTGTTTTCTCTTTCAAATGTAACAATGAGCAAGGTGCACACAGTTGATTATGTTTTAAAAAAGTTTTAGCAGTAATATAATTAGTATTTTTCATTTGTTAAATATTTTATTTCTCATATTATGGTATATTTTATTTTTAAAATAGCAGTTTTAGCCATTAACGTTTTGTTTACGTACTTTTAGGTTCTAAAATTCGAATATGTGACTCCCATTATAATGAAACTTAAGTGTCACCGTTAGCTAGCAGGGAACAAAATGGCATGTATTCGAGCGCTGTGTTTGTTTCCTCATATTAAAAGGTATCATAGACGTGTTTTACATTAAGTATAAAGCCTAAGCTAAGTATTAATCAGCAAAATATTTTTGTAATACTCAAAGTACTTTTTGTATTATTGTTTGACATGGTACTTACTACTCCGCCCTCGCCTCGATTCTCCGAACTCACTAAACTTCAAGGTAAATGTGCTAATTTCACCTGATTTTTGCTAAACTTCGATAACAATGAAAAATGATTGGATTAGATTGTTTGGAGAAGGAACGTCGGTACTTAAGCCTTGCTCACGGCTGGCTCTTTGTATCAGCGCCCTCAGTGGGGGCACCTCCCGGAGGACAGGATGAGTTGAGGGAGACATCCATGGGTCAGATATGGACGTAGGCGTGATCCCTAACATGTTTCCAGATAAAACAGAGAGCCCCTCCTCTCCTTACAGGGAGTTAAAGACCGTCAGAAGGGCCGCTTCATGTCAGACGTCGGGACAGAAATCTTTCCAAAGCGCATAGCCCGCCTTACCTATGTCATTTTAAACCCTGTAACAGAAACAACGAAATGAAAGGAAAGGAAATGGAGGTACGGAATGTAAATACCCTGGGAACTGAAGACGGAACTTGCCGAATGCCAGTCTCAAGTGTTACCACCTGAGTCACTCCGCTCGGTACGATGATTACCTATATTAAATATCGCATGTGTTGTAAATAATGTTTATTACCGAGTCTTTCATGATTTTATCGTCCGTTTCAAGGCATTTGGCGGGCCGGCAATAAGAGCTGTAACTCCCGGCGAAAAGAAAGTGATATCCACGCAATTGATTCAAGTTCTCACAATTACAATGAAAGAAGCACGTACATTATGATAGGAGATGTTGGAAAATTCCTGCACATTCACACTTAGAAAAAAGTAATTCACTTGCACCAGTTCATTGTCCAAAGATGAGTCAATTTAAACTTTAAAGCTAACTGTTGTGCACGAATTGCGGGCAGGTGATGCGGTAAATTTCTCTAATTGGATATTTTGGGAACGTTAATGCTAGAGTAATTGATCCATGCCTAATATTCGTTATTAATGGGATATGGTTCCATGTACATGACCATGTTTCGACGCACTGGAGTACAGAAAAGGTCCCAGTTTTATACACGAAACTCCTTTGCATGACGAGAAAATCGCTCTTGTGAATTAAGTGCATACAGAGTAATAGGGCCTACCATTTTTGAGGATACCTTAAATGCAAACAGATTCTGCAATTACATACTGATAGCATGTGCTTTTTATTTATGGCGGAAATTAAAAATTGTTGTGTCGTAGAACTAAAACCCAACCCATTAGAAGATCTGAAAGAATATATCACGCTAGCTATCGTGAAACGATGACAAAGCATGATAGGCCCAATATATATTATATTTATTTATTCATCTTGTTGTTAACTTGTTGCATGTATTGTTTTGTAGATAAATTATTAATTGAATGTGAAATGCATGCGATATATCAGGTGGTAAAAATATCTCAGTTTTAGTGCTTTGAACAATGAATGATAGAAAAACGATTTTAAAAGTCTTTAGTGTAAATTTAATGTCTTATTTAGCGGTTTTGCTAATAATCAGTGAGCGCGGTATAATGTTTCAGATTTCATTTCGTTAGTCAACTATTTAAAGGCTATGGTGCACAGTCCCTGCGAACTGTTTATTGTTGTAATTCAAGAAGATGCCATTTGCTACTCAAAAGTATTTTTGTTTTTATTGTAACATTGTAAAATAGAGTGTAACTTATATTGCTAGGAATACATTAATTTATTCTGAAATACTCTACAATACAAGTACAGATACTTTTAGTAGAGCAATGTCTGGCATCTTAATTAAGCTATTTACGATATTTAATACATATAAATGCTTTTTTCGATTTTGAACTAAGAATCACTTTTTTTTTCTCACCCAATGTAGTATATTTAATATGCAATACAAAATTAATTCAGCTTTGCTTTAAAAGCGATGAGCGCAGGTTCGAATCCCGTTTCAGTCGTCATGAAACTATAAGCATTTAGTCCCCATTCCTCCTCCAAAAGAAAAGTGATAGATTTCGAATGTTTTTGCACACAAGTTTGTTTTGCGGAAAGTTGTACTTAGAGCGTGGTATTTTATGAAAAACCGTGAGTTTTATCCAGTTCCCGTGTTGCGAGAGCTATATTTATGTTACTTAAAGCCCACATTTCCTGTTTTTGAAGCGCTACTGTTGGGGATTACTCGATGGTCGCTTTTCACTGCCTGAGTGAAGAACTTTTAAGGAATTAAAACCAAACCTTGCCCTCTTTTCTTGAAGAGTTGAACCCAAAGTTGAGGATCATTATTCTGGTTACACCAGCTGCCTCCAGTCTAACAAGATAGCACTTCACTGCTCAGCTCTTTCGCCTCTTTTTCGTGTTTACTAAACCAGAATTATGTTGTACGGAGCAAATTGTTGAAGAAAGACGGAAAACCTCTCAGTACTTTCTTAGGGTGGTGACTCTTGAGTCAAGACGTCAGCTGGTAGCCCGTGGACATCTTGTAAGAGACTTTTTTTTTTAATTTGTTTCCTTGAATTACATTTAAAGTCTTTATTTTGACGTGCAGAAAAAAAGATAGTGCAAAGTAGTCGTTAAACTGCCTATTTTTGTCTAATTAACATCTTAATACAAAAGTGTAATGTGTTTCTTTCGTAATATTTGCAGTAATTTTTATGATGCATTTAATTTTCTTATTTCAATTACTATACTAAATGAGTGGATTACATATGGGAGAGGACGAGGACTTGGACCATGGACAGAGTTGGCAAGGTAATTTACTTTTTTTTTTACGTAAAATACACGTAATTTAGTAGTAATTTACACCTGCTTAAAAGCTGGTTTTATTATCACATGTAAATAATAGTAACCCTATTACTATAATTACACTACATTTTGAACCTTGGTTTTAATATGTGTTTCAGTTATTTTTTTTAAAAAATCCGATATTGTATTTGTAAAAACTGAGAAAACTGTTGGTGCGTACGTTTCATAGTATCAGCAGTACTTTGATAATAGCCATTTATTTGGATTTGATTTCAAAAGTTTAGTAAAAGTTTAAATTTTTCTATTGTACTTTAAATTATGTATATCATAGGAAAGAAATTTCACCGTAACACCAAAATCATAAAAGCGCTAATTGAACAGAATGTTTCACTGCTTATTGTAGCTGATTTTTATTTTCAAAACTAATATCACTTGTTAACACTTAAATCATTATTTTAATATTCGCTGAAAAAATGTTATGCACTTTAAATGCATGACAGCCACTTTCATTCTCCCTCTGGTCTTGAAACAAGTGTGTGATATATTTGAAGCAGTTTTTTTGTAACGCTCTAAGTTGAATCGATTTTTTTGTAATACATATTATGTACAAAAGAGCAATTAGTCTCCCAAATTGGACTGAAGACGCAGGGATATTAGGTACATAACTACTGATAACTCCCTTCTTCACAAACTTTCCAAACTCTTCAGATTTCTCTCGATACTGTTGATAACCGAGGGGTCAAGTTTTATAAAAATAATTTCCTCTGTTTGTCCATGACGTTTCTTGCTCAGATTAAGCCCCTGGTGCGCAGAATGGGGGTCTTTATGGTCAATAGATAGAATAAGATCCATCGACAGTTCAACGGCATCTGAAATAGTTGCTTCTTCTTTTTGGCATTCATTGTTAGTTGACTTAATAATTAAATACTGCAATTCTTCTTTGAGAAAGGCACTATTATAGAAAAAGGGCTTGATTGAAGAAGGTAGTTCCTCAGCTACATCATTAAATTTTAAATTGTAATGAAGGATAAGCAGCATTTCTCTTGAGATCACCAGTGAGTTTCTGCAGTGAGACACACTTTGTAGCCATGATATTCTGTAACCTGATGTTCCCGATCAGGGTATTCGCTCCTGGTGGTGTAGTGGTAACCATACTTGCGTCCTAAACCCAAGATCGCGAGTTCCAACCCGGCCAGGATCGATGGATTTTTCGGGCGTAAAAATCCTTCGGAAGGGAAGTAAAGCCTGGGTCCCGTGTGGTACATTTACGGCACGAAAAATATCCTCAAGCCTGAAAGAAGAGGCCTCTGAGCAAAATTTGTCGGCCGTTTCACACCTTGAATTGAATGGGACGCTGATGACCTGAGATGTTAAAGAGCGTCCGTAAATAAATCAAATCAATCCGATCAGGATGGTTGAAAGACTTCAACGCCGTGTTCACGCGAGATATTATTTTTGAGAGAAGGTCTTTGGCTAGAAGATTCTCAGTTTGGACATTACAGGCAGAATGCTTAAGACCGCGATTTTTGCCCATTCTAACCATTTATTGTCATTGTCTGAAGCGGCACAGTAAATCTTCACGTTGTATAGTTCTTTAATTGGTTTTCTTGATTCACTAATCACATCACAACATCGAAAGTTTCCAGAAAAACACTTTCAACTTTGCCACTAGTTCCACATGGATTGTGAATATGTGCTGACCACAATTTTTTGTTCGATTTGTTTTTCCAACCGTCTATGAGCGAAACGTAGTCTGCATCGACTTTATGTTTATGTTAGTAACAGCATAATATCGCGTATTTTTCAATAATTTTTCTCGAGTACGAGGAAGGAGGAGGAGAACAAAAAGAAGAAGCAAGGACCTAACTGTTGTGTTTTCTAGAGCTAAGATGACAATTTAATCTACGTTCAAATTGCTTTATTGCTCGACAGTCTCTGACTTTTGAAGGAAGGGAGTTCCAGATTCTGGGAACTGACACGCTGAATGACGTTGAATAGAAATGTGTTCGGTGACGAGAGGTAGACAGTAAAGTCATATTCCGGTTCCGGTAGGCGATATACTGAGGGTTGAGGGTCTGAAGTTTTTGAACAGGAGCGTAAGGAAATAGAAAGTCCCTCTTTCTTTTAGAGGTAGCTATGACGGTTGCTTTTTTAAATTGATCGGCTGATTGACAGGGATGTCGCATGATCAGATTTACGAGTGTTGAAGACGAAACGAATACAGACGCTGTAATATGTCGATCTGCCTAGTTTTCAGATTAGAGTACAATACATCACAATAATCAAAGTGAGGCATAACAAACACTTGAATGAGATTCTTCTTCAGATTAAGAGGAAGATCTTTTGCTACATGTTTTATCGTGTAATCAAAGAGAATATTTTATTGCATGTGTGAGCTACCTGACTGTGCTATTCTAGGTCAGAGTTTGTAAAACACTTAGATTTTTTGTCGTGCTGGTATAATTAATGACATTGTTGTTTATGGTGATGAGCAGCACATCGTTTGAGTTTATTGCACGGTTATCTCCCACGATGTAGCCTGTGATTTAAGTGGATTTAGTTTTAGTTCAAATTTTGTGTTCAAGTGGAGATGGAGGTTAGGTCTTCATTTACTGCAGTCACGAGCGAAGGGCGGTGTGTAAGTCCTCAGCATATAGGTGTGGTAATTGGAGTGTTATCTCTTTAGCAGCGTCGTTGATAAGTAGTGGTCCGAGTACAGGACCATGGGGAAAGGGGAAAACAACCATTGCTGACGCTGTCACTAAGGAAATATTTGAACCAGGTAGTAACACTGTTGCAGAGATTATAGTTTTTAAGTTTGAGCAGTAGGAATCGTGGTCGATAGTGTCAAAAGCTTGACTGAACTCTAGTATTATTATCACTTTTCGTAATGCCATGGTGGTGTTCAGATTGATGGATATAAAGACTGCAAGGTAGTCTGTCAGCTGTCTGCGTTTCTTCAGATAGTACAGAGAAGATGTTGATAGACCTGAAATCTTGTGGAGATGTGGGAGCTTTATTCTTCGGTATAAAGCGGATAAAGGCTTATTTCCATAGTGCAGGGTAAGTACTAGTCATTAGTGAAGTGTTAAATGTGTAATTATTATATCTATAATTTTCTGCATTCTGATATTTTGTTTATGGTCTTGCGTATGTCGTCAGTTTCTATATGTGAAATGAAATTTCTCTCTTAGTACGTAAAGTGACATTTGTTAATTCTTCAATTTCTACTTCTCTTGCCGTGCTATTTAGGGTCAATGGCTTCGTCGCTACAAGAGCTTCAAGGGTCAACAGTATGCTCTATGGTGAATCTTGCTACGACTAAATCGATTTTTCTTAGATGTATTGCGTTTGAGTCGGGGGAGATAAGAGTGGAAATGTCTTAACGTTCGTTTTATTCCTTAAATGCTTATAATGCTCAAAGTTAGCGCCTCTTTTGTTGCGTCTGTGTTTACGATATGCCAAGTTTCCCAATCTTATTAGATGTTTTATGTCAGCAGGCATATAGAGAGCAGGGTCTCTTTCGACACGTTTCTTTTCTTAGGTTCAGTTTATGTTAATTTGGTGAATTTTTTCATCACAGTAGATAGTGTCCAGATTGCATTCCAAGATAATTCCAGGGCTCGGCAATCAGAGAAGTTGGGTCAATCTGTTTCATGTCACGAAATGCTATAGTTTTGACTATAAGCTTGGGACATTTAAGCGAGTACGCTAAATAAATGAGCAGTAATGGGATATTTTTGTTGATTTAGTTTATTTATGGATATTCTTTAACATCTCAAGCCATCAGCGTCCCATTCAACGACAAATTTTGCTCAGAGGCCTTTTTTTTAGGCTTGAGGTTCTTTTTCGTGCTTTACTTCCCTTCCGAAGGAAGCCAACTTAAATTTTTTACTCCCGAAAAAAATCCATCGATTCTGGCCTATATTGAAACCGCGATCTTGGGTTTAGAAGCAAGTATTGTTACTACTAGACCAACAGGACCGACAGGTGATGGGATATACCCGAAGCTGCACGTTGTCCATAAGTTAAGAAATTGTCAAGATTATTGGTTACTACTAGGCTCAGTAGTATTCGCTAGTCTAGGTATGATGAGTGAGTGCTAGGGAAAGTACTGACACGTGTAAAAATGAAACATGATCATTAATGTAGTAGAGTTTATATCTGCTATAGCGAGATTTGTCTTTGAGTGACTTGTTCGTAGTTAGGAAGAACATCGGCAAGAGCTGCCTCAATGGAAGTTAACATAGTTTATTTATTTATTTATTCGATAGAGCTAAGGCCATTAGGCCTTCTCTTCTGCTGTACCAATCTAATAATAATTACACGAAGTTATAGCGACAATATTACAATCATAGCATTGACAGTAAAGTATACATATAAACCAATATAAAACATTATGCATATGAATAAATGCAGCTAATACAAATGAAGAATATTAACTTAAGAAGAAAAAAAATTATATATACAATAAGCACCAGCAATGATAATTTATACACATATCAACCTACGTAAACCCTGAAAGTGAAAATAAATATATGAGCACAGTATAGAATTAAAAATCCTAACAATATTATGGAGATAGGAACATTTATGATAGTAATGAAAATAATAGAATGAATAATTCTACAGCAGGGTAAAACAAACATATACATGTATTATAACAAAAGGAATTCTTAATATCCAGGGTAATCGATTATTTCTAATAATATTAAACACTTTCTTTTGAAATGTTCCTAAAGTTTGGCAATCTCTGGGTTAGTAAACCGCATACAAGACATTTGTTACTCCGATAAATAACATTTCAGGTTTTGCAGAGCATGCACTGGGGCAGGCATAAATAATGTTGTCTTTTATATGTGCTGCAACACAACCACCTGGTTTATATTTACGATCTCATCTCGATATATAGCCACTGAGATGAGTGGAGGAAGGTTTCAGATATGAGTACGATGTGTATGCCAGAGAATAAGAATATTGAGCGAAACTCATCAAGACGAAGAAGTGAAGTGTGTGATATTTTAAGGGAGGAAGGATTTTCAGAGAAAACACTTGCTTCACGGGTGAGGTTCCGGCTATTGTCACAGAGATACCTGGGAGTAAGGTCATCGTCCGTTTCTGAGTTAGGGACTGTCGTGGTGCTTTGGCCGCTAACAAAGGTTGCCAACTTAATGCCATAAAATGAAACTAAAACAGTGGTGGAAATATAGGTACAGATAAAGTAATACTGAAAGATATTTAAGTACGTAATAATGGTAACAGAAATGAAGATAACGGTAGTAGTAACTAACAAATTAAACAAAATGTTTACAAGAACAATATAAGTTGCTGTTTGTCACTAACTCGTGCTTTACTGCATCATGTCTTCTCTTACTGTTGCCTATTGTAGTATCGCCCACGCATTATTAAGGCCACTGTTGCAGCAGGTTGTATCCTCACGCTCTGTGATACCACTGCCTTTCAGCTGACGCTCGTTTTGAAGGACCTCTTTTCTAACAAACTTCACTATCACTGGCCGAGTAATGTTGTCACGTATTTTTCTTGCTCTGTGGCTCCTGACAATGTCCTGAAGCTGCAGATAAACGCCGATCCGCCATTGCAATTTTGTTGGTACCCTAGTCCGCCTCCTTCGAGACTGCAAAATACGAAGACACTTGTCTTGAAATTGCTCCAGTTCTTCAGTTTTCTAAGTTAGTTTTTGCTCTAGTATGCTATTTTTGCATCTTTTTCCTGTAGTGCCTTCTGCATTTGTTCAATGATAATAGTAGTTTGCAATGGTCGTCTTGAGCTAGCGGATGATGCTGTTGCTGATTATATTGGCAAGCCTGTGCAATATGGTCAGGCCCTGCTAAGCCTTCTGCACAGCACGCTTAACACAATCCTCGTGTTCTTATTGACTTTCCTGTTCGGCATATTTGTTTATTAATTTTAAATCGTTGCTAGATGTGCTGAAACCGTTTATTTTAACTTAACAAACTAAAACACCTTCTAAGAGAGCGATTTGTCGTGAACCATTTCCACCTACTCACGTCAGCATAGGCCGCCATCTTGAATAAACTCGTATTTATAGCAGAATTTGTAAAAATTAGTCAGTATAGATTTGATGTGTTAAATTCAAGACTGCCATTTCATTAAACAAACCAAGTGAAGAGTATATATGACACTAATTTGCAACAGCACAATGATATGTGCCAATCTTTGCATTTAATATGGAAAAAAACTCATTTACTGCTATTTATTATATGTTTCTTATAACAGTTCGTGACCTTCTTGGAGATTACAATGATTTTTAAGTCTAAAGGGTACTCTTGTGTGTTTGCTGTAAGCTTTAATGAAGATATTCTTGTCTATTTTTCTCAAATTAGAGGTCTTCTCGCGATGTCTGAAGACTGTGGTCTGAATACTTAGGTCTAAATGAAATGAAATGAATTAATGATAGCGAAAATGAGATCGGAGCCCTTGGCACCATAAAGCTATCTGGCGTTCATGTTCCGGGATTCGTATCCAGGAACTCTGCATTATAGTCGCAAACGCTACCACTAGGCCACGGAGTAAATAGTAATGCATCAGAAGTTATAAAATGTTTTCTCTCAACAAGAAGTAGAATGCGCCGAAACTTCAGCCAGTATGCAAAGAATTAAACGCAGAAAGATGAAAGAAGAAAAATAATGTTTCCCACATCGATTTCTTTATAAATTAGTTATCGAAATTAAAATATAAAACGATACACTAAACTTGAACACAGAGAAAAGAGAATTGTTAAAATGCTTACAGGTTACACAGAATTAAAAAGAAAAATGTGAAACCAGTCATAAAATATGATGAAGCAACATTAGGAAGTAACTGCAGTTTCCCCAGGAGTGCTAATGAAAGTGACTGAACAGTAACTCAAAAAGTATTTAAAATGGAATAGACTTGAGTCGTTTTCATAGAACCTGATGTAATTGTTCATATAATAAAAAGTAAAATGACTTCATTGTGATATTATAAATAGTCGTTTCATTAGAACTCAGTTCATAAATTTTATGAACACAAACTTATTGATTAAAAAGGAAAAGGTCCAAAAATGTCAAGAAATTCCACAAAGAAGCTGGGCGAGAGTCGGTACATTCTCTGTAGATTTTTTTAATGGGTTTAACGGCCCTTTTAACTACTAAGGCATCTCAGGTGGTGGGCACTGATGATGCATGGGATGAAATGGTACATTGGGAAAGGATATTTTTTAAGGAAGGAAACGTTCCAGGCCTAAGTTTAGGGTACCTCCTCGACATTTGCCATTTATGAGGGTTGAGGAAAATCTGGCAAAAACTTCAGTCAGGGAGGACAGTCTTGGTGGGATTCGAACCCCAGATTTCCTGCTCACGAGTTCGCCACTTAACGGGCCCCCCCCCCTCTCTCTCTCTTTGTAGATGAATAGAAGGAATACATTTATTTTAGTAAAAATGTGACAAGTTTGCACTGAAATTTGTTGATTTGGTTTATTTACGGACGCTCTTTAACATTTCAAGTCATCAGCGTCCCATTCAATTCAGGGCGTGAAACGGCCGATAAATTTTGCTCAGAGGCCTCTTCTTTCTGGCTTGCATTAAATGTACTTCACTGGTTCCACTGCTTTACTTCCCTTCCGAAGGAAGCCATACTTAGTATTTTTACGCCCGAAAAAATCCATCGATCCTGGCCGGGATTGAACCCGCGATCTTGGCTTTATAAGGCAAATATGGTTACACTACACCACCAGGACCGACTTGTACTGAAAAGCTTATATCTGTTATCACAAGGCGGAAATAAGCACTCTTGGTATGGATAAAATGCATTACTTATTTAAAAACAGTTGATTACAGTATTTAGCCTGCACAACGTTACGTCATGGGTAAAACAGCTGAGCGTCAGCCCTCTATTCTTCTCTCTACCATGAAACTGGCGATACCAAGACGAGTTCCAATAACATATTATCTACTTCCATTGTAAATTATAAAGCTATGTGCTCACTCAGTAATAAAAGCAGATTATAGAATTGCATATCTTAATTTTTCACTCATTCTGACATCTGGTTAGGAAATTGTACATTACCTTCTACAGTTTCTGTAAGCTAAGGTGTAGATTTGTCCAGTACATTTTATCATGAAACATTCCCCAGAGTTAATAAACACAGGGGGTTAAATCGGGTGATCGACTGCTCATACATGCTACTGATAAGTTGATAATTCAGTCAATCAACCAGACTTTATTGATCCACATTCAAATACGTTCTGAACATTACATTGTCAATACGATTTAAAACCTTAAACTATAAATCTTATTAATGATAGAAAACGCCTCCCGTTGGTAAAAACTAAAATGGGTTCCAATAGGTCTTTGAATACTTGCAGAAACGCTGAGACAGGTGCATTGCATCCACAGGGACTACTTTGAGAAATATAATAAAAATTATGGGGATAAGTAAAGGTATATAGTAAAAAAAAAAAATATGATCATTCTTTATTGAACAGCCCTAGTAGCTGCTTGTTCATTATATGTTCAAAAAGCTTTGATATAATACGAATTAGAAACAGAGCGGACTTTTCTTTTAAATATGTATTATTAACTTTCTATGTAAAGAAATAATTCTTGATATTTTCAAGCATCATGGAGATATTTGTTCTAATAAAATAAAACATAATCATTTATGGTAAACATTACCTGAAGTACTTTTTCTAATAAAATAATTTGTGTAACCATAGACTGTGATGCATTTTGTGATTATTAATTATTTAAGAAATGTGTATTATTCCTTCACCGTTAACTGCGCGCCGTATTTATAGAAGGGATGCCTCATAGAGCAGATAATTTTTTTTTTCCTCTCGGAAATCAAATATGGAATTAACATAGGAGTGTCCAGTGAGTGAACCAAGGTCGAAAAAAGAATTAAGTTAGAATACATTTCATGCGCTTAAATCAAAATCCATTCACGAAATCTGTTCCTAGTTACAGATCATCCGGTTAAAGTTCTTGAATAATAATAATAATAATAATAATAATAATAATAATAATTTTATCGAACTTTTAACTTAAGTAACTTTATAGCCAGCCATATGGAAGTATGGGAAAATCCCGTTCATCATGAAAGAGATGTTTATGGGCCTTCTCCAGGCCAACTCTTTGCTTCTTGTCTTTAAAACTTCCCGTTTTAAGAAAGAAAGCCAATTTCTCTTCTAACAATCTCCGGGCAACTCAAGCGGATCCTGTACCAACATATGAGTCATAAATGAACATTCATTGAAGTATAGATTAACTAGGTCCATTTTTTGCAAGTGAACTTTCCTAGCAGATTGTGTACGGATTACAAGAAATAAGTAAAGTTGTTGCGTAGGCTTCGACGGTTGTCATAAGCAAGATTAAGATTTATATGTAATGAGGTATTTGTTTTTTCATTAATTAAGAGTACAATTAAGAAAGTGTTGTCATATGTTTACAAATACAATATATAGAGAGAGATTTAAAACATGTTCAATTCTCCATATTTACGGGCATGGTTATATTTTTACATATTTGAGGAAAACTCACATATCTTTTACAAAAATCAACATTTTATTTGAAATATTTTTCATGTTTTAAAAATTATTATTTTCAGACAATACTCTATACTTTATTTTATTAGCATCACTTTCAAAGCTGGGTTGTGATTTTTGCATGAAATGTGGAAAGCACGAAACGAATCATGACAAGACAGCGAACGTGGTTAGAGAAATCCTACACTGTTAATTTAGAAGTCATTTAGAACAGTGTTGAATGTTTTAAACTCTGACAGCGCTTCTGCAATTGAATCCTCAAAGTCCGTTGTTGTTGTTGATAAAACATTAAACAATTATAACATACATTCAAGTGCATCACAAGTGCGTTAAATGCTATTCAAAACAATACATTCCAATGTCTGAAAAATCATAATATTGTGAGTAGAGTCTCAGTTGTTGCAGTAGAAGTAGTGAAAGTGAAGCTGAACCCAAAGTTAGTCTGTTTACATATAAACAGATGCGTGTTAAGCATGCATGCATCAAAGAAGAAAGTGTCTCAAATAGCAACAACGACCAAAAGAAATTCATTTATGCAGAACTATGATAACAGAAAACTTCCTTGAGCAATGTGGACAACTCTTCAGGAAGACAATGAATTGACAAAGAGAGATGACCACTAAGTTGATCCTAAACAAAAATGTATTGTTTGCAATGTAAAGTAATTTATATTTCTAAAGTGCAACATTTATTTTTATTAATTATATTATTTTTATTTATTTACCTTTGTACACACTTTAAAGATCGTCTTGCTGACTTTTGTAGCACGCCTATTTTATTACTTTCAATGACTATTGTTGTGTCTTAATGTCTACAGCACAGTGATCATAAGTAAAAACGTTAAGTTATTTATTTACACGGTAAACAGGTTGACTGTCAAGTCACTTTAATAATGTTGACTTGAGGAGAGACACTTTGGATAGAAATGACACATCATTTGAGTTTGTGTTTCGTCACAACACTCAGTTTCGTAAGTAGAACTGTGATGAGTGTTGCTATTAAGTAGCGATCATAGCCGTGGCTTCCTGGATCGCGAAGTTGCTATTTCATTTCCTGGGGACTATCACAATGTATAGTTTTCTGTAAGCTTTTTGTGTGTGTAAGGAATGCGAGGAATAATCAGGCGAAATCAGAAGCTTCGGCTGATGATTTGGGAAATCTACAAGAAAATAAATTTGTTTCTGTGACCAACAAAGTGCCAATATCGTGACCGTTATCACCACCGGTAACTTCCAACCCCACTTCTCTGTTTTTGTATCACTATACCGTCAATCCGGGTAGATTGAAGACCAGGATTCATCCCATGTGGAGGCATGTTACTTGAGAAGTTATTTGCGGGGTTCTTCCTTAGTATTTCATTTATTCGAAAGACTGGCAATTGGCGGAATGTTAAACATAAAACAATCACCGGCATTACCCATACCTTCGCCTCCAATTTCTAATCCGTTAGCATCAGCGACTTAACATATCATTACTTTCCATTTGCGCTGGTATCACCTTATCATCACATCAGCATGGTTCTGCTTTTACCATATAAACAAATAATTTATTATTATTATTATTATTATTATTATAATTATTAAATCACCACGATCAGATATTATACATGTTAACCGTGTATGTTTTCTACCTGCTACACTGAACACCATACAGTCCTGGTGGGTTGTACATGTGCAAGTTCCTACGACCAGATATGAACTAACTTGGAGAGTGAATTACTACACAGTTCAGAGTTCCTCTGAGAAGTGATCATAGAGCAAACTAAAAGCTGCACAGAAATTTTGGTTGTTCAAGTTGGCCATTTGGTTCAACCCCTATTGATTATAGGAATAAACAACAGACAGGGATCTGCCTGAACCTGAAAGCATCAGGGCAAGTCTACCACGGCAACACAACCATGGATTATAAATTATGACCAGTGAAAAAGTGAACAACTCTTTAGTGAAGAATTTTAAATTCTTTAGGTATCATATGTTCCAGAGTAATATTTATACGCGGTGCTGTGTTCATAAAGTTCATCAACATGTTGACTTGATCAAGCAGGAGTTTTACCGGCAAATAGCAAGTAATCCGTACAATCAAAAAGATGTAGAAAGTTTATCTGGACTATCTTTAAAAATCTTACGCATAAAGGAAAATGAAAACAAAATTTGCTCGAATTAGACGTAATGTATACAACGTCAGATCACGACCTCGCCCCATTTTACCGAAATCTGCATCGTCAAAACTACAGCAATGAACATTTTTTGTTAAATAATGACTTTAAAATTAAAATGTGGTGCTGTCTGTGAATGTAACTAAATATGTTAAAAGGACATAAACAGAGGGTATATAACTGATTAGTAAACTAGCTTCCAAAATGGTTCCTACAACTTGCACGGGGTTTTGCGCTTCTGAGCTGGACATGCCACAGCCTGTTCCATGACTTCGCTTCTTACAAATCTTACCTTACAGTAAGTGGTGGCCTTAACAGCAATGTACCGGGCAAACACATTTCGAGTGACACGATTTAGTTCGGCCCCTGTAATGTTTCTGATTTATTTTCGTATATTTTCCTAGAGTTCTTCCAATGTGTGAGAATTTGTTTTGTACACTTTGTCCAAATAAAAATCACAGACTATTAGATTTGGGAAGCGAGAGGGCCTTACACCAGCAGTAATCACTCTTATCTTCAAACACTAAGTTTACTCAACTTTTTCTATTATAAAAATGAGTTTCCTGTTTACAATTTCACTTTCAGAACACCAATATCGTGCGTTGTGAGTGTTCAGAAGTGCAATCACCTCGCCTGAAAATAACACAACCTGTGGGTCAATTAACCCTTCAGTCACTGATGAAAGAAACCACTAACAATAATGCACACCTACTACGGGATCACCTTTTCGTGAACAATGGATACATGTGCACTTGTAACCTATGAGTTTTAACATTTTTGTTGCTCTATGTGAAGAAGACTCTGAAACAGAAACTTGTTGTGCTAATTTCGGTAGTGGTTTTGTTGGCGAATGTTCAAGATTTGCATCAATTTCATGTAATCTGTCTTCTGTTAGAGCTGTACGTCTTCGCCAGTTTCTTATTTTGCACTGAACTTGTAATATAAATTTTATTCATAACATCGTGAATTGCAGTTCTGGAAGAAGAGACTTTCGAATAAATTTCTCACGAATGCAACGAACTGATTCGTATTTATCTACAACATTTACACACAAAATTGTGTTGCTCTAAAGTCAACTGTCTTGCCATCTTCGTAAACCGATGACTGCTCTCAAGCTCAAGGATAGGCAGGCAGCCTAGCCAGAGACGCAAAACCGTGCGAACCGCGAGACCGACATATTTATTACATATATCCTGTTAGTATTTGCTCTCTTGCAAACGAAGATATTAATCCAATATAGTTCGTTATATAGAGCTCGTCCTTTAGGGCAATTTACATTTCAAAGCTCTGATCGCGTAGGGTGGGCCACTCATTAAGGAAACATGATGCAGTGGAAACCCTTATGTTGTTTGTATCTCCCGCTTAAGTGAATACCGTACACCACCTTGAAATTATAACCACTCATGTGAAGTATAGCGTACTTCCATCAATATAATTATTTTAACTGCCTTGTGGAAAATTCTCTAGTTTTTAAAGAGACGTCAAAAGAAACGCGAGGGATACAGAAAAATGATAAAGATCAAAGGTAGTATCAGCTAGTGGGAGATATGGAAATTAAGAGTTCGGAAGGGAATATTGAAAGAAAAACATGGAGGGGGTGAACAATCTCTCTGTTCGTTTTATGTTAAAAATAACTGCTAAAGTTGAATTAAAGTTTTCAGTAGTGATGGTGGAACATGGTGTTATTTTTGTTGAAAAGTAATGAAAAAAGAGCGTGCAATATGCTCTGGTTAGCACTATAATCGTTGATTATTATTGAAATTGTTTGAGATGAAGAGCAGATCGTATTATGAAGAATTGATGTATTTCAGAAAATAAAAATTTAACAAACTCCTTATAAACTTCAATCCCTTTTTTATCATATTGTTCCGAAACTAAAGCGATTGTCGTTTCCGTCTTGTCAACTAACATCTCGTTTTGTTTGTGCTTGGTTAAGTTTTTGATTGGACATGAAATAAAGGCGGCATTAAAATGCGTACTTTGAACCCAGCGTTAGCGAATGCTTCAAACCCATTTCCTATCTATGGCATAACTTGAACATGAACTAAAGGCTGCATTAAAGTATATTGTGAACCCAGCGTTAGTAAATGCTTTAAACTTATTTCCTATTCTATGACACAGTTGAACATGAACTAAATGGGGCATTAAAACGTGCACTGTGAACTCAGCGTTAGCGAATATTTCCGTTATTTTCCAAATTGGTCATGGCTTTGGCCGTTTATTTTATTTATTTTTTTTTCCCAAAGTGCAGAAATTCATTCAGTCTTCACAAATTCCCTTGCCAGCTTTTTTTCTTGCTTCTCTTTCCCTCCCTCTCCCTTCCGTATCAGTTAATATACATTCGCAGGTATTGATTTTTCGTTCAAATGATAGACTTTTGGATTATTAAAGACCTATTGAATCATCATTTATTATTTTTATGTTGTATTATTTATTTATTCCCCTCTCTTCCTGCACGTACAAAATACAGCGATACTCTTTTTTTCTGCAATGCTGGAGAACTACAAGTGAAAGATTGAGCGTAGAGTTTTGTCCGCACAATGTTAAAAATTCCACGTTATTAAGCAATAACATAGGTATTTAAAATTAACATACACATCGCTTTCATTTTAAAACTTACCTGTCTGAATAACTAGGCACTTAAAGTTAATTTAATTTATATAAAAAATATGTCAATTTAGATATTGAGGGGGGGGGGGAGTTTGAAACCAATGTTATTTATATTTCATGTTTTACACCTCCCCCATTTTCAGCCTCCCTTCTTTGAATTTTCAAATGGTACCACTATCTTTTCAGAGCTAAACTTTAAAAAACATTTCATTGTCATATCGTTTGCTTTCTGTCGTTGCGTGTTGTTATTGTTCTTTTAATTGGGTCAGAATAAACAACAGTCAGTTACGTGTTGTAGAACATATTTTTGGTGATATTACAATTATTAATATTACATTAATAGGCCATTTCGGAACTCCTAAATAATCTGCCCACATTTTATTATTTCGTGCAGGGTATACACAATTTATTAGAACACAACTATAACATTAACTGCATAGTACTGCGTTCAGACTGGCAAGTTTTGAAATGAACGCCCCATATGGACAAGAAACGGAACGAGAACGTCTCATGATTGCAAATAAAACAGATGTTATATAAACATATTTAAAAATTCTGATAAGCATCAAAATAGAAGCCGTAAGGCCCATAACGGTGAGCTATTAATGTATATTTTGTGCTGGAGTAAATTAATTTAGCTCTTTAACTGTTAATTAGTTGTTTGGACTTATAATATTCATAAAACGTTAATTTCTGTTATTTGGTGGAAGAGGTTAAATTTTCTAAGTAACTGCTGAAGTAAAGCATGCTTTCATTACATTGCATATATTTTTACATTTCTAAGGGAATGTGATTCCGAAACAAAGTTCCTGTCAAGCAACATCCCAATTATTATACAGTATTTTATGATATTCTATTTGTGTGACAGTAATTTAAATTCTTAATTTCCGTTAGTTGTATGGCATTACATTTTTGACTGATTGTGCAGTAATTCTATATATGAAACTAACAATATTTTATTTTTTCGGCCGCTCTTCAAGCTGCACGCCACTGTCGTAATTCTGTGTACGTTGATAATGAGGGTAAAGTGGATTTGACGCAAAACAGGGAGACTCGGTGTTACATCATAAATACAAACTCCTGCTGGCAGATAAACAAAAAAATAAACAAGCAGAGCATCTCCCACTCTATCTCCCAAAGAGAATGAGTCATGGGTAGATAAAATGAATCACGCCCACAACCCTTAGAGTAGGGGCTGCTCTTGACTGTAGCTCTTTTGAAAGTATCTCGGCGTTGGAAACGCTGTCAAGCTTATACACAAAATGTAGTGCGTAAACAAAAAGGAGTGCACATTGCGTAACAAAGAAAAAAGAATAACGATTAGCTTTGAAAGAAAACAATATCTAAACCAAAAGTTAAAGTAGCAAATCATGGTAGGGAATCGAACTACACGTCTTTGGTAAAGCGATGGTTGGTGCTATTAATGGAATTACGTAATATAAGCAGCAACTTAGACAATGCTCTGAAATCTGCGGGGCAAACTTTAGTAGTTTGAACGTGAAGAGTGTTGTGTCCGGTGCAATTGACTGCTTTAGTATTCTGTGCAACATTTGAACATGGCGAGTAACCGAATATATTCGAAAGGAAAACTAAGAGCGTAATCAATTTGGGGAACAATATTTTCAAATCGAAGCTTCTGCTTCTTTGTATTCTCACTGGTATTTCAACATTTTAACTCGGACCGAGGCACTTGTCATGTGAACATATATGGGGGGGGGGGAATCAGGGGACGTAATCAAAAAGAAGAAAAGAAAAAATTTTCTAGAAGAAAGAATGAAAAGAAACCGAAGAAAAGCAAAGTTCCCATCACTAAGAAAAGGAAGAAAATTAAACGAATATGCATTTTTTTTCTTCCCCTGGTGTTTACTTACCCTTCTCTTTGATATTTTTACAATGAAAGGAGACAAACAAAAAAACGCATTATTGTTATCTTGAGCTATTCTGTATTGTTTATACGCAATCTGACCACTAGCGTGACATTCTAGATGCGCCAGGAGGTAACTAACGATGAAGGCCTTCATTCTGATAAATAACGTAAGAGCTCCCACGTAGACCTTCAGATGACTCGCTTTCGATCAACTTTTTCATTTAAAACACCACACTTCAGGTTTTAGTTGTGATTTCTGTGTCCCTGTACTTATATGGATGTTACTTTCAACCCATGATTGCTGCGGATAAGACCTAAGTGATACAGAATTTTGTGCATTTACACGTAAGGAACAATGAGAGTTGACTCGATTTGAGTACTCTATATTACAATGATTCGTGTGTAGCACGCAAGGAAGTCTTCACGATGTTTATGGGAGCTAATGTTTACTTTCAACTTCATTAGTTATATTTGAAAGTGCTAGTGTTTATTATATTATCACAATGAAGACCAACAAATCATTTTTCACTGTGGCTCTTGAAGACGCAAATAGCAGTTGTATACTTTTTTTCTGTATATTCCGAATCTTATTTTGTCCGTTTTAATTAATATAATTAATTTATTTATTATGTTATTTATGTAAATTGATATTTGTTCACATAGATTATACTTTCCTATTTATAGTTTCTGTTTCTCTTAACTATTTATTTTTTAGTTGTATTCCCTTTGTCTGTATTAGTCTATCAAGGTTTTTTACTTTTCAGTTTTGGATTTTGATTTTCCCATTATTGTTAGTCAAGCAAGGCTTCAGTTTTTATTCTTATTATCTATTTATTTATATATTTTACGTTTGTGTTTGCTTATCTTAGGCAAACAAGATTATAATTTGGAGTTCTTGTCTTTTCTTTCCCTTTATTGTTAATTTTATTTATAGTTTTATGTGTATATTGAGCTATTATTTGCATTATTAATTTTATGTACATACTTTATGCTTGCCTGTCCCATTTTATCCCTTCTGTATTAGCTTGTTTAATTTATTCTGCAATGTCGCTTTATAGTATTGCATTTTTATATTTTTATAAGTTTGAATTAAATAATTAAACATGTGATACTTGACTTCTTTTGCAATATAATTTACCTTATTGTATATTACAGTGCCTATATTCACCTATCTTATTCTATTCAATAAAGAGTGTCAATTATTATTTTCCTTTTCTGTTTAATTTAGTTTATGTAGATACATTGTGTTAACATATTCAACTCTCTTCTGGTGCAGCTTGCTGTTCTTGGCTTTCAATTTGGTTTTGTTAGTTTATTTATTGTATTTTTGTTTTCTTGCCTATGTTAATCTATTCAGACTTATTATATTTTCATTTCATTTAATTGTTTTACTTATTCTTGTTTATATTCTTTTCGACAGGCTATATTTGTTGCTCTTAAATGCTTTAGCACCCATATATAGTTAATATATTTTAAAGGGACATATCATAGAGGTATCTATTAGAAATACTTCTCACTCTCATTATACTGGAAAATTTGATCAATTTAACTTGGTTAAATATAGGGTTACAGAAACTACTAGAAATATTCAATAAAATTATCATAATTTTTACAGGCATAATTTCTCGCTGTAAAATTTAACTGTACAGTATTTTATTAGCTTAATGCTCAATGTACTAATTCCATTGTTGTCACTTCCGGTTCCTGCCTGTGAGAAGTGCGCAAGTTGAGAAATGCTCAGTTCCGCCTGCAGCAAAATGGAGATGACGAGCTCAACAAACCTTCAGCTGAGGCCCTTGTAATGTTACCGCAGACCAATGGACAGATTTTCTCTGTAGCACAAATTGAAGATGGTTTAAAATATGTAAAAAAAAGGGGGGGGAGGAAATCAATTTCATAGGAAGCTGGACCTAGCGCTCCAGTTCTCTAACGGTAGAAAACATTAACATGCTGTTGTCCTTGTGAGAGAACATTAAGAACACTTTCACAAATTCTGAAAATTTCACTGGGTGTCACTCAGACGTTGGTAACTGAAAGGAGTTCACATGAGACATGTTTGTGCGAGATGGTTTCAAGACAGGTGATTTCCAAACGAAAGGATACTATATCCATTCTTTTGAAGATGATATTACAGGAAGATGCGGAGTTTCTTTTAAAGCTAATGAACTAGGCTGCATAATTTTGAAACCTGGCAGCAAACAGCGAAGGTCTGTGCGGAAATCTCCGCACAGATATAAACCGTGCACCGTTCTCATATACTACAATGCAGGTGCGTCTATGAAATTCTATATTTTTTGAGTTGACAATTTATGCATAAATATTATTTAAAGGTATTTAGATTCAAAATTAAATTTGTACCCTTTAACGCGAGCTGCTACTGGTAATCAATCAGTGCACATTCCTCTGTTGCTGCAAGTATTGACGTCACTTCCGGAGTTCCAGTGCTGTGCGAAGATAGCTTATTGAATGTAAAATTAAGAAGCATTTTAGAATAAACAATTAAAAATAAATTACGTGTAAGTTGTAATGTAAAAATTGCGTGCAGTACTGTTATCTTGAGAACTATGTAGAAAACATTTAATATTTCATGAAAGTAACAACGTTTTGCACCGTGTAGTAATATTACTGCAGCCGACCCGGAAAGGCGAACTGGTGTATTCATGGTCTATAACAACGAACTAGTGTACAAAATAGTATTTTACTTCCTGTAGAACATGTTTCGCAACCTGTGTGTCTTTACTTTGAGTCAATACTTTAAGAAAACCCTAAAATGGACCGACAAATATAACTATTTAACTTCAAACATTGAAATCGCAGAGTAACACATTACAATACTTACTTTTTTCACTACTTTTGTTATCATTATAACCATTTTGCCTACTTTGCTCTAAGAAGTAATTGTCAAACCAATTTCAAATCGGTACTGGATCTCAATACCAGTCGATATACTGCAAAAGACGTTTTGTTTAGGATATGTGTTCTAGAAACCTTTTGAACAGTACTGTAATTTTAATAGTCCTGGCGAATGACCTTGTACCGATCTGCGCGAGACAATCCTTGGAAATTTGTGTTGGGGTACCTTGCTCAGCTGCATAAATGTAACAAATAATTGCAAGAGAAACGTCCAACGGTACAGCTGTGTACAAACCGTCCCTACAAAGTAGTCGGTACGGAGGTAAGAAAAATACTAACCTGATTCCCCTATAAACGCATGAACAGAAAATGAACTCGACTAGAAACCAGTATGCATCTTTTGCTCTATTCAAAATACTTTACTAGCAACAGAGGTAACATGCGACAACTTAGGAATGACAAACATATTGATCGTCTGGATAAAAGCCTGACAACCTTCGCATACAGATTTGATCTCGACATCCCAAACTGAAAGATTTGTCCAGAAAGTTGATCTTATCATAGAGGCATGTCATTGGGCGACATCTATCAATGGCATGTCTATGATGGAAACACGAAGGTTTCGCTATACAAAGAGGATATTGTGGAGGGTATGATATCTCAGTTTTATGTAACGATAGATGACAATGCCAGATGTCACAAAGATGCCAATGTGTATGGCAGGCTTGATGAACCTGGAATATCCAATCACCTGACTTGAATCAAACCGGGCATGCATGGGAATCGCTGCAACGTGCGTTTAAGAGCCTTCATACAAACATGAGGTCGTGAGAGACTTTGCAGATGTTTTTCCTCGCTTGCGGAGCGGCACATGGTTGCATTAGAAATAGAATGCCAGTTTCTTGATTTTTTTAAGAGAACTGAAAAAGAAAAAAATTGTTTGACGTATCTTAATTTTAAAATTAAAATAACTTAATTTCCTTAAATGTCGCTTATCCCAGCAATTGTTAAAAGGTTTTAACATTATAAACCTATATGAATGTATTTATTTATTAACTATAACTGGGCATACACCCAGTGGCAGTTTAGAATAATGAAAATACAATGATTATTTACAGCAAAATGTTTAAAAATGCTTAAAAAAGAAACCTGTTAAATTAATTAAATACATTAATTAGAATTAAATAAATTAATCTAATTTAAATACATGTCCAATTAATTTTACACATTTGCATGCCAGTTAACTTAATTAAATACATTTCACCTAGCTAAAAACATGCCAGTCATTTTAATATACATCAATCTAGTTAAATACGTCAAAACTAATTAAATACATGTCACTTTTACACATGCATATTAACTTAATTAAATACATTTCGCCCAACTAATAACACGTCAATCTAATTAAATATATATCACACTAGTTAAAACAGCCATGGATGGCCGAGGTCGTTAAGGCGCGGACTCGTGAGCGGGAGGTCTGGGGTTCGAATCCCGCCAGGACCGTCCTCCTTGACTGAAGTTTTTTCCAGGTTTTTCCTTAGTTCAACTGGCAAATTCCGGGGAGATACCCTAAAAATTAGACCTGGAACGTTTCCTTCCTTAAAAAATCCTGTCGGTCCTGGTGGTGTAGTGGTTACCATATTTTACTTCTAAACCCAAGTCGCGGGTTCGAACCCGGCCAGGACCGATGACTTTTTTCGGGCGCAAATATCTTAAATATGGCTTCCTTCGGTGGCAAATCTCCTATAAGTACAGCAGGAATGATGATGATGATGATGATGATGAAGAAGAAGAAGAAGAAGAAGAAGAAGCGAAAGCTTCAGGATATGAGGATTCGAACGTTCTAACCACCTGTGCTAACAAGCAGTTGCATTAAATGCATAATTATGGTCTACCTGCGGCTTTTTCCGCTGCCGCTCGGGACTAGAGCTCTAGATATTTTCTGGCTTTAAGGCTAAGTAATGTAGTCCGCCGATTTCCCGGTGCGCGCATTTAAAATGGCCTACGTTACTGTCATCTAACGGCAAACGGAAGAAATTTAATAAGCTGAGCATTGGAACCACTACATTAATTTTGTCAGTAGGTTTATATGCAATTAAAATTTTTTGAGATAGTAATGTGTTGAAAATTAAAATACGTATCCTCTCATTGCTAACGTGCATGATGTCAGCGTTTCCGTTGTCCCGGTATAGATTATTTTCTTTCATCGATTTTATATCTGAAACGCATTTAACTCATAACTTATATCTACACATCGAGGAATTGCAGTGCACACTTTTTCACTCAGTGGTGGGAAAACATTTCCCCGCTAAACTTTATTATTATTATTATTATTATTATTATTATTATTATTATCATCATCATCATCATCATCTTTTTTATTTTATTTTTTTACTTGGATCACATCAATTCAATGTAATGGTATAGCGGTAAACGCCAAACTCCACGGCCGTTCTCTTTTGCTATAGTTAAAATCTCTTTTATAATTTATATTAAAATGCATCTTAAGGATAAAACGTAGGGCAAACATTAATAATCTCACTCCATGACATCTAGTAGAGTGTACTGTGCTATCGCTTTCGTCTAAAACAGCAAGACACTGCCAGGGGACGAGCCTTGATGGCATTTTTTTCCTGGAACTGAGATTGCAGTTATCTACTGCTTATTTATGTTATGTTACTTGATACGACATGGTGAGGAATTAACTGTGTTAAGAGTTCTCTTAAGGAAACAGCGTTGTCACATCTCTGAAGCCTCTGTCAGTTACGGGTGTGAGAGTTAATAATTTATTCGTTTGCTTTTTGTTTATTAATTAAGGTATGCTCAAACACTCTTATTATGAGAAACAGAAAATATTCTTTGTGCTCAATCTTTGATGCGTAAAAGTAACAATGGCATCGCTGGAGAATTGTCAGTAATCTCTTGGCTTTGTGTTACTCTTTAGGCGAACATGATAGCACTATATTAACAGCAAACTAGAAAGAATATCAGGGTCTCACTTAACAGCGATGCTAGCAGGGAACAGCACCTTGTTGTAAATGGTAGGGCTTGTAAGCTACCTTTTGTGCTTCTCTCTTCCTCCTGTTCAATGTGTCTCCTAAGGAAGGCTGACCAGATTTTCTAATTGAAAACCGGAACACTTTGGTTTATATTCCACTTCAGTATTTGCCAATATATGGTGATGATTATGATGATAATGGTAACAGCAATGCAGCAGGAAGTCCATGCTAAGCAAACATTCATGTTTGAAAAGGAAAATGTACATTAAACACAAAGAATAAAGGGGTTTATAAATGATGTGACCAATTTATGATAGGCATCCCTAAGGCCACAGCTCTATAACGGAACATTTTATTTAAAATTTAAAATAGAAATTTTTTGCTTACAAGAAACAGTATTACGAACATTTAAGAACTATTTTTGAATTCGGTGTATTTACTCGCACAATTTTTATAAAGAGTGTTCAATCCGCATACTTCTAAATGAAACTGTTTTGCTCTTGTTAGAACAGAGAGCAGGAATAACAAATTAAGTTCCTTGGAAGCTGTTTCTACCTCAGTGCACTCCCTTTAGGAGAAAATTATAGCAAAAAGCGATATTCTCTTCTATTGTAAAAATACACATTTTTCTTACATTACCACATGCGCAAACGGTCATTTTTATCTCTTCGAGAAATTTATTTTTGCAGTAGATGATAACTTTTTAAAAATGTTTTACACGTTCAAAATGCTTTCCTGCTGTTCCCGAATGCATTCACGTTTCCCTGTTATAAAACGACCCGCACTGCTAATTCTAGCTCTAGCGAAAAAGAAAGGTAAAAATAAAGAGAGAGAGGACATAAAGAAAGAATACAGAATACGTTACACACTAATTAATTAAAATACTTGTAGCACTTATAATAACATTTACTGTAATTAAAAGAAATATAAAAACAAAACTTTCCCCTGATTTCATGAAGTTTTAATTATATTTATTCATTTACAAATACAATCAAGATCTTTCAACTAACTTTTTTTTCTCTCTCTCTCATCTTCCTCTTTCATGTTTATTGTTTGTACCCAGCGCACATCTCAAGTTCGAGCTGTCAGCATTACATTTAATGTGCCAGACATTAGACAATCATTATGGATAAAAACATGGGATTTGCACTTGCTTGCAAATGTACTTGGCAGCATTTACCACGTTTTGATGTCGGACTCAAATCGATTTGAATACGCTTTCCGAACTTCAGTACGATCATCGTTTACATATTTTTCGGTCCATACTTACACATTTTACAGATTTCTACATCGGTCCTGGTAGTAAAGTAAGTAACCATGCTTGCCTCGTAGACCCAAAATCGCGGGTTCAATCCGGGCCAGGATCGATAAATTTTGGGGCATAAAAATCTTAAATGTGACTTCCTTCGGAAAGAAAGTAAGGCCATGGATCCCGCGTCTTAGATTTACGGCACGTTAAAGAACCTTAAGCCTGAAAGAAGAGGCCTCTGAGCAAAATATATTAACCGATTCACGCCCTGATTTGAATAGGATGCTGGTGACCTAAATGTTAAGGAGCGTCCGTAAACAAACCAAATCAATAGTTTTCTACGGAAGTTTTCATGTTGGTTAACCTATTTTACTTTTTAAACAAAGAATTAACTATTGATTCAAAAAGTGGCGTTTGGAAAGATGAAACAGATGCAGAACGTTATATGGAATAAAACAATACACACGCGCATTTCGTGGGTAAATATGAAACGACAATCGATTTGTCTTATAAAGACTAACGTTAGTGCACATGACATACTCAATAACTGATCCCAATACGATCTCCTTTATATGCATCTCAATTGGGATTGAAACCATTCCATTCTCAGTTTTCAATACAATCTTGAATTCCCGTTTAAATGCACGTTTTCAATTGGGAAAGCTTATTTAAATCGATTTGAGTTCGACATGTAAATGTGGTAGGGTATTGGTTTCCGCCTCGAGCCGGTACTTTTTTGCAGCGGCCTATAAGACACACAGAGCTCTGTGATCGAGGTCATTAAGGTTTGTCGCACACTTTACTTAGCAATTCTCAGTTTATACACTGTTACTTTCGTATATCAAAGAAAAAGTAGAAAGTATGAATATTTCCGGTTTCTCTTATTATTAAGAATATCTGAGGGTGCATAAATTAATAAACAAAGAATAAACTTCCACATCATTCTCTGTTAACACTAAATATATACCGAAATAGATTGCAGAGACGTAACAACGTTGTTTCTGTAGCGAACTCTGATATACTTGATTTCTCACGCATATCAAAGTAGACATAAAGTAGGAGGTGGATAAATGTAATCTTAGTTTCAGGAAAAAGGCAATCAGGGCTCAACCCATACTATAAATGTTTGCGTTATTATTATTATTATTATTATTAATAATAATTATTATTATTAATAATTATTATTATTATGCGTACATTTTAGTATTTCTTCTGTTTTATTGAACAAATTGAAGGCTTTTAATCTTTAATCCTGCCTGAATGATAACCAACATTATCAATAAAAAAAAGCACACATCGTTTATTAGGAGAAATTTTTTTCATTAACATGTTAAAATATTTCTCCGTTCATTTCAATAACGGAGTAGACTTTACAATTTTTAAATGCATTTAATAAGGATCTAGACTATTAGGTATTCAGCTTTCATGATTGATGATCGCAATCTTTGAGATTCGAACCAAGTTTCATTTTCAACCCGTTATGTTTTGTTTGCATGCCTTTTCTAGCTTTGGGCCCCATATTACGTTTGCCTAGATACTTTTACTAAGTAACGGGCTGTATCGCTCACATAATCATAATCAGCCACTGACACTGATTACTAGATAAAATATATACACTAAATCTAAATTTGTTGCACTAGCCTCTGCCAAAACAGTATTATAATTAACAACACTGAATAAAATTATTTCAATTTGGTTTCAACTAATATAAATAAGGATATGAATATCAAATATCAGGTTTAAACTGAAGTCTATGAATCAGAATCGGATCGACTGTCACTAGGTTCTAGGTTCCTATTTATAGAATGATCACTATTGCGGAAGCCGGTTTCGTTTGATATGCACAAAGGCGCCATGAATACATACATTATTTATAATATGTTTTAACTTTTTCAACGTAATATAGTTAGCCAAGCCAATGCACGTAGAAATGAAATAACTTAAGCAAAAAAACATTGTTTTTTCGTTGTAAATGCTGTGGTTGAGGTAAATATTACGTAAAAGAAAATGCTAATTGATATTTGATACGGGTTTATTCATAATTTAAAACCAAATGCACTAGTGTTCCTATTACATTTAATCAAATGTTAATTTTTATACACTTTTATGTGACATGTACAGAAAAGTATTCATCACTTTTAACTTTAAATTGTAAATACAATAATTTTGTGGTATTTAAATGGATTGACTTTATTGTGTTGTTCTATACGGCTGTTAAAGCAAAGGTATAGCATCCGAAATCAAAGCATGTGCCGTGTACTGCACTTTGACGGCGCCATGATTGTGAATTTGACGTGTCAAACGTGTGAAACGGCAGCGGGACGCAAGTTGCTGACGAACTTGATCTGATGGGCGTGAGCGGTGACGTCAGTCGGGTCCCTAGGTGCGAGACGGGTTGAGTCAAGCACTCAGCGGTCCAGATCCGAAGTGACTGTGCGCTCATTCAGGTGGTTAGTTGGAAATCAGTGTGAGCCAAGCGCCGTGGAATGTGTTCGGCCTTGCTCCAGGGCGAAAAGCAGCTACCTACCGGATGTATTGCTGCAGTATATTGCACCACTAGAAATTTGCTTGTTCATTGAGCTGCACTTTAGGCTGTAAGAAAAGCATAGAGCAACTTTTCTAAAGTTTGCAAATTTTACCGATAACCCAGCCACTAACGTGACATTACCGGAAAATAAATTCAAGTAATTAGAAGAATAGAAATGATTGAATGTTTGAAATACAATGAATATATAGCGTTTACCACATTACTTTAGAAAATGCGAATTCTCCATATTATGTTTATACCGAATCTTTCCGGCTTACTGCAGTTTTAGTCGCTATGTGCCTACAGCTTCAGGCGTGACCTTTAGTAACCGTTTTATGAGATCATGAGACTGAGGAAAACCTAGAAAACACCTCAATTAGGGAAGGCGGTCCTGGCAAAATTCGAATCCCAGACTTTCCGCTCACGAATCCGCCCCTTAACGACCTCAACCACCCTGGCGGTCTCAATTGTTAATGCTAACAATAACAATTTCTCCATGTGTTACATTTCCCCCGGGCCACCTTTAATCGATGTCCTCGGTGATTGCAAAAATTGGGTTTTAAGGTATATGGGCTGATTTCCCTGATTTTCAGAAAATATTTTTCTTATTTTATTTAAATGGTATATGCCGAGTTTGGTTGCATTTTTTATATATAATTTTAGGTAAACTCGCACTCATAATAGTCTAATTTCGCTGATTTTATTTATACCAAGTTTCGTTTATAAAATACCAAAATTGCGAGTTTTAAAATGTTTGCTTTAGGTAACTCCCACCCCCAATGGTCCAATTTAACTGGTTAACAAACTCGAAGAATCGTCTATTTATCGATGCTTATATGCCAAGCTTCGTTGAGGAAAAACAAAAATACGGCCGCTAGACTATTAAAGGACGCATGCACACACACACACACACACATTTTTTTTCATTGTCATTTGTGGTGCCAGGTGAGTAAGATCGATGCAGATTTGAAGACTTTTTTTTAAAAATCTTTTCATGGGTACTACTGCAATAACTACATTCCTTCGGGATTCTCTAAAATTGGGGCCGCTAGAAGGTTAAGAAACATACATCTGTTATAGTTTTTGTAGGATCGATGTAGATCACAACTACGGTTATGCAAGGCAGGCTGAGCCTTCGACTGCAAAACGGTGATGGCTACATAATTTTTACAGACAGCGCACTAGTTGGCTAAGCAAAAATTTCAATATATCATTAAAAATTAACGCATAGAGACAACACACTAATTTTGGATAGAATCAACCTTCGGATACTTCGCCCCGCATCGAAGCTCAAGAGCAGATCGGGACAGCATCAAGGGAGAAAGGGTCCGTTACTGCTTGCAGCTGAGTGCTACAATTCAGTAAAAGAATAAGAACAATACAATAAATGAAAATAAGTTTAAAATTTGGATTTGCATAAATGCTGGTGAATTTACTGAACAATGTAAAATAAAGCCTTGAAAAAACTTAAAACCTGCAAAAGCTATAAAATTTACTATCTCAGAACATCAGCGACTTATTCAATTCAGGGCGTGAAACAGCAGATAAGTTTTGCTCAAAGGCATCTTATTTCAGGCTTGTTGCCGCAAATCTTCTACACGGGGTCCACGGGTTTACCTACTTCTATAAGGAAGTCATACTTAGATTTTAACGCCCAATAAAAATCCATTGATCCTGGTCGAAATCGACCAGCGATATTGGTTACACCACCACCAAGACCCACAACAGCGAGAACAATAATTTATAAATTGAAAATATGAAAAAAGAAAAATATTTATTCAAATAGTGAAAACAGCAGCACAGGACACAAAGGGAAGTTCAGACACACATAATGATAAATCAGGAGGGCTCTGATATGTAAAGCGCACAATTCACTCTTTCCCAGCATACTTTTTTTTTATGTATATAAAATAGTCTTTTCTTAAAACTTCATTTTCACACATTCAAAATGTCCCACGCATCTCTGTTGTTGCTTAAATTCAATTAAAATTTCCCAGAATGTGCAGAAGTATTCATTTTAATATTCTACGAGACAAAATACATGCTAACATCAATATTTTTTTTTTAAAAAATGAACATTTTGTTAATTTTAAAGATTGTAATTTTTATAGATTAAAAAAATGTTCACAGTTAACTCATCAAATTTATTTAAAATGTATCTTAGTGCACTTTTTGCATGTGGTTCAAAGCTCCAATTCCAAAAATGCCAATTTGTTCAAATCATAAGACACGTGGGATATTTTGATTATGCGACATATTTACGTAATAAAATTAGCAAAGTATTTATCCAATTTGAATTAAATACTTTAACAGCAATGCAATCAGTTTAAATTTTTCAGAAAAATTCATTCAAAATGTGGAATTTTAAAAATTTGCTTCCAGGTTCCTTAACTAGAAAAGGAAAAAATAGTAATATATTTTAGGCTATTCATTCAGAATACTATGAAGTATAATTTTTATGTTCTAGCATGCGTAGAATCCAATAAGCGCAATTTTATTTTTCCTGTCTGCTGCAGTTGATCTGCTCTCGTAGAGAGTTGTATCCTGGATCTTACTGATCTTTGAACATTCCTGTCGAACGTTCCTCACCACTTGTCACAAATCTCTCAACTCCTGAGAAGCTGAACAGCCCATATTAAAAGCTGAGACACCAATTAATGCCCCAATTCTAGCCGCTTCTTAGAAATAATATTTTCTGGGGGGCAAGTTTTCTAAATAAGTGAGAGAACACTTTTCATTTACATTTGTGTCCCTCCACGAGCACAGCATGCCTGTAGTTCAGTGCAAGCCAGTCTCTAGTAGATACATCATCAAACTGAACAGGCAGCTTGCAATGGCTCTGCGGAGTCTCACAGAGAACTATGCTCCTGTTATAGAAACACCACGAGCTTATCCATGTGCGGCACGTCTGATGTTGACTTCTGCTATGTTGATCTGTAATAGCAAAGTGTTCCATTTTTCATGGCAGATGCTTCTGGATGGCGAGTCTGTAGTAACTGCTTAATCTTTTTATAGTTTCTAACTTCAGCTTACCACGACCACGATCACGCAATCTGTGTCAGCAATGTCTTTCTTTAGCTTGAGGAAAGCTGTAGTCATTCTCTTTGTTACACGACTGACACATTCTGCCTTCACTGTTTCCACACAGTAGCACATACCGCCATTTCCTTAGGTACTGGCGAGTCCTTGCATTTCCATCAGACAGGACAGCTGTGTATCTCATTCTACGCTTCTGCACTGAGGGGGGAGTGGCAGGCTGAAACGAACACGCGGGGGGACATGCAAATGTTGACTCTGTGGATGCCCAATGGTTCAAGGAAACATTTGCAGGGGGGAAAAATCGATTTTTTGACAGATTTTAGCAAACGTCTTGCAATGTCCCTTAAGAGTGCAAAAGGAGAACGTTGGGCGTTATCAACAAGAGTGCTTCTCTCTTAAAATGTGTATTTGAAATTTCGGTCTAAAAATGTTTTTTCTTTACTGAAGACAATCTGTTAAATGAATTAAAATGCGGAAAAACGTGTAAGTTAATTGTTTAGTACTATGCATAAAACGCTTTTGACACAACACAAAGTTAGTTAAATTTATTAATGAAGTTTATATCAATATTTTTATGACTATTAATTATATATTATACTTTTTTATTAATCCTGTATATATTGCTAGAAAAATACATTTACTTCTTCCCTTCCCTTTCCTGGCAAGTTCCCCTGGCTGATAGTACAATGTTTTGTGTTCAACTTCATTCCCCCAATATAATTAAGGCAATGTTACTCAAACTAAGGTCCGCGGAACACAACTGGCCCTCTAAGTCTGCCCTGTGGTTCTCTAGAATTTACATTGAATTTGTTTAGTACAGTTCAGCATTAGTCCCGGAAAAATCGGTTATAAAATGAAATTAATGTGAATTGCGGATCACACTGTATAGTATATACGTATAACAACTTTCATGAAAACGTTTTTCGAACATGTTTATACAGTTTAGAAATTTCTTACAGTAGTATATACCTTTCTCTAGATTTAATCTCACCAACATAAATACAAAATTTGAACATCTTTATAAAGGTTTAGCGAGTTCATTCTCATGAGCATCATCTGTACTTATTTCCTTTTATCTATGCATAATTAAGAGATAATGTAAATTCTACTCTATAGAACATTATTTTTTAAAAAAATGTTGATTTTCTTCAAATATTACAAGAAAATGTTCATTTTCTTCTATCATTCGTATAAAAAAGTAAGGAAATTTTAATTATTACCGTTTTAAAAATGTAGGTATGTTTAAATATTAAAAATGTATATCTTAAAACTTGAAATATGATATGATAAAATTTCTTTTGAACGAGACGGAAGAAGATGGGCTGCAAAATCTTGAAACTTAAAAAATAGAGAAACGCTGATTAAACCACCAAGTAAAACATAAATTTAGTCGTATTTTAACTTTTCGACCACCCAGGACACGCATGATATTGTATGTTGCAAACGCTCTGCAAAGCCTTTGAGGTGTAGCAGATCTCTCTAGTGGAAGAGAGAAACTATACTTTTCTGACATTTTCTGTTATTTTCCACTTAAGACATAATGTCAGTTAAATGAAGTACTTTCGATGAAAGAGCTGTACGCCCCGACTCTGTTGCATCATTAAACTGAGCGCGTGTCTCTGATGACAGATACACTTCCGTACCCCTCCCCTATTTTACCTCTTCTCTTGATGACATATTTGACTGAGTCACGCGGACCTCGCAGTTGACAAAAACTCCTTAATTGAAGCATTGAGTAAGTTTATTGTTATGGCTCCAGCCATACAAAGCAGTCATTAAGTTCTCAGTATTTACAGTATTCACTAACAAGACCGCAAGAGCTCTTGATGTACATGAAACCCTCAGACATTCGGCGACTCTAGCATACCCGCCGCAGGGAATAGGAACAATGGTTGCCAACTTAAATTGGATAAAAGAGATCGGAGTGCTCCGGTTCCCTTATCAACTTCTGCTTTCAGATAAACGCTAAATAAATAAGCAGCAAAACGCTGCTGTACAAAAATAAACAAATCCACTGTAACTTTTACACATAATACCTCAAGATCTGAGTCAAGTGTTGTCGCGCAATGTGTGGAAAATTTAATATAAGAATCAATAAATATAGATATAATTTAAAAGTTATATACACATTGTCCTTTATAATTTATTGAAAGAATTCAGCGGCGACTCGCGGCACATATAGCTGGGATACAGAACTTTAACACCTCTATAGTGAGTGCTAAGATAGCAAAGCTTCCAGAAAAACTCACTCGTGCAGAACAGAGAGAGACAGAAATAGAGAAAATTTAATACAAGTATAGTGCCATATCTATTTAAACAAAAACATTAATTATACTGGTTTTCATGGCAACAATCTTATCGATAACGTTTTGAACAAAGTCTGGAATGTACAGGATGAATTCTTTCTATACAAGCAATGTATACATTCTATGTTTTTAAATCACGGTTTGAATTAAATTAATTCTTTGAATTAGTTTGCCAATTTTTAAATTTAATACTTATCTTCCAATAGCCATCAACAAAAAAGCTTAGAATGTAAGTTTTGTATACTGTAGCTTTTAATTTCGCTCATTTAACACAAAAAGAAATGAAAGAACTACATTATTAATCTGCGATTCAGCAACAATTTATTACTAATGAAACAACTGATTATATTATCGCTGTACGAACGCTCTGTTACTTCAAATGTAATATTGTTTGACACTGAAATAGTTACCAAGTTTTCCCATGTTTACTATACAGCGAGTCCGTAAAGTCATGGTGCAGTTTCGAACAGTCACACAAAAGCAACGAAACAAGATAGAAGTGTGAAACCTTCACCAAATGAAAGAAATTCTCTCTAAGTTTGTGCCTGTTCAGTGCAATTCGATATGACTTCGGTTTGTTGTCCTACACATATCACAATGTTCTAATTCATTCCTCACACGACTAAGGTCATAAGGCACAGCAAAGTGAATAGCGTCTCTGATTCTCTCTTTTATATGGTCAATGTCGTTGATACGAACTCTTACACACTTTGCTTGACATAACCACACAAGTAAAAGTCTAAAGACGTTAGATTCGGCGATCGTGGTGGCCATGTCTTCCATCCATCCCCTCTTATCCACCTCTGGGAAAACGTATCGAGAAACAAGCAAACAATTTTGGTCTCATCATTAAACATAATCTTCTGTAAGAATTACTCATCATTGTCCATCTCATCAAGCATCTGTACAGCAAACTCTAAACAGTTGGGTGGATAACGTGTAAC
This sequence comes from Metallyticus violacea, assembly GCA_030762175.1. Taxonomy (NCBI): domain Eukaryota; kingdom Metazoa; phylum Arthropoda; class Insecta; order Mantodea; family Metallyticidae; genus Metallyticus; species Metallyticus violacea. The sequence continues at coordinate 103,538,126 of CM060832.1, forward strand.
AGCTGCAGTTTGTTTGTTTGTTTGTTTGTTTGAAGACGTTTCTTTAAAACTTTTTGAACTGTATCTTCAGGCTAGATTTCGAGCACAGGTACACACCGACTTCTTGGGGCTCCTTAGGTAGCTATCCCGTATAGTTTCAACACTAACCGAAGGTCTATACGAACGTGTTCGATCCAAATGCCTCCACTTTCCTTCAGCTGCTAATTCCACCAGAGAATGTTAAATCCAATGTGGAAACTCTTCCTTATACGCGTGGCGATATTCACGATGAACACTTGTCTCGGATTCAAATTTTGCAATCACAGGAGCGTTGAACTTTCCTTTGCACCTTCCACATCCTGAGTAAATGGCGTGATTCACTTCACTGTTGTGAACGTCATTACCTGCGCGCGCACAAATATGGAATTTGTGTTTCATAAACTCTCTGGCTTACTCTTCAGTGTGTCTTAAGTTTCATCCTTTGATTTCGTTTCGTTTAGCCATTATAAGTGTTCAAAACTGCACCATGATTTTACGGACACACTGTATGTACTGTTTCACTACAGTTATCTAACTGTCGTTTAAAATATTTTATTCAAATGTATAACACGACAACAACCATTCCGTTTAAAACTCGAGGCAAAAGTATCAGGAACGCACATGATGAGAGGTGGTATTTCAGGTTGCATAATGATAAGGGATGAAACAATTCTTTCAGAAACCAGCATAAGCCTGACGTCAGAGGGTGGGGGTTAGAGTTTGTGACTGAATGCCGAAAATATGCTGCTGTTTACATGGAACACTCGTCAGAGTTCAGATTTAACATATTGTATGTTGATGCTAAGGCAACTTCGCATTCATGGTAGCAATGTTCAATCACCAATAATGATTTATGGGCAAGAGACTTCTACCGTTTCCTCTCACTCCCTCGATCAAAATACTCCACAAATATACCGATAAATTGGTTTGCAACGCGACTGCATACCAAGTCTCATACAGATAATATTTACAAATACAAACATATGAAGAAGTTCTCTACAGACATAAATACGCATTATAGAAAATTAAACGTTGGCATTTTTGGATTCTCCTTGAGTGAATTCCAGGTTTACTATACTTTGTAAATAAATGCAAGCATGGGTCCAAGGCTGTCTCCTGTAAAAACAACGTATGTGGATCCTACATGATGGAATACCGCCCCATTTTCTACATATCTTGCGACTACGTAACCCAGACCTTTAGTGAGCGATGGATTGGTAAAGGAAATCCAATAGCTTGCCTCCCCGTTACTGTTTTTTTTTCTTTCTTTCTTAAGAGCATTTAACCCAGATTGCATACATGAATTTATCACACATTAGCTTGCATGAGGTGCTATGTAACCCCGTCATATTTTATTTAAATTTATTACACGTTATTGCTTTTTTGTTTATTAAACGTCTCTGACAGCACTTGCACAACTATCCATTAAAGCAATTGTGGACTTTGAGCTAAGAATCCACAAACAATTCACACAAATGTCTCGTTTATATTCAGCACACACCATTTTCTAATATTTCACGCAATATGATTTTGTCTTTCGATCTTTAGATCTTGGGCAAACAGAACGCTTGTTTTTGTTTAGGTTGTGCATTCGGAATGCGGCTTTCATCTTCATTCTCAGGTATGCCTGTCACTCTCTTCATTGAAGCTGTTAGTTCATGAGGCACATTCTTGTTCTGGGGTCTCAGCACCGTATGTGGTTTACTGAGTGATAGCGAGTACTTAAAGATAATTTCTTCTTACAATGCGGTCTCTCTTGTTGGTTGTCTGGAATAAGACCATGGAACTAATTCCAACCTGATTCTATAGAAGAACCGTAGAGGGTTTTTCGAAAAACAAGAGTAGGTATGAACCATTTGGTGTGTCGACTACTCCCTTGGTTACATTATAAAAGTGTATCACCTCTGGCTTACTTGTCACCTTATTTACGTCTTTGGGCAAATATGAAACTAACATTTTTTGTCATTAAACCTCACTTTCAGCTGTAGCATTATTTGCAAGACGAATGATGTTTTGAGCTGTATGACGACTTCATGGTTGGTCATGAGCACAAGTTATCGCCCTCATTATCACTGAATTCTCCATTATTGTCACACTCTTATTCATCTAAGAAGTTCCTAACAGTTTCTTGGAAGTCATCACTAAGAGGATTAAGAAATAACATGTCTGTCTATAACAACATTAAAAAAATAAATCAGAAATACTCTTCATGTGTAAACAAAAACTACAAACAGTAATGCATACAGGAGTGCAGTCGGTCCTGGTGGTGTAGTGGTAATCATACTTCCCTTCTAAACCCAAGATCGCGGGTTCGAACCCGGCCAGGATCAATGGATTTTTTCGGGCGTAAAAATCCTAAGTATGGGTTCCTTCGGAAAGGAATTAAAGCCGATTTACGGCACGATAAAGAACCCCAAGCTTGTAAAAAGAGGCCTCTGAGCAAAATTTGTCGGCCGTTTCACGCCCGGAATTGCATGGGACGCTGATGACCTGAGATGTTAAAGAGTGTCCATAAAAAATTAATAAAAAAAGAATACATGAGTGCTATAGAACCCCATAATCATAACTACCTTCAATAATTATTTAAATGGAAGTGAGAATCAACAAACACGATTGTCCTCATTCTGAAAATAATTGGAAGCATGAGACATGTATACAGATACATCCCTTTTACCTACTAAAAGTTTATACCACTTAGCTTGTAGCAATCTAGGGTTAAATAATTATCTTAATCGTAGTATGTCATCCCATCGATATCATATAACTGCTGCATGTGTACACTGCATATCAAATACAAGAGCCGTCAGGTACATGATTCTCTGGAACGTAGAGTTTAACAATGTGTAAAAATGCATGGTAAATACATAGCATCTCATATGATGACCACTCAACGGACATTTGAGGATAATAGAAATAAAACACGAGCCATATCTCAAAATATATTACCATTCGTATGAGCCTTTTTTGCTAGTTTTGACCAACTGCCTGCTGTGAAAACCCGCAACTTTTTATTGAAACATACTGTATATCTTATTACCGCGCTATTCTCAATATAAACTTCAGTCTTGCATGATAAAGTCAATATTCTTATCATTCTGAGTGCTTGTTATTAGTTACAATAAATTCATAACTACCTATCTTAGTTTTTTAATAATCCTGTACATTGTTTGAGCAGCACTTAGTCGCTAATTGCAAGCTGTTGTGTGTGTCAAAATAATTGTCAAATTGAGTGTTTGGCGTTTTCATTTATTCTGAGCTCGTTGCACACCAAGCGGAAACTCCACAGCGTTCATAGTGAAGTCATTTATCGAACAGGTAGCGGAACTGTGTTCACAAAGGATAATGATTGCTTCCCTGTAGCTAGGATGTCGGAGGCACTGGAGCATCAAACAATGTTTTGATAGGCACAAACCCACTAATTCCCTCCCGTGGTTGCCTTGGTTAATATCCGATATAAACCGCAGCACCTAAACTGTGTTAACTTGTTAGAACTTAACTGAAAGTATGTTAGAGGTGCCTTTATGAAATCCAAGCTAAGGTAATATTGAGATATTTAAAATAAACCGCGAAATACGTATTCAAGCATAGCGTAACATGAAATAATCATTAGGCTGTTAAAAGTTTATAGGGTATTAATCTTTAACTAAAAACGTTTTAGTTAGATAACCCTTGTCCACCACAGATTTTATCTGCAAAATTATTTTTCTAGTCACTAATTGCACTTTGTAATTCAGTTATTCAACTTTATAAGAAAATGTATTTATTAAAACACAAAATGTCCACCTCCCTGGATCAAGCACTGCATGTTCCAATTCGAGATAATTTTTATGAATTGTTTTCGAACTCTTTTCCTCACTCTGAAAAGATATCAGGCACTGCATGAGGCACACAAGTATGGCCCACTCGCGCGGTCGATGGATGGCGAGGCATGATGGATCAGTATCTAACAAGTATGGTCACCCATTTACGAGTATGATAAAGCAAATGGCAATCCTGTGTAATTTCCGCCCCGCTATGCTATCAATTATGATTTGTTTGTAATATCTGTAATAATTTAGAGGGAATCAGTTTTATCTACGGTCAAAAAATAATAAAAATACATTTGCAGGAATATTATGAATAGAAAGGGCTTAAACTTCTGAAATATATGTGCAAGTCTCAGATCTGTACAGTGTGTAGTTAGTGAAATATTTGTCGTTGATTCCCATGGGACTCTCGCTAATCAGTAGTAGATTAATTATAAGCTAAACAAACAAGATAGAATATTGTAACTTCAAGGCGCATAACAGTCCGGCATTACAGTTTTAATACCTATGTGTGCCTGTGTTCACTTGCGCTTAAAATACAAATGTTTCTATATAAACGCTCAGCGTTGAGTAGTCAAAAGTAGTAAAAGTATATATAAGGAGTACGCATTAAAAAAAATATTATCTTGTTCCGATAATTTAGAGCAAGTGTCGACATGTAAAACCTCAAGAACTGGTGATTGTGAGTTACTCTGTGTGTAGAACTCCACTCCACACACAAACCCTCTTAGTTCGGCAACACCACATGCACATTGATTGGCTGACCTTCATATGTAATTAAGTTTTGAGTCTAGTATAGTAGGCTGTTGTTATGTGGAAAAGTTGATCAGTATATGTTTTCTGCTGCACAACGAGTGTTTATGATTCATAAGTAATGACAAAGCTGACTTGTCTAGTTCGAGCACGAGTTGGATAAAGATTTTCCGGTGTTAAAGTTGTCAAGTGATCCATACTTTAGTCCATGCATTCAGGATAAGAGCATAGCCAACGTTTGAAATTTTCCTACAAAGCCCATTCCTCGCCTTTTACAGCACAGGGCTCTTGTGATGCCATAGGTATGTAATTAAAAATTAAAGCAATTTGCTTTAATAAAGTATTGAGAAAGCAGTTATTTTTATGTACTATCGACATTGTGCGACACCTTAACACACAAATAGTGGTGCGGTCGCCGAATTCGAAAGCCGAGCGAGGGGTCAATATTTGGTTGGCTCTCCCTGTAACTTAAATGTCTATGTAATATATTCCGGATCATTTGCACAGTTTGTACGATCTAACACATTTAGTGCAGTAGATTAAACTCTTACAAAAAAGAAGGGCAAACTAATTTGAAAAACATTCGTAGCAAACCAAGTTTTGAAACATAAACATAGCTCTGAAAGTTGACTGTTATATCTCTTTTTATGACTATTTTTACTACAGCATTTTGGACAGCTTAAATTACACACCTTTTTACAAAATGTTTTTCCTCTTGCCCAGGTTTTATGAACTCAACGAATCAAAGAAACAATATTTGGCGTCGCTTTGTCTCAGATATAATGGGTTAAGTCTTGGGGGAAATTACTGGACATTTATTATGATTCACTCAATTTTTGGAAATAGAAATCTAACAGATCGTTAAATATGTTGCGTGACAAAAAAGAAGGAGGAAAAAAAGCGTCAGTTTAGAGATCTGTACCTCTTGGCACCAAGGATTATTACGCGTATCAGATCAAAGTTTAGATTTAAGTGAATAAAATGATATCTTAATCGCAACGTTTGTTAAGAAGCCCATGTAACATACGACAATGTGACGCATGGTATTTCAAGAGGTACCAACTTTCATTTAAACATTTAAAATAAATATGTAACATGTATTTAAAGATACTTTTATGCACGCTATCCGTAGAAAGAAAATCGTTGTGTTGACTTTGCTTTGTGTGCCGGCGCTGAGTCCTGTAGGAATATCCAATGCTTTCCTGCAAAATAGGTGTTACTGAAGTACTTCAAACTTTCTCCAAGTACACTTCGATAATTAGCTGCAGGTGTTTTGACCCCCTGCTCACAGATATGAAATATCTATCAGCTATCACTGAAGCTGGCTCTCCATGGCTTCCCAAGAAACAAACATAAACTTTAATCATTTGGCTGATTGTATTTTTCTTCCAAGTGAGGACTTTTTCACCTGTGAAGAAGATTTGCCCGCTATCACAATTTGCGTAGGTATCGCTGAAGGAAGCTCTTTGCTTTTGTGACTTGAAGCTTCTGTCACTGTTGTCCACTATTTCTACGATAGGCCTCAAGTCTAAGGTCGACTTTAATTTCGTGTGGCGTGGTTCATGGTAGAATTTTCATTTCCCTTGCCGCGATTTTCTGCTTCCGTAACGAAATTCTACAACCACAGTTTTTATGGCTTCTGGCGTCTCTTGTCAAGCATGATCTGCCGCTTCTTGATGTGTTAATGACAGAACATATCTCATTGTATCGCTCACTGGCTATACATAACTGTTTTTTGTATCTTTTATACTTATAATACAGGGTGCTTAATGGTTTTGTCGCTGTTGCACGGTAGCTGATGGGTCGGCAGTCAAAGTGACAACTGCCGGTGAAGAGTGCACGTAATATCCGCTCAACTGTTTCAACTATTCGCAATTTCAGTTAAAATAACCACGTGTCTTATGACGGGAGTTGAATGAAATATTTTTCCTACTACAGGCACATATTTCTGGCATCTTTTTAGAAAATTGTCGTTCACGCACATTAGTTCATCTTCCGAAAATAGTCTATTTCTCTCCTGATATTTTTTTTTTTTTTTCCCCAGTTCTTATAATGTATGGGAGTTCTATAGAGTTTTTGTTTATTTTTCAACTTTCCCCACAAATAAAAATCCACATACTGCAAGTTTGCCATTTCTGTCTTTTTTGCATTTACGACGTTCTCAAAAGATGATCCTATTACTCTGTCTGCATTTACTGTGCAACATACACTACTTTCTCGTCATGCAGTGTATAAAATCGGGGTTTTCTGTACTGCAATATATATTATTCTGAGTCGAAACTTGACCGCGTAAATGGAAACATGCTTCAATAATACAAAATATTAAGCGCAGATTAGTTGCTCTTATCGTTTGCGTTCCGTGATATCCAATTACAGAAACAATTACTTACCCTCCTGCATTACGTAGACAACAGTGACCTTGTATGCTTTCAAGTTTAAAGATGAACTGATACGTGTGAATGGCAGTTTTCTAAACAAATGCCTAAATGTGTACATGTTCTATTATAAGGTACGATCTCATCTTCAATGTAAACTAAATATCTACAAAGTGTCTTGCTATACATGTGTAATGCAGTAACACTCCCTGGTTATTATACGGCATATAGCCTTGAACTAGCGTTTCTAGCACCTCATTCTTCTGTTGCGCCGAGTCAGGACTGCCAACTTCGCCCGTTGCAGACACTTAACGTTAAGCAAACCTGTGCAATTATATGCTGTTTATTGATTAATTAATTAATTAATTAATTAATTTTTATATATTATACGGTTGTGTTATAGAATGTCATATTACATTGTTAACAAATTCCTCTAATCAACTCCACTTTACATATTTTAAGCATAGATATTTTAACCTATAATTTGTACTAAAAGCCACATTTCTGGTGTTGGTCAGTTCGGAGTTGCTCTAACCTGACAGTGTAATGTCAATATTTGTTTAGGGAATTAGGGTGAAACAATAGAAAATTAGAAGGCAATATTTTCGAGTAGAAGAACTGAATTAGATGAAACTTTAGGATATTATTTTCAATTATTGATTGTTATAGTGAATGCAGCTGGAGACAGTATTTGGATAACCCTTCTCACCCATGAAGCTGACTAAAATATGGTCAGAGCCTAGCGCGTCATAAGCATGCGCAACAAGCTACTCATTACTGATTTCTCAGTTTACGTGGGGTTTAGGATGGTTCAGCATACTGGGTTAGTAATTACAAGCAGTTCCGAATCCATTGAAATCTCTTTCGTATATAAAAGAACTCTAGTGTGAGATGTAAATCTCAAAAAGATCGACGATTTAAGTTCGGAGATTAACGTTAGACAATTGTTCATGTAAACCTGAGGGGAAAGGGGGAGGCAAGTTCAAAATAACTTCTGGTAAGGTGCGAAAGGAAATTAATAAAAGTCCACGCCTGCCGCCTTTTGTCAATCAAAAGCGCACAAACTTTTGCTTTGCACTGGTACAGACTTTAGAATGTCTGCTCTAATTATTTAATTCATAAACAGCGTTAGTAATGGATGTAGTTAAATTTTTGAACCCTCTAGCATTTAAGTAAGTTATAAGTGTGTGTTTTTCCCCCTTCCCTTCGTAATAGCTCTAAATCGCTTTTCTAATTTCTGACAGACTTTACTTTTATGTGATTTGTAGCGTCTTCTACTATATTTGGATTTCCTAGGTTACTGTAACTGTGTTTAGACAGCAATAGATATGTATTGCAGGGTTTTGAAGTATGAAAGTTATTTTTAAGATGCACATTGAAGTATTCAGCCCCTTTAGATTTGCATGAGTGTTTGGAGCCTTTGATCACGCAAGTTTTAAACATATAGTGGCAGAACTGAACCTTGTCCAGTCTTGGAGTAATGCAGTTAAGGTCTGTACGTGCTTCAAATTCATTACACCGCAAATAAGACAGTCTAAAAATAATTTCAATTATTCACTGACATTCCCTTTACGAGCCAATCGAACTCAGAAATTTGCAGGTACTAGCTTTGCCTAACGAAGCTGACAATTCTGTTGTTGTAATGCACATAGCTGTCTCAGAGATTGTTCATAAACACATGCTGTTTAACATTTGTTCAATGGTTGGCAGCATGGCTGTTTCTCGTCTTAGTGTTCCGCCCAAGAAATAGCACATTAGCTTTATTACCTGGCCTGTTACATTGTTATAGTCGTTCTTTTGTATTTACTGCATGCTGATTTAAAAAATAAAACAATTTACTCAACTATGTCAACTCTTATGCTCTAAATTTTTAAAATATTATTTAAGAAATAAACTGTAATTATGAAGCTATGTTGATTGGGTTTCAAAGCAGAATTAAATTTACATTAAATAAAATGATACACAAACACGAAATGATGTGGAAGAAAGGACCTTTCCAAAGACTTTGGTGTGACCTAGCGTTGGTCTGCAAGCATGTTCACATGCCAGCGCTTCTGTTATCACTCACAGCTTGTCATGAAAACTCTTACTCGCTGTAATCTCCACAGTTTTCAGGAAAATGATCTAAATGCGAGTTATGGTCACATTTGCATAAGACATTCCAAGTCTCTCGTACTCCTGGCTCCTATGATTGCCTAGTGAGTTCTTAATGGACTTCAATGCGATCCAGATATTCTTTTCATTATTCTTTATACTCTCACTGAATGTAGCATCTTTCATAAGCCTCTCTGATCTGAGAGCCTTAAAAACACCTTAGTTACACTTCACTGGCGCGTGGAAAAATTTTATTTATAATGGTAACGCTCCACTTTCTTTGTTCAGAGGCTTGTCAAAAGCTCATACTAGACAAAGTTACCGCCCATGACCGGTGCCTCAAGCACGGTTTTCTGAGTTTGAACTACAAACAAAAGTTCTTGAAAAAGAAACATTTTCCACGTTTAGTACTTTTATGTACTATATCATGTATTAATGTGCATCTGATGTGAAAATAAATCTGCTGTGAGACGATAAATATAGTTTCATAATTGCTATATGATTTATTTCCATAGATATATACGCTTACTAAAAACAAAACAAAAAAAAATCCTTATTGGGCAAAATGAACTATATTTTTTAATTTAGCATTCACTAAATATAAAACGCATGATCCCTTTGAAACGCAGTGTTGTCATTACCTTTATTGGGATGAACTTACTGCAGCTACAAGATGAAAATTAAATGCCTTGTTCCTGTGTACTTGTAGGTGTTGATCTATGATGCACTCTTTATACGCATCATTTATTCTTGAAGAAAAAATTCATGATAGAGGAAATGCACAACAAACAAAATGCGTGCTCTCAAGAAGTCCTGTAGTGGTGGAAACGTTTTCTAGCCACAACTGTTGTGGTTTATTATCAGAAGGGAGGTAAAATGTTCTTCATGTATACCAACAATCAATCGCTGAACGTGTTGTAAAACTGCTGAATAAACTTTTGTTTAAGGCTTTATGACAGCTCTCAAAACTTCACATTGTGTCTCTGGTCGACTTGACCTGAACCTTTTGGTTTACAGTATGGCCAGTTTTAGAAGGCATGGCTTACTATAAAAGGCAGCCCATAAACTCAACATTTAAAACTAGTTCGTATTAAATTTTCGAAGTGTTTCAATTCAGAGTGGAATATCTATTTCACTTATGTGACGTCATCTTAAAAACTAGCAATAAAACGAAACAAAATTTTAAATTTTGACCAATCTCAGCCGGATATCGCAGTGAAATTATCGAACAAAATTATCAAATCTTTTTATCACTGGATGTGCATCTATCTTAATGTCAGTGTAGCCAATTCTATGCCTCCACTGTAATATAATTCCTGAGCACGCATCACTGACCACTTTCTGTGTTTTCAGTGATTGTAAATTTAACTAATTTATTGCGTATTCACTTAAGTAAATGTTTTTGCGTATTCAGCTAAACTGTTTGAAATCATTTTATAAATTATGTAACAATATCTGCTTAAGCAACCAAAAATCTTAATAAACGTTGTTCAGAATGGTAAAATGTTTTCTGTTTTGTTTTTCTCAGTTGGTATTACCAAATCTATGGTTTCTGAAACTATGAAACAAGTATATAAATTAAGTGTTAATAATCCGTGCACGAATTTCAAATATACATTACTTTTATTTTTATTCTATTCATGAAATAGTCCCAAACCCTTATTTGACTCTTCTTTATTGGCATTACTGACAATGGACTTTCGTCGGTTGCTAGATGGCTTGAAAAGGTTAAGTATTCATATTACAAATGTATAATTATTACATTATTGTAAGCCTGGTTTACGAGAATTATATTTAAATTCTTTTTTATTCACGAAATAGCCCTAATTAATATCACTCTAAGATCTGAGCTTTCCAGATCGGCAATCTCAGAGCCTCTTGTGATATTACTTATGATAATTTGCATTCTGTTCGTGCATTAAATTTGTTGCTATTCCTTTTGTTTTTAGCATTATTTTTAGTAGTGTAGTTTTTGTTATAATTTGAAATATTGGGAAAATCTAAAGTGTACTTTGCAATGAAATATTAGCCCTTTCATAATGACATTTTCTCTTAGTATTATTATAAATAACCATTTACCTTTTCTATATTAGAATGATTTAAAAACTTTATTCTTTGCACCATCGTCATTTTTTCATTGTAGTAACTTGTGTTTTTTAAAAATAGTTTTATTATAAAAATGCAAATCTAAAGTCTTTAAGAAAATGTAGCTTAAACTTGTAGAACTCCCCTCTTTAATCAGTTGACAACTTCTTAGTGTACTAGGTGCGTACTGCTATGATTATAGATGTGATGGCAACTATAAGTAAATGTTTGCATTTTATCGTGAGCTTTTCAATAAATTAAGATAATACCATTCTTCGCTTCTGTTACTTAAATATAAGTAATATTTGTGTCATACTATGAGTTTTATATCATTTACAGATATGTCCTGTTGGTTTAAATTGGGCCCTTTAGAGGTAAACGTTACCTTAGATAGCATGAATATATAAAATCTCCTTAGAAGTATCACAGGTAATATCACTCGAGGGTTTGAGCTTTCCAGACTATTTGCACTATTTCATAAACAAAAATAAGAATTTAAATATAATTCCTCTAAACATGACTTACAAAATTGTAATATTTGCATATTTGTACTTAATATTTTCAAGCAATCTTGTGACAGAAGAATACCGATTGTCAGTAATGCCAATACAGAAGAGCAAAATGCGGTTTAGCACTATTTTATGAATAGTATAAGAATAAAAGTGTTATATATATGAAATTCTTGCACAGAATATTAAGACTTGTATAAAATGTTATGCATATGCATTTATTCTATTCAGAAATCGTAAGATTGAAATGGACAAAAATCGACTATTACCACCGCTACTGTTCGATTTTCTAATAGCAACTGAGAAGGGGAAAAAATGATAACATATAGTGTATCTATTTTTCTTTGTATTCTGTGGTTTGAAATTCCTAATGATAAGATCAATTTGCACATTTGATGCATCACCAAAACGCTTTGAAGAACCCTCCATTTTGCGTTATTATTATCGATTGTCCATGCTTTTGTTGCTATCAATTGCTCCCCACCGCCTCTAGCAAAAGTGATCAATGATGCTTGTTCAGGAATTATATAGTGCAGTTAGGTATAGAGTTGGCTACACTGACCATAAGACAAACGCACGTCGCGTGATAAGACGGATTTGATAACTTTTTTCGATAATTTTACTCCGTAATCCGGCTGTGATTGGTCAAATTTTTTTTTTCCCCCGTTTCATTGGTCACTTTTAAGATAAACGTTACACGAGTGAAATATTCGATATAAATCACATAAATTGGCTTAATTGTTGTTTTTTTAAAGATCTCATGCAAAAATACGTCATTTTTAATAAATGTTGTTCATAAGTTGTAAATAATTAAGCACCCATTTTTCTCTGAAACTAAGCAACCAAATATGAACGTTTTTCAGTTCATAATATGTATAACTGGAATCAGAAAACGTGATATGAAGTAGCATAGTTTGTTAATCTTGATACAATGATCAGAAAAGCATTTAATTGTTTCAATGTTTTTACATTTGTAACTTGAAACATAATACAATGTATGATTAAAACAGTTTTTAAATAACTTTTCTTATCTACAATAAAAGTTCAGAAATTATAAGTTAATGCCGCCTTAGAACAAGAGGGCAAACGAGTAGAAGAGAGTGAAATATTTAATTGACAAAATGTTAGTCTTTTTACATTACAAGCATGCCAGTGCGCTTTATTATTTATTAAAATTTCATTGCGAAATCAGTGCGAGAGTAATTGAAACATTGTCGGAAAAATTAACAAAATATGAAGGCCCATAAGAACGCGATGCCTCCCGTAACAACTCTTTGCTGTTGTTTGCCCCGGTCCTTTTAATGTAGTGGATGGGACTCGACGACAATGAAACCCACATAGCGAGAAAAACAAAAGACGTAGCGTAAAAGTTTTCCATCTCCGTCAACCTGGCTGATAATTTGCTGTAGGGAGCTGACGGAAGAACAGAAACAGTGAAAAGCGACCCTTCAACACACAGACAATACATATTGTGAGAATTCTTCCGTTTCGGCTTATCTTGCAAGTTGCGTTGGTTGCTACGGTAGCAACTGTTGTCGTGGAGATGACAGTTGCCAATAACTAACTACACCTGGTGCTGTGTAAATAATATTGCCTCTTAGTAGCTTGTTCTCGGAGGTGGGCGGATTTATGTACTAACAAGGTACATGTTTGTGTAATAAAACAGGCAAAACATGTGTTAAATATATATCAGAAAAATATGTAATGTTGAAAATGGAAATTTCTTTTGTTATGCTAATGTGATGCGCAATGAAGTATCAGATACTAATCCAGATTTTCAGACGTTATGTTTGTTGCTAGAACATACGTTATTACAGATTTGAATGGAATTCAAAAGGTGGATTTGTCCTGAAACGATATAAAATGGAGGATCTTTTCTTCCCTGCACACTACGATGACATTCTGGATTTCTTTCCATAATTGCATGTAATATATTCAACATTATTCTGTCCGACATTTCCTTGTACTGCAAAAAGTCATCTATAATAGCCATAAATTTTTGTACAGAAAGTCCTACTGTCTTACTTTCTTGCTACTATAGCAATAAAATTGAAAATGCTCTTAAAGTATGCAATGGAAATTTGTACTTTCGGTCGAACAAAATCATTTTTCGACTTACAGACAGAAACGTTCCTATTCTTTCTGAAATTAATTTACAACACGAAACGTGTCATTGTAGATTTTCACAGCCCCAGCCAGTGCTTCAGCTTGTTAGGTGTTGGTTTATTGATTCTTGTAACATTGCATACGATGTGGATCTTTAACAACATCTTTCTTTGCTGTCGATACCAGCATATTGATTTCGAGAAAATTATGTCACACTTTATTGACAACACGTTGGAGTTCGTGAGGTAAAATGTATCATATTAGGATAAACTATCTTACCTTCAACACAGAAGCCGCTTTTAGCAAGTACGCTGCAGCGTCTGTACACAATATTTGTACCTTTCCCTCTTGAACCTCTTCGGCCATAGCACTCTAAGATCAACATTTGCAAATCGTGCCACTATTTCGTAATGTTTACATTCCAACAGATCAGAAACAACTTCGAAGATTTTTCTGCACTGTTTTCCAAGGATGAGATTGGCAATGTAGCGTACAGTCACAACCGTTGTCGCATCAACATCCAATCAAATGTACATCCTTTGTCTCCCCTTCCACTCAAAAAAAAAGTCATCTCTCGAACGCAAAATTCATCCAAGTCGTACTCAAAGCGCGTGGTCTACAAGATAACCGGCAAGACTGTGTATCCATTGCAGCAGGCATGAAACACTTTTTCTTAATAAACCTTTGTAACATATAACAAATTAGTTTCGTAACATTGTTTCCCATACACAGTAAGCTTTAACGTTAACATATAATAATAATAATAATAATAATAATAATAATAATAATAATAATAATAATAAAATAATAATAATAATAATAATAATTATTATTATTATTATATTTTCTTATATATATAAAATAAATGAAAAATAAAAATAATATAACATTATTAACAATGTAACAAATTAACAGCAATAATAAAAGTAGATAAGGATAAAACACAAAGATAAAATCACAGTGTTTTATCCTTATCTACTTTTATTATTACTGTTCATTTGTGTGTATATATATATATATATATATATATATATATATATATGGACATGTACGAAGAACAAAAGTTGTCTTATGGGCACAAATTCAAGAAGCCTGGACTGTTGTAGCCTCTCGTTCACACTACTGTGGAAATTCAATACTATCTATGTCCCAAAGTTTTTTTTTTTGATTCGTTTTATTTTCGGACGCTCTTTAACATCTCCGGTCATCAGCGTTCCATTCAATTCAGGGCGTGAAACGGCCGACAAATTTTGCTCAGAGGCCTCTTCTCTCAGGCTTGAGGTTCTTTTTCGTGCCGTAAATGTACGACACGGAACCCACGGCTTTACTTCCCTTCCGAAGGAAGCCATCCATACTTACGATTTTTACGCCCGAAAAAAATCCATCGATCCTGACAGGGTTTGAACCCGCGACCTTGGGTTTAGAAGGCAAGTATGGTTACCACCATACCACCAGGACCGACGCTCCGAAGTGTGAGAGCAGGTATACATGTTGAGGATTCATACACGGTATTAATATGTATTATTTCTGTGTATTTTCACTTTAGAAGATAAATGTTTCTGTTTATTTATTTGTAAAAAGTACGTTTGTTATCTACGATTTTGTGTGTGCTTAGATAATGACATAAAACTCAAATGTTACGTTAAAATGTAATATGATATAAAGGTAACATAATGTTATACATTTACGCTTATAAAACCAATAATAACAATTCTTGGGATTTGAACCCAGGAGATTACGCAGTAAAGTAAATGCCTTCTAAACATCTCGGCCTCCTTTACCCTAAAGTTCCTTTCCAGATACCGCCACGGGTGGCCGAGGTCGTTAAGGCGCGGGCTTGTGAGCGGGAGGTCTAGGGTTCGAATCCCGCCAGGACCGTCCTCCCTGACTGAGGTTTTTTTCCAGGATTTCCTCAGTCCTCATAAATGGCAAATGCAGGGGAGGTACCCTAAACTTAGGCCTGGAACGATTCCTTCCTCAGAAAAAAAAATATTTTCCCAATATATCATTTCATCTCAAGTATCATCAGTGTCCATCGCCTGTGGTTCTTCTGTAGCAAACACGGGCGTTAAACACAAGTCATACATTCTTTCCACATGCTTATGATTTTGACCATTACGTTTACAGGCAAAGCTCGCACTACAGTTTGCACTTGCTGGAATCTGGCGATGGCTCTTTTTTGTCATACGGCTGCATAGGCATCCTCTTGTTAGTTTCTCGTGTAACATATGTCTAGATATTTTTTTTTTTTTTTCAAATTGTTGACCGCAATAAATCTCAAGAAAAAAGCTAAATTCGGGAACCAGCTTGCTCCAATGTATACATTTTGAGTAAGAAGCACTCGCTTACTTTTAATGCATTAAACGTATGTTGATCTACCTGTGATTTCATAGAACATACAATTCTTCGATTACAAATTGTGTACATCACTATTCTTCTATCCGTAGTGAATGCATCGTCAATCACTACCCATGGTTTTAGATTTGCAAGCAGCGACGGTGCTGCAGGAATCTAAACAAAATGTATGTTCTCGGTAACAAAAGAACATCAACTTAGTACAGTGCACCTTCTGAAGCTGGAGGAAAAAAAAAACTGACTAATGAAAAGAAGTTAATAGTGGGAAAATAAAAATAGTTGAAACGCGTTTAAGAAAACAATATTGTCAGGTGTCACTAAACTTTCGTTTGACCATGTGAATTCCTTGTATTCATTACCCTAAGCAAGTAAAAAGTATTTTAGCAAACGATGGAATGGAGAAAAGTGGCACAATCTCAGAGTCAAACTAGAGATTTATAACCCACATCGCTTCATTTCTAAGTGGCAGGTAGCAATGCACTGTCGTTTTAACACAAAGCCCCCATCGATAAGGAACTACGATCCTTCGCCGCTGTGGTTTACGGGCATAGTGTAACACGAATTTGACTCGGCGCGCCCACTCCATAACACTCGTTACAGGCTGCTTGATTTTCCAAGAAAAATTTGTTATAAGGTTGTCTTTTCCAGTATAATATCTCTTTCAAGAGAAGTAAAATTGCAATTAACGCCATATATATTTATAATATAAAGCGGTAGTATGTGTCAGTGGTCGAAATATGTAATATTTATTTCTTTTACCTCTAAAACTAAGCTAGCCCAAATATTTTGGAACAGTGCGAAAGTATTTATTCCATACTGGACAATACACGTGAATTATTTGGTCTGTTAATTCATAATGGTTATTTGTTTATTTGCAAAGTGACACCGCGATCTCCGCTTTGTAAAATGCTATCTCCGTGTCAGGGTGTTTTTCTTCACACATCGATTATCTAAGCACTTTTTCTGAGAGAGATCAGCATATTACTATCTGCGCGTAAAATCGATAGTGCGACGTCAGCAACTCTTGTATCCCTGATGAAATGGATTGCATTCAGGTTTAACAAGCACCTCTTGCCCCCGATTCTCAGTCTACCGCGCCTTACACAGTAATCGCAATTAACCGAATCCCTCAAAATTTGTTACAAGTAGGAAGTAAGGAATAGAAATTGCTTTCGGAAGTTTTTACGGTATTTACTAAGGGAAGTCGGAGAGCTCTATCTCGCCAGTGTTAAATGAGATGGTACCTATAGTGAACTGTATGTAGCTTTTAATGAAAGGGCATGTCATTTAACCCAGCGATAATTACAGACTCTGTATGACTAAAATATTTATTTTTTTTAATTTAACATATGTGTTCAAAAATCATCCTCTCATTTTGAGTTTCACTGTCAACTAAAGTTTTAACATATATAGCATACTAATATGTTGATTTCATTAATATTTCTTTATGAACATCTCAAAATTGTCCAAATGAACACAGCAGTTTTCGTAATTTTAAAACAATTATGAATGAAATCTCATCACCTTCTTCTGCCACTCTTTTTGAAATAGAGTCTCATTAAAGAACCTTAGTTTCGTCCCTGATACGGCGGAGTTTAGATACTGTGCTTTAGTTAACACGTCAAATGCTCAAGATCTTCTCACAACATTCCACGCGCACTTGCATTTAAACTGCAGAAAGGGCACTCCCATCTTGCACTGGCCTTTTGCATATGCAAATGTTGATGAAGGATACAAAGCACCGTGTTTTAGAAAGCCCCAACTTTGTGCCTATATCTGTTGTCTTCAGACACCTGTCACATCTAGCTTCAATCTCAGCAAGGGAGATGCTTTCTTGTATCAACACACCACCGGCCTATCGTCATGTGGGTCAGCTTTAAGGCTCTTTCTACCCAAACGAAATATTTTGACCACAGTGAAATGTGAAAGGAAAGCCATATTTAATATCACTGTGAAAATTCTTCTTTAGTTAAACATTTAACCACTGCTCTGTATTCACATTTGAATGTCATGCTGCATTAGGTAACACGTTTATTTAAATGAGTTTCTCCAAGCAAATTAATGGCGTAGCTGGAATGGAAATGCAGAGTTCACACTTCTGAAACATGAGCATTAGGTAGCATCAATATCGCAACAGTAATCACGGGCTTCTATGTCAGGCCGGAAACTTATGGACTATTTTCATATTGACTTAATATATAAAACACATATTTCAATCCTTGTAATGTATAAGATTAAAATTAAAGAACAGAAAAACAAAATGAAATGACATAACAGGAGGAGGAGAACTTAATGCCCAAAAATGAATACAGAAGGTTTAATGTCACTTTATCTTTTCGACAGACCATTCGGTTGGAAAACCATAATTTCTGTGTTATTTGTATTGCGCTAGTTTATCAAAGTTCTCTATATCAACTGTAATAATGGGCAGATAAGTCCGCCTCCTTGGTCTAGTGGTTAGCGTTGCTGACTTCGATTCCGTACCTGCTTAGGAATTTTTTTTCTAAGTTAGGCAGATCTGGAACGGAGTTCACCCAGCCTACTGAGGACAAATGGGAAGCTTCCTGATGGAAGGGGGGGGGGTACTTCGATCTCGAAAGCCGCCTGATTGCCCCCCCCCCCCGATGTACTGCCTTCTATCAATGATGCAAGACGGATTTGGAGGAAGCAGAGGACACAGACCAATGCTCGCTCTGGGCCGTAGCGCCAAATGAAAAGAAGTGCAAGGAGATAAATGAACAGACAAAAACTAACACATTAAAGTCATGTTGCAATATTTTTTATAAATCAAAACTCACTTTGAAGTATCATATGAAGGCGTATTTATAAATTAGAATTGCTTTACTGTGTTGATGAAAGTGTGAGTTTGTTGTCTGATGTAAACACAACTTTAGTGTAATTGCCGAGCCTTATTCCAGGAAATAATGTACAACACTTGTAAAGTATTAGTAAAATGTTACAAGTGACATTAGCTCAAGATGGAAGAACGCCTTTTTTCATACTTCCATCATACCTTGAATTTGTCGGTCCTGGTGGTGTAGTGGTAACCATACTTGCCTTCTAAACCCAAGGTCGCGGGTTCAAACCTGGCCAGGATCGATGGATTTTTTCGGGCGTAAAAATCCTAAATATGGGATTTAAGCTTCCTTCGGAAGGGAAGTAAAGCCGTGGGTCCCATGTTGTACATTTACGGCACGAAAAAGAACCTCCAGCCGGAAAGAAGAGGCCTCTGAGCAAAATTTGCCGGCCGTTTCACGCCCTAAATTGAATGGTACGCTGATGACCTGAGTTGTTAAAGAGCGTCCTTAAATAAACAAATCAAAAAATACCTTAAATTAGGTTATGTTCACACTTAGTAATAAAATTTAGTAATAAATTCGTATTTTTAATTTACAGAGCGGATTATTGTCATTACTGTCAAGTAGGTCTTGTATTTTTTATTAGAAATAGTGATCATTTAAATATGCGTTGTGTCAATATTCAAGCATGATAATAAACTTGAAGTCGACGGTCGCACACGGCTATACTGAGCAATATCAGTCATCGAGAGATGGCAGAAGAACCGACCTCCTCGATTGTGCTGGGTCATTTATTTTATTAGTCTATTTTGATAATTTATGCTTATATAAATCTGTTTGTTTGAAACTTTCTAAAAATTAAGAAAAGTGTGTCAAAAGAGATTGTATTTAAATAGAATGAAGAACGAAAGAAATTATATTCGTGGCAAGAGTCGAAAAAAATAGGAACTAAAATGCTGCTCTGATATATTAATTTGAAACAGGAAAGACCAATGTCAAACATAAGTCGTTCTTTAATTGTACTTAACTCTACGCTTTCAATATGCTCAAACACCCCTTTATATATTACTACATTTGTAGAGAAATCTACACGAGTTACAAGTGTACGACTAATACTAATATTTCTGTGGGGACAAGACAACAGAAATTCACTTGTACACTTGTAAGTATGGAATTGTAAAGTGCAAATGTTACAGAAACTTTCGTGGAACAGAATTGAACTAATAACTATAAGTTACAAGTCCATACATTTGTAATGTTTTAGGCCATGCCCTTGTGGAACAGGACCCAGGAGGAAAACGTGTTCACAAGGATAAGGGATACAGGAGGGAGAAAGTCCTTAGGAAACTGGAAAAAATATATATGCATAATTAACAGTAATTATAGAAACTTTAAAACTATATTTCGAACTCGTTGAGTTCTTCAATGACATAGAAGAACCCAACGATTTCGAAATATAGCGATTTCAAGTGTGACTTTATCTTAAGTGTTTTCGCCTTTTAAAGCTTCTATTATTACTGTTAATTTGTTACATTGCTAGCTAATAGTGTTACTTTATTTTTATTTTATATATATTACCTCAATTTAAAAAGAATTCTGTGAAAGTTGAAAAATGACGCGTGTAGATAATTTGTTAATTTAGGTAATAAGTCAATTCAAACGGTATGAGTGCCCAAATGCTTTATCATAGAGAACAGTTTAAATACTGCCAATTAAATCTATAATTTATAACAAAAATTGTTTCATAAAGTAACAGCAGTGACTTAGTTCAAATGTTTATAGAGAATTCGCACACATCTTTAATATGTATAGAAAAATATATACTCTTACCTCAAAAGTTAAATCGTTTTGTAAGAGTAAAGATACAGCAACAACTGCAATTCATGAAGTCGATATAGTTCACTTTAAACTACTTATAATTTTTAGTAGAGTTTTTATATCTGTGTAGCACGTAATTTAAATACTCTCGTAGAAACCGGTGTAGGTACTGAGGGAAACGTGACAATAAATTAACAGAAAGAAAACAAATCAGATTAAGATAACGTTTGCTTGTATATTATAAAAGTACTTATGTGTTTTGCCTGTAGCTATTTGGATGGATGACATGCAATGCCGGCATGTTTGAGAAGTTGCCGTGATATAGCTGTAAGGGGAAGAAGTTTTTGAAACGTTATGATTAGAGCGCATGCAAGCACTAAATTCTATTACTGTTATTTAGTACGTGGAGTTGTTGAAAATATTACATTAGAAAAATCTGAAATAAAGGCATTTAATTTTGTAACAGGCCGAGAATTCCACGAGATGCAAATAACTAAAGTCTTCCTGATTTCTCTGTTTCTTCTCGTTCTTTTACGTTAAGATCATCTGTTTACATGAGAATGTTAAAGAAAAATAAAACACATTTTTGCAAAGCTATTCTTTATCTTACCTTAAAAAAAGAAACGTACACAAAATTTCAAATTCTTCACGACTGAGTTGTCAGCAGTATGCGAATAGGGTAACTTACATGCAAACTTTATTTAACGTCACATTAATTATATTTGAACAACTCCTGTCCTGTTTTATTCCTATCTCAACAAAGTTAGTTTACACACATTGAGCACACGTTAGTAAAAACAGTTGGAAATATTGCAATTTAAGTATTGCTTTTAATTTTTATTTCATCTTTAACAATGCTTGTTATTACTTGAAGAAGATTAATAGGTATTAAGAAGCAAACTTTTTTTAAATTCTCACAATTCTTGAAACCAAATTTTCACGTAAATTACTTTTATAACAGTATGTATCTTATAGCAACATCCTTTAGTAGTTTATTCATGTAATTTACTTTAAGAACGAAAAATGTAATTTATTGTTTTATTAAGATTATTTAATTAAGTGTAGCAAAATGTGAAAGAAAGGGTGTAACTGTAATGAAATGTATCCATTAATTATTCACCTTGTCATTCAGAACGCTATAATGTACTCATAAAATAAAAGGGAGGGGGAAAAAAAGAAGACAGCGGTACCAAAAGTAAATTTCTAATTTAAAACGGTGTTTTGCAGAGAAGTCTATCGCTGATATGTTGAAGTTATGACAAGGATTAATCGTTGGAAAGGAAGAATCAAACTCAAAACATTTGGTAACGGCCGGGATTCGACCCACACAACTTCAGCTTTCCATGCCAAAGCTGTAACCAACTGTGCTATTGTGTCCTTCAAACATGGAACTGCGAACTTCTCTCATGTGATTCCGGAGATTCACTAAGGCTTTCTCCACAGTGAAAGAATTATTCCTTAAAAAGTGACTCGAAATGCTACGATTTCTTTTCACCCTGCTTCTAGGTTAACGACCATATAGGTATATAGATATTAGTTTATATTTAGTAAAAACTTTTTTTTTCACACTAGCCGTGGCAGTTGCCTCTTAAGAAATGAATCCTCATAGTAACGAAAACCTTACGGAGGTCTCTGGTTAGTATGAAATAACTATTTCTACATATTAATGTTCCTTTATACTGTTGCTGGTTAAACTAGATTCTAGGTTTAAAAGAACTCGTAATTTTATATAGTTGGTGGTTAAACTAGAATCTGGGGTTAAAAGTACTCGTAGTTTTATATAGTTGGTGGTAAACTAGAATACGGGGTTAAAAGTACTCGTAGCTTTATACAGTTCGCGGTTATACCAGAATTCGGCGTTACTCGTTTTATACAATTGGTGGTTTATCTAGAATTCTGGGTTAAAAGTACTCATAGCTTTATACAGTTCGCGATTAACTATAAGCCTGAGTTAAAAGTACTCGTAGCTTTATACAGTTCGCGATTAAACTATAAGCCTAGGTTAAAAGTACTCGTAGTTTTATACAGTTGGTGATTAAACTATAAGCCTAGGTTAAAAGTACTCGTAGCTTTATACAGTTCTCGGTTAAACTATAAGCCTAGGTTAAAAGTACTCGTAGTTTTATACAGTTGGTGATTAAACTATAAGCCTAGGTTAAAAGTACTCGTAGCTTTATACAGTTCTCGGTTAAACTATAAGCCTAGGTTAAAAGTACTCGTAGTTTTATACAGTTGGTGGTTAAATTAAAGGCCTAGGTTAAAAGTGCTCGTAGCTTTATACAGTTCGGGATTAAACTATAAGCCTGGGTTAAAAGTACTCGTAGCTTTATACAGTTCGCGATTAAACTATAAGCCTGGGTTAAAAGTACTCGTAGCTTTATTCAGTTCGCAGTTAAACTAAAAGCCTAAGTTAAAAGTACTCGTAGAGTCGCCTCTTAAGGAACAAACCTCACATAGAAGAGAAAATCTTCGGGGAGTCTCCGAGATATATAGAGTTAGATGAGAAAGTTTTTTTGGTTCCGTGCTTGGAAGAGAACACTTAAGAGAGTCGGCAATGAAGACCGAAAACCGTGTTTCTACATATAAAAGATAGAGCGTGTTTGTAAAAGTGGCATGACTGCATGTCAGCACTCACAGATAAGAAAACTGAAGGTTTAATTAAAATGCTACAAAATATATTCTTACTTATTAACAACGAGAAATTATTTTTAACTTCAATTTAAGAGTATAAAAGCGTTTTAAATTCATATAAACGTTTCTTAACAGTGTCAACTAGACAACAACTAAAAATTAGAAAACAAAATATGTATTTAATTTTTCCTTATTCCTCTAAATGAGAATGTGGAGCTCACAATTGCTTGCTTCTAAAGACATTAGGGAACAAAATTTCACATATCGATTGTCAAATAGTAAGCACACATTTTCTATGGAAGCCATAACATCACTCTTTGTGTTTCTAGTTTTATAATAGTCTAAATTTATTGCATGGTTACTATTAATATTAATATCTATATACTTATATGAAGTTTGTGTTATTTGTGTGAAATTCCAGTCGTGTAATTGTTCAGTTAACGCGTTTATCCTAGTGTATTAAGCTTTTCAATTAATATTTGCCAATGCCACCAACACATTTCTATGTATTGATTTGAAATGTTTCAAATACAAATGTATGTTGCACAGTACTGAAATATAAGGGACTTTACCGCCACGGGTGGCCGAGGTTGTTAAGGCGCGGACTCTCGAGCGGAAGATCTGGGGTTCGATTCCCACCAGAACCGTCTTTTCCTTAGACTTCATAAATGGCAAATGCCGGGGAGATACCCTAAACTTAGGCCTGGAACACTCTCTTCCTTAAAACAAAATGTAAATCCTTTCCCAGTGATATTTTTATCTCAAGTATCATCAATGGCCATCGCCTTTGATGTATGAATAGTTAAAACGTAAATAAATAAATAAATAAAAATAAAACCTTGGGAATTTTCCCACTGTGTCAAATAAAGGGATATTTTATGTGGCTTCAAATGGTATACATGCAATTCCTGTAACCTAAGTACAAATATAAATATTTAAAAAAGAATAGCATCATTTAGCATTTAGAATGCTCATGTTGCACACACTGCAGGTATAGTGTATATTGGAAACGAGAGGGCGAATAATTAACGTGATAATAGCGAACAATGGGCAGAACCTGTACACCAATTTTTAAAAACTTTATATAGTTCAGATATTTTTTGTGCTGGTTTTTCATGGAATGACTGTATGTTTCCATTGTTGAATCACGACCTAGGAGATTTCTGAATACAAAGAGCGCAGTATAATATTACCACCGATAAGGTTTATGTTCTTACTGGGTGAAGAGGAAGATGTGCTGGAGCAATACTCAAGGGGATACAAGGAAAGATTTTTGTAGGCACAGTTTACCAAAAGTCATTGTTCCATCTCTCCTCCCTCTAGAAAATCGAGCCATTTTTTTTTTTCCTTACTATTCTTAGATTTGTATGACTCCAGAAATCATCGATCAAGCTTTTAGCCAAAATTAAAAACATTTCCTCAACTTACTGCAGTAGTCTGTATTTCGATATCTTGATGTGTCACGCTAAATGTGAATTGCTGGCATGAAATGCAAAACACATGTACACACTCGCACCTTATCATGCGCATCACTTCTGTCATCCGAAACGTTCCTCATTTCACGCTTTGAAACTCGAGTTCTATACCCTGCTCTGTCTTTCTCGTTTTATATTCCTCAACTTTAAATTTTTCGACTCGTTTCTCATTTTTATGTCGTGCTTCCTTCGTTTTATGCTTTTTGCTTTTTTGTCGAGCATCTCATCCCAGAAGCGACAGCTAACCGTTGTTACAGGGGTGCACAATCAAAAGCAGCGATGTTCGGAAAATCACCTTTAGGTACACTGTCTTCTTTCTACTGTTGCATCCACTAAACAAACTTGTTTAATGTGTTTATTATAGAGCAAAGTTAATGAACGGTACCAGCGAAACAAATAATAATAATAATAATAATAATAACAACAACAACAATAACAACAACAACAACAACAACAACAACATGAGTATTCAGCAGTACCTCATAGGCATAAAATGTGATGCAGAAAACAATAGCATGGGAAATGAATAAGCAAATAGGTATAAACACTAAATATCTGACTTTGGAGCATATTAAAAACATTGAATACTCTCTTCTTCTTAACTAAAGACTATTTTGTCTTCTTAGTACAATTATTATTAATATTTCTTTGTATGAAACAGAGTCAATGGCTATAAGCTTATAATTACTACTACAGTTTAAGCAAAATTTACTATTTGGGGAAGAAAAATCCACATAATTTTCAAAATGACTTTTTTCTCGTTTCTAATCTAAGCAGTCCATTACCCTTTTTAGCTAATCCTACATCTCCACAATCCCATTCATTTTATATGAAAAGAGCGTTTCTAATTACTAACAAGTAATGACAAGATATTCAACGCTAAAACTTCTTCTTTTTCTTCTTGTTAGGCACTGCAACTTCACTAACTGAATGCTTTGCATTTGTCTACAATTTTCTTTCATTCCATCTTATCCCTTATCATTTCCACAGTTTCTTATTTGCTTTGTCATTGATCTGTTATTAGGCATTTCTACAGTGCTTATTTTAGTAAATTTTCACTTTTACATTGAGATTACTTTAGTTACGGGCTTCCTGAGCGTGACCGCTTGTTGGGAAAGTACAGCTGCCGCAACGGGAAAAAGGCAGATAGAATCGCCGCGTGTAAAGTTTATGTTTTTAATTTAATATTAAGTTTTTACTGAAAGCATAAAATGATATTGTATTTGAAACTGATAATAACATCGTAGGTAAACCTCGGATTTTTGACAAATGCCTAATGAGTTCCTTTAGGAAAATGTACAAAATAATTGCATATGTTTGCAATTTATGGAAAATAATGTTGGGGGCGTTTTTGTATTGCCTAAAATGACCTAAAATGGGAATCAGCGCCTATTTATGTTATTTTGTGTCTAAAATAACTTAAGAAAGTAAAATTTAAGAATTAATATAATTTACTTAGGAATTACTTATTTTTAAATTTGTCTCACGGCATCACAATGTCAGGTGAAGTATGCAGATAGAATTCGTATCTACAATGAAGCTGGCCGACTGGCTTCATGGCTGGCCGCCCCTACAATTGACATGCTTTTGATAAACTCTTTAACCACCTCCCGTGTTGAATGCTTCAATGGCAGCGCAATATGTAGTTTAAATGTTATTTCTAGTTTTCCTCTCTGTATGGTTTGGTGCTCATATCCTGTATTATCAGTTGTATTGTATAGCAGTGTGAAGAGAAATAATATCAAAATACAAGTATTCGAAAGTTTCTTTAAGTAGTTTCTGGCTGGTGGATTATAATAATCTTATTTGCGACGGGAAAATAATTTTTTGTCATTTATGTAGCAAAGAGGTAACACTTTTTAAGAAATATAAAATCATTGGCCATTTCTTCTTTAAAGTTATACAAAATTATTATTATTATTATTATTATTATTATTATTATTATTATTTAAGAGGTTAGGTTATACAGTTAGTTATTCGAACTTCAGTTTGAAGGAAAATTAGATCTATTAAAACTATTCATTCCGAATCATACTTTCTTTCAGATTTCTCACGAGAGAAAATCTTACATTAAGCAGCGTATAGATGGCGCAGGACACACAAGAAGAGCTAAAGAAAAGAATTTGCCGAAACAAACTCTATTGACTCAAATTCCGCGAGTTTTGCAACAACTGGTGATTTTAATTCAGATCTTTTCAGATTTTTGTTTAAAAAATACTGCCAAAACTCATTTCATCTGAGTCCATTTTCAGAAAGATAAATTTGGACATTGAGCATCACAAAACACTTTGCAATTAGGGAGGATAGAGAGATACATGCATCTGGGTAGGTGTCGATGAAACAACGGATGCTATTAAAAACAGATATATTGCAAATTTAATAGTTGGTAAACCCGATGGTACGCCTTCCCCTCCACATCTTGTGGCAACCAGAGAGCCCATAACCAGTCCATTGCCTTCATTGTAAACAAACAAACAAACTTTATTTCCTGGTTATGTTGAAGAGAGTGGGGTTCTTCTTCTGCAAAGAGGTACCGAATCTCGGTCTCTTCGGAAAACGTTCTACCCTAACCTGTTTAGGGCATGTCTTTCACCGGATCTCAGAATCCATAAGGAATGAATTTCCGCAAGTCAATACCCTATCTCCGATATGAAGAAAACTTTCTGCAAAGCTCCATCCCGCATTGCGTTCTTCGGGGGGGGGGGGGACTTCCAGAAACTCCTTTTCCTCCTCAACCTACTTTAACACTCTGGGGCACTCGGATAGAGACAGCAGCATTGTGCGGAACATTGCGTTGACATTGCAGCTATGGTAAAAGAGCATCCTACTAATAGTACAACTTGTGTTTTGTCTGGAAAGGAACTGTGGAATAACTCAACAATGAAGGTAGATATTGTTACATAAAGACAATTTTGTCATTCTTGGGGGAAGAATTGGGCATGAAAAATGTAACAAAATATAAGTTTGCTCCTATAACATCTGTGTCAGTGGAAAGATAATTTTCAGCCTTTAAAATGCTTTTAAAAGACAAAAGAAAGCCTAACTGTTGAAAACGAGGAGAAAATCTTGATAATATATTGTGCTTCAAATTATGAACACTGAAAACTTTGTCGTGGTGATGAGTTTCCGTCGGGGTTCGTATGGGAACGATCCGGTTCTCGTCATCTACTGTTGCTGCAAGTGTGTAGTAATTATGCTAGTTTTTATTTACTACCAGTTTCCGCCATTTTCGTTGTCTTTAAACAAAGGGAAGGGGATAAGAATAACGTTAAAAATGACGAGACAAGTGTATTTATTGACCCGATTCTTTTCTTTACGAGGAAGCTATTGTTCGTCTCCGGAAATGAATATCCGTAACCCTTAGACTACTAGTTAATTGACTCTGCGCGCCAGCAAGCAAAGTACTTCTGACGACCGCGATCTTTCGGGGTTGGAAAACAATCACTTCGTTAGCTGATTAACACGTCGTGGCAAGGCTTTGTTAAGTATTGATCCACCGTCCGTTTTACTCTTTAGAATTAAAGCTTGCATTGATTATCGCTGGTTTGTTACTCGAGGATTGAATCTTAGTATCACGCGGATATGTATTCCATTTGCCATATATATAAACTACGCGCCTAATCACCTTTCTTCGCCGCCAAAAGAATGAAGAATGTCTGAAGATGCCTTAGAGGGTGCTCTTAGCGCGTGAATGTCTCAAAGAATTACCTAAAATGCTTCAGAATTGATGAAACTGGGCGATTTCGCCTCTTTATATACAACCTTCTTGACTTGGGTCCCCAAGGGGTTAACCTCGAAATTAGCATTAATTTCCCGATCCTAATCTAATCTGAAAATCTTAATTTATCTGCATTATTTACAATGAAATAAGTCACTGCAGCTATCACTGCTATTTACATAATCAAATAAAGCCTTATAAATCACCGCTGAAATCAATGAAATCAATATGGTATTTATAAATATTAAATTACTGTCCTACCACCGCTACAATACAAATAACATGCAATGCTTAAAGAGCTTATTGCCATACTCATAAAAATGTAAAAATACTCAATTTCCTGCGTGTGTAAAAACCTAGTACCAAATTTAATCATTTTGTGGTCCATTTCAGATGCCAAAAACATTTTTTTCTTGCTTAAACTTAAAAAGTGTATCTAATTAAATAATTTTGTAACTTATTTTAGGTGATTAAAACATCAATTTTTCATGCCTAAATTTCAGAGGTCTCTATAAGAGATGTTGATACCCTTCAGCGGCAATACATTGCTATTTGCCTGTATTTTATTTAACTTTTCTCCAATGGTGGTTCGGAACATGTTTCTTGTCATTAAGAGATCCTGTTTCTCCTAACATGTTAAGTTGGTGAACAGTTTCTCTACCTAAACACGATTGCAGGCTGTTTTCTTAAGAATGACTTACCTGCAATAAGCCCTTGTTACATTGTATCATATATACAAACCCGGTCTTAGAGATAATTAAAGAAGAACAATAATTAACGAAGAACAATATTAATTAGCGTACAATTTATACACAATGAAAGCATTTCATATCCATGGGCAACTATTGGTCTTATAATGTATAGTAAATTCTTAATTTCGCACTCAGGGAAATGGATTTACTGTTAAATAGGATGTTATTTGCATAATAAGCTTTTGTTTCCCTGAATTGTTCTTTCTTAATTTCTTCTTCATTTGATTATCATTTATTCTGGAGCCAAGATATTTAAATGATTTTACAGCTTTAATGGTGTTATTATATACAGGATGTTTCGCGCCAGCATTATAAGATAAACATTTATTTGCAAAATGCAGCAATAGCACTGTTGAAGGTTAGTTATTTATGTGATTTCCTATTCCCTATCAAAGATGTAATAGTAACAGTTATTGTAGCTCAGGCGTAGACTTTCATTAATAATCAAAAACTAAAAGTTTTTCGGACATATGTTTATATGCACTTTTTCCTCTTTTATTGTTTTGGTAAACTTTGGTTAATAACTCATAAACTAATACTTTCTGGAAATATGCTTATATGGATATTTTTCCTTGTTTTGGTAAACTTTCATTAATAACACAAAATTAAGTATTTTTCGGATATGTGTATATGGACTTTTTTTTTCTTGTTATTTTGGTGTGAGGAACCCGCCACCAAAGTTTGTAAAAGTATTTACGAAACATCCTATATAATTAAATATTCCTGTTTATTTGAACCTTTAGATATGTTTACCCATGTTTAGGGGGAATTCTTGTAATTGGTGCAGTGTTTCTATAACAATTTTTGTCCTAGCCGTTATATGCATATACTGTGACGCTCAAAATTATGTGTTGTTATTATTTTTCTCCCTTGCTAAGATTTATTTCTGCATTTTTGACAATTCATGCTTTTCTGTGAAAAGAAATATATTGAAACTTGTTTATATTTAAACTATTTGGATAATATACTTATAATGTGATTTATTTTATTCGGTTTTACTGTGTTGTGCATCTTCCGATACTCAAAATTCTATTTCTCTTTCACTCAGCTCTAGCTATACAACGATTCTGCTCTATTTGCTTATTCCAGGTTCGCACTGGTTCGTCCTTCAGATTTCCACCCCATCAATTTCTAAGCAGCTGCTCATCATATATTCTTATTATATGTCCAAGCCACTATAGGTGCTTTTGGCGTATGTACTCTATTACTGAATGTTATCCATTCCTTTTGTCTCTATTTGATTTCACAGTTTATAAACTCTAGAGATTCTAATAGATCTCCAAAAACCGTTGCTGATAATTCTGGAGTTCGGCAGATTGCATATATTTTTCTTCTCTTAATTTTGTTTTTATCCACGGGAAGCTATTGAAACGTTTTATCGCAATATAAAATACTACTATACTTTTATTATACGGTAGCGAAAATTGAATATTAGGGAAAGAAGACTAAGAAGAATTGAAGCTATTGAAGTGAGAGTTTTAACATCTGTAGCCAGGATGCGCCTTATTGGATAAGAAAAGAAACGATGAAATTCGATCAAGATTGAAAATAATATTAAAAGGATATTAATCAATCAAGTTTCGGTTCCATGTGTTCTAAATTAGTCAAAGCCTCTGCGACATTATTATGATGTGATATTGATTAATTCTGTAAATTTTCTTGAGACAGATTACAGGTGTTCAAAGGGCATGCACCGAACCTGATTACACTTATTATATCGCCGTTGCAGTGCCTATAGGTCTCTAACAAACATTGTAGGTCGTATTTGATCAAAAAAGATAAATATTTGCTCAGCCAGTTCGTGCACTGTTTCAGCTGGGGTCGTGTGTACGACGTTGTTCATGTGTCCCCAAAGAAATAAATCTAGGGGTCGTTTCATGTTTGTCAACTCATGGAGAGCATAGACGTCCATTCTCAATGAATGCTTGCATTCAGCTGCGCACGCATCGACTACACACAGAGGTACAAGGCGAGGACAAGGCAGCCTTGCATGATTTAATTTGGAATCAGTATACATAAACGTTAACAACTAGGAGTGCACAACTTGTAAACGCGTCAGAAAATATATTCAAGGTGCTAATTATAAAAAAAATGTTTCTCTTTGTGAAATATATATCTCCTCCGAATTTGTTGCGCATTTGTTTGACTCATTATATGCCGAATGTTCCTAAATGTAATACTCCAAACTTCAAGGGATAATAAAAGAGACTAGAACAAAACTTTTTTGTTGAGTAACGAGAGGTTTGAAACTAATATTATAATAAAAAGTGTGTGGTCAACCTTTGAAGAAAAAGTTAGAAATTGGAGGTGTATTTGAGAATAAAACGATTACAATTCTCATTAATTTTTTATGGAAATGACTGTTTAAAGCCTGACCACCTCCTGGGTCTAGTGGTTATAGCTGCTGACTGTTGGTCGGGAGGTCCGGGTTCAATTCCTGGTACTTGCTGAGGATTTTTTCTAAGTTATGGAGGTCTGGAACTGTGTCCTCCAGTCTCGTGAGTATAATTGGGAAGCTACCTGAGGAGAGGTGGTGTTCTTCGATCACAAAAGCCGCGTGAAAGGCGGCCTGCTGACCGCTGAAATACTGCCCTCTATCAATGAAGTCACAAGACGGAATTAGAGGAAGCTGAGGTCGCTGCGCCGGCCCAAGTTTAGTCCCGAGCTGTTGTGCCAAATGAGAAGAGGAGAACTGTTTAAAGCCATCAATGTATGTAATCTGCTAAGTACTCCAACACCTCTTGATGACAAAATTTACCTGCAATTCCTGCATTGATCGAAGATCTTCCCAATTACGAGACGTTTAATAACAAAATGCTTGGAGTAAGACAGTAAAATCTGGTAGAGTGTGTATTGAATGTTCCCTTTTTTTTTATCAGTTTTTGTAAGAGATTAGGATTATAAATTGAAATGTAATCTTTTTATTCTCAATTAACTTCTAAAAGCCTTTTCCATCTTATCCTTCACAGGTTGATTATTTACTCAATTTAAGACCTATGGTAGGTAACAAAAGTGGGTATGTGTGGATGATTTACTTTATTCCAAAAGATGTCATTTATTGCAATTCTCCGTTTTAATTCCCTCGTCTCATCTTCGTCTTAGTAATTAATATGCCAAGTTATTTTCTGTGACATATTCTATTTTATCCTCCTTTTTTTTTCTAATAGTAAATCTTGATATGTTTCGCCTTTTGCCATACATTTGTTTTGTTCACATTTATCTTTAAACTCCTATTGTTTTATTTCCCTCATAATCTGGTGCTATAATTCGTCGTTCGCAAATTGTGTAGAGCAC
This sequence comes from Metallyticus violacea, assembly GCA_030762175.1. Lineage (NCBI taxonomy): Eukaryota > Metazoa > Arthropoda > Insecta > Mantodea > Metallyticidae > Metallyticus > Metallyticus violacea. Next base: position 103,570,713 of record CM060832.1, read on the forward strand.
GTGACATTATCTCTTTCAAATTCCAAATGCTTGATCATCATCTTTGTTATTACACTATTTAGATTACTGATGATCTGTTCCGGCACCGATCCATCTTCTATCAGATTGTCCTCGTTTCTCAGCGCAGAATTCAATGCTATGTAACGTATTCTGTCCTCATGCGTGCTTCAATGCTTAATCCACAAAAATTTATACGATGTAGGTGATGCACAAAGTAGCTAACAGAAACCTTTTGTAATCTCAAAATAATATCCAACTTTCATTTTTGAAGTAGACTAGCGATTTCACATTTTAACTCATTAGTTCTGGATTTTTCTATCTTGTTTTGCATCTTCAATTTCTCTATATCTGCACAAGCAAATGAAAGCAAATTTCCTTTTTATTAACTATCGAAAACAGAACATATTACCGTTTATAGATGTGCCCATACAGCTTCTTGTTCATGTTTTCCCATTATTTTCTTGCTCTAGAACATTTTTAATAATCATTCAAGACATATATCTTATAGAATTATTAAATGTAACACCACTATAACTATCACACTAACTTTTGGAGCTTTTTTGTAAGTGTTAACATAATATGTATCCTTTTTACATTCTTCTGAAGCTTATTCGCCACTTTAGATACAAAATGTATAGAAGTTGTAAAGTTGTATAAAACTCAGGGAATGCTTACAAAGAAAGACGTGCCGAATTCAGTAATAAACGTTTGCAATTGCACGTGGGTCTGGAAAGAAAAGGCAAGCAGCAGAGATTATCCATGCTACACCAATAATATGCACCTGTTTTAATACGTTACGTTTAGAACATCATCCCGTTAATGTCTGCAAATTCTCACTTAAGGAAAGTGATGGAAAAGATGACTCAACAATACGGAAGAGAATATTAAAATCTCACAAGGTTCAACAACAACTAAGTGTAATTTGCTGATTAACAAAATCTTATACATAATGTGTGTAATTGTTTTATTCAGAATTATGTAGTGTGAAAAGCAGAGTAATGATTTAGTGTACGGTAAATAAAAGAAACTTAAGCAGCAATATAACATTGAAAATGTACAACATTATTAAGACTTTTAAAAGTAAACATTAAACAAAGACTCATACAAAGAATGTTAAAATAGTTAGGCCGTTGAAATTGCAAAATATATTAACTTCTGAGCAAATAATTACGAACACAAAAACTTAATAAAGCCTTTCAGTTTAAAAAATATAAAATAAAACGTTGCCAAGTGTATCATGACTTTACAATTTGCCCTGTCAGCGTACCTTTATTGACAAAACGTAAAATGAACCTTAACCAAAACTGATAATTAAATACAACCTTTGCAATTAAAACAATCTTTGTTCGTGCAAAATACCTGGATCACTGGGTAGGAAGTTGCAGTAAATAGTTCTAGTTATAAAGCCGAAAGGTACCCAAACCTGGAGCTTCTTTGCTGCGCCTTAACCGAAGAGAAGAGAAAAAGTGTCTGGTGAACTATGTCGCACAACCGTTCACCCTTAATTCTGTTACTATGTAACATGCTGCAACCAATAGGCAATCATGCTGAAAATCAGGCTATGTATACTTAATAGCTCAGGGAAAAGAGGGGTAAGAAGGGGAAACATAGTTTCATATAACCATCGCGACAACAGGATATGCGCAATACGGCACTAATAATAGAAAAAATACGAAGAATTAGGGGAAGAACAGAGTCAGAAAATACAAGCACGACTGAAAAGAGCATGAATGTAGAAGATCCAAGCCTGAATGGCTATAAACCACAATAGCAAGAACTCCAGACGGAAATGAACCAACCGTTTGGGAATGAAACGAAGAAAGCCTTTAGTTTAACGAAATAAGGGCCAACTTTGCGAGATAAAAGAGAAGGAAAACAGTGCATCAAGGTGACATGTCGTTATCTCTGCAGTATTATATGATTGAATTAATAGCTTTGCAGTGAGGTGTGAGGTTTGGACACCCCTGTGAGGCGCTCTTATTTGTGCGCGGAATGCAACTTCAAGATGACGTTAAGTGACGCCTTGTCTGAGATTTCACGGCTCCTTGAATCCTTTGAATGCCTGTAGCTTTATGAGAAATGCAAATGGAGGTACATGCATTCAGTTCCATCAAGGAGCAATTGCGGTTGTTCACGAGTGTGATCATCGCTGTCTATAAAAGAGGAGCGAGACAGGTGGGTGCATAGGCATCGTACAATTAACAAGCAGAGGTAACATCAGTTTGCAGTTCTAGAACTTTTATTTGTTCTAATGAAATTATAAAATAAAGGTAAAAAAAAGTATTCGGGTATAAAAGACGATAGCCTACATATGGTTTTATATTCAAATATTAATTTATTTTAATAGATTTATTAAATATGAAAATTAAATATAAAAATTCAATATTTTCTGAAAATAAAGATCAGTAAGGGAAATTAAACGAGCATCTCAATTTATACGGTTTAACATGCTCGACTCCAACTGACTAAACATGTAACATGTTTTACTGTTTATTATATTTGCTGCATAACACAGGATTCTTCATTTATGTTCAACCCACGCTCATTATCTTGAGTCATTAAACTAATTTAATATGATACTCAGTGGAGAAGGAATGGGGGATAGAGCCACTCCAAGCAAGCGAAGATATCTTTAAACTTTGACATGTCAATTTTTATATTTGGACTCAAATTTCACAGCTATAAGCATATTTGAGAGATGACCTCGCTTCCGAAGATTCGCCTCTATGTGTGTCCTAATGAAATACAAAATACAAAAATACGTTTGTGATGTACTATGCAAATTTTTTATGTATAACATGATTAACTTTTACAAATCCAATTATATAATTATGCTTATAGGTTATAAGACTTTTAATTTCTTGAATTTAGTGAAAATTAACATGCGGGTTTCATGTTTACTACCCATATCCCTATCTGAAATCATATATTCATCAGCTCTGAATTTTGTACTTCTCCTTTTTCTTCTTCGTAGATTTTGAATGAGTATTTTAAGTTTTTTTACTGCTTTGTTTTGTTAGCACATCCTATGAAAGATTAAATAAATGAATAAATAAATGAAATTATTGGTGTATCTGTTAATCATGCAAAAGTAATTCATTATCAATATTGTAAATCATAGAGAAGACACACTGAATATAAGAAATAAGATTTATGTATGTTTTCGCATTAACCTGCCTTGAAAGTGATATACTTATTGTATCTTGTAGTTCAGCAACAGTAAGCCTTTATTTTCCCGTTCAGGTGCTATAATAATTTGTGCATGATCATTAATTACCATCAGTAATAGGCATTAACATTTCATGTAAAACATGGTAAAGCTCAATGTAAGTTATACTCGCTTTTTCAAGGACTATTTCATCTATATTTTCATTACTAGAGGTAGAATGAGATATTTGTTTCAATTCCCTTCTCCTTCTCACTCGTACTATGTAAATTTTGTTTATCTATGGATAATCACGCTCTTTTCTTTTCGAGCACCATCTTGTCGGTGGCTAACATGTTTTACACGAATCTCATGTTAGTTACATTTATATATCTGAACATACACACAGTCAATGAATGACATGTTTAAGTATTTAGTTAATTAGTTGCTGAACATGACTATATAGTTATCTCAATTGAAAATGTTTGTTGGTATCATGTTTTACACCTAAAGATTTTATTGATTTACTACACAGTAACATTTTAGACAGATTTAAACTGCAATTACAAAGCTTCCAGGTTACTTAGAATTTCAATTACTCATCAGCCATTCTGCTAGCTTAAGTTTGAGTTAGCGAGCTATATTAATAGAAAACTTTGAGGCTGTAATCTGCCAATAATTCACTCCATGCCCAAAACTATCGTAGGCAAGTAATTTTTTCCAGATACTATGACCATAGCGAAAGCTCGTGAAAGAAATTGAAACTGTGCCTAACTCTGCCTTCTTTCGATTGATTTGTTATTGTATTTCAATAGGCAGAAAACTTTGCAAACTTCGTCTCTTTGCTGAGGATATTTCGGCACTTCAGTCTTACTCAGTGGCTAACCGGTAGAGGCTGTGCACTTAGTAAGGGCACGTCCGGAAGGGAGTGAGTGAGGAAGATCCGGAGCCTTCTAAAGTGCAAATCAGCGTCTTACCATACCAGCCTACCTCGTGTAGTCCTTTCGACCCTGTAACAACCAACGAAAAGAAATTATATGAATTAGGAGAGCGTCGAATTGGTGGAAAGAAAAAATTCATACCAGCACTTGCCTAAGCGACCAGGGAAAACCACGAAAACACTCAAATACAAAGTGCAGGTCCCATGGGATTTGAACCGGTACCTCTCGAATGCGAGCCCCCCTGAACCACCCCGTTCAATTAACCACTTATGGACTGAGGCATCCAGATATAAATGCATTTCAAATATCAGTTGGGCCAAGGTACTTTTGATTCTCCTATAGTCAGGAATAGAGAGAATGAACATCGCCAAAAGCCCTCGTAGAATGGGGGCAGCATGCCTAAACCATGTCTGGTGAGTCTTTGATACGTGTTGTCCTGCCTTTGAATTTGCCGAAGGATTCGTGATAAACATCTTAAAAGTGTTCGAAACAACTGCTAACCGTAGAAATACTAAATTAATTGATATAGTCTACAGTACACAAAATGCCTCATTTGGCTTGTTTAATATGTGCAAACTGCAGCGAGAATAGAAGCACTAATTATCTGGGACAAGAACGAAATTTTTGGAAGAAGACGTGGACGATCCTGTAATGAGACTTTTCCAAACAATATGTTATGTATCGATGATGTGTAACTTATATAAACATTTCTATTCTCAGTTATAATATGAAACATTAATGCAACTTTTCAAAGCAAACAATGTTATTTAAATAACAAATACCTACAGAGTTTTTCATCTTTTCGTAGAACGATTTATGCCAGATCTGACCACAATTTAGCATATTTTTAGAGCTAGCTGAAACTTAATGTACATAGTTGACAATAAAGCTTTAAACCCATTGCAAAATGGCTGCAAAGATTTACGATTTAGCACTGTAGTGGTAAAACAATTTGAATTAATTATCACAGCATGAACGGATGTTGGCAGATATTTGGATTGGGAATTGTAAAAAAATTGAGGCCGGGACTCGACCACTAAGCTTTAACTTAACGCTCCGATTCCCTAAACTTAGAGCCTCATCTGAGTCGGCATATCCTGGAGGTATTAATCCCGGGGAAAGTTCCTAGTTGTGACCGTCGTTCAGTGGTTAGAGAACCATCATGATAAACCAGAGCTCATCGTACCTTCCTTTCTGAACCTAAATTCACATTTCTATTATTATTATTATTATTATTATTATTATTATTATTATTATTATTATTATTATTATTATTATTATTATTATTAGGTTAATTTAAGGACGCTATTTATCCGGCCATTCAATTACGCCCGTGAAACGGGCGATACATTTTACTTAGAGGCCTCTTCTTTCAGGCTTAAGATTCTTTTACGTGCTGTAAATGTACGACAAGGGATCCACGGTTTTACTTCCTTTACGAAGAAAATCATATTTAGAAGGTTTACGCCCTAAAAATCCCTCGACCTTGTCCGGGTTTGAAATCGCTATCTTGGGTCTGCGAGGCAAGTATGTTAGCACTAAACCACCAGGATCGACTTTCGCAGTTCTGTGTTGCAAAGTGTATTAATTGTGTTTAAATTGTAATAATGGTTCATGACAAGAAGGCAACAAAATAAAGCCTTTCTATTGCCTTTTCTCCAATGTAAGTGTGTATCAGGAAGCTTTGTACCTCTAGAAGAAACTAATGTTGCAACCTGCTAAAACTTGTGTTGCTTATTTCAGGCACAATGACGGGTCCGGACGCGGGTGTGCCGGACATGACCGTCATATCCGATATCGACGAGTTGGGCATCAACCGGAACCTGCAAGCTCGCTACGGTCGCGACCAGATATATGTATCCTTTTCATTGGCATTAAAAATGTTTGATACCCTGCATTGGTAAGTAAACAGTATAAACGTTTCAAAACATTCCATAAATAATTCTTGTAAAAGATCGTATGTGATGTTTTGTTGTTGATATAAACTATCACGATTCTCTTTTGTTTACATGCATATTTTTGCTACCGTTATTATATCGATTACATTTGAAAGACAAATGGTTTTGTACTAAGTGTCTTGGGTATTGATTAAATTGCTATTGTTTTTCACAGAAGGGCTTATGATAAAGAAGTGGAATTAGGTTTGAATGTAATCATGATGTCTGTGCTTGCATGAATTTGATTTCATAGAAACACCAGATGCTTAAGCTAAACTTTTCTTTTTGCCCTAAACTTTTGTAAGCGACTAGTTGGTCTAACAAAGAGATAACTGATAGTTTTTAAAAGGGAATTAACCACCTTGAACTATTAAGATTTCCAAATTTCTATGACGCTATATCAGAATATATATGATAATGCATTGAAACCAAATTAAATAAAAATGGGATACATTTAATTTTTTCGCAATATTTGTAAATTTACATCTGCAGGGATAGCAAGCTTCTTAATCCCATTATGGAAGAACGAGTTGAATTGAGTTTCAGACAGTTGTGCACGAATGCATGCACATTTTCTGTCCAATCGTCGACTTTCCAGTGGTAATCCCAAGAGGTTCGTTCTGGACTATAGGGAGGGTGTTTCAATGCTGTTCAGTGTATTTCCTCGAGGTTTTCCTTTGTCAAAACAGTTGCATGCGGAAGGACATTGCCTTGGAGGAGAAGAACGTCTAAAATCTTTTTCGCCTATAAACACATTTTGCCTCAACCAGAAGCTGGCAGTTATAAGCTGCATTGACTGTTCGACGTTCATGAAGAAAATGTATTAACAAAATGCCTTGGGAGTCCCAGAAAGCTGTCAAAAGAGCCTTCCCACCCGACAAGTGAATTTTTGCTTTGACAGGTGTGATTCTCCACTCTCTTGCTTCAACTCAGGAGTGTAGTTCGATGCAGAAACATTTTTCCTTGATCCCGGCATTGAGCTAAATGCCCCCCACACGTGTAGCCTTTGAGGAACCCATATTGCCGAGACTTTCCGGTATTTTAAGTTGACTGAAACAATGTATTGAACATCCATAACTTATCCCCTATTGAGCGATTTCAGAAATGGGCAAACGTCGGTCACACTCGATGAGGTTTGGCCGGAATGTTTGTTTCCGTTACGCCCTCACACTTGTGTCTTAGACAGCGTATTATCTCCACACTGTACCCTTAAGCAAAATTTTGGCCGGTTTTACTCCCTTCCGCACCAAAATAATGCGTTGCACAATTGAGAGTGTACTTCTTGCTCGTGCCTGATGCTACTGACGCGAACCGATTTCCCCCTACACCTAAAACTCCCACAATTATCGTCCCAAAGTCGTATCTCGCTTTATATTACTCAAAAACAGTAAAATCAAAATCCGGTTTATATTTGATTCATCCTCGTACAATTGCACGTGCATTGGTATATTTTATATCGTTGATAAATACCAGTCATTGTTTACGTTAGGAAACCAAGGTGCGATATACATATACACAGTTTAATTACGTCAATGGGTTCAATTGCGTATATAAATATGGATTTTTTACAACATGCATACCAAGCTATACCTATAAATAGCATATTTAAAACATTTCTTACAGACAGAGTTAATTGTGTTGTTCGCAGTTGTATCCTGTCCAGGCCTTGCTCCGCACTAGGCCACTATCTTCATTTCCACTTGATTTTAGTTCACTACCGAGAGAGATTGAGTCCATTTGATAATTCAGTTTAAATTTGTAGCATTTTTTTTTTCTTTCCATGTTCTGCGGTGTATTTGGAACATGTCTTGCATTACAGTGCAAGTCCAAAGATAAAACTCATTGCAAACGAAAAAATAAAACAAAATATAATAAAAATATGCCAAACAAATAGAACGAAAAAACTGCAAGAACTGGGTGAAAACGGTAAAAACATTATCTCACATATAAGATAACAATGTTCAATGTGAAAAACTGGTGCAACTACCCAGAAAAAAAGAAAGAAAGAAACCTGTTTACAAAACCCTGATGATGAAACAATTTTTAAGTTAATTGAAGGAAGCAATATCATGATGTGACCTCAAAAGGACAGCTGTTTGTTACAGTTCACTTAGCTAAAAACTTCGAGACTTTCACAGTCACTTTCAAGAAAAACTCTCCACATTTATGTATTTTCTATACAATAGAGATGAAATGAAATACAAATACAATATTTACAATTGTTTCTTAAATCTCAAATGTGAAAGGCCGGCAAAAGACAAGCTATTCATCTTGTTTATAAACTTTTAAGTTTTAAAAGTATTTATTCCCATACTGATGCTATAGCAGCTGTACTTTTAAGAAAACCACGAATATGTTATCATAAGGCATGAAGCATTTACAAAGATCAATAAACAAATGTAAAAATTGAATTATAATTTGCAAAGTTGTTGTTTTCCTTGCCTGCATTATTTATAACAAAGTAAGACCGCATTGTGCGAAGAAACAGCAGATATGATGAACTGCTTCGATTGATGCTTTGTTTAACTGATCTTTGTTTTGAAAAGGGCAACGCAACTTATTCTTATATTCTGGTGATTTAAGTTTACCTAGAAACAAAGTTCGAGGGTAGGGTTTGGTATGAGCTTGTTAGGGTAAAAAATGTTGATGTTATCCCAAATTCTATCCTCAGCTTTTTCATTGTTATTTTTTTAATTTCTTTGTCTCATATTTTTCTTTTTTACGACTTTTTATTGGCCATAATTGTTTTATTTGACGTTATTGACGTTACATGAAAGGCATGCTAGTACAAGTATACACCTTTTAATGCCACTCTTTGCCCTTTTTTAAATATCTGAATTTTTTGTTTTATTGGTGGATGGCGACATTGGAATTTGTATCTGTTTATGCAGTATCAGTAGTTTATAACACTTAGTTCCTATATAGCGATTTTTGTAGTATGTAGTATTGCAAGTAATTTCTCTTTTATTACCCAAAATTTATTTTCCCTTTATGTGCGCCATAATGCGTCACTACAGAAGTTAGCAGTGACATTGCTTGTCAGATAGCCAGTTACTGTTAACATCACTCACATGTAAAACGCTAAATTCACTTATACGCCATTTATTTACCATAGAAATCAATGGTGCTATTCGTTTTTATATAAAACGCCGCATTTGCTCACTAGAGGGTTCCATTCAGTCACCTTTTTCTCCGGTTCAAAAACAAAACCGCACCAAAAATGCAGCTATATGTCATTTACTAATCTCTGAATTCAAAGGAGATATTCGTTTTACAAAAAAAAAAAAAACAAACAAACAAACAAACAAACAAACAAAACAAACAAACAAACAAACAAAAGGAATTATTTGTTCGAATCCAAAGATTTCCCTTGCTAGTGACGAGATGGATAACTGCACTGAAGCAAATGATCGGTCGATAAAAAGACGATACTGTTCTCGCAGTAATCTGCAACACAGGGTAATTAGCCATTAAGACAAGGAAAACCAAAACGCAGTTTGGACATTTCCTTAATGCTTTGAACCATCTTTTACTGTTAAATTAATCTTATGCACGCGCTTATCTAATTGTGGCACCATTAGTCGAGTGCTTAAATGTACACGTTAGGAAAAAAAAAATACTCTGCGTATGCCAAGAAGCTTCCCCACGTGCTCTGTTGATAAATGAATCGGCCAATATATTCCGTGTCTTCTACTTGCTACGCTTAGTAAGGTAACCTTCCGTGTTTGTAGTTCATTTACGCAAGCCTATTTTAATCTCCGAAATTCGAGTTAAGTTAGTCAAAACATTTTCAAAGAATAAAACTTGAGATGGCATTCAAAGAATTTATTGAACACCTTGAAACAGCACACATAGCTTGAGTTTCATCCTCTATTATTTGCACTGCAGGAAAGTAAAGTCATTTCTTTGCAGTTGAAGTGTACAGTATAAAGACAGGTGCGAATTTTCATTCATGCTATTTGGTTTATATACCTTGAGCTTTGTTTCATTTTTTCATCAGTAATACCCCTACTTCGGAACTTGCTTTATGCTAGAAGATAAGCTCTAAAATTATATTCCAAACAGTATAAAAAATGGAAAGTCATGAGGGGAAACTCAAGTTCAGATAAATTCCGCCTTCATTTGTTTTAAATGTTATATCTGTAGGTATCATATTCATTTGTCTAGCAACCGACTCGGAGTCCTGGTTATTCCTACCAACTTCAGAATAGTTTCCAGTGAAATGTCTTTCCGAATGAAAATATTTGCTCATTTCATTCCTCACTAATGAATATCATGACCCATTTCAGCAGCATCAGCGAGCACTAATAAAGAAGAGCACTACTTCCAACTTCCTCACAACAAATTTAAAAAGCGGCGAATGGTCAGACAGTGTAAATGAGGTAAATGAGGTAAATGAGGCTCCTCGTTCGCTACTGGTGCACGGCTGAACCATCTCCTCCTAGGGTTTCATAGGGTCAGTACTTTATATTTTAAACCGACCCTCCATTCGTTGATGCGCTATCACCATGCGCCCACGTCTTCAGGCAAGGCTACAGTACCACTTGTTGAGAGGCCTAACCAAAGTATCAGCCTTACCAGCTCTGCTGACGGGTATCCCGATCTTTTTGGATAGTTCATCATTTCGGCGCAATACCCACGAGAGTTGGGAAAACACTGCAACACAGGGATCAACTCACGGGGAGAAATCCCTCGGATTAACGCCAGGAATCCCAGAAGCTCGCATCAGAACATCATAGGAGTCGGAACGTTCACCCTTCTCGTAAACGATACGTGGATATGGCTTCTCTTGTATATCCTCGGAAAGCAAGGACGTGACGGTGAAAGGATCATTTTTATATAAAACATCTACACTGTTGCTTGTTCTTCGATACCTTATTAAGAAGATACGTGAGGATTATTTGACTGTGAGGTACTCGTAGGTAAAGATATCTCGGTACCTTCACAAAGTTCGCCTATCTCGTTTACCCTGCTTCACTGTTTCCTGCATAGATTTTCTTAGTTCTGTTGTTTTACCTGAGATGCTGCATGGAAAAGCTCCTAGCACTGAGACCTAGAGGATTTTCATGCCCGCCTCAATGTGGAATGATTAAGATAAAGGAACCGTACTCTACCTTACGTCCAAAAGACAATGTTGCAGCTTCTCCTCTACTCGGCGAATGCAAGCTTATTTATTACCCTCTCCGGTGTACCCTCCTCCCCAATCCACTGGGTCGCAAGCGACGTTCCACCCAATAGACTTTGGTTTTGTACCCGGCAATCTCAGAGCAAACTCCTGTTGTATAAGCAAATCCGCAAATACATCTGTGGCTGCCAACCAGACGGTTAAGGAAAGTATACTGCAAATGAGAAGAAAAAGAGGTAAAAGAAGTGAAGAGCATCTCGAGAATAAAACTTTGTCACCATAAATGCCACTCCACCGACGAACAGATCCGCAGTGTTGGATTTGTTAACCCAGATTAGGAAATACAGTCTTTTCTTTTATGATATTGTAGGAGTGCATGGTGAGAGGTTTCTTTTATTATTTAGTACCTCGTTCAAGGGCATGCAACTCTAGTGAAAGGAGTTTAACTATTTTAAAATTCAGTTAAATTTAAAAATCTGTTGCATCTGTTGACGTGTATGTCATCTTCTACTCCAGCTGCCTGTTCCTTGATATATCACTCATTGTTCTTGTTCACCAGTCCATCGCCCTGAAGGAAATAATTGTTAAATAAATTGGAACTTGGAACATGAATTGGATATTGTTGTAGTAGAGAGCCTCTGGGATGGAAGAGAGACGGATACAGTTTCAGCTGGCGCTTAAAGATTAAAAGCAACAGATCGATGGTGCGGTTAGTGCCACTCAAGCGGCCCATGTTTTCAGTTGCAGCTGTTTCTCTTGTCTTCCATTTGCGAGAGATATGCTGGATCTCAAGGGGTGTGTATATACTTTCTGATAAGATTCTTCTCTGTGTCCAATATGACACGCATTCGTTCCCTCACCTACATCATCTCCAGCAGCAATAATGAGATCACCAGCCCGTTATGGGGAAATGCATCTCGTGAGATTTAGATGGAAAAGATTAGGAATGAAAATATGCTGACCAACGGCAAGAATTCAACTCTCTTCCAACCTAAAAGATGAAAGAAATTTTAGTGAAAATGGGTCCATCTGGAGGAAAATATTCAAAGTCAGCCCAGTAAATTGCGGATGGAGAGTTTTTTCAAGTAAGATTGACAGTAACTAATAATATTTATTTCTCTTTTGTCGTATCCCAAATCCATTCAGCCTGATTTTTCCTTAGTACAAAATTCTTTGGGACGAAGGGATGGCGAAGCTGTTGTACGGAGATGACATCGTTTTTCCCTTGACGCTATGCGCAAATATATGCGCAAAGTCTAGAATGCTGAAAACTCAAGGATTTTGTGTAGGCAAGCTTTAAAAACTTCAGGTCTGAGATAGTTAATAAAATAGAAATAAATTAACTATGTAATTTTTCAATATAGTCAGCTTCATTTAAATTCACGTATTAAAGAAAAGGGCATAGTAACTGAGCTGTAGGGAGGATGTTCATTCTCCTGAATGGCACAGTATTTCGCTGCAGTCTTAGCAACAATAACCGTATGAACTGGGCAATTAATAGTTGAGGTAAACACACAGTTCACGTCTCTTCTTTGTAGTGTCGTAATTTGTGCAGGAATGAAGCGTTTACGGTGATATTCCTTTCCTCGGCTTCTCCGGTAATCTCAAGCAATTATTGCCATGATCTTGGTGGATTGAGTCACCTTGATTTTTTTGGCGGTGCTTCGCCTTGTTTGCGCCACCCCATGGATTCTTCATGATTTTGCTTCCTTCAATAAACTTAAAAATTGTTTCATCATCAGGGTTTTGTAAACAAGTTTCTTCCTTTCTTTTTTTTCTGGTAGTTGCACCAGTTTTTCACATTGAACATCATGTTATCTTATATGTGTGAGATAATGTTTTTACCGCTTTCACCCAGTTTTTGCAGAACATAATCTGTTGTAATTATAATGCATAATAAATTTAATTCAAAGTTAATTTAATCTCCCTGTTTTTAAAAATTTATATTAAAACAATTACATAAATATACACGTTCCAGACACAGACATCATTGCGTATGGAAGTTGATGGTTCATGCGAGAGGAGGTCGGGTAGAGTTGAATACATGTTGGGAATTAACGTTTAACGTTACGACATCGGAAAGAAAACAAAAATTACAACTTGAGAAGTGATTGGTTGAAAGAAAAAAAAATCTCTATAGGATACTGTAAATAGTATCCCTAATGCAACGTTATTCAAAATTGAAATAATGTCTTCATGTACGCAATATTATAGAATGGTTTTCTGAACCTCCTGAGCTCGCAATGGACTCGTTAGTTACGCCCCTGTGTGTGAATGATCATGATTGGTAATAACCTTGACGTTCTATATCGTCGCACGTGTCTTATTTACGTTCGATTGCAATTGATGGTTTTTCGTGAAACAGGAAGCTGATTCTAATCTTCGGGAAATCATTTTATGGACGGATCAATGTTAAGCTGAACGGCTGTGTAAACCGGCATAGTTGTATTACGACTAGCAAAAAAACGGTATGAAAATATTACGTGAGACTTAAACTCCCCTGGTGTGGTTTAGGATGAATTGTAATAGAGGAGACTTCTTTTTGAAGCAAACGCTATCGTAGAAGGATATCTTGAGGTGCTACAAGAGAACAGCTGCCGTTTTGCCGAGGTGCAGCTGATATGGCAATAGAATGGGACACCGTCCCATGGCGAGAAACGTCTTAAACACAGGATGTGCGACCTCACCGCAGTGGTTTTTTAGCTTTGGGGCGGTGAAACGTAAAGTTCTTTTATTCAGACACCACATGATCTAAATCCGTCATAACAGTTGATCAAATATTCGTTTCAAAATTTAAACATTAATCATTAGTTATGTTCTGCCGTCGGTGACCAAATGGTGTGAGAATTGTGTATCGAGAGGAATAGTCTTTATTTTTAACAAAATTTGTAAAGAAATGTACAATATAAGATGAAGAAATGTTAAAATTTTTGGAGAAAAAACGTTTATCTCACTTTACAGGGCTCATATGAACTGACATCATTACAAAAAGCACAGACTAGAAGTTTGCGTTTCATCGTTTAGTCGTTATCGCCACGATAGTTCTTGACTATGTATTGATTTGTAGCAAAACAAATGATTGTTTTAGGCATAAAAAGTACCTAAGTGACTTAGCAGCAAGGAAAAACTATCATTGCTTAAGCCTCTTCACCCCAACGAAACAGAGTCAACGAATTTCCTTGTGAGAAGTAACTTGGACTAGTCAATAAAAGTGAACCTCATAGCGCATTTTGCTCAACATAACAAGAGACACCCGCCGGATCTTTTACCATTGAATTTCCGTATTTTCCTTTTCTTGCAGATATATCTGAACAATTAGCACGTCAGAAATGATTTGTTTACAGACTCCATAACTTTTTAGACTTTTTAGGCTCAAGCATTTTACAAGAGTGACCTTTTTAATTTTTTTTTCATGATAATAGAAGTGTACTGATTGTATTGAGTCTTTTTCTGAATAAAGTTGTGAGTTTTAATGTTTTATAAGACTTCTGACATTTCTGGGACACCTAATAAATACACGAATTGCTTATAACGAAAGTTTTATAAATATGATTAACTACAGATAAAAATACATGTAGAAAAACTACGTTTTTTAAGCTGCCTTAAAGGCTTTAGAATCAATAGCTTTCTCTTCTTCCGCACGCCGTCAGTCGCAGTAGTTACATTCTAAAGCAAACAATAAAACCAATTATACAGTAATATAATCGCCGGTTTTGTTACAAATGTAGAACGCAGCTGGTAATGCGAAAAGCAAATCAAATAAAATTTAGGTGATTACAGCATGCCTGCGAAACAAATGTAAAACTCGTTAAATTCGTTTTAGCTTCTGGAAAGTCTTGTCTACTTTATTTTATTGTACAATGAGAGCAGTACCCACAGTTTTAATGGAAAATTAATTCCAGCGGTTAGATGACGAAACTGAATATGTAATCGTTATACCTATACTGGTGACCGTACGTACTATATAAGTTAAAAGTAAATAACATAACATAAAATGCAATTTACTTCATTAATTAAGCATAATGTTCAGTAACACAATGTTCTTCAGCTCACACCCTGTTTTCTGAATAATCAAGATTGCACAACAGTGGCACCGTAAATCATAATATGTACTATTGGACACTGAATCCTAAAAGTAGGGGGGAGTGAACGTCTGGTGCGGAATCTTGAACGACCACCTTATTAAACGATTTTAGGGGCATTAAACAGGAGCACGTTCCCTGCCTGTATTTCCTCCGCAATGAGCTCCCACTGCTGCTAGAGGTTGGAGGAGCGAGTAACGATGTGGTTTCAACTTGATGGAACTTCACCGCACAGGTCAATGGTGGTCTGCAACCATATAAAGGTGGCACTTTCTGTTCGTTGGATAAGAAGACCAGTACCGATGTGACAGTTCTAGACTTCTTCCTCTAGGGATATTTTAAAACAAGTTTATGCACAGAAGCCACAAGATCCCAAGAATCTTCGCCAATGTATCACGGAGGCCTGTAGATCTATTAACACGTTACAATATGTCA
Source organism: Metallyticus violacea (assembly GCA_030762175.1). Taxonomy (NCBI): domain Eukaryota; kingdom Metazoa; phylum Arthropoda; class Insecta; order Mantodea; family Metallyticidae; genus Metallyticus; species Metallyticus violacea. The sequence goes on from CM060832.1 coordinate 103,586,378, forward strand.
CATTTTCCATTCGACGGCGTGCTTAGGGTGCATTAACCGAGCAGATCACCACCTCGAGCACTTGCTTGGTTATATAACCCGTGTTCCATCATTTTATTCACACCCACCGGCAATCCTGTTAAACTAAAGAACCCTTTCGGGGCTACGGTAACATAAATAATAATAATAATAATAATAATAATAAAAGTATTACATTTTTTTACGCTGCATCATTGTACCTAGATGTAAAAAAATTATTAAAACTACCATGCTAAAATGTACTTCGTAATTTCCTTATTGTCTTAGATCACCCTTATAATCCTATTCTCTTACGACACCTGTAGTCTACCAGCAATAAACACTAAAAATAATAAAGCATTAAATGAACAATTAAAATAAAATATATAAACGAATGATTTAAAATTAAAAACATGTTTACAATGTTTAACATAATATATTTATTAATATTAAAACACATTAAAATTAAATCGTACTGTTGGTACGACTGCCTTGTCAACAATACTCGTGTGCTCGTTCCAACGCAGCTACATAAAAGGTTGAGAGAGAGAGGGAGAGAGCTTGCCCATAAAGATGCATACGAAATATTTGGGCATTTTCTGTTGTGCAAACGCTATATTAGCGTTAATTGGATTTTTATGAATGAATTAATGAACGATGCTGTAATATCTGGCATAGTATTAGTTCTTTCTCTAAGTGAACAACTGAAGATATGCATGTGGCAGTATTTGCGCATCACAGGATCAATGTTTTCATGTTGGGTTATATGTTGCGGTTTGCATAAAACTACAGGGGTGGCTGGCTCAAGCGATATATCGAACGTGCTTTTTAAGAGGTTATTTTATGCATGTGCTGCAAATCTTTATACACCATATATTTCCTTCAGTGTGCTCTGTTACTGCTAGGTTTATTATGACTCCTTTACCACGTCTTATATGGCGAAAAATTCTTTGTTGGTTCACTTAATGCTTCCCTCTGAAAAGATGCCATAAATAAAGATATCCACCTGTCCCTTGCACCTCCGCGTCAGTCTGAAATTTCTTCTGCCCATGTTCTGTAACGTAATATATCTCTAAACCGGTCAGACGTAAATTTATGCATTCCCCTAGATTCGCGTATGTAAAACGTAATGAATGTGAAATTACGAGTAATAAATATTTCAGTTTTATTTATGTAATGCCAAAGTGTCATTTCTGGTGAAATCTTTTGTTTATATATTATTTCTGATGTAGTACTCTGTAGACTCTGTAGACTGTAGTTTTTTTGAATGTCGTTTAACGCCCCTTTCAATTACTGAGGCATCACAGGCGGCGGACACAGATGATACATGAGATGAAATGATAAATTGGGAAAGGATTTTTTGTTTTATTTTAAGAAAGGAAGCGTTACAGGCCTAAGTTTAGGGTACCTACCCGGCATTTGCCAGGAAAACTGAGGAAAACCTGGGAAAAAATCTCAGTCGGTGAAGACGGTCCAAGTGGGGAATCGAATCCTAGACTTCCCGCTCACGAATCCATTCCTTAACGACCTCGTCTTTGTAGCGTTTACTATTACTCAATTTCGAACATATATTTCAGAAATTTGTATGTGTTTTTCTTTAGCTTTTGTATTTCTTTTCTGGTGATGTAGAGCGGAAGGTTAGATAAATAAATAAATTTTCTATAGATAGCATTGAATGTAGCATCGTTGTTATTTTTTTTAGAGTATGCGCATACGCAGTTTTTATTATAGCCAGCTAAATAAACAACGTATTGTCATATTTTTAATTGGCGAAGAGATGTCGCCACGGGCGTACTCCTGTGAAAAGTTTTCCCCTGATCTGCATCTCTTGATTAGCTCTACCGTTGCGAATCAATGTGCATTTTCTCGTTGTCCCGTTAATCGGATGACGCCAGGGATCGCAGACTGAAATGAGTTTACAGCCCTTGGACATGAATAGCCATTGTCGTTGAAACGCTGGAGAGGGTGCGTTACAACCGTAAGGACCTAATTCAGTAAACAGTGTTTAAACCTCATCAAATAGCAGAGGATTATTATGGAGATGCAGAACTGATTTGGAAAAATATTTCAAATACTAAAAACATCGTTAATTATTACTAGCCGTGAAACATTAACTCACATCAGGCGTGCAATGTTACAAATTCGATTCAGAATAACAAGCTGCCTGGAAGAGAATGTAAATGATATAAAGGATGTAAATAAGAGTGCAAAGTAATCGAAATCTACAGAAAAAATAAAGGAATCTTTCAGACACAGCAGCACATTTTAGTGTGAACATGTATCTCGCGTTGGTATGTAGAACGTAAGATGTAGGAAATAATTCGCTTCTCGACTTTTGCATTTCCTTTCTTCCTTCCAATTTAACTTATCGCTGCTGATTGTTACTCAACTGAGATTGTAATTGTAGCTACGAGTCATATGACACCACTGCCAACGTTCTATCGCTTGCATTCTTCAGTTACAATGCTTCGCTGCTCAACTTCCGCACTTCCATTCGTACTCAAGGTCACGTTGCACACATTATTCCTTCGTCTGTTGATCGCCGTTTATCCATTGGCACATGCCGCGTAGTTTTGAAATTATAAGTGGACAAAGTTGGCCTGTAAAAGTGTCTTTTTGGGATGGCACTTCAGTACTGCGCCGAAATTATAAATATATTCACGCCAAACCTAACCATATACAAACCTCTTACACATGAAACATATGCAATGCTTAATAACGTCATATGCCTTGAGTTATCAATCTGCGACAGTAATACCAAAGCACTCTGTCCACTCATTACCTAATTGCTTCTTGTTAACAGGCCATAGTCAACGATATAAGACCCCTAAATATGCTTAGTTGCATTTAGATGCAGCATGTTCTAGGAAGATCCTAGACTCATCTTTCTACGTACATGAAATTGCAGTGTGGGGGACTAGTACTAAAGAGACCGTTTAATCTTCTACTACCGTCAGCTTCCTCGTGGGTGGCCAATTAAACAAGCACAACAGGCCGGGCGAATTCACAAAATAGTAGTAGCAAATTCGCTACCTGCCCCAACAGAGAACCATCAGGTCTCTTCCTTGACGCTGCTACGCGACTTTAGGATTCCTTAAAATATTCACGATCAACCTCCCGTTGATTCCTGCACGAACATTTATTTAGCAAACGGTAAAAAAGAAAGCGATCAGGATTTGGCCAGGAGAGATAGTTTTCAAACACAGGAGAATATCAGTCCTTGACATTTATAATATAATTATCATAAAGCTACACACAGTAACTCACTATTGGTGATTCATCAGCAGGAAAAATAATAAGTTGCGATTAGTGCAAACTGCTTTAATATCCACATAAAATGCAGTAATCTGGCAAGTACTTTACTAAATCCAGCAAGACAAGCTTATGTAACAAATGTGGTGTCTGACATTTACACGTACAAAAGTCTAATAGCTAAATACTTTCTAAATTTAACTTGTGGACATTTAAAGGTTAGGTACGTTAACGAAATTGAAGTAATTAATATAACAAGATGCTAGCCTAAAATTCTATACAAAACAAAAATTTTATTGAATTACAATACATACTGCAGTTTTTATTGCTTTGGTCAGTGAGTGAGATCTGGGAGAGATTAACGACACTAAAAATTTAGAATTGATGCCCAAAAGTGACCTAATCCTGATTAAAGCGCTACTCCTTCTAACACAAGAAGCACTCGCCTAACAGGCCGAGGATTAAGTTGTTACGTCATAGCACTTCCAGAGTATTCGATGTTAGTGTGAGCCAATGAAAGAAAGGACACATGGCAGGATGGATAGGAAACCGAAAGGAAGGATAACGTATTTGGCGCAAAAGCTCATACAGATGTGTGCACCAACATGTTCTGGGGGACCATAAACGAAAGAAATTCAGTGAAGGAAGTAAATAGCGGTTCCAGTTTAGCTCTTTCATTACTCAGCGCTCGAGGTCGCTTGCTTTTGGCCATTGACCGAGAGCGAGTGGGCTTTGAGTTTCTGATGACACATGTCCGAGACCATGCAAGGAATCTGAGATGAGCTATTCCTCTTTATTAATCAAACATCCTAGTGACTGCACAAAGTCATTCATTTCGGTTTGGACTCATCATCGCAGTACCAAGAGAGATATGTCGTCTGCAGTTGTGCTATGAGACTATAATGTAGTCAGCTGACCCACAGTTACCCTCAGTTAAGGTGTGCCGTTGATGACTGAAGGGAACTTTCAAACTTGTCAAGCTTACTGAATTCCGTTCAAGAAGCCAAGGCAGTGTATCCTCGACTGATAACAATGCTGATTATTGCTTCTGACGATTTCCTCTTAGACTTGAAATGGCTCTCTAGAGAAGAGAGCCGAGTAAAGCCAATCGAGTATCAAAAGGCCATTCATATGAACACATTATGAATCTTTAGAGGCAGGAAGAAAATATTATCTAAAGGAACAGAAAATAATTCCTATATTTTTGTTTTTGGATTATTCGTCATTAAATTGCAATGTTCAAAGCAGGAAAAGTGTAATCAAAATTAAAGACGCTATTATTGTTTATCACTTATCTGCAATATTTCGTCACTCCTCACTCAGCGCATTTTATGTCTAAATCATTTGTCAGAACACTGTGAAGTCACTAAATTTCCGTTGTTCTTTGTTAGACGATTGTTTCAACTACTTCAGCGTAAGTAGCATTTTAATTATTGTTTTCCTTCCCCCCGCCCATAGCAAACCACTAAGAACCGATAGCTGGCGGGCAGGAAAGCAGGTGCGCGGGCACCGTTGTGCATCTTTGACCAGCTTCCGGTTATCAATGTATTCATCCGCCACTCTGAAGGCGTTGCTCAGTTGACATTCATTATGCAAATGTAAAGGTGCATGTCTGTCCAAGGACGTCATTGCCGTTTTAAATGTCATACTTCTTGTTGGTTTCCGTTGACAAGGTTTGTAATCATGTGTACGATTTGTGTTTTATCATCATTAAAGTTACTTATGGGCATAAGGCATACAGGAACAATTATTTAACTAAATGCTGGATATTTGCGGTTGTTTGATGCTCATGTATGACCGTACTAAGAACTTTGCTCAAGATTTAATTCAGCGTGACATTTATCAAGAAGTGTTCCGTCCCTTCAGAGTTCACTCTCGTGAAAAACGAACCTGTGGAGACCATCTTAGCGTGTTAAGTGGTACAGAACAGCTAAATAAGGCATTAGGAAGCGTATGTTAAACTTGTTTACATTGTTCCAGTCTTCGACAGTCATGTAGCTATTCTCCTTTGGCTTTCATGGTGTTTCTCATCGTGTTTCCTTGGATGTCCATATGTTTTCAGGCCTTTTTCTACCAGACGATTCTATTATTTCCCTCAGAAGTATTTAATCGAGTGTAACGTAAAATTCCCAGTTATGACGATTAATGCATCTTACTTCTTTTTTAACTATTGCTATAAGCATTTGTTGACTTAGGCGTTCGACACGGCACAACAAAGCTTCGGGATAAAACATTCAAACATCTTGTAAGAATTACACAAAATATGTATGCAGGAAGCATGACAAAAATAAATAAAGGGTTAGAAATGACTAAGGATTACAAAGAAATTTCACAAAATTAAGACAAGGTTGCCCTTTGTCACCCACTTTATTTAATAAGTACATTGAAGAGATTGTGAGAAAGCGGTAAACACAGCTGAGAATGTTATATATCTTATAAACCTCTAAATATGGCAAAGTTTTCAGATGATTTGATTCTTTACTTCAGTTCTAAAGAAGATGTATAAAGAGCCATGTTTAGATTACTCATTATATCAATTAACAATATCTAAAAAGAAAATAAAAGTCTCATTATTTAGATTAACATCCTCTTTACGGACAAAATTTGTCATTGGTGATGTTATTTTAGAACAAGGGCACTGTTTTATTTATTTGGATTGCCAAATTGCATAAGATAGAACAAAAGGTCTAGAAATGAAGTTATGTAAATTCTTACAGATTTTTGGAGATATAAAACGAATATTAATAGGAAAAGTAGAAAGAAAACGGCAATTAAATTCTCTAAAACTATGCTTTTCGATTAGTTGTATGGATCTGAAAGATGAACGAAGAAAAAGATAGAAGAAGCAGCATAAATGTTGTTGAGATCATTGCAGCGATAAAGTTTATTACAACATAAAAGAAATGAAGATACGAGGGTAGGTCCATAAGTTTCCGGCCTCGCCGATGAGGATTATCGCCTTCAAAAACCCATATCTGGTGTCTTACCTTATCTGTAAAGTAAATAATTGTGTAACTCCCGCTCCGCTGTGTTCAGTTGTTTAGGTATAGTTGCATAATGAAGGCTATGTATAGAAGAACATGTTCAAAATGGAGTATCGAACTGTTATTAAGTTCTTCTCAAAAGAAGGACTTACTCCAAATGAAATTAAACAGCGATTGACGGTGTATATGGGGAAGCATCCCCCTCATATTCTACCGTAAAAGAATGAGCCAAACTTTTTCGAATGGGCCGAGAAGATGGAGGTGCTCACTCCTGAAGACATCGCTCTTTTGGAAGATGAAATTATGGAAGACCGGAGGCTCAAAGTTACAGAAAATGCTGCAAGGTTGAGCATTTCTAAAACAATAGTCCTTCGAATTATTCATGAGCATTTAAACATGAATAAGGTTAGTGCAAGATGGGTGCCTAGACTTCTTTCTTCAGTCCAAAAGCAGCAATGAGTCATCTGTGTCAAGCATTTTTGGAGTTCTGCTGTGACAACGGGAGAGAAGTTCTGCAAACCATTGTTACAGGAGATAAAACTATGGTCCTCTACTATGATCCCTTGTCCAAAAGGGAATCAATGGAGTGGCGGAAACCTGGCGAAGCACCGCCTCTAAAGGCCAAGGTCACTCAGTCAACCAAGGAGATCATGACCACAATCTTTTGGGACTGTGAAGAATACTCTTCATTGACTTCAAGGAGGGGAACACCACAGTAAATGGGGAATACTATGCTGGCCTACTGCACAGACTAAGTGCTTTCATCAAAGAAAAAAGCTAAGTGGGGTGTGCGCCTGTTTAACGACAACGCGCCTGTGCACACAGCTCTTGTTGCAAAGGAAGCTGTGAAGAAATATGGCTTCAAGGAGATCGACTATCCACCATACAGCCCAGATCTAGCTCCCAGTGACTATTTCCTCTTCTCAAAACTCAAGAAGGGCCTTCGAGGAAGGAAAGTTAAGTGTGGCAAAGAAGTGATGGGTGCTGTTTATGCCCATTTTGCAGACAATACTTCAGTATTTGGGGGGGGGGGGATTGAAATGTTAATTCAAGATGTGAGAAGTGTATTGTAATAAAGGATAACTATATTGAAAAATGAAATATAGTTTTTGTCTTAATCATACCTAGAAAATGGATAGGCCGGAAAGTTATGAACCTTCCCTCTAGAGTCTAGAGTCTAGAATGAAACACATAATGAATTCTGAATGCTATTGACATAAGCAGGCAATCATGCTAAGAGTGATGCTCATGATGAGTGATGACTCATCGGATGCTTTTCACATTTTTTAATTACAAACTTTTTGGATGAAGAAGCATAAGATGATTACAAAAACAATGGAAAGGGTGGCTGTAATATTACTAGAGATGAAACAGGCCGTTTTGGCCTAGTCCTGAAACTATATGAAGATGTAAAATAATCATGATTATTTTTCTGTTCTTTTTCCTGTTTTGAAGTTATAAATTTCTGGTTAGTTGGTGCGCTTCAGCTGTGGTTATACTTTTTCTGCCACACAAATTCTATCTGATTGCTGCATTTTGTTTGTAACTGAAAACTGAAATAACAGCAGAAGAGGGCAAATCCCTTATTGATAACTATGAGGACCTGAACATTCTTCTGTTCAAATGTGTTCTGCCTCCATTAGTAAAAAAGAATGGATGTAAAGAAAAAAAGCCTGTCACGCAGGAGTGGAGAGTATGGGTCAAAAAGTTGAAGCTGTAATGCCGTTACAACACCTGCAGGCTTGTTTATACAGTGTGTCCAGTTGTACAGTACCGCATTTATAGAACTTCCCGGTAGCTTACGGTGCTCTCTGTGCCCCAAAACATACGTTCGGTATAAATGCCCAGCAGAAAATGAGTTTGAACGTACAAAAACCTGAGAAATTAATAAAAATGAAAACGTAGTAAATGAAACATGGGAGAATAAAATATATCATTAAAACATTACTATTAATATATCTTCCAAATCAAGTACCAAAATGAATATTTCCATATATTAAAACATCAAGCGAAACACAAACTTTGTCTAGTATGTGAGCCAACACAAATTCATATTTGGGGTTAAGTATATAGTGTAGTATTTCTTCCGTATATTTTATCGCGAATCCCAAAAAATGACTGTTTTCAAGTTTTTTAAAGGAATATCAGCTAATACCACCATTTACACAAATCATCGCAGAAGTCTGCCCTATTAGCAGGGACGTCAAAGGTGGAAGTCTAGTTTCTGTCCTTTATAGAGAATTCACTACATTCGTAACATGTGTTTTGTTATTGAATGTTTCTGTATGAAACGTCTTTTGTTTGTTTTTATTTCAGTTTGACTTTTCTTCTTTCCTACTAAAAGGCTCACTTACATACTCTTATAATAGAACACACATTTCCACGCATCTAGAATTACTCACTTCACCCGCTGAATTGCAATGCACAACTATGTTAGTTGGGTAGGGTATCACAAAGCATCGCTGCACAGTTGCGGATTACTTGGCGCTTCTCAATCTTCAAACGCAGAACGCACTGCCTCGTACAACTTCCTTCTCGCAAATAGTAGACACGTCAAAGAATAAATAAACAAGTACAGTAAGTAATACAAAACTTTTCCTAGAATTATTTTTTATAATCAACTGAAATACCGTTATCTTTTGTACAAGCTATGAATTCAGAGCTATCAAACAATGGACTTAATGAATCGAAAGTAGGATGAAGACGATATGGGAGTGTATAATGTGTTTCACGGTGCTTCATCGTTTAACTCTTTCGTAAATTAATCTTAAAGGGAGTGTGAAGATTCAGCGCGGTCTGTTGTTGCAGTGGAAAACAATGTAAACATGCTTCGACATTGGCATAAAGTGTCATTAATGACAAGAATTTTGAATATATAATCTTAAATTACGTACGTTCTAGTAACTAAACTTCATTGAAGGTTATTGTTATGTGTTTCCGTTAAACTACGGCGGAGAGAGGCTAAAACATAACACTAACATTGGCTTTTGTTGCATATGAGTGCAGAAATGTTCAGCTGACTGCTTGCTTCAGAAATCTGTCGTCAAGAAATGCCAGTGCCTTGCGGAATCGGAAACAGGATTCTGTGCAACCGAAGTTCCTGTGTTTATCGTGCCAAAACAGCGCAACTTCCGTCATGATAACCCAACACTCTCCAGAAATACTTGCCATTATATAAATATGGCATAATTTTATCGTTAGGTGGAAAATAGCAACAGCAGCTTTGCTTATTTCAACGACATATTCAGTTTTATTACAGTTTGCCGTGTAGCAGAAGATATTTTTTGTAGCACATCATTTCTCGAAATATGTCTGCGAGAAAAAAAAAATCTTTTTTATTAAAATGAGGGAAAAGGGGGAAACAACAAACAGGTATTTAATACTTTCAACAACCTTAGGGAAAGTGCCACTTTGGATAGGAGTACAAGACATAATGTGTTGTTCAACTATAATTATAAAATCTATTTTAACATTCTACATTATGTTTGAAAAGTATAGGGAAGGCTGTTATATTATCTTAAACAAATTTTGTTTAAAATACAGCTGTTGTATTAAAACCTATTAGTGTCATTCATTATACAGGTCTACAAATTGAAACTTTTTGAGAGCTGTTTAGCTTTTGAAACGTGATTTAGAGCAACACAGCGTTGCTAATTTAAAAAATGACTTCCGTTTTCCTTCATCACATAATAATATATTGCAGATCAAGAATGAAATTGTCATGTATTTTATATGAGAACTGTTCATAACTCAGGAATTGCGCAAGACTTACAATTGAAGTGTTTTATTACTCAATTTCACATATCTCCATTAGTGGTATATTCAACACTTCAAAAAAATCCTATTTGATCTGTAATGTTTATCTGTTAGACTTTGCTTGTTTCCGTAGAGTTCCTACAGAGCAGAAGTAATCTGCACTCACTGATGTATTCATGGCGCTTGGTATCTACTTCCCATTTCTCGAATATCTTGAGAGAACCTCTCCTCTTACTCTGCAGTGTTGCCAACGTAAATACGTCCGAATATGAGAAGCGATAGTGTAATTTAAGACAGACGTTGCATCTCCAAACTGAAATCTCTGTAACAAGTTGTTAACAATTTTAGGAGAATCAGGATGTTTATGTTTCTTGGAATTTTTCACTTACTTTTTTTAAATACATTCCAAGGTCCTTTTTCTATAGGAGACATAATATTTACAAATTGCTTGTCTTTAATCAATTCTTTGATTTGCCAACCCACAAAAAAAACTTTTAATCTTGCATCCGAAAATTGTAGGTAGGATATTTGAAACAGTCTTCATTCCTGTCAATTGCTTTCACAAATAGAAGAATGAGAATTCAGTAGACTACCCCTTATTAAATTTTTATTTCTTGGTTCTAAGGTTCTTTTATATGTAGTCTTTGGTTTTTATTTTATTTTATTTTTTTTTGTTTTATTTGGAATCTATTTATTTCTCATATATTGACATATAAAATTTTATAACAAAATAAACACAACAAAAAACTCTTTAATTTTAAATGTAACAATTAACCTACTGGAATTAGACCAGGCTCCGACCCCCTTCCAAAAAAAAGTCCCAAAGATAATTTATACATTTTGTGTAATATTAAGGTATATTTCATGCAACAACATCAATAATAATAATAATAATAATAATAATAATAATAATAATAATAAATTGTGCTAAGCAAAATACAATTAATAGAGTGGCGTTCAGCCCTGACTCTTCACCGGTCATATTCCTCATTTACAGCATTGTTCTTATACTAATATTTTATTACTTAACTCCTATTTTCTAAATTGATATGGATTATATATTGTTATTGTCTGTTCACTGTCCAAGTCCATTTGTTCTTCACTTTTGTTAAGTATTGGCCCAAATTTCTATCTTTCTTGAACATTTTCGTTAAGTTTATATTTCTATCCATGTTAAACCATTTCTCATTAATAAACTCATTTCTCCACAGCTGTTCCTTTGCACTTACATAGTAATATCCTCCATTCTACCACATAGTGAACACTGATTATGTGGTATACCCTTTCTTAGACCTTTTAACCTCCATACTCCTGTCCTCACCCATGGTTGTATCTATATATGTTTCCTTTCCCATGCATTTTTCATCAGAATATAACAAACTAACCATCTCTTTTCATCTACCTTACTAAACAAAATTTTAATTTCTATATCCTCAAATATTCTGCTAGCCATATTCCAGAAAATGTTCATGCTATTTTCTCCATATCTCACCCAATCCATTTTTCACCAAATTATTTCGAGGACTATATAGCCGTCCTTTATTTATTCAAAATTTTTCTTGGTACTCTAAACATTGTCTTAACAAATTTGTTCTCTCTAAATTTAGAAGTCTAAACCAATATTTCAGCGCTCTTTCCATTATTCTTCCCGTACTTAGTTCTATTTGGACTACTTGCCTTCAATTGCAATTTGTAACCCCAACCTTTCTCTACAAAACATCCTATGAACCTCATCTATACTTTTCCAACCTCTGTCTTAAGCCCCCAACTTCTATACGACAAATCATTTTAGCTTCTAATACCATGTTATACTTTTTCCAACCATTTAATATTTAGGTCAGGTGCTCTATATTTACAACTACTGATAGCTGACATAGCCCCTTTATCTTTTGCTAGTGCAAATTTATTTTGTTTTTCCCTTTGTCTCCTCCGTCTATTTTTACTCCTAGGTAAATGCAATCACGCATTATCATATACTCCTCTCCATTTTTCATATTTGCTTAATTTCCCCCCTTTCTTAAAAACAACAATCTGCGTCTTCTCTTGACTCACTTTTAACTCCATTCTTTACAATACTTACCTATTGCCTGTAGGGATTGATTTAAACCACTGACTGTGATTGATCCTATAACTTGTTTTTTAAGAACAGAACTTTCACAAATATAACAAAAAGAATGATTATTTAAGCAACAGTTTCTTTCTATTAGTATTGCACGTGATAAAGATAGCAAAATGAAAGTATTAAAAGCAACGTTCTTTCTCTTAACAACAACTGTTAACCACTCTAACAAATGAATGATAATAAAAGATGGAACATGCTGCCAACTGTCTGAAAACAAGCCAAGTGGATTTATTCCGCTAGATGGCATTGGTATAAGGGAATAATGGCGCATATTTATTTATAAGATATACTCATAACTTCAAATGGAGAATATGAAACTCCAAAGAAATGGTACATGATACAGCTAATGAGCTTCATTTTTGGAGTCTATATATGCAAATTACTATAAAAAGGGTTAAAAATCACTGTAGATGTGTCTTATTACATGTACATTACATAAACATTAAACATTGTTCAATAAACATAATTCTTTTGAACCATGTTTTCAAATAAGGATTTTTAATGTTGAGGCGATAATATAAAGCAAATATTAAAATAAAAATAATAAACATATTTTGTTGCTATTGTGAATGTTTCTTAATTTTTATTAGTAGTTTAATACAATTTACTTACATTAAATACAATATTACTAATCATTTTTATAAAAAAAACTATTATTATAACAGGTTTTAGAAATTGGGAAAAAGAAATTAATGAACAGATGCCATAAAAGAGAATATCCCAAAACAAATAATTTACTACATCTTCTTTTCTGTCTTATTCCCCTTCTCTCAGGTACGAATTTGGTTTTTGCATTGTAAAACCTAGAACAATGAGGATTGTTTGTAATATCGAGCCTCTTATTTCATATTACCATCAAAAGCCATTTTCCAAGCTATCAAACGAATCTCTACAAAAGAAAAATAAATTTAAATCGCTGAACAAGTTATTCTGGAATTGCATGACACAGAATTAACATCTCACATTTATTCATAAAGACAGCAGAAAAAATATTGAACCTTACATTGCAAAATGTTGTGTTGTCTCGTACGCAATGAGTTCTACTCAAAGCTATTCACCAGCTAGGCATTACTTATGTCAGCTGCCACTAGTTGCAAAAGTTGAACCTAAAAGTAGTGCTTTCTACTGTTTCAGCTGTTTCATAGCACAATTCCATTTCGTAATATCAGCTCCTTCCCTACTAATGCTTGAAACAACAGTGCAACTTCGTGTAAATCATTAAGGCAACGGATATCTCCATGTGTAGAATGAATGGTTGTAAACTAGCGAAACACTTTTTAACTTTGACGTACAATGTATGCGAAAGTACATTAAAGTAAGCGTTTACTCGGTGAAACTTGCCGAGCGACATGGAAACTCTTCGACATGGTTAAGAGCCCACTAAATGCATCATTAATCTAACTCATAATTTGTTTCTGCAGTTCTTCTTGTTCCCCCTCCTACCCTTTCTCTCTCTTCACTTTCTTTATCCATTTCTTCTCAACTATTTCTAACAATTTCCCCATAAATCCCTCTAACTGCCAACATTTTACCAGCTACAACATCATCTTTCATTACACACAATTTTTGATCCCAACTCTCTCCAGTTTTTTATATCTTTAAATTACATCCACGAGTGAATCGTCCGTTCTGCTCTCCTAAACATAATACACACTTCTAGATTATTATTCCTAAATCCCTTTAGAAACAACACACCTGTGCGCATCCATGCATATCCTTTCCTTCCTTGCTTATCGCAGCTATCACGTTCCTCTCTGCTTCATTATTTATTATTATTATTATTATTATTATTATTATTATTATTATTATTATTATTATTATTATTATTATTATTATTATTATTATTATTATCATCATCATCATTATTATTGTTATTATTGTTATTATTATTATTATTATTATTATTATTATTATTATTATTATTCTGTATAATCAAGGAACATTTGTTCTTAAAACTTTCGCCTCCCTCTATCTTTTATTCTCCTTTTAATCTTCTAATATTTTCTTCCAGCTACCACACATCTTCCATATTTATCACTCCCAGCACTATTTTCAATCATTTCAACCAACTATCAGAATACGATCGTGCAATATTTCAGAATTAGTTCAACCTATTTCTTTTCTTCTTGTTCTTCTATCCAATTCACCCAATGATACTTTGGATAAAGCTTACACCGCTTTACAAAACATTCTATGTATCATGTCAATTTTGTCAAAAATCTTGAATAATCCTCGCTCCTTAGAACATTCTTGATTAACTTTTCATTCAGTTTTCAACAACTTGACGTTTTTGGCATTCTCCAGGCGTACTCTTTTATAGCGGTTTTTTATATTATTGTATATATGGTAAAAACTTGAAGTCAACCCTTATAACAGTTTCTGAAACGAAAAAAATTAATGTTCAATTGTTTTATGAATATTATGTATATATTTTCCTTCATAAAGCCCTAGTTCATACTATGCTTCTTCCACCTCTTCAATATGCGGATGTTTTCTTCATGCGAACAGTACTAAATTTAATTAATAGTTCAAAAACAAAAATGGAAAAATTTAGTCGCATTTATGCATCACCTCAAGCAGTCTATTCTGTCTCTTTTCTTAGCTTTCTTAAGAGGAAAACTTTCTGTCATATGCCAAATTAAAATAAATTAAGCGCATGCATAGGCACGTATTCTGCTATTTCAGATATTAAATAATGCACTACCCAGGTTACAGTTTTAGTTTTTTCTTCCTTTCTTTCTTTTCTACACCAACACCAACAAACTACTGCACCCTAACACAGTGACAGACCTGCCAGCATAGCGAGAACGTTCGACTTGACGTTAATTAAGGCAGTCTTCTCATGTCCATCTCGTGCCGAACGAGATAATTAGGTATTCCTATATAAAGTATGGCGTATTAGCTCAAATGGTTAGAGCGTCGTGCTGTAATACAAAGATAAGGTGGTTCATATACTCACGGCCGAAGGTTTTTGGTTTTTCTACTGAAGTTATAGCAGATTTGCCATCATTAAAATGATTTACCCGCCTACTTAGTAACACACAATTCCCTAACAATTTATATTTACGAAAAGGAGGCGAGTGTAGAACTTCCACAGATGCAGGTAGCTAATTAGATACTCCAGTACAATGGTTCAAATACTCACGACCGAAGGCTCTTCTCTCATTATATATACGACTTTTTTCTGCTGGAGTCAAAGGAGATTTGCATCATTACAATGATTTACCCCTTTATTTAGAACAGTAGCGAAGAAAGTCAACTGGTTACGATTACAGTAATATGGAAAAGAAAAATGGAAAGAAATTTCTATGCATCACACTAACGAATAAAGAAACAAGAAAGAAAACATGTCTTTAAGACGTATAAGTAACATTTATTCGATTAAGAAATGTGTGGAAAATTTATAAAGATTAAAAAATAAATACATAATATTTATTCTTAAAGGGGGAAAAAATTACAAGTAAGAAGAAAAACTACCCATGGGGAATCGATGGCACGACGCTCTAACCAACTGAGCTACGAGGTTTCATGCTGTCTTTTTAGAATAGGCGCGATAACATCCAACTTTTACGGAAACGCGCTCTTTTAACATTTTATTGCAGGAATACTCCTTCCAACATTCCAGACATACGAGCTCTTTAGATCCACTCATCATGAACTGATAATCGCTAAGGAGACATTGGGTAACATCTGTGAAATCTCGTGCCTCACGAGATCGGCACTAGAACACGGCCTTGCTTTAACGTCAAGTTTTACTGGACGTTGGCGAGTAACATACCTTGTTGTTTCGCTGCAGTTGACAGTTACATAGACATGGAGGTAAAACATAAACGACTGGCGTGAAGAATTACTAACTATAATAAACTAAAATAAACTGAGGCAGTTTAAAAATGAGTTTTCAAAATATTAAGGCATAAGAAATAACGCCTACTGTTAAAATAAAATAACTACATCTTTCCATATGACCACCATACAACTAAAAATAGCGAATTACTACATTTTAAATTGAGATCGTTTGCATCTATTCTGTTGGGCTTCAAATCGCAGACGAGGACGGTCATAATCAAACACGCTGCTATGTGTGTGGTTCTCTGTAGAAATATGTAAGTTACATTTTTCTTTATGTAAGAAAGTTGCTGCACGTTCTCTATTTCTACGATTCCTTTCTGCAGCTTTGTTAGGCTAAATTAAGTGCATGTTACACGACATTTTCAGATGCAAGTTCAAGAACCTTCCTTTTTAATGATCATATGTGAATTTCATTTAAGAGAAACTGCGGGAGATTTAAAATCAACATAGATATATGTTCAATATTCTTGGAAACACTTTACCACATTATATTATCTTGAACTCATTGGGCAAAACTGGAACTAAGGAAGGACTGACAACTGGAAAATAGCACCTAAGTTTTGAAATAATTATGAACTAGCACACAGGTGAGACAACTGCCAGGAAAATGCATTGCAGCGAAATGTTCGGCAGATAGTTTAAAGAATCCATACAGAGCTCCGTTCAGTTAACTTCCCGCGCGATAAAACCCTTGCGTGCAGCCCCGCGGTTTACTTTCATAGATGTCCCTAAGGGTAAACTGCGTCTATATGGTAATTTTGGTCGGCACTGAGTAATTTTACAGAAGCTATGATCTGATAATGTTGAGGAATATTACAGATAATAGTTAACAAGCAGCTGTTAGAATGAGGGCCACATACGAAACGTTTACATGCGATAATGAGTCACACAAGCCGAAAAAGTGGGACCTAAAGCTTATAGCCATTTTGTGTAAGTGGAGAGTACATGTTTAGGAACGTAATATTAGCAGTGGAAGTGATTATTAATTTATTATTTATTACACAACATTTTCTGCTTCCACAAACGTTTTATATATTTCTACAGGGTGTTACAATATTAGCTTGAAACAATTCATTTTATGTAATGTCACTTTCAGGGGAAATCGCTTAGAACTCTAGCACCACTTCCATGCTGCAAGAGTTGAATATTTAATATATTCAAAGATCTCATTGAATCTGCCCCTCGTTGACCTCATTACACACATGATATGGTAACAGTTTTCTACGGGAGCTACAGAAGTTTTACAGACCTGACTCTTTTTTTTTTTTTTTTTTTTTTTTTTTTTGCCCCAACAGAAAACACCCCCCTAAGTGAAATCGGGTGATCGAGGCAGTCAAAAGCTCATACCTGCAATACGGAGATTTTCATATAGAGAGGTCCTAAAATCGACACCAAAAGATGCACGAAGATCATCATTTTGGAGCCATAGTTGTTGATTGCTATTGAGACACTTCCTAAGAAACAGATGACAGTTGCCACCATTAAAAGCAGGTTAGGTACCTGGTTTTGCCGCCGACCTCACCCGCAGTTCTCTGCCAGCTATCATTTCTGACACTCTGTAGGCACCGTGTGTCATGACTGTATATGAATATCCATATAATGCGTATGCATTTGTAAATCCATTCAATATGTTCTTGCATAGAACGCCTTTAACGTCTTTTTGGTAACGAAATAGTTTCAATCTGTTGAAATGTCATATACTAGAGTTTTGTAAAAGCATTTTTCCTCTCTCTCTCTCTTAAGTACATTTTATATGTAACGTAACCTTTGAAAGAATTCCACAACCTCCAATATTGCTACCGGCCGCTGCAGCGAAGTATGCACCTTGATATCTAAATCCTATATGTTCCCGGTTAACAGCTTGCGTCAACTATCCTTCTGGAGACAGTCGTTTGTTAACGCATTCCAATATGTTTGAAGTACAACAAAGCAGTTTAAAATTTTGCGATACAGATATTTAAGTGTTTTATCAATTAATACATTGTTATTGTTTTTACGTGTACTTCACAATTTTTCATATAGTGTACTACCCTTAAGAGAGTCCTTATTTACTGTGTCAACATTGGTGCTAAACAGCACTTAACTGCCATCTTGTGTGTTTCGTGTTTGCTGTTTGCTATTCATATCTTTCCTGTTTACCTCTTATTCGTTGTTTTGTTCTTTCTTTTTGTTGTTACTGTTTTACGTTTACATGTACTGCACAAATATATACTGGGCGTAACAAAGTGTATGTCAAAACTTTCAGGACATGTTCCTTTCATGTAGAGCATGAAAATAAATTATTTGAAAAGTCAAAGGAAGGACTCAGATAACAGTTGAAGGAAACAGAAGGACTCAATTGACAAAGAAAGTCAACTTTCTTTGAAATCCATAAAACGAGAATTTCAACTTCAAAACAGTGCTAGAAAAAATAACTCAAAATGCTAAAGTCATTTGATTTTAATAATTAAAGTTTAAAATATAGAAAAGTGAATAAAGGTTGACCTGAAGCCCAGCATATTTCTAACATGAAAATGGTTGATTACCAGTTTTCTTGAGATAAAAACATGTTAAATCAGTGACCTGAAACAGATAAGAAATAAAACAAGTATTTCATACCAATACTTTATCACTGTTATAATAATCATAGTAATGTGACCTTGCAGATGACTTTTTAATCTCCTACTCATCTGTCTCAGAGGACAAGCATTTTATCTTTCCTACAAATTCATCACACGTAGCTCACATATTATCCTTACGAAGCTTTAAAAATGTTCTTGTGTATGTTATAAGTAGATAGCGAACCTTCAAGAAAGTGTCTATTTTTTCCGTAATACACATAACGAGAAAAACTGAAGATTTATGTAAATGCTTTTAATGCTTAAAATGTGTAGTTTTGTACTGCGTGTAAATATCTGTTTTGACGTTACTGCATATTCCTTAATTTCGTGCTTAAAATTTGCATATTTACGTATAAAACTGCAAACGTAACTAAAACATATACACTAATTTATTTTCATTATTTTTAAATCGAGTGATTGAGTTTCGTGTGGCTGCAGTTCAGAGCTCAGGTAAGGCAAGGGGCTTTCGTCTTTGTGTACATGGAAAATTATTTGACAAAAAACTAAACTGAAATTGACTGTGCTGTTGATCTTGTGCATGTATCCAAGATGAAATATCTTCAGTGATGTCTGTAGATGTGGAAAAATCTTATTTCTTTCTTCAATCTTCTATATACTTGCAGACAAAATACACAACTTTTTTGTAACACATTTGGAAAAAGGCAATTACGTGATAATTGTTTTTCTAGATAATGTTCTCATTTAACACTCGTTTATTTCTAAAAAGTTTATTTTTGTTTTTTACTTGCAGAAAAGAAACTATAAACTGTGTCAACTAGGCAGTGAGATTGTGTTTTTTATGATTAAAAAAATATTTTCATATGATTCGTTTCTAATTGCTTTTTTATACCCAAATTCAAGTAATTTTTCAGATTGTATATTCGGATTACTTTAAATAATGAAAATGGTGTGTTAATAAAATGACGTAAATCCATAATTAACCCATAATTAAATAAAATAATTTTAAAATGTATTTGTAATGCCTGTCCAGAGCTCGTCTTTGAGCTCTTGAAGTTGTGTAGCGGTTTTGGGACCTGTGAAGCGTTTAATGTGGCCACATATCACGTCTGTTGAGACGTCAAGATTTCCTTGCTTACACTTTTATTAGTTGGTGTATTGCAAGTCAATTATAAGCTCGCCAATATTCAAGTAATTTAATACTAGAAAGGATATCGCACGATGCCTTGGCACAAACAGCTAGTCCTCTTTTACTTTCGGTTCCGTTGACTGCATCACAAAGTTTAGCTACTTCTTCATCCTGTTTTACAGGAAGTTCCAAAATCAAACCTGCCAAGTAGATGTTTTACTCAATATGCGATTCAACTTTATTCAGACTGCGCAATATTCTTTCAGTTATTATAACAAAGCAATTGAATAGCTTCCAGTTGCAGGGGGTGTCCATTTCCTGACATGTCGGTCCTGGTGGCGTAGTGATTACCATACTTTCCTTCTAATACCAAGATCGCGGGTTCGAACCCGACCAGGACCGACAGATTTTTTCGGGCGTAAAAATCCTAAGTATGGTTTCCTTCGGAAGGGAAGTAAAGCCTGGGTCCCGTGTCGTTCATTTACGGCACGAAAAAGAACCTCAAGCCTGAAAGAAGAGGCCTCTGAGCAAAATTTGTCGGCCGTTTCACACCCTGAGTTGAATGGGACGCTGATGACCTGAGATGTTAAAAGAGCGTCCTTAAATAAATCATTAAAAAAAATTCCTAACATATTAGTTTTATTTACTTACCAACATTAGACGTCCGACATTTCCTTTTCTTCGACTCTTTGTGTGTGTGTGTGTGTTTAACACCCGTTTTTACTACTGAGGCACCACAGGCGGTGAACACTGGTATACATGAGATGAAATAAGAAATAATATATTGGGAAAGGACTTTTTTTTTTTTTGAAGGAAGGAAGCGTTCCAGGATACCTCCCCGGCATTTGCCGCCAGTTATGAGGACTGAGGAAAACCTGAAAAATAAAAACCCAGTCAGGGAGGACGGTCCTGGCAGGATTCGAACCCCAGACCTCCCGCTCACGAGTCCGCGCCTTAACGACCTCGGTCACCCGTGGCGGTTCTTTGGTTCTTCGTTGTGGTTTAAGTTCTGTTCTGAACTCGCTGACATGCACAACATTTGACATGCAACTCATAACTGAAAGGCCACAACACAAAATGACTATTGTAAAAGTTAAAACGCAGAATAACCTGTACATAATCAACATTGACTTAAAT
Source organism: Metallyticus violacea (assembly GCA_030762175.1). Classification (NCBI taxonomy): domain Eukaryota; kingdom Metazoa; phylum Arthropoda; class Insecta; order Mantodea; family Metallyticidae; genus Metallyticus; species Metallyticus violacea. The sequence continues at coordinate 103,607,162 of CM060832.1, forward strand.
AAGCAAATACCGTTAACCAGAAACACAGTCATGTCACAGTGCATGCAGTAGACAGCCATGACCGGGGACGAGAACAGCGCAAATGGAGTAGACGATACACTTCATGCAATTGAAGACAAGCCTAGTGTCAGCAAAGACAACTAGCTGCAAGAACTTGACCACATGACTGTCTGGAGAGGGTTGCATGAGAACTGGTGTATCGATACCGTTTACAGCGCGTACCAGCTCATTTTCATGCTAACGGGGGCTATTTTTAGCACTTTCTTTAAGACAGATTTTCATTTTTATTTCATAATATACCGCATCATACAATGTAAAAGGAGTTTTAGAAAAAGAGATGTGAAAACAGGAATTAACGTTTCCGAACCATGTCCATATAACACATCTACCTAAGAGGAATATGCTGCTAAAGAATTGACATCAACTTCAGTAACTCTATATATGCCTATGTATAATTCAAATGTCATGGCAACAGAACACACAATATTTCCAATTATCTACCAACACTTCAGCGCATGGGTCGTCTATGTAAGGAATACCACTGTATATTAACGGTGATAATGGCTTCCGTTATCAAATATGTCCTCGGCATAATAACCGCCATTACACCCAGTTTTAAAGTTTATGTTTTAATACCTTTACTTAACTTTTAATATCTAAACAGTGAACCACCTTCTATAGGAAAGCTCCAAAGTAGATCTTGTATTCAATGAATTCAGAACAGCCACTAAGGGTGAAAGAAGCAGGCTCATCAATACTAGTATTATAACTAAAAGATATATTAAGCCATTTGTGCATTTTGTGAACTCTATAGATGTTGAGCAATTATAAATTGGTAGCATTTAAACTCATTCAAGTATTTGTAAATACAGATATGAGTTTTTTAAGCAATTGTTTTACAAAAAGGTGCAGAAGCTCAAGAAATTTAAACAGCTAAAAGAACTGTCTACCTCTCTTGGTAGTTAAAGAAAGTAACATATTTAAGAAATTGGGCTACATTTAGATTTCAGAATGTCTTAAGGAATTTAACATCACATTGGCACTAAGGAATAAGTTTAGCATAAAAAATCATATAAACAACAAACAGTTAGATAGTATACCTTCAGAAAATAAATCACGAATCAATCGTATAAATTATGGAGAGAAAAAACAAAAAGAAACATAAGTACCCATTGAAAAGAACATGACAGGAACACAAAGTTTAAGTAACTAGAGAAATCTGTTGCGGCAACTCATTTTTGGACAAGATGTTGTTAATTACTACATAACAACTACGGTAGCCTACTGAATTACCGCCACGGGTGGCTGAGGTCGTTAAGGCGCGGACTCGTGAGCGAGAGGTCTGGGGTTCGAATCCCTCCAGGGCCGTCCTCCCTGACTGAGTTATTTCTAGGTTTTCTTCAGTCCTCATAAATGGCAAATACCGGGAAGGTACCCTAAACTTAGTCCTGGAACGATTCCTTCCTTAAAAAATAAATCCTTTCCCAATATATTATTTCATCTCATGTATCATCAGTGTCCATCGCCTGTGGTGCCTCTGTAGCAAAAACGGGCGTTAAACACTATTCATTCCTTCATTCCTACTGAACCTATCATAATGTAGCATGAAATTAATAGGAACACTAATTCTTTTCTTCATTTGCCTAATGTGCATAAATGGCATGTGGGTTAGGGAAGAGGTTGACAATCGCTAACCGCATCCTCTGAAGAAAGAAAGCACCTGGACTGCAGATTAGGATCCTGCAGGACAAGAACCGTTCCAAGCTAGTGAAGAAATTCCTCATAATTAAAGCTGTGAATATTTATACTGCACGTGAGAATGGGACGCCCGCTAGTGCCCCACGGATGGGCTAATTACATTGCATTAGATTGTGATATGGATAAGAAAGAAACGTTGTATTTTATTGCTCATGTCACATAACTCTAGAAGCTCTGAGCTCTTCTTGTTCTGTGACTCTGAAGTATTCTATTGGCACTAAGTAAGTATGCATTGCATATCTGTCGAGGGCAATCGTTTTATTTCATTGTGTTGCAACAAACCAAACATAAATCATAGGTTATCATTTCTGTAGGGTAAACTCCATATGCATTAACTAACGCTATCTGGGCGACTATAATTAGGCTATTCATGCTCATAACAAGCGCAGTAGCCTACTGAACCAATCATATTGTAATATGAAATTAATTGCGATTGATATGTCCTTAGAAACGTCTTATAAGGTTGGAGAACTTTTATATTTTGTTGCACTTTCGTAGAAATCCTACCGGTATAATGTTAACTCGATTAAGGGCAAAAATCACAGTACAAAGAATAGCATGAGTTATAAACCATGACGGTATATCAAATAAACATACCTTATTTGATAAGATACATCTGGAGAACAGCAGTAATAGCAATAATAATGGCGACATTTCTACTTCCTTCGTAGGGAAAATATAATTAAAAATAAAGTGACTGAGAAGCAAAAAGAGGAGGGAGGGAAAGGAAATTAGCAGTGTTTTTCTTTGTTTTCTTTCTTCATGATATCATGAATCAAGTAGGTAGGTATATTCTTTGAATTTCTGCATTTAATTCAAATGTTCGCACTTTTCTTACATATTCTGATTCCTTTGTTCTAATATTATAGATCCTGCAATAAAAAATATTTATTTTTCTGCAGGATCAAAATCAAATGTTGATTTCTTAGTTTGTTTCGAAAATTTCTACAGCTAATTAGTTATAATTTAATAATTATTTTTCTTTTTAGTACATCCCTTAGGTACATGTACAAGAAATCTGTATCATGAATATGACGTCTTTTATTCGTTCCATTGTAGGTACTTGAATGTTGGTCATAAAGTCCTCACTTTATTCTAAGTTGACGAGAATTTGAAGGTAGGAAGATCATTTAATGTAATGCAACTTCTAAGCTATTTCTTCACATAATCTCCTTGTTTTTCCAAGAATTTTCGGTATCCTAGCACCAGATTTTCGATATATTTTCGCTTCATTTTCAAATCGTTGACCTCCGAAGTGCTTCTTGAATTCGGTGTAAAGAAGAAAGTCACTCGAGACAAGATCAGTGTAATAATAACGTGCATGCACGCCAACGTCGAATTAATAGAAAAAAGGGTTAACTGGCGATGAATATTTGCAGCAGCAGTGTATACAGAGGGTGCCAAAAATGTATACACACACGTTAACACACAAAACTGAATTGATACAAACAGAAAATGTTGGGCACTAATCATCTTAGACTTTTGCAGTTACAACAATTGTTCAAAATACCCACCATCGGCTTCGATACACTTCTGAGTACGTTGAACTACTGATTGAGCAACGTTTACGAAAGTGTTCTCAGCGATTGCAACACATGCCGTTTCAATTTCTTCCCGAAGTGCTGCCGGTGTAGCTGGTTTTCTACGGTTTACGGTACCATGAGTATCAACTTTTTCTCGCAAGTGTGCAATTGTTACTCGCGTTGACGGTCTGTTCTGTACACACGTCTGCATTGCCTTGGACTTTTAACAACATTTTCGGTTTTCCATACCACTTCAAAATTGCTTTTCCCTGTTCAAACGATAGTCTTGGTCCATTTTGTTGTAGCAACGCTAGCATAACGTAATGTGAGTCACGTCTGTTTACAGAATATCACACGATAATCTTGGCCTCATTTGTTCATTGTTAATTTACCTGTCACGTAGCAACGCTATCATAATGTTTGTGAGTCACATCTGTTTATAGAACATCATATTACACATTACTGTTGTTTTTCGGCGCAACTTTAAAATATATTAAATAGACATCTACTGTGAAAGTGTGTATACATTTTTTGGCACCCTCGGTATTTTATTTTCCTGTGACTGCACGCAATTCATAATCGGACACACTTTTTAATAGCATCTCCACGATGTCTGGTTAACTATTGGCAAAGTAATGCGCGCTGTTTAATGAAACTGCTTCAGGGTAGCCACACACAGTAATGACGCACGCCTTGTTCATTAAGAAATATGCGTATATGTGTATTCGATATCAGGAAAAATTCCTGAAAACATTTTAAGAATATTTTCGTTTTCTCTACAGCCTAAATTAGTGTAATAAAATGATAAACATGTACCATACTAAATTTAAATGATAGAAATGCATGATATATTAACTTGCAGGTAAAATAAAGCCTTTTTCTTTGTTCGTTCTGTTGGTACATCATAATGGTCGCAGTTCTTAACCGCAACGCTTTTCCATATTTTATTTCCTCTACTTGTGTTCTTTTCTGTATTGCGTCAGTAAATTATCTGCAAAAGTATATATAATGTCTTTGTTTAATAGCACTTTCCATACTTTTCTTTATGGAATCCTCTAAATGGCAAATCTTGTCTAGGGCGACAGAAGAAGTAATGAAACTATTAATAACAATTATATCGAAATTTTGGTATAAAGTAAGAATGCAGAAAACCCGACCCGTTTTACCTTTACAGGTTGGATATTTCTTGGTATTGCCGTAAATTCCCCACCTCACCACATTGCTGGCTGCTCCTGTTAATGATATTGGTGTTTCCACATGAGTTAAAATGGGTGTAAACTGCAGACCTTTTCAAGTGACCCAGAGAAACCGGAGGATGCGGTTTTGTGGTAGTGAGCCAGACAGTGCTTTGAAGTTGTATATGTAACGCTCGCGTTACACAGCCCTCCAGGGTAATGATGCTGTAGGCAAAGTTACAGCCACTTCGCAGACAGCATACAGCAGATTCGTATCGTTTTCATCTGTTCATAATGAAATGTCTGGGCGCTTGGCTACTCAGAATCAAATAAGTTATGTCGCTCATACTTAACAACCTCAAATATCGGAAAAATAAGCAATGAGCGTAAGGCACTCTGTTGTCTTTTTTAATAGCCACCTTAAATATCAGATAAACGTCTTTTATTCTGATAATGTCATGGTTGAGCAATATAACTTTTAGTTCCTCCCAAAAACATTCTATTAGTGCTTTTTAGGGATTTTTATTTTGAACCTGTTACCTGCAGGTCCTACGGCAGTATACATTCATTCGTGTATATGGTTAGACAGTTGACTTTAGAACAAGTATGTTTATGTGTAAACGCCGTTTTAAATATGAACCAGGTGTCTTGTGCGCGAGGAATCAGATCATAACTTTCGTGATAAATTTCTTCTTTTCAGAACTGTGATTTACGAGTGAAAATTTTGGAGCAGTGGAGAAGTACATAATTATGCAATGGGAGCTAGGAAGATGCCACTGGCTAATATTGAGTGACATTTAATTATGGTGATAATTATTTGAAAACAAGTTACCACAATTGCAACTCTACAGCAGGCACTTAAGACGATCCTCCCAAAGTAGTGATGATGATGATGATGATGATGATGATGATGATGATGATGATGATGTTTTAATGATTCCTCTTGCGATTATTGGAAGAAAATAAACAGTAACCTAAATAAAGTAACAAAACACTTGCTCGTGTTTAGTATTGCTGTAAAAGAATGTGTCTAAAATTGCAAGAAGAGTGATATTAGATGGTTCCTGAGACACTGCAGAATATAGTAGGAAGATTTGCTATTGAGTAAATGCCGTCATTTGTTTCCCTCCATGGAGACAGCCCACGAGCGGTGAAGTAGTCATGTCAGGATATTGGATAATGTGACAACCTCATCACAAACTCTCGTCACATACACTGGCAACCCGCTGCCGTCCATTCAATCCTCAGGAACTCTCATCCAAAAAGATCCATATCGCCGGCTGGTGGACGCAGGAATGCAGTTACCAGACGATAGCCATCTTCAGCTTATAGCGGATCTTCTTTTCGAGGAAATTCTACAATAATAGTTTCCTTCTGTGTAACTCGCCGACTAAGACCGCTGAACAAAACTTTAGTTTCTTTTAATTCCCTCCTTTGGCGTCTTCGTTTATTTCATTGCGAAAGAAGAATGAGCAACAAACAAGGAACTTTAAGAGAATTGGGCAGAAGTGTATAGGGTTTTTACGTTCTATAAATTGACGTTCGACAAAATGTCGGTGGCGGAGACAAAAATTGACAAATTAATATGTGAAATTCTTTGTTCTTCAGCAGCATTGAAGTAGTGAAAGTAAATATTGCTATAAATGTACTTTTCGTATGAAGCCTGTTGTTATTGCTACATATTTGGTACAGATGATTGTTTAAATACTTCTCTGCTTGGGTTGTTCTTGTCGAGAAGAAAACCGAAGCTCAACCTTTTGTTAATAGGACTTGGTCAACAAAAGAAACAAACAAAACAAGCAAAAACGGACAATGTACTGATATATTTAAGGTGATGAATATTTTGTTAATCAGTGACAAGCTTTGGAGGAGCCACAGTTTAATAATGAAGATATATTGTTGTAAACAATATGTAGGTGCTGACAAGAAAGTCTTACCTACTTACTAGTTCCATTTGCTTTGGACATTTTCTATACGAAATTTAGTATTCTAGCGTTTCCTCTTAAGGTTTTATTATCTAGCAAGGTAATTTTACGATTTTGCTCACAAATTCGTACAATGCAGAATTAGTACTGCACTTACATGTTTTATAACATACGAGCCGTGAAATTTCTGTAAATATTTATTCTCACAACGGTGGCGGCGTTGCAAGAGGCAGCAAAGATCAAGATCGTTTCTATGTGTTGTCTGTAGGACCCGCTGGTGCACGTTGTCATGCGGAGAAAGCGGGTTTTCCCTATGATTATGATTTTTTTATTATTTTTTCCTAAATAAATTAAAAATGAATTTTTATACGATGCTTCAGTTCACATAGAAATAGTAAAAAAATTACTACCCACTCCAATTTTTTATTATTAGGCTTGATCTGATCTTAAAAAATGTACAATTTTTCTTTATCAAATATATATATATATATATATATATATATATATATATATATATATATATATATATAACAACTGTAATCTGTTATAGTAAAATTAAACAAACTTTCTTTAGCACATAGCATACGGTGATTTAGGGTAGGCTAAATAATTCCCATTGGTTTTGTGTGTGTATATGCACAAATTTAAACATAATCTTATTAAAGATTATACACAATATCTTGCTTATCTTATCCTGTTTATTTGCCTAAGGCTCGTATTTTATTAAATTTACATCTTTTTTATTTAAAAAGAGTTTGTTTTTCCTTTGTGGGATAGTTTTAACATTTATACACATTTATTGTTAAGAAATGAATAATATATGCACAAACATACAGAATGTTGCATAAGAGCCTGCCTAAAATTGGTATTAAAATGTTTACATATTTTGTTTATTTTTGAAACGGTTTTCTGTATTATCTTTTGTAAAATAAAATGTTTAGTGTTTACACATCTTTATTTATGGGAAATAAATAACAGAATTAGAATTTTTAAAAAAATATTACATATTATAGAATCACTTACATCCAACCTTCGGCCATCTTTGTTCTGTATTAATGTCTGCTATGTGTAGATGATCTTGCTTTTACAGATAAAATCTCTAACGAGATAACTTTATATGTAGATTTCAGTGGGGGATATTTGCTGTTTTAGCCGGATGGGACAAGGTAGCTCAGATGGAAGAGCATTGTCTTTGTAAACCAGAGAATGATGATTTTACACCAGCCATGAACTGGAATTTTTCTTATCTGATTCCAAAAGTGCATAAACATTTTCTGGAAACTGAAGAAGCTCTTCCAACGCACCAGTCCCACCAAGTCTGTTCTTCACGACAACCCAGAAGTGTGCAAGCCCGAGAAGAGATTACTACCTTACCATCCTGCTGCTGGATCTTGCACTTTCATTAATGCAACCACGGGAGGACATTTGACGATGACGAGCAAGTCACACGTACGCAGTACGAAGATGTGCGAGGGGACGGCATTCAGGCCCTGATACGAGGGCAGCAATTTGCATTTTTGGGATTCTACTACTAGAAGACCATAGTTCATAGATCATTAACTCAGCCTATTTCTTTTGGGAGTAGTTTCTCCTAACCTGGATGTAAAGTTGCATCTTCCAGAACCAATCATGCATCTTTACAGGTGACACCGATCTCTTCTTAGCAGGATGAAACAGCTTCTTACGGATTCCGAAAGTGATTAACCCCTCAGTTTTTCTTTTGCAGCTGGAAACATAAAACAGTCTGAGAGAGCCAGATCTGGACTGTACGTTCTTGCTGATATTCCTGGTTTTCAAAGCACTGTGCGGCGCAGAGGCTTTGAAGCAGCGATCCTCGCAACCCGACTTCGGTCTTCTTTCTGTTGGTGTTCTCAAGACTCGCCAAATTACAGAGTACCAGTTGCAAGTTTCTGTTCCTGGACTGAAATGATTGTAATATTGCTACTAGTTGAGAAAAAACCAGCCACAATTTTCCGGCCTATACCTCGACGTCACTTAACCTTCACTAAGGAGTCGTCACTTGGGAAAACCCAGACTGTCTCTCTGATCCGGGTCGCATCGGTCCTGGTGATGTAGTGGTAACCATACTTGCCTGCTAAATCCAAGATCGCGGGTTCAATCCCAGCAAGAATCGATGGATTTTTTTCCGGCATAAAAATTCTAAATATGGCTTCTTTTGGAAGGGAAGTAAAGCCGTGGGTCCCGTGTCGTACATTTACGGCATGTAAAAGATCCTCAAGCCTGAAAGAAGAGGCCTCTGAGCAAAATTTGTCTACCTGTCACGCCGGAATTGAATGGGACGTCGATGACCTGAGATGTTAAAGTGCCTTCGTAAATAAAACAAAATCCGGGTCGTACAGGTGAACCATCTCACCAGTGAAGTTATCGCGGATACTGGGAGTTGCCACTGTAGAACCAACGAACAATTTCCCGGCACAATCCACTTTTGATGTCTTTTGCTTTTCTGTGAATTTATAGGACTGCACTTATAATTGTAAAAAATGTTCTCGAGTCTCTTCCATCTTAGAACTTAAGGCATATCCTTTTTCCTGCAGCTGCTGCCGCGCGCTAATTTCCTCTATGGTTACTAATCACACACACTGCTTATATATCTCCCAGTTTCTTCTATTTCCGAACCTCGTATCCAGGTAGCGTAAAGTCATATATTAGGAAGAAGATGTGTTGCAAAATAGCCCTGTATGATCAAACAGTTGGACAATCTTTGTATATGAAATTGAAATAAAACAAACCCTGAAAAAAGAAGGGGAAAAACTTATTTTATTTATAGAACACCTATCATCATTCAATTGTCTGATATCACAACGCATACGTTTTTGCTTGTTCGTCACTGGCACCTCTACTATCCCACCATCTTTTAAATGTCTGTGTATTGGACAGAAACGGATGTTCGCGACTACGAAGCTGTCCTTACTGAGCGTGTGGAAGCTCACATCCGTAGCTCTGTCACACAAAGAGTTTACTTGCATTATGTTTTGGAGCTTCTCTTTATCTTGCAATGATATCCCTGTACTCTCATTGTATTTTCTCATTACGACTGGAAGTGCATATAATTAAAGACAAAGCACGAGCAGCTGGGTACAACGCACATTTGTTGCGTTGCTCTATTGTTTTCTTTTCTCAGGGTATCCATCTTCGCCACTTTCACATCCCCTCATACCGGATGACAACCAGCGAGTTGTTAATTAAACTTCCGCGTAACGAAGGTAGGGAAAATTTTAATGCAGTTCATTATAGCTATACATTATAATGTTTCCATGAAAACTGATATTGAATTCGTTCCTTTAGGCAGGAAACGTATTTCGCTAATTAAGGCGCTACATTGTTTTTATTGCCAGTGAAAAATGCGGTTTTTTCTGTTTTTTTCTGTTGGTGGTTTTAATATTAAGACGAAATGAAGTAGGCAAATGTATGGTATCAAACGTAGCGATTGGGGTAAAATGTTTAATTGAATCGGTCATTTCAGAAACAGCACACGTGATAAATTTTGTTATTTTGAGAAAATTAGAACTTACTATTTTATTACACCATTATTGTTTTACAAAGTCCGAGAAAATTCTGCATGTTAAATGAGATATTTTTTGTTCATTCTGACACCTTTAGTTTAGTTAATGAAAATGAGTTTTCATACACTAATCAGTTTTTTCTAATGTAGTAATAAACAATCAGATACTCGTTATAAAATCAAACAATAGTAAGCATTTACAGGTTTGGCACAGAAAACAATTACAGCAGTTTAAGTAGCAACTAAACGTCGTTGTCAACACCAGAGGGAAGAGCATCGACCTTATCATTGCCAGTTGGTCAACTGAGAACCATTTAAAGCCAACAGTGTACACTTCCAGTTTTTTCAAGTCTCTCTTCTTATCGATGGCGATTTTTCCTTCTGGGTAGCATTTATACAAGGGAGAGAAACAATATCATTTGTCTTTGCAAGGCTGAAGGTGTTCTCAAGCAGTGACCACCTTTCCTTTCTTCTGACTGCCGTAGGAAAATTCCTTATATGCAGAAGCGGGCTTAGTAGGCTCCGGTTGAAGCGGTTTGTTGTCTGCCTCAGGTCGTGATGCCAATTGTTGAAACGGTTTGGTACATAAATGATCGCTTCGGTGTTGCTGTCCACGTTTCCATGACAATTTCTCAGGGTGAATTCTGCTGTTTTGTTGATTCGTACTCAACAGATATGTGTGTGTTTATTGGTACTTTATTATGTTCAAAATCTTTTGCGTATGATACCCTTAGCTAAGTCGAACACAAACTTAGACACGGCGTGTGTAACTGAAAACTGCTTCTCTTGATTCTGTGAACTGTGTAACCAGAACTGAGGTGGCGTATCGGAGCTGCCGCGTGTAAATCCTATAGGTCATAAGTCATTCTTAAATATATCTATATCTATCTGCACTAATTTAATTACATATCAGAGAAATTTAAAAATATTAGTGCCCGTGTTTTTTATTGATACTAACAAAAGTTGAAACCTGTGACCCCCACCTTTCCCCGGGAAGAAAGCGGTTGGATTCAGCACTGGTGCTCTGTTGCGGAAGATAACTCGGAGTTCCTCAGTGTCAACAGATTGGACTGTACTTATTTAGAGTGAGAACCTTTTTCAGCGCAAGTGGAATTTGTTGACAAGCCCATCACGCTTGATAACGATGCAGGTTGATAAAGGACTGCAGGTAAACACTATTAATTATGGTTCAAGGGTTTACCATTTTTAACTATCAAGATTACAAATTTTTTAGTTGCAGGAACCCACAACCAATCCTTCTAACCCCGCACTTTTAATTCAGATCTCCTCATCTCAAAATTGTCGGTCCTGGTGGTGTAGTGGTAACCATACTTCTAAACCCAAGGTCGCGGGTTCAAACCCGGCCAGGATCGATGGATTTTTTCGGGCGTAAAAATCCTAAGTATGACTTCGGAAGGGAAGTAAAGTCGTGGGTCCCATGTCGTACATTTACGGCACGAAAAAGAACCTCAAGCTTGAAAGAAGAGACCTTTGAGCAAAATTTGTCAGCCATTTCACACCCTGAATAGAATGGGACGCTGATGACCTGAGCTGTTAAAGAGCGTCCATAAATAAATCAAATCAACAACTCATCTCAAAATGATGCCGGATTTGTGTCTATAGAATCAGTAACGAAACTTTTAGACTCATATTACTAACAGCCTTCTCAGAATACAGTAGAAACAGCAGCAACAGTCTTCTTTTGTTATTAATGCTTCGATTATAAAATTTCTCCCTACATTCACTCATATCTAAGCCTCCGAGGTCAACGGCACTACAACATAAACATAACATGCCAAAGTAATTGTTATGACATGTAACACAGATTCCGCAAAATGTAGACAACGCGCGAGTGTCATTTGTTTGCCAACGGGGCCGCGTATGAATTCAGTTAGAGCAATTATGTAGTACGCAGAGGTCAATTCTTGTTCTTAACGGATACGAGAGTGCATCACTCCAGATGACTAGCGTGCGAACAGGCAGTGAACAATTTCCATATTTACACTCTTCTGTTCTACATTTGAGACTCAACTTTGAAAAAAGAAATGGATCTTGAATGTCGCACTGTTTCACGTTGACGTTATACTAGTTCGCACTGTTATTGCTGATTTGGTTTCCACAGATTACTTTATTTGTAGGCCTAGACTTGAACTAAAAATTTCCTGACAGTTCTAATGGTAGCATTCATGGTCACGTCAGCATAAATGTACTGCACTCTACGTTAACAATCGCCTGTCACTTGCTAGTAAGCATGGGGACTAGTCAATAAAGAGTGCGATTTTTTTTTTTTTTTTTTTTTACTTATGAAGTACATTGGGCAGGATCAACGTTTATCGAAGTAGTGCCCAGTGAGTTGTATGCCAGTCCTGAAAGACGCGCTGACATTGACATTGTCCTTAGAACCGCCTCCGCCTTATTTGCGACAGCCGTTGATGAACAAAACGGCTGGCCCTGCAGGTCATTTTTAAGACAAGGGAACACAAAAAAGTCGCGAGGAGCTAGGTTAGGGCTGTATGGAGGGTGGGGCACATATTCTATGTTTTTTTCTAGCCTAATGTTGAGCAACAACTTGCAAACGCGAAAGCGTGCATTGTCATAGTGAAGACGCCAATCATATGATTGCATCTCAGGTCTTTTTCGTCGGATGTGTTCTGCAGGACGCTCAAAAAAGTCTTATAATACTTTCCATTGCCCGTTGTTTGCGGGGGAACTTCACAACAGTCGAAGAACGAAATTACCATAATCTTTCCTGCCGACCGAACAATCTTGGCCAGATGTTTTCCAGACGAGCTCGCCTGTTTGCTTTCGGGATCGTAATGGTGAAGCCAAGTCTGGTCATCTGTAATGATGCAATTTAAGTATGCCTCACCATGCTTTCGACACATGTACACTCTCGCAGGTGTAACAATCATGGGCTCGTTCACTGCAGTGATTGCAGCACCTGGACCGCCCTGTTTTGTTTTTGACACACGGACTCCTTAACACTTTGAACCACCAAAGTGCGGTTGATTGTGGTAGAACATTATCGCCGTATGCTTGCTGTAACATCCATACCGGATTTCTGCATACGGAAGCAAAATTTCAGAACAGCGTACTGCGCGTTGCGAAGCGACTCCATTTTACGCAGCCGACTGGTTAACACTCGCTCTTTGCTGGTATCCTTTACTAAGACGCCGCTTCCAATTTTTTTCCGTCAATCTCTTGAGATCTGTTCTTATGAAAAATTGTTTCACAGGCCTATCTCCTATGACGAAAGAAATCATTTTTAAGTCTTTATTAACTAGTACTCGTAGTTGCACACCACAGCGCCTAGCGTTCCACTATTGAATAATGTGTACACTAAAAGAGCAGAAAAATTAATAAAATGCATAAAAAAGGCTGGATTGTCCAAAGGAATAAATTCTTACCCAGGTTACTGAACTTAAAGCGGAGTGACATTTGCCCATCATGAGATATCTCCTTGTGGAAGCTGTTTGTTGGGGGCGAGTTCTGCCTGGTTGCACAGGAACAAACAGTTAATGGAGCTTTGTAACCGCGTTATTGTCTTCTATCTCATTAGCTTTCCTTTTATTCTCCGCCCTTTGTGATTTTCACCGTAATCCTTGCGGCATAGGTCAGACCTCAGGACGAAGCAATTTGCGAGCCACGCCCCATAAAACAAACGAAGACGCTTCCGGAGCACGTGTTAGCTTAGCTCGTGGTATTATCCTTCAAATCAGCGCCACTTTATTTGTATAACAGTCGGTCGTAACATTTTCTGAAGGTTTTCCTACGAGTAGTAGGAAGACTTGCTTCGTGATATTATGTTCTCATATCCTCCAGGATGCCAGGTAGCAGATAAGAGTTCGATCACTGGATCCTCATAAAAATTTGTATCAGCTGTCATAACACCCAATGCTGAGTGCCATACATTATCGATAGTCAACCTGGCAGGACCAGGAAAACCCTTCAGAGGAAAGAAAGAAAAGCTCACCCTAGAAACTGATCCCAAATATGCGTCCATTAGAACATTAAACGAGCATATAATGGGCATGTCCCGATGTAGCACCTAATAATTGATACTCATGGTACTAGTGTCCATTTCCTTATTACAATACTCTCTCTTGTTTGGAAGAAGAATAAGAAAAATAATGGAAATTAGGGTAAAATTCTTCTCGTTCTAATTGTCGGTCCGGGTGGTCTAGTGGAACTATACTTGCTTGGTAGACCCAAGCTCGCTGTTCAAACCCAGCCATGTATTATTTATCCTATTAAAAATCCTAAATGTGCCTTCCTTTGGAAGGGAAATACATCGTAGATTTACTGCATGCAAAAAAATCTTATACATGAAAGAAGAGATTTAAGCAAAAATAGCAGTCGTTTCGCTCCCTAAATTGAATGGGACGCTTATGAAAAGAAATGTTAAAGAGCATCGTTAAATAAATTCTAATAATAATAATAATAATAATAATAATAATAATAATAATAATAATCTCTCAGTTATCGCTTCATTTATTTTCATTTGCTCTTTCGTGCATAATAAAATTAATTTTCTTCTTTAGATCAATTAGAGGTAGAGAAAGTGAATATTTTGTCAATTGTTTTATTTTTCTCCGAATTTCAGGCTCATCTTCCGCAGTACGAACTTCAAATTACCAACATTATAAAACATCAATACCACTTTTCACTTCTAAATGACATTATTTTGCATTAAGTCTGCTTGATTGCGAATCTTTTTAGGTTCTTATTTCGTGATATGAAGATAAAGTATATAAATACATTGTCTGTACTCAGAATAAAGATTAACGTATGGCCCGATTGTAAACAATGGTTATATATTATGTAAAATAATATTTATAAAGGAAAGAAAATAAGAAATGGATCTATCTAAAAAGCATGCAAATAAGAAGCATTAAATAACATCCTCTGAAAAATGTAGGTTTTTTTTTAATAGTGTTTAACGCCCGTTTTTGCTACCGTGGCACCATAGGCGGTGAAAAATGTAGGTGGAGGTGAAAAGTTAGTTATGAGTCTTTGTGAATTTAAGTAAATAACTTTTGAATTTATTACAAACACAGCAAAGATATAGAAGAACAAGAACTTCCTTTTTCTGTAATCTGGAATTTAGTTTAGTTTAGGACTTCGTACATCTAAATCAAATAATAGTTTGCTGAACTACAAGGTTTGTTATTTTAATTGTCTTTTTCTGCTTGATTTTCGTTTTGCCGTACGCCTTCAAACGGAACTAAGGAACATAATGCTGGTGTGTTAATGAAGACTTCTCCTCTGTCCATATTTCTGGTCATCTGAAATAAGATGATAATGCCCTGTTAATATTATAAAATGGTCCAGATACTGATTACAGCCTTGCATAAAATGAATTATTTGTAGTAAACTTTATTTATTTTATTTTCCTAATTTACTTGAGAGACACGTCGATGTTGAGCGCGAGCGGCAGATCACCGCGCCGGATTAGAAACTTCAGGGTTCCACTATCTTGCTGATTTAGTTTCACCGCTGGCTTTTATTTTGAGCAAGCTTGAAAGCTTAAGTAGTTAACTTTTGGCTTCACTTCCATTAAGGAGCGTCCAGGAATCGCTAGGCAAGCTGAATCTGATTTCTCCAGACCGTGTGTGTGATTTCTTGCGTATATTCCAGCATTCGCATTGTTAGGTGCCAACGCTCAATTTGAGAGAGCTTTCCTTTTATTCACAAAGCGCTACAATCTTTAGCATATTATATCAACTTTAATAGAGAATGAGATGAGATGAAGAAAACCAGCAATGCCATACTAACACAGATTTCCCTTCCTGACATTCCCCGCTGGTCCTTATTGTCTAAAATGCGGCTACGCTCTAATAACTCTAGGACTCGTGATTGCCCAATTGGTTAGTCCAGGGCAATGTTCCACTCCATCGAGGCTGGAGGTTCTGGATCTTGGCAAGATTTTATCATTGGCCCAAGACCTGATGAGGAAGGCTGGAGGGATACCCTCTTGCAGCCTGCCAATTACATAAATGCACTCATGACCTTCAAGTAGAAGAGTTTTAATTAAATGAAAAGGGAAGGAAATAGGGAAAATGAAGAATGTCGGTGGAACGAGAAATCACCAAGGGGAAAGAACTAAAATTCTAAACTGGATCAAATTCAGTTTGCAGGTCAACCCAGTGCTCTAGCCAACTAAGCTAATGGGATTCTCTTGCCATGCTCTAAGTAAGGCTGCCTTAGAAACTGAACGAAGATTGCTAGAGCTCTCAACGTAGTTCTATCAAACTATTCCGTAGTTTCCCTAAGAAAAGGCTTTACTACATGTACAGTCTCTAGCAGATCGTGTCACAGAGGAATTAGGACGTTGTGCTCAACACACTGATTGGTCAGTAGAATTAACAGCTGTCTACCCGTGAGTGTCATTAGTCTGATTGGTAGGAGTGCCTCTCTCTCACTCCACGTGCGTTGCCGGATATTACAAATTACGCAGATCCTGCCTGTGCTGCGGCCCACACCAGCACCGGGACGGTTTTGCATTGTGGCCAGCCTGCATCAGCCCGTAATTATTGCCAATGTTTCTAGACTGAGCTTCATCCCATAAATACATAGACACGAATTACGGCTGTCTGGTTGATTTTCCAAAGAGATTAAATTCAACTTGTCGAATTTTAGGTAAACTTTGTTGTGGTCTCCTATATCTGTATTACATTTTTGGGAAAATTCTGCAGTCTTTAGCGATTTCATGTATGATCTGTCGAATCATAAACTGTGTCATCAACGACAGCCCTTAATTTTATTTTATCTCTCCAGGAAAGGAAGTGTAAAAGTGTTTAGCTGAGATAAACGTTCTTGCGTTATTATTTATCTAGTTCTTCGCCATTCTTCTTGGCAGTTGTAACATGGAATAATGAATAAAATAAAAATATATCACTGTAATTGAGTTGTCTAAGTGAAGTAAGGATGTAAGAATAATTTCAAATATGTGTACCGAGCCATAAAAGCATTTTAAGGACGTTAATACCTAAGATGACCATATGAAATATGTTCGCTTAGTACAAATCCCGGAGAAATTTCGGGAGCAAATGTCCAAAAATCCTGTCAGAAAACAAATCATGAATAGCAGCTTGAAATGTCAAGGTCTAGATTGTTCAGGGTATTATATGAAACCTTTAAATAACAGGTCACTTGCTCTTCATTGCAGATATGCCATAAAAATCCGCCGAAAGAAATTTAATCCACCAGGCTTTACAGTTCAGCGCGTTCACCATCCTGCCTCGAAGATTAAACCATCCATTTTTCACTTTCAATCCAGTTAATAGTCCAAATCTTGAAAATATTTAAATGCAAAAGTGAAATGCTTCTTGGAGAAAATTTACTTTACTTTCCTGATCTACCTACTCTATCAAATGAAGTCCACAGTAACAAGCATCCGTAGTTCCAGAAAACCAAGATCATAAATTGAGCCAAATACTGAGTAATGCACTTCTTTGATTGTGGGGAACCATTGATTTCCTTTGCAGTAAAGTTTTGCTGTTCTCACATGTGCAATGATGAATCCGTGCAGCACTTTTTGTTATTAAGTAATGAAAAAAGCATCCAACTGCAGCCTCAGCTATATCTCCAATTCTACTTTTTGGAGGTGTCTTTTAATGAAATAGGCTCATGAACTTTGGTTGATATTGAGTGTAACGTCCACCCCATTAATACTTATGACACTTAGAGAGCGCTACTTAATAGAAAATTATCCAGCGATCCTTCAACTATTCTTAGTAAGTCTGTAGCAGGAAACTCGTTGGAGTCTTGAACATTTGTGAATTAGCTGCAAGTGTGTGTGGCTGTCACTTTCGAGGTACCGTGTTGCACGTTTTCTTCCTTTATCTAACGCAAATGTTTTACAGTTGCTACCATTTCTTTGCCTCATCCTGAGCAAAGGTGGGCAGAAATAAGGATCCTGTAACTGCAAATAAAAATAAATAAATGAAATGAAAAATATTTCTACCAACATGCTATCCGATCGCCCTATCCTGCTGATGAAACTTTTTATTCAGAAATTGCACTTGTATCATGATCTTATGAATTAAAACATTGAAGGTCTTTCTATCGGCCTCCGGTCTACAATGTTTCACAGTAGGTACGACTAACCAAATGTATATATTTTCTCAGAACAGTGATTATATAATCTACATTATTAATTGGTTGCCTATTTTTCCCAGCATGCAGTCTAAAAAGTCCTTTTTATGCAAATTTTGCGCATATGTTCATTAAGTTCCATTAGTGTTCGGTTTCTTCCGGCACTTTACCATGTTTCATTTGAGGAAAATCTTCTGTTGGCGCCTTGGGTTAATTTGTGCTATTCTCTCGAGCGATAGCTTGAACTTATTGATACTGATAGAGCCTATCCTTCCTTGTGCATCCCAGCGTACGAGTAATATTCACTTGAATTATTTTTTGGAACAATCCTCAATTTGTTTTAGATGCCCAAGCATTATGAACAGTTTTTGTGATATATCGTTAATTCCTAATATTGCTTTAAATACTGTTGCACATTTTGGAAAGGCACAAACAAGTTTTTTGGCGGTCAAATAAAAGTTGTGCTGCCCTATTGTTGATTTCAGGTGCAGAATAAAGAACTCATATATTACTTGAGATTTAACCACAGAACGACGAAATTATGCAAACCATGCATTGGGTTGGAAAATCATGAACCGAAATTTTCCAGATCCTTAAAAACCTGGGAATCAGTATCAGTTGGTGATCTTTCGAGTTCCGGACACCCGCTCGCCGTGAGGACTGTAGCTGTCGTTAAAGCAGTGACGGCTGTGTTCGGAAGCAGATAATGATAGGAGCATATATGAGCAAGAGATCCCTGTCCAAGGTGCTTAGAGTAGACCCTGAATGAGGACTTTTCATTGCAGTACTGGACATTTTAACTGAAGCAGCAAAGGGTGTTGAGATGCAAACGATTGCTACAGAGTTAAGCTAACAATGGTTACCGGAATTTTCTTGTTACTAATGAGAAAGTATTTAATTTTAGAAAGCTGCAACTCTTAAAATAATAAGAGTGTATGCCTGGACTTCCAGAAAATCTTGTGAAGGGGTCTTTAAGGTCCAGAGAAGCTACTTCAGTAATGGTTTATGATGGTGTCGCCAAGCTCCATTTCTGTCAGATGGGATTGAAGACAACCACCAACCATTCTGCTGGAACCGGTGGCGAATTTTGTTTAAGAACGTGCATTGGAGTTTCCAGCAAGATTCAACCCAGCTCCCAGACTTAGTTTAAGAGTTTATTGGTGCTCATTATTGACCTTCTAGCCCTTTTGACTACAAACTGTGATCAGTGCTTGAAGGTGTGGTATGTAAGAAAAGGTGGCGGATTTCCCAATGAAGTAAGTGCCTAGTGCTGTAGAAACTTCTGTCATATGTGAGTCAGTCGGAGAACTATTGGAGCTAAACGTTTGGAATACACGAGAGCACAACATATCGAATGTACAAGAAAAACATTTTAAAGTGTTGTAATTACTTAACTAAAACTTTTTCATAATATTTATGGCAACACTAGGTACATCTTTTGCCGAAAATTTTTCATTTTTATTTTATCAATTTGTATTCTTTGACTTCTAGATATTCTTTCAATTATTATTAAATAGTCGATATATGTAAGCATCAAAGTTTACTGTCTACTTTTTTGTATTCCGTAAGTAAGTAAGAAATATTGCATTTGGTAGCTCACGTAAAGTTTAATTGCTTTAACATTCTTTAAGTTTTTAATTTATAAAACATTATTTTTGTTTCCTTCTTTTGCGAAACAGACAAAATCATTTAATATTTGTTCATTAAAATCATTTGTTTGAGCCTCTTCCGATATGGAAACAAGAAAGAGCAAATTTCGTATACAACATTGTTCCTCAACTCTACTAAGGTGCAGGATTTGATGCAATGAAAGGTCGAGGAGTAGGCGGAAAGCTATTTACGGTAAATGGGCTGCTCACAGTACAGTTTTCTTGGTTGCAAAGGTTCCTAGAGTGGAGCGGTGCCCTTTCTTTGTACCCGGAGAGCTCAGTAAAGTATTTTTAGCTGGAGGGTCGAGCACCCTTCCTGAAGATGAGGTAACCGCCACGCTCAAGCATACAGCCACTACAGACCTTAACAACGTTTTCCCATGCCTCTATGTTTGTTGTGCCACTTCTGGATCATTCTTATCTACAACCTTGCAGGTTTCCGCAATATCTTTTATTATTACTTTTTTTTAAAAAAAAACTTATAAGGCAATTCTTGTTCATTATAATAGATTCAGAACTTTATTATTTAGAAAATATATTCTGTAGGTTCAATTGTTTCAACAGTTGTTCACTAACTCGGCATTTATAATTATAATTTCCTCGCACTTAACAAGCTCACTTGTATTACGAACATAACTCACTTTCTGGTAAGAGGCGAAAATGAAATAGAAAGTTACAACATGCACGCGTGTTGGCAAATGGTTCATTAGTGAATCTCAACATAAAACTTATCTAATAGCGAAAAAATGCATTGTTAATGCAGAATGGAGTCTAAAACAGAATGAATGCTATGAAAATAATGGTAAATGCTCCTAAATTCAACCTGCTCGTTTAATATTTTATACTTGCAGTACAGAGCTGCTTACTGTCTCCTTTTCATCTCCGACGCTGCTTTTTAGCCATAATTTCTTCCAGAGATCAGAGAATCGGAGTAGGAAATTTCGCGAATCCCGCGGATAATTTTTTTTTTTTTTTTTTTTTTTTTGTAGATGTCACAGGAATGTTTTTAAATGCGTCATGTGTTATTCGTTTTTACTAACTTAGCATTTTTAATTGTCAATTTTAAAACAAACACACGCGATCCCTTTCTAATGAAAACCGGATCTCCTTATTAATATAATTCTAAAGATCTCGTACATGTTAAAAATGTAATCTCTAGGTTAGGTTTAATTTCAGCTGTGCTTTATGATAGTTAACTGCAAATTATGTCTGCTGGCTTCCGAAGGTAAATTATTTCCGGAATCTGTGTGTGTGTGTGTGTGTGTGTGTGAGAGAGAGAGAGAGAGAGAGAGAGAGAGAGAGAGAGAGAGAGAGAGAGAGAGAGAGAGAGCATTACAAGTTGCTTGGGGTAATTGTAGCGATTTCTTGTGCAAAATTGAATCAGTGTTCTGTTTACCGTTTCAAAATATGATGTTGCGATTATCATAAGGTATCATAACTTTTATAAAGTATTCTTAAATGCATGAATTTTTTATGAAATAATGAAAAAGAGTTGGAGTGAGTGATTTCCTTTCCGTCCAAGGTTCGCTAGTGAAAAAAAAATCTTTGATTATTTTTGTTACCAGAAAGAGCAATTAACATAGTAATGGGGAAAACAGTGTTATTATTGACTTACAAAGTTTACTTGTTGGGCAATATCGTTAATAATCCTTAAACGAAATAAATAAACATGAGCTAATGATAGTGAAAAATAATTTATTTTTAATAAAAAATTAGGAGGTAAATTTGAAAAGCTTCAGTCTGGCATAAAATCTTGCGTCAATTTTAAAATGCTGTGGTGACAGCGAAGTCTATGAGCAGGCTAGTGCAGCTGTTTCAACCAGGGGCGACTTCTCTAGGAGGTTGCTGGTTTGATAATTTTCTATAACTATTGCATAACGCGTTTTTATTCGTAAAAAATTATCTGTAGGGGATTGGATGTTGGGCATGGAGGAAGGCATTTCCGTACTTCAGTCTTGCTCCATGTCTTGCCATTTGAGCGTACGGCCATAGTGGAGGCACCTCTGGGAGGAAGGGAGACACGGGGCGGTGGAGCTCGGAATTGGACGAGGTCCCAAACATGTTTCCAGATTGAATACTCCCCTCCAAAAGTTTGAGCGCCTCAGGACAGTCGCTTCCATGCCAGACGCCGCAGAAACCTTTCCAAAGCGCAAGCCACCGTTACACCGCACCAGCCCACCTCGACCCTGTAACAGAACGAACGGAATGAAATAATATGAAATGGGAGAGTAAAAACAAGATCCATTCTAGCGTTCGCCTAAGCTACCAGGGGAATCCACGAAAAAACCGAACGTCAGAAAGACCGGCCCCCCGAATGCGATTCCAAGCGTTATTGACTGAGCCGCCGTCCTCGGTGTCTGCAGGGAACTTCTGTCATGCGCCTGATGTTTGTATTTCCGGTTATTATCTGTAGGAGTTTTGTTTTGAAGTTGTGCAAAGTAACGTCTGTAAGTTTGTTTTGTTGGAGGAGGTGAGAGGAAACGTCACCTCTCGTCACATGCATTCACAGAAAAGTCTGCCTTCAGGTTTATCGACTGATTGTTGTTGATAACAGTGTTTAATGAAATATTTTAAAATACTATTAGATAATTATAGTAAAACATATTAATAATAGTACTCTTAAATATAAAACATAATAAAACAGAGATTTATTTCAGAATCAAACAATATTAAATTTGAAGTAGTAATGCTCACCTGCAGAGCTCTTTAGCATTTTCGCTCATAGTAACTGAAATTAAATGAGCAGGGTGGTGAAGGTTTACGAAGTAGTTGCTTTATTTCGTTTTCTGTTAGTTCAACGTAAAGAAAGCGAAATCTATACAAAGCTTACATTTGATGCCTTTTTCCTTTTCGACCTTCGGAAGAGAGCATTTAAATTTAAAAAAATAAACTGGATAGAACAACTTTAAGTATTAATTTTAGCCAAACTGTGATTTCAAAACACAGAAGAAACAGGCCTCGCCCTGCACATTCCAACTTCAACCAAAGGGTTTCCCGCCATAAAAATTTGCTTTGATCAACAAGGTGTGCTACTAGTTATTTTTATTATATCCCCCTCTTTCTTTTGTTTAGTGTTAATTCTAGTTACCAGATTCTAGAACCTTGCAATCTGTACTTGCAGCAGTAAAGCTGTACATGCGGGTTCATGTTGCCGCAAGCAACTGTTGGTTTCAACTCTTTAGCGTCATTTAGCCGGCCACTCGTTTGACCAAAAGTTGGTGTAATGTTAAAAATGTTAAAAAGTGTTGTATTTAGATTTCTTCACAAAATACTGACTTTCCCCAATTACTGTTGAAAGCGACTTAACAGATTTCATTTGCCTAAGAAGAGAATGAATTAGAGATGGTCCACATGAAGAAAACGTTTCCTTATTGAGGACTTAATGGAAGCTATAAGAAATCAGGATGATTGCAGCTTTCTGTAACAACCGTCTTTTGAATCATTCTCCAGCTTAACGTGATGATTTGTTTCTGCAGTTCAAAAGGAGCATCGTGATGTATGAAATAACGCAAACCACCGCGGAGAAAATTCCGACTCACTCAGTTCAGCAAAAAGATCAAGTTGGGATGGCCGAGGAATTCTCTCGGTTTACATCAAGGAAAGGAATTTCATCATAAATGAGAATATTATGCGTCACTCCTGCTCACATTGTGCGACGTCATAATGGAAAAGAGACGAGGAATGCTGACAATACCCCAATCAGTCGACTATTTTTGTGAAGACTGCAGTGAAGGACTGTGGCCTACAGGAGATTGAATACTCGCCCAACAGTCCAGATCTAGACCTAGTGATCTCTTCTTTAAACTGAATCAAATTCTATGAAGAAAGGCTGTTGATAATGTTAAAGTGGAAAGAGCTGTAATGGAACATTTTGTAAATAAAACTCTTAGTGTTGAAAATCTATAATTATTAATTCACAGGTATAAATAAATGCATCGAAAATGGCATAGTTAATTTATTTCTATTACCTTTCTGTACATCAGGCCGGAATTGTTTAAAATCTCCCCCCTAGTTCGGTACCTGATACGTTTTAAGGCTGTAATTCAGACTTTAAACCTTTTGAATGTATTTTTAAAAAAAAATCTCAGTAGCCTAATTATATTAATTGTTTTCAAAATAATACAAGATATAGCTCCAAAATGTTATTACATATCTTAGATGTAAACAGTACTGTAATGTCTAGAGGGCTTTATTATCAGAGAAAAGCAACGCAAATCCATTAAATGTACTCTCCTGCCATGTTTACCACCTGCCACACATGTAGAAGGCACCGAGCTACATCAGCGTGTTTGTCTCTGTTAATGTCCTGAAGTGCAGCATTGATTGGTTCTAACATTTTTGCGAAGAGATCGTAATCACATGGGCTAATAACGGGTGAGTATAGTGAATGTTCCAGTATCTCCCAGTTTCATCGACTAAGAGGTCCGTGATAGCTTTAGCGGTGTGACACCTCGCGTTGTTATGAAGAATGAGGGGATTCACTGTCAGCTGGTGTCGCCGCTTTCTCCTTTGCGCTCGGTGAAGGTGCTGTTTCAAGAATTGCAATAGTACGCAGTATTTACCTTCTGTTTTCAGGTACAACATGGTGTAATACAACACCAGGAATGTCATGCGCCACAATGATCACCTTCACACCATGTTAAGAACGCACTGCCCTTGGACGACGAGAGCCGGGATGTTTTCTTCATTTGATTGCCGTTTTAAGCGAGGTGCTCAGGAACGAGCCCAGGTTTCATGTATAGTGAGGATCCCCCAAGGAAGTAATCAACTTCTTCAGCAAGTCCTGTGCATTGCATAAGTGTCATTGTTGCGCTTCCGTGATGATATGGGGTATCCGTCAGTTCTGGTGTGTAGTGTAACCATATTTGCTTTCTAAACCCAAGATCGCGGGTTCGATCCCGGCCAGGACCGATGGATTTTTTCGGGCGTAAAAATCTCAAGTATGGCTTCCTTCGGAAGGGAAGAAAACAAAGCCGTGGGTCTCGTGTCGTACATTTACGGCACGATAAAGAACCTCAAGCGGCCTCTGAACAAAATTTGTCGGCCATTTCACGCCCTGGTTTGAATGGGGGTGCTGATGACCTGAGATGTTAAAGAACGTCCGTAAACAAAGCAAAAAACAAAACAAAAGCATGGGGTGACAAACGCACTGCAGTTTGTGGAACCAAAGAATGTCCTACAGAATATGGAGACGGTTTTGTGGTATACGCCTTCATCTGTGTAGTCCATCGGCGATCAACAATCAACAGGGAAGCAAAGACTGAATTGTTTTGGGTCGTCCGAAGACGGTTGTCCTGAACAGCATCCCTGCTTGCACTCATCTCGCCATTGAGACATGGCAACGCTGCATCACCACAAGCTTCACGTTGTCCCTGATAACAATCTTGAGCACCACGACCTCGTGCAATGTTGCTAGAGCGCTTGCGCTGTCCACCTCTACGTCACTGAATAACTGAACAACTGTCGCCACTCGCTGACCAAGATCATCGAACATTCCAGTATCTAATCCGCACAGCAAGGACACAAGCGGCGTGCTGCCAGTGTTGCCACTACTTTTCATCTAGCCTTAGTATTCATATCACTTTAAAACACCGTTCAATAGAAATTAATAATAATAATAATAATAATAATAATAATAATAATAATAATAATAATGTGAAACCGTTATAATTTATTGAAAGTTCTTGCTCATTTGGGCTAAATTTTCGAGTTTAATAATAACTTATGAAATTACTTTTAAAGCCAGCTAAAGCGACATTTCGAAAAAATGTTGGGGATTTTGAAAAGAAAGAGGTAACTTTAATTACTCATGTTTTATTTATTTTCCACACGATCTTAAAAAAAAATTATCACTGTCATATTACACACAAAAGATATTTGCATCACCGTGACAATTTGTTTGTTCTTGATTTTTTGCGTTTGAATTACGGAGTTTCAACAAAAGTAAAAACGTGTTTTATTAATGTCTATTTGGGTTAAGAAATGTCTATATTACTTCTGCAAACTCGTGTAGGGCTTATTCAATATTATTACGAATGTGGAACACAGACAAGCCTTTCTAAGGTTTCGTATCCAAAGCGGTTTAAGGGCTGGCCCATGAAATTTGAGTCCCCCCATAGATTGTCATATATAAACCCAGAATATAATTGGCTGTAGGAAAGAGTGTTTCTGATTCAATCTTCGACAATTGATGAGCAGGGCACTATCGCACGCACTGTGAGAGATATTCAATAACACTAACTCAAGAGTTGGTGTATGCAACATAGAAGAGAGTAAGAACAAAATGGTACACCCATACAACATATAGGCAAAGAGTGGTGAAGCAAAAAATCTCATTTCTTGGCTATGTGCCAGTGCCATACTTTTTAAGATTTTGTAGAAAGTGAAGAAAATATGGGCAATTAAATTTACGTTTTATTTTTGAAAACTCCTTTACATCACTATATTTTTTCCCGTCTATCTCTTGAGCAACGTTGTGAACGCCATAATAAGCGGACATTCGCATCGTTAATATCTGACGATCGAAGACAACAACGTGACATAATTATAGTGGGCCATGCAACATAAGACTGAGCACACTTATGGGAATATTGATCTGATCATTGGAAAAGCTTTTAATAAAAACAAAACAAAACAATAAAGAACGTTGCTTTTATCCAGACCGTTTACTTAAGTTGTCAATCGTTTTACTATTGCGCGTTTTGTTACATGAATTTGTTTTGACTTGCAGGAACTTAAAGTAGGTTGTTTGTGTTTCGTAGACGTAAGTTTGTTGACGAGGTTAGAAGGTTTCACACTTTCTGTCCATAATACAGATTAAAGTAATTGAAAAGTTAAATGCCTTGTTCTGTACATACAGTTTGTTTGAGGCGGCCGATCATTGCCTAGAATACTTGACGCAAGTTGTAGTGAAACAAGTTTTTTCCTCGCTTAAGAGAATTCTCCAATATGGAGTTGTGAAACACGGAGTTAATGTGTGCTATTCTTGGCAACATTTTGTTCAAAGAATCTTCTCCGAGGCGGGGCTGAAGTAACAAGAAGATGAGTCAAGATCGCATCCCGGATATGGCCCGCCTGGTATTCTCAAGGCTCTGAATGAGGGCTTTTGAGGCGGGGAATTAAAATGCCGGCTGAACATGAATGAAGGGACCTAGCGAAACCAAGAGCTGGGCTGCTCATTGATCCACCGCCAGCTTTTGGCGTAGCCATGGAAACGGGCGTACACCAGCATCCAGGACGGACGATGCACTTAAGTTAATCGCCGGATTAACGCCCTCAAGACGCTTGTACCCTTTGAAAAGACCTCTGTTGTCATTCCGCTTGACTTAAACCCTCGCGATTAGCGTTTGTCTTTGTTCGAGGATTAGAAAGGAGATTGCGCAAGAACAACTCCGTTAATTTAATTAGTAGTCCTCAACGTGAATAGGCAAAATACTTTGAAGAAGTGTTGCTTATGTAGAGTTCCTCAAAATCAGCAGATGTACTAGCACTGGTCAACTGTTTCGTGTTAAACGTAACGTTTGAAACATAATTATCTTGAGATACCGAAACACTTTCCTGATGCAGGCATTTTTTAATGAAAGCAATAGTTACTGGTGACGAATCTTGATAGCACTACTAGGACCCAAATGGAAAATAATACAAAATATGTGGAAATCATCTTATTCTCGGACTCCAGAATTAACGAAAGTTGTTCTATTTGTAGGGAACTTTTCTTGAACTATCAGGAAATAGTTTGCCAAGATGAAGTGTTCCATATAATATGTTTCAGTCAGCGCTGAAGATTCTAAAGAAATCAATTGCAAAGAAACGATTGGAATTTCATTGAAATGAGTGGGGGCTTTACATCCCTATTATGGTTTCAATTTTGTCCTTTGAGGCTTTTTTTTTTTTTTTTTTTTTTTTTTTTTTTTTTTTTTTTTTCCCTGTTCCAATCACTGAGATCTGAGCTACGGGCTATCGGTTTAAGCAAATAATCCTTCTTCAGTCCTCCAGCACCTCTTTTCGAGGTCCTCATTTCTAATACTGCTTCTGAGTTTTCGAATCGATAACTCGTGCCCAAAATGGCCTCCGACCAATTAAATACGAAGGAGTGAACCAGAGAGAGTGGTACATTGTTCAGATCGCAATGTTTAGTGATTGACCCTGCTCCCCACCTTAGATATAGAATACGAATTGTATGGGGAAATTGAGAACCTGGGGGGGAGGGGGGAGTAGTGGTTTTTATTTTTGTTGTTCCCATGTTAGGTAAAACCCTATGTCAACAATTGTTGCGATAAACGTAATAACCATTGCGACGTTCATAAGTTTCTAATGAAGGTAGATTTACAGATATTGTATACGATTGTTTTTGACCAAAATAGTTCTCCGTCTCAGATAGTTTGTTAATGTAAAGCGAAAGATTATTATATAAACATCCACATTGTTTAGCTCACGCTGGTTATATGTGGAAAAAATGTAAAAATGTCTAATAAATGTTTCATTACAATTAATCTACCTACGTCCGTCAAATATAAATAGTTTTTCTTATAGTTATTCTAGCCCTCTAGTCTGCTTAGTGTTTTCGTATGGCTCACAATGTTAACCTTGTTTGGAATATTTAAACTGAAAGAATCCTCACTTTATTACTGAAGAACACCCCAAGTGTTTACACATGTACCAAAACAAATGACAGAAAGTCTGCTGAATTGCAAAACAAGTGACGATCGGGCGAATTCAAAAGTTGCAGACTTTGCACGTGTATGAATCAGATAACAAGATAACTATTATAAAGAGCTTCCCTGTCACCTCGCGTTGCTCTTACAGCGAATGTCGGGTATTTCGTGACTAGATTCGTGAATTTAGATTTCTAAACCTCCTATATAAATGCAAACAGGTGTCAGGATGACATTCTTTGAAAACTTCGATGAAACTGTAATTTAAAATCAGTGACCTTTACAAATTATCTCAGCAAAGGGAGCAGGGTAAGGTAAAAGATTGTTTCAAACTCTCTTTTCAAACAGCTGATGAACTCTGCTCCCATTTTCTTCATAGACATAGTCGACTTTCGCTGCGCCTGCTGCAGGGCTAATGACCAATCAACTACCGAACTCCGGTTGATTATGTAGAAATTGGGCATTATCATCATATAGAACATAGCTTTTAGAGTGTATAGGCATTATGCATGGAATGTGGAAATCCATACTTTGCCATTTAGCGTATAGTTTAGACCTTATAACAGATCATAGATTTTCTGAAAATGGGGGGGGGGGGTGTTTTAACAGCTTCTGTTCTTAGGACTTTTTTTGGAAGAAAAAAAACTGTGATTGTTACAATGTAAATTTCGTAGAATGTCGGTCACACTGTTTATCTGCCTCCTAGACCATTCTAGGAGTAAAAAGTATGCATAAGGTTTTTCTATAAGTCTGATAATAAGCAAAGTTGAATCATAAAACTGGTTTTATTGATTTAAATTTCTGTCAGTATCGAAAACCAAACGTGTGCAGCCTAACACGGATTATTATTATTTATTTTTAAATCAATTATTAATTTGTAAGACAAAATCATTAATAAGATGAAATATTTGTATATTACGTGATATATTATTTTTAAGATAAAACAATTGATTTAGTATATTACATAAACAATAGATTTCCTCTCATGCATCACTGAGATGTGAAAAGCCTTGAATTACAATTAATCAAAGCTGTGTCTACGGAAGATCTTCTGCCTCGATGTACTTTTTTAATTTTCAATTTCAGTTTATTCAAACAAATAATAACAGATTATTAAAGCCACCCGAGCAAACAAAAAGCGTGCCATTATAGTTCGGTTAAAAGTTGTATTGGGAAATGATAACTACAATGAGTATTTTTCAGATTGAACTATAAATAAATAAAATACTTACTGTACCTTAAAACACTTAAGTCATTGTCCAGGAAACTATTTTGTATATATACGAAACTAATTCAAAAACAAATCTTAGTGTAGCATTCAAAATTCAGAATAATGCAGAAAAAAGGCTGTACTGCTCACATAAAAAGCGGACATCTATACCTGTAGTGTAGTTCGTATTGCTTTCCCTTCAATTCCCTCCCTCTCTGCGGTTGTTGCGGATGGTAAGAAGGGCTAAACCAGTCCTTACCTCTGCGCGGGTTTTACTCATGTCTTATTTGCCTTATAAAGAGTGAACAATGCTTGACGCAACCGCCGGACCGGCCGGCAGCGCTATGTCGGCGGAGGTGGGGAGTATATTTCCCCTCCGCTGCTCAAGGTTTCAGTGCGAGTTGAAATCTTGCGCAACTAACAGACCGCCAACACAGCAACCAGCCTCGCCGATCGCCAGCATGCGGTGAAACCGGTTGCATGAAGGATCATTCATCCTGTATATCTATAGCTTATCGGATCTCTATAGTGATCAAAGACCGAGTTAAAATGGTGGTCAGCTTATCGACCCTTCCATTCACTGCCACTGTCCATCCTCCCCGTGCCTCACTTCACGCACACTCGAACCTGCGAGCTCGAAATAAATTTCGTAAATGGCAGCCTTAAACCACGGCAATCTCTGAGCTTACGATCAAACATAATGCATCTCACCCTATCCCAAATATGACTAACAAATTGAAAAGGGAGATTTTTATTTTGTAATCATTTAGTCCGATTTAATTCTTTTTGCTTGATTTGTTATTATATTGAATAGATGAGGCGATGATTCTAGCAGAGTTAGGAGAAGTTGCACTACAAAGTGTTGAATTCTGAGCCTTTGTACTTCTAACCAAATACTTACGAGATCTGTTCAGAAATGAATTTAATTAAACTAACTCGGAGGCTCCCTAGTTCCTTAATCTCCTTTTGGACCTTACATACGATAGCAGTGATAGTTTGGAAAATCTTCTTTCGGGACCACCATCTGCTGTCTTGTCACTAATCTCACTCGTGGTCTGAAATCTACTCTCTTTTCTCAGCGAAAGTCCAGGAGTCTCGGGAAACCAGAACTGGATTCTAGAAAAATTTTCACGCCTGAGTGATGCGATATTTGGTCAAAATAAAAGAAATACCAGATGAGATGTGATAAATGATTGTCACGTTAAAGCTAAAAGTCCTGTTTGCATACACTGCGACTGTTTTCTTTTTGCTGAAATGCTCAACCGGAGAAATGTATTAATTTCCCACCGCCACAGGTACTGGGATTCGATTCCCACCTGACAGGTTTTCCTCAGTCCTCATAAATGGCAAAAGCCGGGAAAGTACCCTAAACTTAGGCCTGGGACTCTTCTTTCCTTTAAAAAAAAATATCCTTTTCTAATGTATCATTTCATCTCATGTATCATCAGTATCCACCGTCTGTGGTGCCTCGGCAGTAAAAACAGGCGTTAAACACTATTAAAAAATGTATGGTATCTCTCATTCATTGTCTGATCTGTAGAGAAAACCTTCATGACCTAATAAAACATGCACTTGACCGTATTTTTGTCACGCCTTATTCGAATGCTGGTGACTTTCATTGGGAATACTGGATATCTGTTTCAGGATTAGATGGCCTTCTTGAGCAAATCTGGGTTATGGCTGGTGGTTTCAAGAACCTCAGCATGAAATTCCTTCTGCTCTAGCAACAAGCTTAGTTCGTAGTATTCCC
Source organism: Metallyticus violacea (assembly GCA_030762175.1). NCBI lineage: Eukaryota > Metazoa > Arthropoda > Insecta > Mantodea > Metallyticidae > Metallyticus > Metallyticus violacea. The sequence continues at coordinate 103,638,426 of CM060832.1, forward strand.
AGATCTTCTTATATTTCTCGTTGATTGTTCGTAATTGCAGAAGCGTTTAGGAAGGAATTGACACCTTTGAAGTACTGGTTTCCAACTTTATCTGGGCTTCACTCATACAATCAAGTACGCGAGCTGTTTCCAATTTGATCTGCCATCTGGAAGGTGTGCTGTAAAGCAGTATTCGTCATATTTGAACATTTCATCAAAGTTTAATTCTCCAGAATATGATTTACTTGAAAATGTTTAATATATATCTTCTTAAAATGCGAGAGAAATACTCGCATATTTCATTTAATTCCATTTCCCCTGAGAATTGATTTAAAATATTTTCTGAGAAGGAAGAGAGTAATAAGTGGTTTATTTTAACCAAACCGACTTTAAAAACGGATGCCAGATAGTACCTACCCGCGCTAGCAGCGGAGAATGTGTTGTAATCCCACCCACGAAACAAATTTGCAAGACCGCCACTGAAATGCAGAATTCTTGCAAGCTATTCTTACAGAAACAATGCACCGACTCAAAGTTATGCCATTGTATAACACAAAGAGATTTCTAATCCATAGAGATCACCATTATGGGGCGTAGCAGTCTTACATGTTATCGATCGAATGCACTGGAGTATCTCCCCCGCGACTAAAAGCAGTTGGGGTGACGTATAAATACCAACACAGGATGCGTATAATGCTTTGTGGTGTGCACTGGAGAGAGCGGCCTAGCAAATTTACGATTATGTAGCCTTTTTCTAAAGCTTAGAGCACCTACCGTTATCTTTTCAAAGTCGATATGTACATTCTTGAAGCGTTTGGTTGATGTAGATGGCTAAACATGATAATTAGAACACGATTGATAAGTGAGATGCTTTTGCAGTCCCTTCCCCCCCCAAAATAATTAAATTCCTTTAGAAAGTGTCTAAAAAGAATGAAATACACAAGTGTCTGTCACATCAATAAGTTGGAGTTCCGATTATTTTAAGATGATTTCCCGGATGCTCAAAATACTTCTATACTTATCTGGCAGATATATTTTTATCTACAAGATAATTGAAAATAAACAAGAAAAGAGAAACGTTTTCTATGTCATCTTTTGTGTATATTTTATTTAGAGATGAAAAGCTCTAGCATAGACCTTTGCACAGAAAGCTGGTGCAAGTTCAAAAAGATTTACATAAGCACGCGAATAGCCCCACAGAAACTGCCAGAAACGCAAATAAAATCCAATTTAGACACTGTAAGATAAGAATTGCTGCCAAAGTACACATACATAAAACTCCAAAGAGAGTATAAAATCATCACAGTGCCAGCTAGGCGTTACTTTCATTTGAAACTCCCTTCTATTAGCATCACTGTCACCTCGAAGAGTGGAGGTTGTTTTTCGGTTCTTCCTTAAGTAAAGTGATTGCTGCCTGACCTCGCTCTTCGCGACTCCACCTAGTCCAGCGTTCAGAAGACTGCAGCATGCCTTCAGGGACCAATTACGTGCTCAGTGGAAGCTTCCCTCTTACTTCGACGGATGTGAGGTAACTTAATTGACTTTTTAAAAGTGTAACTCTTCGGAATTTTCCCTCACTTCTGTTCAATAGCATTGAACATTTAATTTAAAACAGTTTGGTCTATAATCTTCGTTTAACGCATTATGTATTCCTTTATATTTGAGTGGGAGAACAATATTTACTCTGGTGCATTCTTGTTATGCAGGGGCCGCTCTTTATGAAGGAAGTATTTAATTTTTTTCCCTTGTGTATATAGTTTCCGCCGCTTGTTGTAAGTTGTCAAATGTCACCGCCAGTTGATTTTACAATATTTAACTATTGTTTGGATGGTATACTTAAATTTCATTATTGTTAATAAATGTAATAACAGCCGTTACTTGTTCTGTGCAATTTCTCAAAGGCCTTCTTTCACTTTCCTTTTAAGTATTAATGAAACCTCTAGGGTTATGGGACGCCTTCAAGTGCTGCATTGAATGCTGTTACACATTGCCCAGTTTAATGGGGAAGTAGCTGGGGAAGATGCGGAGGTAATTTAAATGTCATCTTCATGTAAAACTAAATACTAATTAACTTACTAAATTTTTAATAGTTTGAATAAAATATTCGCTTTTAAATTTTAAATTAGAATGAACTATCTTTATTTTTCTAAAAATAGTGGAAATTGCTGAGTGTGAAGCTTCAGTGTTATTCAGACAGTGAAGATTTAGGTATATAGGCTGTTGTGAATTGGTTGGAATTCACTCCATGAGTTTACATACGCTTATCGCATGAGCTCATTGTTGGGGAAACTGTTGAGAAAGTCGTTAAAAACTTAACTCAATTTGTCCAGAAGACGAGAGGAGGCAAGAAAAATTCAAATGAACACAGGGAGACTGAGTAATCATGGAGGCTTCTAGATATTAGGTGCAAAATTTCTAGCACATCTTTATGGTTAAAACGTGGTTTCATTTAAAAAAAAATACAGGATGAACCCACATTTATGATTCATAATTGATCCTATTAGAAGTAATTTTTCTTACCTGGTGTACTATTCAATAACAAAGTAAGTTTGAACAGAATAATACATTTGGGAAAAAGTCTTAATAATGTTCACCTCAAATATGAACAAAGACATTGCAAAGTTTCATTTAGGTATCTTAATTGAAGTTTGTAAAAAGGTATACAAATAAACTGAACTTTACAAAATCTTTGAACCAGTCTGAACAAAACACCTAGTTTTTCTTACCTATTCCCACGCCATGCTTCGAACGTTACGGTATGCATTATATTCGTGTTTCACAGGCTGGTACAGATGTAACGAATTTTCATTGCTATATACCGTCTTTAAAAATAAAACGAAGGCTATTTTTCTCACAAGCATCAAATACAATCATCTCTTATGATCATTATGGAATAATGTTATGTTATTTGGATAAAAAGCAAATATTTTACTTGAAATAAAATGTGTGGGCTACGGTTGTAACACCGGAAATGTTTTAAATTATTTTCAATATACTTGAAGTTAATAGTATTTGAAACATTCTAATGAAAGTTTAAGCCAATTTAAGCAATATATGAAATATTCGAAATGTTGCAGTAATAATGATGATGATGATGATGATAATAATAATAATAATAATAATAATAATAATAATAATAATAATAATAATAATGGAAAAAGCTATGCTTATTTTTTTTCTTCTACTTTTATGCTCATAATAATTATTATGACTTCCCTCTAGACTTACATTAACATTAGCGCATTAATTAACTCTTCATTATTAAAATTTCCCTCTAAAGTACGTCATCTATAAAAGAGAAAGAGAGAAAAAAGGGAAGTAGGCGAGACAGTGTAATAAGATTATCTGAATTATAATTGTCAGGAAAAGTTTTATATTATTATTATTATTATTATTATTATTATTATTATTATTTAACAGAGCTATCTAAAATTCATGCATATTATATAAATTTACAAAAGAATTGTGGGTACATTAATTAACTTAGGGATACAGTGTACATAACCCATCTGTTATGATATCTCAAAATCCCTCTTCTACATAAATTATTTCAATCTTTAATATCCCTTTTCCAGTTTTCACTGTAACTCACTCTGAATGTCATATCGTGGAATGATTGGCGTTATCATAAAATCATTCATATTGAAGTTCAGTATTTGATAGGGGAGGTTAAAATTCCCTCTTGAGACATGAATCATTCTACAGTAAGACAATGCATTTGGTAGAAACAGAAGATGCATAAAGTCAGAATCGTAAACTGGTGCGGCTTCAAGTGTAGTAGAGGCGCTACTGGATCAGCATTGTTAACGCCCCAGTGTCGGCACGAGCAGCAGAGCCTATAGCACTTGATTGGCCTCTGGTGTAATGCTCAACGCGGTTCGGCTGCAAAAACACCGTTTCCTCTTGAGTTGCAAGGCAAATGACTTGTAACCCAACACTACCCTTGAGGAAGCCTCACTCCGACCGTAGGTGGTTGGTCGGTTGGCCTTGCGTTTCCACTATCCCCTGGAAAATTCTGTCTCTCTCCGATGTTGCAGTGAAGTTCAGATCTGTTAAACATAATTTTACTTAGCTAACATAAGTCTGTGTACTCCTACTGCCATCAAAATGTAATTAAATGACTTAATCTTTACTGATCGAAAAACACTCTTATTTTGTGAAGTACCTGCATAAATGGACGGGTTTTCAAGTTATATTGCGTCATAATCGGAAGGTGTCATGCACAACATTGTGCAACTTATCGTTTGAAACATGCAGCCTTAGGTGGAGATTGTCCTTTGCGACTCTATTCAAGCGTGATAAGTGTGCAAAGGTTAAGGAGAGCTCTCGGATTTCCAAATTGTCCATTTGTTTCGGAAAATTTAATTAGGAACAATCATAGAGTGATGAGAAAAGGGTGGGCGATCCATTTGGTTGAACCATGATCGACTTTATTTACAGACCCCAAAGTTGGTATCGATAGTAGACAAAATGGCGGAATATGAGGTACATGTGTTAATTTCATCCGTTATTAATTTGCAGTTTTCTGGTTTATTGCAGCGGTTTATAAGTGGAAATGAATCAACAGTAGCGTGTTATTTCTTTTGTGTTTTTTATTAAATTAATATTGATTTAATGAAATCACGCTAGGAACTTGTATAACAGTAAGTGTTAAAACCTTATGGGTTTGCTCTTGATGTCTTTTTTATGGCAATGCACGACATAATACCATATTTACATTTTCTAAATAGCAGTAATTAAAGGAGGAGCGGATAAAATGTATACATCTTGCAAATTGTAAGTTAGTGATGAAACTATAGTGTACTTTCATACCAAATTTTGTAGTTAGGGAGGACATTTTCCTAACAAATTTCTCTAATCCACCAATGTATGTGACTGTGTGGGTGAACAAAGAAAGGAAAAATCCGGAAAAAAAAAAAAAAAAAAAAAAAAACCGTATGAAGCGGGGCTAGGATGAAGAAGATGAGAGTTTTAGTGGGCCGTATGTTATAATAATATGTTTCGACTCGTTTGCAAATGAGGTTATGTAGAGACGCTACACTGGTTATAAAATCGTTCATGTTCTGGTATTAAACACCTGGGTTTGATTATTTGGTTCATTCCTGTTGCGTGGTTTATTACAGTAGTTTATGGTTGAAATTAAATGAACCACAGCATCTTAGTTCTTTAATACTCTCCGGTATGTCTTAATTATAGCAGTACATCGCTCAATACCACATTTACATTTTCTAAATAGCAACAATTAAAGGAGGAATGGGCAAAGAGTAAAAATCGTGCAAGTTTAGAAGTTAATTATGAAACTGTAGTGTGTATTAAACATTTCTTACTATAATTTGTGCTTAGGAAGGACATATTTTGGTGCATTTTCCTTACCCACTCTCTTATGTGACAGTGAGGGCTAGCAATGGAAGGAAACATCCGGAAGAACATGTGAACTGAGTGTTGGAGCAAGATGATGAGAGTTTTTTTTTTTTAAGTTGATATTGATTTAGTGAAATCACATCAAGAACTTGTCTAATAGAAAGTGTTCAATACAACATGGGTTGATCTTGTATATCTTAATAATGACGTGCAATGCACAATACATATTTAAATGTCCTAAAATAGCAGTAATTAAAGGAGGAAGTTATGAAGTAATTGATGAACCTGCAGTGTATATTAAAAATTTCTGACTAAAATTTGTGGATAGGAATGCCATTTTCTTTGTGCAGTTTTACTTAATTTACTATCTTTTGACATTGAGGTTTGACGAAAAGGAAAGACCCGGAAGAACGTATGAAGCAGTTTTTGGAGCGAGATGAAGAGAGTAGGATGTTGTGTATTCCTGTGCAAATGAGCTTAAGGCAAGACAGGTACTCCCGTTAACTATTGCCAAGGAAGATAATGTCCTTTTTCCTAAAATACACCATAATACATATTGTGTTCTCACTACTATGTCAATTAGTTTAAGGTGTTCAGTTATTTGAAATTTGCATTTTGCAAATAGTTGTACTTACCTATGGAGAAGTTTGTAATTTGTATTATTTTGTATTTCGTTTACCAAGGGAAATATTGTTTTGTAAACAGTTTCACGTTCTTAAAAAAACTTCGAAATATTTTCTAATAATGAATAATGTAATCTTGTAAACATAATACTGCTTAAAAGTTTTGTTTTTGCTAATGGCAGCAAGAGGGCCACTTCGGCCGCCATTTTTTACGTATTGGGCTCTGATAAATATAGTCGGTCTTGGTTGAAACCGCAGAGTGTCGTATATAATATATGCTTCTTCTGCAGTTCAGAGATCATAGATAAGTCATATAAAATAAATGCAAACAGGGATATATTTCCTTTCCTATCCTATTATTGCATAAATAACCCATAGTTATAGTGGGAGAGCAGTAGTTTTGCGTAGTTTTGCAAATTTTTGGGGCAATAGTTTTATAAATAATTGAATACCAACTTTTATTAGAAATTGAGCTTTCTAACGTGGTTAACTTAATTTGATGATAGAATATTTATGATATCAAGCCTTCATCCGGGGCAATAATGTATCTTATCGTGGAAAACATGGTCTATTTCAAGCTCATTATGCTTAATACCAACATTAGCAGGAAAAGGGGAAGTGTAAGATGACCAGGTACAGTATTTTGCTTCAAGCCAAATGTTCAAGATGTCCTCCAATGTATGGATAATATATGATCCAAACAATTACTTTGTATAAAGCGGTAACTAGTCGTATCACTTTTATTTGTACCATATCAACCGTAAACAAAAACTATACTTATCTAGAATGTCAATTATTTCGGAAGATATCGTCTTTAGAAAGTTGTATCTTTCTTTTGAAAGAAATTAATAAAAAAGGAGAACATGAAATTGCAATCCTGTGTTTTTATATAATATTTATTATGATTGCTTATTGCTTTTAAATTTTAAATGAACAGATATGAAATAAGTTGACAGTTTTTCTTCTATTTTCCAAAACTTCACACAGTTCTTTGTGAAAAGCAGATTTTCTTGAAAGAGCGCCGGCACTTAAACTTAAGAGATGTTGAGAATATTTCTCTCTTTTTTTTCTTTGGCTTGAAATGCTCCTTTCAAACATGTTGCTTATGCGCAGGTAGATGTACAGAACGAAACGGCCATTTGTTGAAAGCGTATCTTCGTCATATTCAGAAAACACGCTGCATCTTTCTGCACTCAAAGATCACACAATGACTTTGCCTAGCAACAAAATGAATAAGGAATTTTGATCGAAGAAATGCTCTCTAAGAAGTATCCTTCTTTCTATGCACCTTTTTTGTTAAGTAAGAGGGGCGTTCTAAACGTTCTCGGTCTGATCAAGAAAGCGCAGAATTTAAGAGTAAAATTTTTTCAGCATAGTTACCTTGTAAATAAAAACAGTTAATCCAAAATTTCCCAACTTTTTAATGCCCTCAGTAAAATAAAATTTGTCCAACGTGAAAAATACGAGTCCGTCTCAACTTCAATCTCATCATTTGATGTGCATCTTCGTCCTCCCAGTCAAATCTCCACATTTGGGAACAAAAAGTAATCGCTGCGAGTCAAATCGGGCGAATATGGCGAATGTGGAAACACTTGGAGCATTATCATGATGAAAGAGAACATTCTTTTTCGGAAGGTGTGCACGTTTAATCTGAATAGCAAACTTCAGTTGGTCCAGTAGTGAAGCGTAATATTCCCCGGTGTTGGTTCTGCCCCTGTGGAGAACCACACCATGAGAATCTCAGAAAACCGTAGCCATAACTTCTGCAGGTGGAACCTTTTTGCTTTCTTTGGTGAACTTTTATCTATTGCCACCCACTTTTTGGATTGTTTCTTCGCCTCTGACATGTAGTGATGAATCCGCGTTTCATCTACTGTCATGAAACGTCTGATAAATTTACTAGAATTGCGTTTAAACAAGTCTAAACACTTGCGAAATGTTCATTTGAGTGCGTTTTTGCTCCGTTGTTAACAAAAGCGGCACCCGTCGAGAGAAAAGCTTTCTCCTACCTAAATTTCATGTAAAATGTAGTGGACACGCCCTATCGAGGTCTTTGCAATGTCAGTCAACTCGCGTGTCTTCAATCGGCGATCAGCGATACGGCATTGTGAGTTTTCGTCATAATCTCGTAGGTCATAACCGTTTATGTAGGTATGATAAAATAATGAATTAAATACATTAAAATGACAAATCTTTATGCAAAAATATGCACTGAAACATGGTCAAAACCCTGCTTGTGTCGAGGGAATTTGTAAATTATATTTTATGTTAAAAGCATATTTAATTGTTTTCAATTAACAAACCTTTATTATATTAAGGGGGAAAGCGGCATGATGTATATTGAACGTCTGTTCTGTAAGACTGGTATGTTCCTAATGCCAGTTTTTGTCTCGTGTAAAAACTTAGTAATTTGCAGATAGCAAAACAGGTAATATTGGAATGAAAGAACTCCGAATAAGATTTTTTTTTCTTATAAATTGAAGCAGTCATTATTTGAATGTGTATTTTTAGAATGAATAATATTTACAGACAATGTCGATCTTCTGTGACGAAACAATTTACTTAAAATCTATTAAAATGGACTCTGTAGTAAAATAGTTTCCATAACGTTGTTCGGGTCAGTTCACCGGCAAAAATGACCCAAGCCACCAGATTCTGTTGAGACTACGAAAACGATGACAACGGACCAAGGCCATCTACCATCTTCAGTTTATGTAAGCAGCATGTTTTTGCTAAAAGAAAGAGATAAGCGTGGAGCCGTAATTCTGACAAAAATTCTTTCTTCCTTTCAGGTTCGTCCAGTTTCTTTTTATCCTTTTTGGAAAGAAGGATGATAGCGAAACACCGGAGCTTATTTAGTGCAATTGTTACACAGACACATGAATGTAGAACTAGTAAAATTACGGTAACAATATTAATGTAATTATATATAATAACAAAATTATACATATTATCATCAAGAATACATAAAAGTTATTCACAAATTACAATTTTATAAGATTATTGTTATTTTTAAATTCTTCAGCTGAATAAAATACTTTGTTATAAAAATATCTCATAAGAAAACATTATATAAAACCATTGTTGCATATATCTAGACAAAACGTTAAATATTTTGTAAATTTCTATTTTGTTTATTGTCAAAGTCACACGTCTGAAAATGTTGTATAAAGCTATGTAATATAATAGCTCATTGATGAACGTGTAAATTCACCTGATAATGTTAAGATATTTAGGTTTAGAAATAGCTTTTTGCATATTAATTTGTTCTTTCTTTTTTGCAAGATGAAAACGGGTATATACAAAATAATGCCTAATTCAGTATGAAAGTGCGTAAAATAAACTCGTTTTATAGCACCCAAGAACGCGGGTTCGAACCCGGCCAGGACCGATGGATTTTTTCGGGCGTAAAAATCCCAAGTATGGCTTCCTTCGGAAGGGAAGTAAAGCCGTGGGTCCCGTGTCGTACATTTACGGCACGAAAAAGAACCTCAAGCCTGAAAGAGAGGCCTCTGAGCAAAATTTGTCGGTCGTTTCACGCCCTGAGTTGAATGGGACGCTGATGACCTGAGATGTTAAAGAGCGTCCATAAATAAATCAATCATTTTATAGCTTCACCAGATCAAATATTTTGAGGTATTGACGCAAAGCTTAACTTACAGATGTAAGTTTTGGCAAATACCTTCCACATCCGATTTCCAGTGTAAATGATTATGGATTTGCAAGAAATCTGGGTTCCTGTGTTTTAGCAAATTCACAGTTGTTTTCTGCATATACCAAAGCAATGAGGCCCACAAAGCATTAGAGTATTGTTAACATTTACTTTTGAATGTATAGACACAAACAATGAATTACGATAAAACAAAAGATGATGCAAATTTACAATGTGCATTTATTGACGTAAAGTAAACTAAAGTAGAAGCAAATTGAAGACAACCTTTTTTTTCCAAAGGGAAACATGATGGTTTCTCTGGCAGCGGGAGCTGCGTAGACTGGGCCCCAAATTTTCCACGTCTATCTAAGAAGGTCAAGAAGGTATTGATGTCTTTCTTAACTTCCAGTGTAAAAATGCTTTGTTCATCAAAAAGAAAAAGACATACATATAGTAACCGTTTGGAAACAGCAGCAGAATACAAAAACTCCTTATTCGATTTGTAAGTGAAACGCAGCATCATTCCTCTCATTCAGAAATGAAATTAACGAGTAAGATATGTCATCATATATTGTTAGTAATTATTAGGAAATAATACTTTTTATGCATTTTATATACTTTTGAATACATCTTTATTATTATATTTACTACACAACACAATAAAATGCAACTTTTGAAATAATTTGTATTTATCTATGTATTTATACCCTTAAATTTTGTAAATCAGTCATTAACAAAACACACACACACACGCACGCACTCACTCACACACACACACACACACACACACACACACAGGATGCAAATTTAGGATTTTAAACTTTGAGTTAAACCTTAATGGTCTGCGGGAACGAAATATCTTTAAGGGAGGTCCTCAATCAGGAAAAATTTCAAAGCTGCTGCAGTAAAGGATTTAGTGAGCTACATTTGTTTATCCTAATTAATTTAAATCAAGACATCACATAATTGCATTGTCTTGATTTAAACAACACCAGTGTTTATATTATACCCTAATTTAGTTATGTATTTACTATATACCAGTATACAGACATCATCTGTGAACTGTAATATTTGCAAATTTTCCATTGGTAAATGTAGTACAGGAGAGATTGAGCCTTTAGGTACTAAATGACATTGTTTCCCATTCTGAAGTGTTTGAATTACTTTCTTGGTTGGTTTCTTGAAGAACTACTTGTTTTCTTTCACCTGAAATTGGTCTAAACCAATTATAATAACTGTTGTAGTTCATTGAATTTTATTTCACTTTAATGGATCTAATTTACACCCCTAAAAGGTTTCGTAAGATCACAAATTGTCTGTACTATAATTTATTTAGATGTGATAATACGTTTTAATGAAAAATTATTTGAAACCAGCTGCTTTAATAGACATGGAACTATCCTATTTTTCAAGCCCCCCCCCCCCTATTTCCTTTCTTAATAAACAGGCACGGAAAAACTGCTTACATATTGAGGAGCACAAAAATATAAATTATGTCGGGTTTAACACATTTAAGAAGTATGATAAATTATTATTTTTTGCCACATATAATGTAAATAAGTGACTTCAAATTCCCTAAATTACCATAATTTTAACTTTGTTCTCTTTCAATATTCTCCTCAGTTTTCATGCAAATGTTCCACAGTCTCTCTTCCTGGCACTAATGGTCGATTTCTTTGCAATCATAATTATGCTACCTACAAAGTTAGGACTTTCAGATACTTATAAGATTTTTCCCTGCCCTTTAAAGTTGGTATTCTATGCCTTAAAATGAACCAGAAAAATGTATTGCAACTGTATTTTAACTTTTAATTTTTAACATCTAACAAACAGAACGTTTTATTACTTTTTTGTAGTACTCAAAAAGTGCCACTTGCAATGTAGTTATAATTAAAGAAAACTCCAAACTTATATATTCATATTTTACAGTTAAGTCTTTGGGTGGGGGGGGAGTGGAAACTGATAACCGTAAGCTTTTAGATTAAAAAAAAAAAACGCGCTATTTTCGACAAATGCACATTTCTTCTTTTCGACCCGCATTTAACAAGCTATGCTGCCATAAGTGTTAGTGATTTTGAGAGAGCGGATTCTATTGTCGATATTCAACTGTTGCTTACATAACAAGATGACTCTCTTCCTTGAAACTAGCCGCATGATGACAGCAAACAATCGCTTACGCAAGCGCATTACACGAGTGTCGAGATCATGGTTAGCTTTAGTTTTCTAAGAAGAATACACGTGTGGGAGCCCAAGATTCCGAGCGGGTATCTTGACCCCAGAATGCAGTGAGAAACGCGGTAAAGAGGTGCATGTGATTCTACGCTGCAAGTTAAAATGCTGCCGTGAACACATTCTTAGTCTTTTAGCCTTTATATCGTTAGAGCGGCGATATTATTGAGTCTAGTACAAATTTTCAGCCATTCTGATACCAACCGAAATAATCCTTTTGCTCTTATTAGCTTCTTCGGTCTAAATGATTTGGTATGAATTTGTTTTTATACATATAAAATGTATATCTCTATAATGTTTTTCACTCCGTCATGCCTCCATTGGAAGACTAATTGGACATCTGTTATATGTAGAATATGTTATACAATAAACAAAAGTTGCACTCGAGTGAGCATACAATATTTATTTGTTCGCTTTGATAAGCTCATTTAAAGAGCATGCCCCTTTTTTCTTCTTTTTTCTTTTGCACTTGTTGAAGTAATATAGTTCACACTTTTTCACATATTTTGCAAACACATTGTTCTTGAGCTTGATGGTATTTTTTATTTATACACATTATATGGTGAATGCCCTGAATATATGTTATATCCCTTGGTAAATAATTAGGTAATTCAAATTAATAATGTGAAGTTGATAGTTCACGGAAAAATATGTCAATACAGGAGCTGTCCAGCAAAGAATTTGCGCATGTTTGGAGGGCAGAGTGAGGTATTTGTTGAAGATGAAAGCACCAACTGTCTATCATATAGCATTTCCCTCCCGGGAGAGAAGTATACGCGAGAATAAATTAAATGAAACATATAAACAACAATTAATAATTAGACAACAATAAAGTAATTGTTTGTATTTCAGAGTAAATGACATAGCGGAAGAAAACTTTGTGACGCTTGTAATTCGGCGTATGCTATTTTAATGTGAATTCTTTTTCCAAGGCCTCAACAATTTATGCTGCTGTATATTTCTTTTTCATATTCACGCACAAATATAAACTGCAGGCACTGAAATCTGGGAACCCATCTGAACACTTTCCCTGAACACATCTTATAACTCATTCTCAGTCGCTTGCATGAACTTCAGTCCTAGCTCGCATATCTTCAAGTGTCTCCTGTGTAACATATGTTTTTTTGCAGAATTATTATTATTATTATTATTATTATTATTATTATTATTATTATTATTATTATTTTCCCCGATTGTTTAAGACGCAACCTGTTTCTCGCCACTTCGCAAAGAAATAAAGAAATCACGGATGCACACATTTGTCATAAGTCTGCTTCTTCAAGAGGTAGATTTTAACCAATAGTCTTTTCTGAACGATATATTAAGTCAGAGGTCAATTTAACTCTTTACCAACCATATTCGTCAATCATGCGCCTCAAACCACAAGCAATCATTTCATACAGGCATGCTACGGTAGACAACGCACCAAATGCCTTCTGATTATTCCCAAGAGGTAGAAGGAGTGAGAGTGGATGACAATGCATTCACCGCTAGCGTGCTCTTAACTTTATCCACGAAAGCTGCGTAAATTCTTGGCTGGCCCGCACTGCAAATGCAGTAATTATAATGTTTAATGCTACTATAATTTCATTTCTTTTAATGCCTATATGACGTTCACAAAAGTAACAACAAACTGGAGGTTTGTCCCAAAAAATGAAATGAACACTGTGTAAGATTTTTAAAATCTGAATTGAAATTTATTGAAGTAACCCCTAAGTGAACGGAGTATCTGTAACGACAAATGAACGCTGCTGCACCATGTTACTGGAAATAACAGACTCCTTAAGTAGGCAGCTTTGTGGTTAAACATAGGTATTACGCGCATTTCTCTTATATTAGTAAATATTTCTTTGGTAAACTCACACACACTCTTTTTCTAAATAGCGAAGTAAGCAGTAATGTAACTCAGAGTGACTAAAGCAAATGTTCTATAACTCAACCAGCAGATTAAACGTAAAATTTCAGTGCGCAACCACCATCCAAACCGCAACCTTCAATGGTTTCTACGACCGTCTTTTTCATAGCCATAGGCTCCTTCCAAAAAGCAATAATGGCAATATGTTGTATATGTAAGGGGTTATGGGGAAATTGTAGCATCTTTCGCGGGTAATTTAAGCACAGGCACAAATGCTTTTACTTCGATTCAACATAATCATAAATTAAAAAAAGAATATTAAAAATATTCTATGGGAATATTAGTGTGTCTATGTCTAATAAAAATATTTTTAATTATTTAGAGAAGCTATAAATTCAATGCATCACTCATAATTCCAAAGAAATGTATTACTATATTATCATGTTATTATAAACAGAGTTATGAAGTTTTTTAAGATGTTCCAAACTCTATTAAGTGTCAATATATTAAAATAAAGATTTATGAAACACTAATAAAGAGTTATGTCGTGATCTTTCTCCCCCTCTCCCAGTTCACAAAAAATGTATAAATTGAACCCATCGTGCTTCTCTGATAGGGGTATTTTAAAACAACAATGCATTGATCTTTTGTTTCGTATTCTTAGAACCTGGCACGCAGAAACATGTTCTTCGCGGTCTATACATATTGCTTCATCTACATAGACGAAGAGAACAAAAGTTTTCATATTAAATGTTGCGATTAGAGTAGTATTTCATCTAGGAATGAATTAGCTACACTTTTTTCAAGGGGGGGGGGGCGTTTTCAGTTTTGTATTTGGAATAACAAGGAGATGAAAAAGTATGAATAAATGTTTTAACAAAGGGAAAAGTGCTACTTGCTTTATTCATTTAATAATAGAAATAGTTGAATATTGCAAGCACAGAGTGCCTAATGTTTTAATCAACGTGTTGAAACATGGAATAATTCTTTCACACTAGGCGTGTGTAGGACATAGTGGGAAAGGAAGAATCAGATTTGAAAAATTCGGGCCACGGCCGGGATCGGTACATATCTCAGACCTTCCATGCTGACGCGGTAGTCATTTGTTTGTCAATGCGGAAGACTGAAGATCCGTGGTTTGAATCCCAGCTGTGACCCGAATTTTTCAAGTCTTCCATTCTTTCTACCATGTTGGAATTTCAGTAGAGCAATACAGACCTGTTAAGTATTACAGTATAGAATTACTAAACCATATTGAGTGTTAATACACATTATTTAACAATCTTACACAATTTATATGCCTAGCTTGAAAAAGGTTACACATCACAAGTGAAATGTTCATTTAAAAAAGAAAGACAAAAGTATTCAACGTGAAAGAGTGCCAAATCCATGGAGAGGGTTATAACCTCCCCTAACGTATATGTAACTACGCCCCTGATTTTAAAGTAGTTCCCTTCAATTGCATAATTGTTTTCTCTCCTTATCTCTGTTTTCAGCTTCTATCGTCAGTCAATTCTTTGTTAGTTACGCTCCTTCACGCACCATATATCCATTGCTCCTTAATTTTCATTCCTTAATTTTCTTTGGAATTATATCTGTCGCCACTCCTTTTATGTGTAAAATAGTGTCAAGAACGTTATTTAATACAGTCATACCGCCCTCCACTAAAAAGCATTTCTGTTGCTAATACTTTGTTTAATATTCCCGAGTAACCAAGTACACTATACCCAAATAAAATGTTTAGTTCTTCTCGTATTCATATTTAGCTTGTTACTTTTTTTCGCTTATTATTTTCCCTATTTCAGATGAACTTTCATCGCCACATTCTAAAGTTGATCCCTTTAAATGTGTTAACTTCTGATTTTTTTTCATTTTCATTTATCATTTTTTCTACATTATATGTATATTTTATCATTGTTGACTTCTCACCTTTTTGCTCTTATACTAGGTTTTGTCATCATGTTTGAAGCATTTTCAATGTGCTGATTTATCTGCAAAAAATGTGGTGCAAACAGTATTCCGGACTGGTCAAGTTTGCCATGGTGTCGTATTTTTTAGTCCATTTTCGCAAACTTACATATATAAGTAAGTATGTATATTTTTTTTTATAGTGGCATACGACAACCCTCTGGCAATTCTTGTATAGTGTGTCATTTTCTAGAGAAATATTTAACCTCCTAACTTTAATCTGTCATCTTTTATTCGTGTATTTGTACATTAAATTAACAACATACAAATTTATAAATATTTGCATTATTACCTACTAATATGAGCGCCCAACAGCCTTTGAGAGCTGGCAGAAATTGAATAAAAATGTTGGTGTGTTAAGAATTGCGGAGTTTGTCTATATTAATCTTGTAGCCAGGGTTCCAATCAAACGTTTTGACGAGGGGGAAGTTAAATGATGATGAAAATACTAACAATATTATATTTAACCTCAGATAAACAATTAATCTACTAATATTAGTAAGACTGGCGAATGGTGGAAAAGAAAATTCTTTTAGAATCAATATAATATTCTAAATAATAAGAATACACTCACCGAACAGTTTGCTGTGATGTGACGTAATTCTGAAACACTTTTCTATGTAGGGTGTCTGATCATGCACTCTGCTGCAAATCGTTCGTAAAGACATGGCCCATTAATGATCACAAACATCACAGACGCTAGGTTTTTGTTAGCATTCGATACCGGAGTTAGAGTGTTATCCCTGAAACTAAAACCCCTCTCACACTGGTGTTATTTGTATCCTTTGCATCATTTCAAATTTGGTTTTCTTCACTTTCTTGAATTGGCAAAATTCTTTCAAAGTTTCCACGATAATAAAAGTGCCAATGTTTGAAGGTACTCATTTCAAAACAAGGACTCGATTTTTTCATCACCAAATGACACTAATTTATTTTCTTCTTGTGCCCACTCACACTCTTTAAAAACTGAACTAGCACTGGATAATCTTGCGGTCACGTTGTCCACTTATCCTTGAAGAATTGTTGCTTGAAATTTGTGAATGATTTGTAGCCGTGTTCAAAGGTTTGGAGATAGAGCTACTTTTGAGTGTTTCTGTATGGGTGGGAGCCGTGGGTTTGAAGAGAACACCATTTTTGTCTCTCATTGTAGTCAAAGCATCAATGCAAAGTTTTGTTTCTGAAGATAGCGCCAGATTTTCTACACTGCAGATACAGGGAAAGTGGCTTTATTGTTTGCAGAACATCCCTAACCCCCGAAGTCATTTTTTCTGGAGCAATCCACGAAATGTTGCTCTGCTTCGTGGAGGCAGTGAATGGTCGTTTTCTGAATTTGTAAAATACTGAATAAGCGATGTATAGCTTTGCCAGTATTGCATCAGGATGCTATTGAACGAATGTCAAATATCCTCCCTATTAGCGAATTCTGAAAGAATTTTCTTTAAGTTCAAGTTACAATTTAATGGCAATTCCAGTGAATTCAGTTGGTTTTTTTTTTGGGGGGGGGGGTTCGCAGAATGTGTAAATATGTTTCCTTAAAATATTTGAAATAGAGCAGAACAGACACGGTATCCATTACCTATCTGCAATTTCCACTTTATGATTAAAACGGGGAATAACTGCAATATTAGGATTGTTTTATCACAAATGTATCAAGTTGCTGCTTTGTAAATTCTTGTAAATTTGCGGCTCCAACGAAGCAAATTCTATCAACTGCTTAGGTAAAATCTCTTCGCATATACTGTTACTAATAAAACAAGATCTAAAACTATCAGCAACGGCTTTTCCTGTTGATGAATCTAACTCTACTATATCACACAAGTAGTGGCACTTTAATCCATCGACCGCCACGGGTGGCCGAGGTCGTTAAGGCGCGGAGTTGTAAGCGGGAGGTCTGGGGTTCGAATCCCGCCAGGACTGTTCTCCCTGACTGAGGTTTTTTCCAGGTTATCCTCAGTCCTCATAAATGGCAAATGCCGGGAAGGTAACCAAAACTTAGGCCTGGAACGATTCCTTCCTTAAAAAAATAAAAATCCTTTCCCAATATATAATTTCATCTCATGTGTCATCAGTGTCCATCGCCTGTGGTCCCTCTGTAGCAAAAACGGGCGTTAAACGCTATTCATTTTTTTTCATTTAAGCCATCGCAAACGCAACGAACATAGATAATGAAGCATGATTCGTTTATGTAATTAGTGTTTTCGTCAATCAGAAAGCTAAAAACACAACAGAAATAAATTTGTGTTATCTAATGAGGCATGCTTTCAATATCTGTCCCGATCAGTGCTTGCAATTTACATAAAATTTGGGAAGCAAAAATAGTTTGTTCTTTTTACTCATGAGATACGCTGTTGTAAAAATAATTTTTCTAGAACCTTTCTCTCTTTTCTTTTTTCTTTATTTCCATTTGCTGAAACCTTCAGAGAGATATTTATTATTTGCCTTTTTATTTTTCTTTTCATTCAAGTGAAACTTACTCCCGTGATCACTAATTTTATCATTTAACCTTTTATTGTTGTTTGCATTCAACACTTTGATAAAAGTTGTCTCAATATGTATTTTGCTGTCTTTAATAGCACCACGACTTTGAATGAATAGTACAAGCATATAATCCCTCTGGAATATATAATATTTTCCTTGGTTTTGTACTTTAGAAATGTTTCGAGCTGTAATGGTAACTTAATTGGTAGATTTGTTAAGTTTTGTACTTAAAATGGACGCGAATGTTGAACTTTATCTCTATTTCGTGTTCTTTAAGTTATACAAACACTTATACACTGCAACACACTTATACAAACCCCTTCTATTAATAAAAAATTACATTAAATACCGACCTTCATTGTACAAAACATGAAGAAAACATGCTTTTGCTTTCTTTTATTTTGTTTATTGAAGGAAATGACGTAGGTACTTTAGAATCCACCACATATATATAGTTTAAGTAGAAGCAAAAACATAACCTACATACCGTCACTGCAGTAAAACGCTTGGAAGCTGAAGTTTTTTTCAGAACTGAGAAGCAGCACTTGAAATCTTAGCTTGGCGATGTTTAATAATTAATGGCAACTCGCTGTAAACAGAGCGGTGTGTGTTTCTTATTTTAGTTGCATCAAAGTTGAATGGACGTGTACAACCGGCTCGGTGTGTCCCATTCAGCTTGTCAGTGTCGCGCTCTTGTGGTCAGGTCGAGAGATCAATGCGACTCTGGCGGTACTTAATTATCCCCATGACTCTGAAGTGCACACCTTGGAGTACAAGGCCGCAGCCATTTCTTGCTTCTCACTCACGCACTTTTAAAGCGTTTCATCATGCTTCGGTTACCATTGCCGATTTTCTCATGTACATAGGTCATTGATGAATGTTATTTGCATCGCTAGATTTAAAAGCAAGTTTCCCTGTTGTCTTATTTAGTGCACACTTGAAGTAAATCTGCCTGGCATTTGCTGGCTAGAACACTTAATATTTTCATTTTCGCGCTGAGTATAACTCAACTTAAGCTGCCGTAAACTTTACAGAATTTTTTCATAAGCCTTTCGTTGTTATTAAGGAAGAAACAGCGAACGTTGGCATGTAAAACAAGCGAATCTTCGGATAACTGTGTATCCTTTTTTAAAGCTGAGCAGTTAGGAAGGGTGCGCAGTTATACGACGTTTGCGTGTTTTGTGTGCCTAATTTCAGTGTTTTTAAAACCTATATTTCAAACTATTCTCATTAACTAACTTTCATGCTGTATGAGCAATTGTACTGTTTCATGATTTGTTGGATAAACAGACAAGCCTACTTTTTGGCCTTTCATTACTTCGGCAATTGCAAGTATAATTGCATCGTTTCTCACTGAAAATACGCATGTGCATATTCTTTTAAATTCAATCAGGTTATATGAATTATGAACCTGTGAGCTGATCTCTCAGCATTCAACCGTGCTCTGCACGCTACTTATACAAATATCCTCACTATAGAATTGCTGAAAGTTAACTTTTATTTACATAACCAGACATTTTCTGTATTTGCTCTTTTACTCTGCCATCAGTAACAACAGCTTTTTTTACATTATGAACATGGGCCCATTTTATCAGTTATTCAAGACAGAAAGGAAGAAAGAAATAGAAAAAGAAAGAGAAAGCATAAAAGCTGAGGAATGTTAATTTAAGATAAAAAGAAGTTGGAACTTTAAACACATTAATCTTTGTGAAGTACAGTATCGTAAAGAGATAGCACGCATAAGGAACACTAGCCTATCTTTGTAACTGTTGAAGCAAGATATATTTTGAATATAATAAAGTGTTGACCTAGATATGAGGGCTATTCAATAAAAAGTTATCATAATTTTTGACGAATACCTTCAACCATCCAAATAATTTTGATGGTTTTTCTCAAAGCACATCCGTTGAATTCAATGCGTCTGTCCTCGCGTTTCTGCCATTCTTTAAAGACATGCTGGAAACCCTTTTTTAGATTTTTTCAGAATGTCTCCGAGGCTTTCACCACTGCTTCTGATGATAAAAAAGCTTCTCACGAAGTTGTTCCTTCGATTGGGGGAAAAGGGAAAATTTACAGGGGACTAAATGTGGACTATAGAGAGGGTGAGGGAGACGCTTCTAATTGATTTTTGTGATGTATTCACCAACATTTTCAGCATCCAGCTTGTTGCTTACATATGTGGGTTACTTTTTTATGTGAATTGATCTTGCAGAGTTTTCAGGATATATCTGTAGTATTGCCCATTTACAGCTAGGTACGCAGATACGACATGCTGGTAAACTATTCCTTTTTCATACTTAAAATATGCACATATGTGCATAAAATTACAAAGCAGCCAAATCATAGTACATATTTTTTCATATTTTTATGTTGAATGACTGAATTTCGTCTGGTTGAAAGTGAGATCTCAAGAAAGGCAACAAATATGTCATTCCACTTTATATTTGCCCTATTTTTTCCCCTTACATGTGGTGGGTTGAGGACAGTAATAAAATTAATAAAATATAATAAATCAACTGTGAAGATATTTAGCGATGAGACGAATACAGTCAAAGCGACAATAAAAAGGAGTAAATCAGCATCAACTGTGTAGACTGACTCGGTGAAGTTGACAAGTCTACGCGTGCGTGTCACAGGCTACGCTGTATGTCATAGCCTAAAGCATTCAGTTGAAAGAATGCTTTAAAAACATCTGATGACGTGTATAAATCCGAACTCGCTCTCTATGTCCTGAGTCACTTCACGTTATGGTAAATGTTTCTGATAAATAAAATGCCGAAAAAATAATATTTCGTATGCGCTTTTATTATAAAATTCCATCTGTTACACAGCGGATTATGTGAAGCAAGTAATACAGACGTAAGCGATGTGTTTTTATTTTCATCACCTATCTCTACTATGCGACTTCCCCTCTGACTGCAGAACAAAATTAAAAACAAACAATTAACAAATTTAGAGATAAAATTAATTTCAAAACATTAACAATTAATAAAAATTGAAACAAAATATAAATAAGAATACTTGAATAAGACGCTCATCATGAAGTTAAACTTTGAAATTGGATGCATATAACACACGAATTACTAAAATAAAGTAAAATCTTTTGTTAGCGACGTTTTCGTAAAAAAAGTACTCCCTAATTGAGCATGATCGTGGTAATTCGTACATTGTAAATGCGGAATGCAAACAGAAAATGAAACAAATTATTTTGACCAATATTCCCCACACAGCTGGCAAACCGAGCAAATCCAATGCTGACATACTAAGCGATAGTAGCAACCAACATACCTTTACAAACGTTAGAAAATCCTATTTGAGGAAGTTTCTTGTAATCAGCATGTACCATCTGAATCCACAGTGCGGAAAATTACCAAACACCCACTTACGATGATGCAACTCTCAGAAAAGAGAATATGTTTGGTTATGTGTTGACAAAACAAGCGACAGTGCTAGGGCGATATATAGCAAATTTGGTTTTAGATACACTGGATCTTAATATACCATCTAGATCATACCTGCTTTGTTCAAAACAACTTCCAAAGACAGATAAAGTGACGGGCGTAAGATTTTGTACCCAATTACACGAACGAAAATAAGATTCTCATGTATAGAAAGTGTTTCAGAATTCGACCGCACAGATTCCAAAGATACCAAAGGGAACGTAAACAAATATTATGAGCTATGAAACTTTTACTGTTTGCGGCCAAAGTTCAGAAAATATAACACGGAATATTAGTAGTAATAATTAGTGGTAGTACTAAGTTGCCATAAAAGCAGAGCGTTTCTGATCTATCGTATCCAAAATGCTCATCTCATACTCCCGTAGTGAGAAAAAGCTGTTGCCAGTAGATATTAAAACTTAACGTTGCCGTTTTGGCACAAATTCGCTTCAAGTAACACGCCACCGATAACAGTGTAGCACAGTTTTCCTTCTGTAAGCATATCAGAAAGGTGAGTATTCCCATGTGTTTAGTTCAATCAACATGGTGTTGGGTTTACAAAAACACAATTAACCCGGTTCGAGTTCCATGTTCAAACTTTTATTTTTAATTTCTCTTTTGCACTATTGCTAGGCAGTGTATGCTAAAGACATCAAGATGATACGTTTGCCGAGCTTGCAAATATGCATTTTGTTTATGAGGAAGCTGGTGGAGGTGCATCCATAGGTTTAGCTATACAGGGAACGATAATATCCAGGTAGACGCCATCTTCATGTCTTCCGGTCTATCCTGAGATTTTTAATGATTTGTTTTATTTACGGACGCTCTTTAACATCTCAGATCATCAGTGTCCCATTCTATTCAGGGCTTGAAACGGCCGACAAATTTTGCTCAGAGGCCTCTTCTTTCAGGCTTGAGGTTCTTTTTCGTGCCGTAAATCCACGACACGGGATTCGCGGTTTTCCTCCCTTCCGAAAAAAAGGCCTACTTAGGATTTTTACGCCAGAAAAAATACATCGACCCTGACCGGAATTGGCCCCGCGATCTTGGGTTTAGAAGGCAAGTGTGGTTACCACTAGACCTCCAACACCGACTAGCACCTGAGAGAATTTGAATCCCAGACCAGATGTCTTCGAGTGTTCGGCATGTTCAGGATAATCCTGAAACTTACATCGTCAATCGCACGTGCCATGGACACGAACAGTGGTAGTGTGTGGAGGGTCTTGCAAGAGGAGCAACTCCACCGATTCCATCTCCTGAAGGTGCAGTTCTTCAAACCGACGGTCTTTACTCCGTAACTGGACGTTAAGAACGTCATGTCGAAAAGTCTGATCTTATCTCCTCTATGCTCTTCACCTACGAAGCCACTTTAACCAGATATGGTCTAATTATAAATTACAGAAACAGTCATTTGTGGGACTAAGAAAAACCTCGTATTTTAATGGAGACAAGCCATCAGCAGAGATTTGGATTGAGCAAGTGAGCTGGCATAGTTCGTGACCATTCGATAGGCCCACACCTACTTCCTCTGCGACTATATCTAGAGTTCTAGAAAACCTCTCTCTGGGCATAGGTCAAATGTTTCTAGCATAATGGGGGCTCGTCCGCATTTCGACATAAACGTGCAACACCCATCTTGATAACGTGTTTCCTGGCCGCTGGATTGGAAAACTAGGCTGACCACCATGTCTCTTCTATACACTTGAATTTTTACCTCAGGAACCTCATATTCGAAACCGATTGCAGACGAAAACTTACTGGCGAGGGCATTGCCTGCTCGTGAGACTCCTTCAAAAGGGATATACGGTTCGCTTTTGCGCCGATGTTAACTTTGCAGAGATACTTTCAACAGTTCCGCAAGTGAGAAACAGGCTAAACAGCACGATCCTTTCTTGTTTATTTGTTTTACTCGTAAAAAGAAAAATTCGACGTTGGTTTTCCTTTATTATAATTGTTTATTTCATTAACCCCATTCCTCAACCTAAAGATGAAATATGCTACTCTTTTGTTTTTCTTAGTACAAGTATTTACCTCTCTTTCCCTTTTAGAAGTGCAGAAACAATTTGGTATCGTTAATGTTTCTCTATTGTGTTTTAATCTTGACATTTTAAACTTATACATTCGCATGTGTATGCAACTGCAACCCAAAGTGGAAAAGATGTATTTATAAACACAATCTGAATTTACTCAAGTATCCTATACAACGAATTGAAAGCTACCTATCGGACTGCGATATTACACCACATTGTAACGGACAGTTTCCGCTCCACGCTTTCCCATTCATTGTTAGTAACAAGTGGAAGGCGAATCAGTGGCGTGCTACTCTTAATGGAGGTTCTTCATTTGTAAAGAATTTTGAACCCGCAATTTGACTGAGCTAGGCAGTGGCTCATTTCCCACCTCCAATTGCTTGTCTTTAGTCTCTCGGTCATCTTTGGAATTTGTACGATCGAATTCTGAAACAGATACCGTGTCATATTTAAACTCGGCAGCCTCGCTACTGAAGGTGCATATAACTTTCTAGTCCGTGCTTTGAGCAGTGACAGAGCAAGTAGGAATTTAATTCCCAAACGGGATAAACTTTTTCAACTGTAAAAAAGGTGTTCATTAAGGTAGTGAGAGTACGCGCTTTTACAGACCACTCTGTATTGCATTACCGCTAGAATCTGTGTTTACACGCTGGGATTCTTTGGCTCAAAGCTGCCCAATAGTGTAGTCAGCATTTTTAAACATCAAGATGTAAATCACCAACATACCTCACATTTGCAAGGAAATGTTTGAATGACCAGTCCGTTGTTGAAGACATAGAATGCCTCAGAACAATTTTCAATTTCTTAGTCTGGTATTACTGATTTGGAAATAGTAACTCTGTGCTGAAATAATTGAAACTATCAAGCACAAGATTGCTGAGTCCGCCAGGGAAGTTGGAAGAAGAATAAGAAACAAACTGGAATTTGTGTAGCAGAAATACAGAAAAGTTTCATATTTATGTGCAGCGGCAAATACTTTGACGGGATATAAAGCTGAAAGTGGCTGTGATGTTGATCTTGTAGATTTGCTCAAGATGAAGTATGCTCCAAGATGGGGAAATGTCTTTTCTGCCTTCAGACTTGTACTTACAGACTGACAGAAGGTACAATTTTGTGGTGGAAAATTTGGAAAATGGCACTTGTAATTTATTGTGGGGTAAACTACCAAAAATAAATTAACAATGTTAAACAGGGTGAACATAATTTTTTTCTTGTTATCTAAACCAGAGCATGTCTTAAATTAAAGATTGTTATTTCTAAAAGTAATTTTTGTAGTTTACTTGTAATAATGAAACTATAAACTATGTCACTGAGATTATGTTTTTTCATGTGAAAACTTGCTAAATTACTTTTTCAGGTATCGAATTCAAATAATTTTTCACGTTCTATACTAGTTATATTATTTCAATAATGTACCTTTAAAATGTACCAGAAATACTTCTTGTTTGAAAACGCCATGTTAATAAAATAGGAATTATGTATGTGAAACTTAATAATCTAAGTCCACAATTAAGCAGCTGTGAAGCCTGTTTGTAATTGTATAGTGTATATTTCTTAATGTTTAGAACTAATTTTAGGAGCCTACAACTCCGCTGTCTAATAGTGAGATACTCTCAAAGTTCACTGTGGAAAAGGAATCAAATCAAGATTAGTAAAAATATGTGTTTTGTGGTTGAAATCCATATATCGCGGTTATTAATGACCTCTTGTATTGACGTATTAAACGTACAGCTTTTCGCATTAAGCCCTTTACAAAATATTATTATGTAGTATTATGCTTAAGTACAGGTGAACGCAGGGGCTCGCGCGAACCATTTGTTAAATATTTATGTTAGTTCGGAGATATTTGTTAAAATATCTCGCAAGGAAAAATAAATAAAATAAACACACGTTTCTAATTTAGCCATTTCCTATTCTGCGTTCTGCTAAACGAACTGATTGAAAATATAACAATTCAGCGGCATTTCCACTAATTGTAGAGAGAGACTGTGATAACCAGCGAGGAAATACGGAATAGGAGAAAGGGAAAAGAATGATTACTTCACACAATTGTACAATAACAACAATAATATTTGAGCACAGTAGGGTATATCATTATTATATATCTGTTGTTATTGAGTCTCTGAATTTTACTTGCTTCTGCTTCAAACCCAGGACTTCGTAACCTTGTACCAGTCTGACGTACTTTTCAAATTCAAATTTAATTGAGAATCAGATGTACCTGTTGAATATTCACCAGCATCTTAACTGATCTTATCTATGATTTTTCTTAAAACAAACAAATAAAAAAACTAACGTTGCCCTTTTGCATCAAAATTACGTTCCATTTTATCTAACGGACTAAAAAATCACTTCACAGAAAAACTATAGTTTAGTTCGATATCGAAAAAAAATTATACAAGCATTAATAACGATAATAAAACATTACAATAGCCCCAAACTGAATAACACTTGAAATTTTAGCTCTAAACGTAACAGTAGTTGCCAACATGAATTATGCGCACAAAAAATCCCCGCTCACTCTCTCATTTTTCTGCGATCCCTTTGTCAGCACCTGCTGGGTGTATATGAAATATTTAAGAAATTTTATAACAAACTATAGGAACTAAGTTCTTCAAAAATGGAAGGTATGCTTGTAATAAAGCATACATGGTTTAAACATACACCTAATTGCTGAACAAAAGTGCTTTTCTCAAACAAGGGTACATACAGTACCATTCCAAGAGAGCGACCAGTTTTTAATGGTGTTACAAAACTGTCATTTTTTACAAATAAAATAAAAGTTAAGAAACAGATTTTCACTATATATTATAACGAGTTAATTTTTGCAAAATGTAAACCAGAAGTTTTTTAGTTGAAATAATTTAATAGCTAAATGGGAGTGCACAGCATTTCTTCCTAGCTGGCTTCACATTGTACCATGACACGAACATCTTGTACACAGACGTTAGGAACATTTAGAATATTACTTTCTGCTAATTTTATCATGTCCAATGTCTCACCGATTTTCCCTATGATAAACTTTCTTGAGGAGAAACTCTAGGGGATGTATGTCAGTTTGAATAACTTTTTCTTCGTTCTTACGTGACTCATTTATACAAGAATCACCAATTGGCATCAACTAGTTAAAACCATCACCGGCTATATATGATGGTAAGTATATTTCACAAGTAAAATAATTAATAGAAAGCAGTGCAGCTGAAATGCGCAAAATTGCTTTGACATCACTGTACGTTTCAGATGACCAGTTAGTGCTTTGATCCCTTTCTCTCCAGTTCAGTAGAAAGAGAGATGACGCGAGCTTCCTCTTTCTTTCCCACAAGTCCGAAAGATTGTGCCACGCCCCCAACTCTTTGTTTAATCACAGTGTTCTTTTGGAAGAAGGGTTTCCAGCGCGGCGATGCTGCTCCCTTGCTGTTGACAAGCCCCCCGGCTGGCTTACAGCACAGAGCACAGACTTCCATCAACAAAAAACTGTCAACAGGTTCCCATACCATTCCATCATGCTGCCTCGCTTCATCACTGATGTTTATCACCTTCGTAATGATGCTTAGAGTGAGATGGTTGTAAAATGCTCGGAACTAGTGTTTTTAGATCAACATATTTTGAGGGAAAAATCAACGGTTAGAAACTGCTGTAGTTATAGTGTAATCTATAACTGTAGCGAGAAGCTTCGATCCTCGATCCAAAGAAAGAATATCGGATACCTGCAGCACTTGCAATTCATAAGCTTATAAAACAAACATGACTCCCTGCACTCTTCTTTTGTTTTAAGAATACCGCGCACGTGATTCAACAAAGAACAATACAAGGTGTGTCCAAACATACGGTAGGTCCGTTTCTGTTAGTTCTGATCTCTTTATTGCTTTTACGCAAATTAAACCGGTAATTCCAATTAGCAATCACATTGTTGTATCAAATAACAACTCTTTATATATTTCGATTCAACATTTTGTGCAAATTTTCAATAATTAATTAACTTTAAGGACAAAAATATCCGCAAGACTAATTTTATGTAATTTAGTTAATTTGCAATTTAATTACAGCTCGCCAGGGTGCTGCTCCTATACTTTTTCTGCTGTTTGCGACTGCCCTGCTTCTTACTTTTTACTTTTTAAAACAATTATAATAACAACAAATGAACTCTTTTATCGTGAGAGTATTGTTATCGAAACGAATGCATCGAATAAGGAATGTAAAACGATTCTCTGACATACACACCCTGAAAATATTAATACCAAGGTCATTTGTTGCCCAGAAGTCGTAATATTTTGATGTCCTCGAAAGACATGTCCTCCGGGTAGTTGTATCAGAATATTTTGAGTTTGAGTTTTCTTACACCTTTATCTAAAAATGTAAAAAATATATACACGTAATTTATTTATCGTAGATGGATAGAAATTCAGGCCTTCTTTCATCAATACAAATTAAATTTTGTACCAATAGTATAAATCACAAAAATAACTAAAATTGCTTGCCAATAAAGTAATTATAGTTATCATGTATTTTGTGAGTTTTGTTCATCGTCACCATTTTCGTTTTCTTCTGCTTCATGACTGTATCTAAATCTGTTCATGTTTCAACACGATCTTCGCCTTTCGTTAAAATTGTCAATTTGCAAAGCAGCTTCTTCAAAATGATAATCTAAAATAACTCGCTGCACTTTGTTCAAATCTTCTATTCTTTGAAGGTCAAAATATTTCTTATTCATGATCAATATAACAATGGAAGATATACATTAATGGTTTCAAATTGTAAAAACATTGGAAACGTCTAACATTCAAAAGAAAGGAACAAGCTAGGGCCTAATGGGCATTGTCGCGCTGGGTCTATCAGATGAGATCACTACTTTATCTGCAGAGAAAGCTTGACATACCTGATACCCGAACATGGAGTTTTTAATTGTATGGTTGTAAATATCACCAGCTTCCAAAATCGGCTCCTAGGATTTACAGACGATTCTCAAGCAAGAAATCAATATAGTTAATGAAACTGATGCACAATAGCCGTCTATAGTAATGGACTTTTAGGGTGTAATAATTGCTTCTGTGTTAGTTGTTTAGGGCCACGAAAGGTGAGATATTGTCGTTAAGTAACGGATGGGTGAAGTGTCAAGTTTCCTCTAATGCCACAGATAAATCGCAACAATTGTAGTCTCTAAGAATCAAAATTTCAGCCCATCAGCTGCCTATGGCACATTTTAAGACGGGGCAATTCTTGTCGACTCTCAGAAACATCAGCTAGAAACTGCACCCATACTTCAAGAGGATACTGTCATTAGTGTTAATGAAAAGGTATCTTCATTGTTGCCTATTATTGAGCAAAATATGATAGCCCATTAAACGGCTGCTTGAAATTAATTTCTGAAGACCAAAAAGTTTTGTCCGATTAGATGAATCTTACATTACGACTACACCCCTGCCAATAACTGCTTAACTAGCTAATCATCACGCAAAATACTTCGCTGCAAGTGCCAGCAACAGTCAACCACACCTTTAACCTTTGACCCACAGAAGGGTTTTCAAGACACATCCTGCAAGATTCATGTGGTATCTAAGTATGTCACGATCATCCAGCTGAACTTGAAGAACGAGTTTTTATGTACGATACATAAGTGAAAACGAATTCTTGCAGGGAAGTGACAAGGCGATTCCCAAGAAAATATCCTGAAATTTGTGTTTCAGATAGAGAAAGCAGTTCAACAACTTGTTAGAGAGTTAAGGGACAATAAACATGTTCGGAGCAGTCGTGTTCTTACAGAAGAAAGGTTAGATAAAATACAGTAATTTCCTAAGCAGATGCCAGCAATTGCCGCTGAGGGGCATCATTTTCAACATATCTTAAAACACAGGTTTCTGATCATTATTATCAGTTTTATATACATTATCATTTTATGTGTCCAGTAAAATATAACTACTAAAATAAAAATACATATTTTATTTGTGGCGATAATATCTGCCTTTTTCCGCTTGCGGCGGCTGCACTTCACCGGTAAGCAGGCGGACCGTAAATCAAATAACCTCACTGTATATCTGAATCATTCTTGCACTTACCTTCATACGGCAGCCATGTTTAATTATGCCTTTTTTGCATAAAAGACTAAAATCATATTTACAAGGCATTATGTAACACCGTCATTATTTTGAAAAAGTGTATGATAATTTTAATATTACAAATAATGTAAAGTAAGACTAACATAAAATGTTATATTATGTATTAATTTAACACAAAAACACCACAAAACCTTTATGTAACTTCTTAGAGAGAAATACAGTCATTTATGTAGAACTGACACATTTCTTTTCTTTCTTTATTTATTTCAAAACAAATTATGCCAGCCACATCTTATTATACTTCAAATGTACAGTATCTTTGGGAGATTGTTAATCTCTATAGAAAATGCTGAAACTATCCTCCCTCCTGCATAAGACATAGCTCAACATGTCGTTCCATGTTACTGACGCTTGTTGGAGGACTGTGTCGTCAATGCCATTAATCTCTTGTGTAATGTTGTGCTTCTGGTTCCTGCAACTCTGTATAGTTTTAAGTGAGCACTTATTGCAGCTCTCATGCACATTGAATAGGTAGGCGCACCTGGTCTTCTGCGACAAACATCTTAATGAATTACGGGGTGACGTTCCAGTAGAAGCCGAACGTCCACAACAACCATGGGCAGTCTAGATGAACGATGTTTGCCTTTTTCAATCTCCATAGATCCAGTTGTTTCCAACTTGTTTACCATTGCCAATATTTTGTATCTTTCGGAGGGATTGCGAAAGGTCTTCGAGTAATTGTAATTGAATCCAGTATTGCTGGACAAGGAAGATCCATTGATTTAATATGATAGCATTTTTACAGCGACTGGAACAAAATATCGAAAACTGCTGCCAAATATAAAAGGTCAACAATAAGGAATAAATAATATACCACTGCATATCTCGCACCAGGAATCAAAGCTCCCAAATACTGCGCTTAATTTGACATTATTCTCGAGACGTTGTGTGAATTTCCAGCCGATAAATAAAGAACGAAATGTGTTAATTCTATATAAACCCTCTGTATAATATAGTTACTGTTCTGTTAAACTTAAGCTATGTATCATATAATTAGTCAATAACTATTTATTTTAATATCTTGAGAAACTCTCACGCGGTCTTGATATAATTTGGCTGCCAGTTAGAGATCTTATTGCATGCAATGATAGGCCATTGAGTGGACCTCTTGCACGCAGTGACCGCGGCTGTTTATGCTTAAGTCTATATACTCTTTGGGGTTGGGGGTACCAAATTTCACATCTCCCAAATCTGCTAGCATTCCTAGAACCAGATTTATCCTCACCTGTGAAAGGCTGTGTATAGATTAAGGGGAATGTGACCAAGAGTTGATTGTATTTTGCAGATTGGAAAAGAGGAACATTGATATGTGTTTGCTATCTATGGTGTTAGGTAATTTATTATCATCATAAACATTACCATTTTCGACTACATTTAGTCAATTTAAAAACTGGTCATTCTATCTTTTAGTACGGCCTATTTGACTTATTCCATGTTGTGTTCATGCGAAAATTCTTAGCCTGGGATTCTAGCAATATATTATATTGTAATGCATTATTAATACGTAGTTTTTATCTTAAATCTCTATTTCTTTTATGACCCAGAAGGGTGTATCTCGCCCCTCCTTCTATTCCTTTCTTGTCATTTGCTGTTAGTGTCGATGTTATTTCCAAGTTTAAAGAAGGAATTGTCATTTTCGAGTAGAATTGTAAAACTTTATGTCTCTCCTAACATTGTCTCATAATGTTCTTTTAATTGAACCTACTAATTATTGAAATTTGGAAACTGCTATACTAAAATATTTTAAATATCACTTGTTATTATACAGCCTAGATAGTTAAAGCTATTAAGCTGTTCAAAATATACGTGTTATCCCTTATTGTTTATTACAGTTTTTGATCTCGGTAATTTTTGCCTTAAAATATCATTACTTTGGTTTTTTCTGTTGATATTTTTAAATCTTATATTTATGCTATTTCGTAGTTAAAAAGTGCTAGTTGTAAGTTGTCCTCTGAATCAACCAGAATAACGTGGTCATGCGTAAAAAGTGTCGATTGAATAGTGTACGTGATAATGAATAGTATTATTTCTTTATGTTTACATGTTTTATATTTATTATTATCAGTTTTAATGTTTATAGCCTACACTTTCAGGGCAGACCTGTTGCTATCAATTCAGATCTTCACCTTTCTCCCATGATACTGATATACGTAAAATGTTTCAAAAGCCCCTCTATTAATACAAACGTTGTTTTACACATTATCAATATTTACTTTCTCTTTTTTCTTTTGGTTTATGTAAACTCAGTGATTCTTCTAGTGCAGATGCAACATTTTTTTTTAAAAAAAATTAAAATATAAAAATATTTTTTTTAGAACTACTACGAAATTATCTTACAAATGTCGACCGACATTCAATTTGATATGTCAAGTTTTTGTTTACGTTTTTAATTCCATTGCAACAGATCGTTACATAACTAGGGTTAGGGTTTTAGGTTTTTTACTAGTATAAAATAGGCCTTGTTTGCTTTATAAACTTAGTTTTAGGCATTTTATATTGGAACATTGTTATTTCATGCCAAATGTAACTTAGTTTTTAAAAGCAAATATTTCAAATAACCGAATACATATAGCCTGCCCTTTCTATTGAAAGAGGAAAGACCAGAAAGCTCATTATATTTATCATGCTTAAAACATAAAAATATTAAAGTTCTGGTGGTATATGTACAAAATGCACTGCATCCACACACAAAATGGATAAGTCTGTGATACTGTGTTTTATGATTTAGCGTAAACCAGTGCTAAATAATTTCAAAATGTTAATTTTCTGGGTCTGATTTACTAATTCATCAATAATAATTATTCAACGGGTTATTATTTATGAATTCAATTACAACTTACAACTATATGAATTAGAGTGTCTACTTCGTTGCTGTAGGAAAGTTCAATAAATATGAGTAACTTTCTGTACATTAAAAGTATTTCAAGATAAATTGGAAAGAGCACAAGGTCGAACAGTAAGCTGCATAAATAGCTCTATCACTTAATACTTCAATTATATTTGTACTTTTTGACAGTCTTGTCCAAAAATGATATACATTGACATTGTCATCAAAAAGTTTTCAATGGTGTCAGACTTGATTTGATCCTCTTATCGCTGTAACCTCAATTTCAGGTCATACAGTGAAGAAATTGGATATAAAACGAATATTGCAATAGAGTTAGAGCTTTTTACTTACATAAAAAAGAATATTTTACACGGTCAGTCAAAAGTATAACAGAATGCAGGCAAATGTTTCAAAGTCAATCTCAGAAATAGAAGTCAGTTGTAAAATTCGCGAATAAAACTTTGTGAAGATCGACCACTTGTAGACTCGTTTGAAATCGTGTTTCTGAACTGGTAAAAACTGAGCTTTTTCATATGACAGCAAGGAACAAAGTAGGACAAAACCCAAGAATCAAAATCATAATGACCATAAAATTTTTGCCAGAATTTTATAGGCCGAATCTACAAATGTTAGGAGAAAAAAGAGAGGAGGAGAAGGAAAAAAAAAAAAAAAAGGTTATTTATAATGGACAAGTGGTGAGCGCACGTGGGAGATAGGGATATGAGCAAGTGGGCAATTTTTATCGATCTTTTTTGCGTTTTTCGAGTCCATATGTGTGTATAATTTTTTATTTTTCTGTTTAAGAAAAACACGAATGATTAAAGCATTTCTTCGGTGTTTTAGCTTTATTTTCAGTATCTTCTACTTTTGAAAGCCTCTACAGGGCGTGTATATACAGCTAACACCGTCGGAGGATTATTCTCTAATTACTGTTTCTAGACAAACATTTTGGATGCAGCAAGCAAGCCCTCACGAGTCTCATAATTTGGTTTTCCCCCAGTATGTTACACTTGTCAAGGACCTTTTTACAGTAAGGGCGGTGAGGTTGAAGGATTTTGAGTTAGTGACACATTTCAATACATTTACCCCTCACCAGCAGCGAAATTATTGAGTGCACTTGACACCCTTTCCTCTGTTTTTTGCCTCTTGACACGAATGGACCGCCCTAACACCGACAGGCATCGCTAAGAGAGCTCTTGGGTGTGATGTTATCAACTTTAATTTCATCCTTCCTTTGCGCTGCGTGTTACTTCCGGACCGTTTGTCTCCTACCATGAATTGTCTTGGGAAGGAATTTCAAAGAGCAAGTTGCCTTCGAAGAAAGTGTACTTTGGTCGTAAGAAGCTTTAGTCCTTTCCATCCTTTTAAACTTCATGCCATTAAAACAGCTCTTAGACTCTGTACAGTGCGTTCAGATTTGTCTACACCGCTCACTTGCAATTTCGCTATGAACATTGGTGTAG
Organism: Metallyticus violacea; assembly: GCA_030762175.1. NCBI lineage: Eukaryota > Metazoa > Arthropoda > Insecta > Mantodea > Metallyticidae > Metallyticus > Metallyticus violacea. Next base: position 103,672,444 of record CM060832.1, read on the forward strand.
CCACCTACCGCTATGCGCTCTCGAATAAAACCGGCAAAACGAAAAACTTAAAAATCAGTATATATTTGTGTTACATATATATATATATATATAGCCGTGTAAAGGATATTAGTTGCAAAGAAAGAATCAGATATGAAAAATTCGGGTCACGGCCGGGACTGGGAAAACTGGTTTTTAGCCCTCCGTGCTGACGCTCTAATCAGTTGAGCTACCGTGTCCTCCTCCAAGCACGGAACCACGAACCTCTCTCATCTGACTATATTCTGGAGACCTGCCTAAGGTTTTCTCTATTGCAAGGGATTAATAATTCATTAATCTGATTATTAAACTGTACTAACATTTTCACACTAAACCAGTTGATCCAAAAACTAGAGAATGTAGCATACAAACATATATCTAATTTATAAATTTTCTTAGGCCTTTGGTAATGTAATTAGAGATAAAAGAGCAATACCGTTGCATTTAATTCAGATAAAAATGTACAAAGAAACAAAGATTAAAATTATATTGTCGCTTGTCGCCTATGCTTTTTAATTTTTATATTGACAAAATTCCTCGTGAATGGAAAGTTAAAGTTAGTGCCTTTACTGAACGTGGGTTTACCAAATTATTTACTAGGTATATATTATTTGCGGACAATCTACTTGCTGAAAAATAAAGAATATTACGTAGATTTTTTTTTGAATGATTTATTTATGGACGCTCTTTAACAGCTCAGGTCATCAGCGTCCCATTCAACTCAGGGCGTGAAACGGCCGACAAATTTTGCTCAGAGGGCTCTCTTTCAGGCTTGAGGTTCTTTTTCGTGCCGTAAATGTACGACACGGGACCCACGGCTTTACTTCCCTTCCGAAGGAAGCCATACTTAGGATTTTTACGCCCCGAAAAAGTCCATCGGTCCTGGCCGGGTTCGAACCCGCGATCTTGGGTTTAGGAGGCAAGTATGGTAACCACTACACCACCAGGACCGACATATTACGTAGATTACGAATATTATTATATTGAAAAATATTATAAAAATATATAATTTTACAATCTTCTTCGAAATACAAAAGTTATGACCCTCTGGGATTCTTATAACAAATAAGATTGTTGTTGAAAATAAACTAATTGAACAAGTTAGATCTTTTAACTTTGTTGGCTTTTTTTTTTTAATAGTGTTTAACGCCCCTTTTTACTGCTGAGGCATTAGCACTGATAGACACTGATGACACATGAAATGAAATGATAAATTGGAAAAGGAGTGTTGACTGTAAACTGTCATAAAATTCTGATAATCGTTTACGTAAACAAGTTTATAAAATGAACGAAATTTATGGTACTGTTAATAGAAATTTAAAAATTAAAATTAGGAAACTTACAAAAATAAATTTATGTGTCTGCCAGTTCTGGAATGCATGCTGGAAACCGTTTTTTGACTTCATCTTCAGAACCGTCCACCTTTTCACCACAGCCGTTGACAAATCGCTGACCCTGCAGTTTTTGGAGACGAGGGAGCAGAAAAAGTTTACATAGAGCCAGGTTCGGGCGTATGCAGGATGAAGCACACATTCCACGTTTTTCTGGTCAAATGTGGAACGACAACGCTGTAAGCGTGAGGGAATGCATTGTCATGGCGCCATCAGAAGATTGCATTCTCCGGGCGTTTTCGTCGTATGTGTTTGGTCAGGACGCTCAAAAGAGACGGTTATAATCTCCATTAACCGTTGTTTGCAGGGGGACTTCATGTTAATACACCATTCCCTGCAATCGAAGAATGAAATATCCATCTTTCCTGCAGACCGAAAACCTTGTTCTTGGTGTCGGACAACCAGATGATTTCCAGACTGAGCTCGCCTGTTTGCTTTCGGGATTGTAATGTGAAGTCAAGTCTGGTCACCTGTAATGATGGAACTCAGGTATGCCTCACCATGCTCCGCTGCCACTGGCACTTATCCCTCGCACTTTCTGTTCAGCAGTCAGCAACCTCGGCACTCATCTGGCACAGACGCGTCTCAAATGAGGGCAGTAACAAGGGAAATTGTAACATGTGTGCCAGTCTATTCGTCGATCTTCCAGAACAGTGGCGGCAGGTGTTTTAATCATGGTCTCGTTTACTACTGTGGTCGGAGTACCTGGACGAGACGGAAGAAGGGACGGTTGAAAAGAAAAGATAGAGTGATATGGTGATAGTGTTTAATGAATTAAAGTGTTGGGATAAATAAATGAAATGAGTAGGAAAGATTAACAGTGAAAAATGAATTTTAAGTGAAGCAATTTGTTAAGAGAAGGCAATTAGTATGATTGAGATGAGTTAAGGAGATTTGAAAGAATAATAAATGTAATGTTTAAATGTTGAGTGTAAATTTAAGAGAAATTCCTGTAAAAGTACCTGATACCGCTGGTAACCAGTTAGTAGTGTAGTAATAAATTAGGATAGAATACTGGCCACCAGCTGTAATTCTTACTGGCTCCCAGAAATTTTGTTAATTTGGTAGATTTTTGAGTATTACATTGGGAAATAGTTTAGTAAATTAATATTTGGGTTTAATTTAATTAATTTTGAGTTATTTAATTATTTAATTATATTATCTTAGTCTAGTGATTAGGAAAATCTGTAAAATAATGAAGTAAGAGATTATTATATTGTATAGTTTATACAATGTACATATACAGATTTTGTTTCTGTAATATTTACTTGTATCGTCAGTGTTCACCGCCTGTAGTGCCTCAGTAGTAAAAACGGGAATTAAAATGTAAAAAAGAAAGTTACCTTAAAGCATGTGTATGGTTTTTCTTAACACTCATGGACACGAAGTAGCAGGGACCGCTTGTGACAAAGTTAATTACTACTTTTATTTTAATAATTTCTCTTCAAATAACCTAATGATATAAATATATGTTACATATAATTTAGAGAACTTTTTACTCGTTTTAATAAGTACTCTGTAACTGTAATAAAAAGCACATTTTCAAAAATATGCATATATCCTTAAGCTCAGCACTTCTGTGTGTGTGTGTTTCTCATATTAACATTTTTCACTTTCAAGTACATGCATGTTGTGAGAGGTATTCGTGTAGACAAGTAGTATTACTGCCTTGTTAACTTTGAAGAAGAGCCTAACAGACTTAAATATTTAACTTTTTTATTGTGTCTCCCTTTGCGCAATACACTTTAATGAAAACATGACACAATTCAATATATTATGTTCAAAAGTGCAAAAGTTTGTTTTCTTCTATTATGTATATATATCCTGTTAATCAGCGCATTCACTGCAAAGTTTGCTTGTGCGTTTGAAACACACTCGCCTATCACATCTGTTTATTTTTATATGCCGAGAGTGTCAAATTGTATACACCCTTTCACAGTAGATATCTATTTAATATATTTCAAAGTTGAACCAAAAAACAATAGTAATGTGTTTTATGATGTTCTGTAAACAGATTTGCCTCACATACATTATGATAGCGTTGCTACGTGACAGGTAAATCAACAACGAAAAAATGAAGCCAAGATTATCGTATGTTGTTGTGTAAACAGATGTGACTCACATTACGTTATGCTAGCGTTGCTACAACAAAATGGAGCCAAGGTTATCGTTTGAACAGCGAAAAGAAATTTTGAAAGCGGTATCGGAAAACCGAGAATGTTGTTGAAGTTCAAAGGCAATGGAGACATGTGTACAGAACAGAAGCGCAAATGCGAGTAACAATTGCACGCATTCGAGACAGATTTGAGATGGTACCGTATACCGTAGAAAATCAGCTACACTGGCAGCACCTCGGGAAGAAATTGAAACGACATGTGCTGCAATCGCTGAGGACACTTTCGCAAACGTTACTCAATCAGTAGTTCAACGTACTCAGAAGTGTATCGACGCCGATAATGAGCATTTTGAGCAACTATGGTAACTGTAAAAGTCGAAGATGATAGTGCCTATCACTTTCTGTTTGTGTGAATCCAGTTTTGTTATGTTAACACAGTTTTTTTTTTTTTGCTTGAAATGTGTATATATTTTTGCACCCTCTGTATCTATATCTGGTGGACGGAGGCAACAGATTGTTCTTTTGTCCCAACTTTCGTTATATGGAATGAGATGGGCTACAATATCCTGCATGATGTTCCGTGAGAGACTGGCTGCAGCACACTGTGATAACCCATAACCAGTCGTTCAAACGAAACAATATACTCTCGGAACTGAGGACAGCGGCTCAGCTTACTGATATTCTAAAAAATAGACCAGCAGAAGTAGCTCAAGAGGACAAAATGTCACGTATAAGAACTATCAGGGTATTTATATTATACGAGGCTGTATTCGTTTTCATTCTTCCCTTTTCATCCTTTTCAATTTTAATTACCAGTTCGTAATTACTAAAAATAAGGGGAAAATCCTTATAAAAGGGTGGGGGCTAAATAATTATACATTCCGCCCCTCCAAACTCATATACGTAAGCAGAACCTCCATCTCGCATCGTCAGCAAATCATGAAATCGATGGACTAGGCGCCAACAGCATATTTTCATATATTTTCTGGTATTGAGTATGCCACCATAGCAGTATCTTCCATGGGAATATTGAGTATTTTAAAATGTTCTGGCATCTCACAATTTCGAGATAGTTTGTTCATAATTGTCGTTGGATGGTATAATTGTTCGAAGTTTAACAGATTTTTTATGATAGAGTTTACTGATTAATTCTTAGAAAAACAAAGTTGGCAACCGAAAAAATTTACGATGTAAGATCAGGTAGATTGCTCCGAAAACTCTCTGAATTTTAGCACAGCTAGACAAAAACTGACGAATTAGCGATATATATGGAGTCTTAAAGTGTCAAGAACGAAGAAACGCAAAATATTATTCATCTAACAATGTCTTTTTTGTTTTTAATTATCTCATCATAATTAACGATTAAAATAAGTTTTTAAATATCTATGAAACGTAGAATAGTAAAGAATAATTTTAATAATTAGTTTGACGCTTAATTATGTGCGTTCTTTGTTAACTGTTCAATATAATTTGATTCCTAAACAGGTGGCAGTTATTGTTTAATTATGGGAGCAATAAATGAAACACGTACAGCTTATGGAAGCTGCTATGTTCACATGTACAGATAAATGAGCCCTATGGCCCACAAGACCTTTTCCCAGCCATAAGGATGAGATGAATAAGAAGGAAGTATGAAAGTATTTGGTGGAATGAATCTGAAAACATAGAAGGGAAGGGAAAAAAAATCCAAATTTAATATACCACAAATGTCACTCCACAGCACCAAGTATTCCATTTATTCTTTACATCAGTATAAACTGCAAATGTAAATAATTAAAACAATTTTTAAGACCGAGAGACATGAAGAGATAAATAACATGTTTAGATAGAGTATGGTCTTAAAATGTTTCATTCGTTTATTCTTTGCATGTACTCTCGTCTCTATGAGTACTTTCTGATGTTACAGATCTCAATTTTATCGGTTTTTGTGATATTGAAGTGCATAGTGTGCTAAATTATCAGGCTCCTTTGATCCCGATTCCCCTCCCCTTGGACTTTAGATTAGAAATGATAAGTTATATTACACAGCAACAGTAGGCACATATTTTATCACTTTTTGGAGTCCCCCATAGTTGGTACTTATTCTGTATGAAGAGTTATGCGAACTGCAGAATTATCTTCTTCCGTCCAAAATCCTTAAGTCTTTGTTGACTCAGGTAGCGAGAAATAATGAATGCTCTCGTTTTGCTCAGTCGTTTAATTAAGATTCAAGAGGGAATATAAATGTTGCATTTTGAGAAGGATGTAATTAATCATCCCTTTGGGGATGCTTTTATTGCCGGAGTTCAGTAGAGCGCTGGCAAATTGAAGATACCTTTATCACGCGATGCTTTCAATGAGTGAACTCACATCATCGCAAACACGGAACGCTTTAATATTCATATTTGTGTTGATTTCTCGGCACTTGGTAAGTAAATGTTTCCCCACTAAAATACCTTGTAAATTATACAAATCGTTTAAGAAATTGTGAAATCGGCTGTTGGATTCAAGATTCTATATGCAAAAGCATATGAAAAATGACATTTCTTATACAAGGAATAGAATTTCGAAAAAACAAGTATCTTTAGAAATAAATATGAACAAAATTTAAAATGAAGCAATGCTATAATCAATCATGACATCTCAAACGTAACTGAAGCATTGCTCCATTTATATCCATTGGCACTCATTTTGATCCAACTGTTTCTAACCATTAACTTGAGTACCTATGAATTCTGCCTTACACAAAATTTCGGAGATGGGAATTGGACATTAATTTCAATAAATCAAAATGCAGTCAATAGGATCATACTCATAAAGTTTTAATTTTGGAAAATAGAAAAGAAACTAAAAATCACTGTATGAATACATATATTTAGTAGTAAAAATAACTAAGGATGAAAGTTACAAAAATGATATAAATGACGGAATTAACAAAGGAAGATAAGTAATATAAAAATTAAACAGAGTGTTTTACGGGATAAAGGTATTACAAACTAAAACAAACATATTCAACTCTATTGCTAAAAGCACAAAAACACTGAAGCCTGGCATCTAAAATTAGAAATGTAAACAAAACTACATTCTACAGAAACCGATTTTTGGTGGCGTTCTGCAAGAATTCCACGAAAACAAAAATAACAATAATAAAAATAAAACCAGAAATAGTATAATTAGTGAAAATGAAAGGAGTTTTAATCGAGATAAAGCAGTTAAAATGATTTTCATATAAAAAGACGACAGAGGATATATTGCCGAAGAAAGCTATGGGAAGAACAAAGAAGAGACGTAAACACAGGAAATAATTAGATCATTGAGAGAAAGATAGGAACTGGGAGAATAGAGAAGATTGCAGAAAACCCATTGAAGGAAAATGAGTGCAGGAAAATGCCCAAAACATTGTGAAAACCTAATGATAATGAATCGTAGACAGCAGTACCATCCATGACTGCGGAGATTAGCTTACCTGTTCTAACTCTATAACGCTTCAATTAGCTGCAGCTATTTATTTTATCAGCACATGGCACTCTTGTAAGGTTTATGGAGAAGCTTCTTCGTTATTCATAACTGGCTAAACAGTGTTGCTAAACAAAAGAGAACATCAAAGCTGGTCCTGTTGATGGTTTGCTTGTGGAAGTAATAAATGAATAAAATAGATCTCTTGTTGAAATTCAAAGACATCAAGGTAGCCTCTCCCCCCTCTTAAAACTGCCTTTTGGATCGTTCGCCAGAAGCTTCAATGAAGAAGTAATTACAAGATTTCTTTCTGAGGTACAGAAATGGCATTGTGTGACCTGGTTGTAGACTTTTGTCCAGATAATAAGAAAGAAATGTTGGAAGCCCATTGTCACAAGGGATGTTTCAGTACTAAGAAGTGGAGTCAAGCGAAGAGCAAAATCAAAGTCACTCAATCCACTAAGGAGATCATGGCAACAATCCGTTGGGATTTAGCGGAATTGTCTTGATTGGCTACAAGGAAAGAAATGTCTCTGTGAACGCAGAGTGCCTCACTCATGCGCGAGGCTATAAAGGAATTAGTCAGTGTATTGGCCTGGTTCATGACAACGCTCGAGTTCATACGCCTATTGTGCAAAGGCTGCATTGAAGAACTATGGCTTCTAGGGATCAAATGCTGTAAAACAAAGCATTCCTAGCACTTAGGGATTATTACTTCTCTCTGAGTTGAAGAAAATCTTCAGCGAAAGATCTTTAATAAAGATGAAGGGAAAATGTGCTGTAAGTTGCTATGCTATGCATTGTGCACCAAGAGCAAGTCAGAAAGTACTTATTTTTCGAAATTCCGGAAATTTTTTGACTCACACTATATATCCGTATAACAGAGGTAGCTGGGTTACGTAAAATTCATAGATCACTGCCGTGTCGTTTTATATTTAACCCCATAGAACTAAGAGAAGCCATGAATGAAAAAATAATGTTTCTCCATCGCTGAAAGCTAACAATATGGGGGGGGGGGCTATAGGAAAATGCTCATAAACATTGTGTTATAGCTTCTGAGCTCTGCACCATGAAGAAACTTAACGTTATAGTTGAGATCACCGCCGTGAAGACGAAAATTTTGTCATAACGCCCGTTTTTACTACTGAGGCACCACAGGCGGTGAACACTGATGATACACGAGATGAAATGATAAATTGTGAAAGGATATTTTTTAAGGAAGGAAGTGTTCCAGGCCTAAGTACCTCCCCAGCTTTTGCCATATGAAGACTGAAGAAAACCTGGTAAAAACCTCAGTCAGGGCGGACGGTTCTGGTGGGATTCGAACCCCAGACCTCCCGCTCACGAGTCCGCGCCTTAACGACCTCGGCCACCCGTGGCGGTGTTAGAAACACGTTTCATATCTTTCTGGTTAGTAAGAATGAACGTTTCAAGTTATTTTAAGCCCAATATGTGACACATATTTTGTTTGTTAGGCAGTTGTTTTTAGAAGTAGGAATGAACAAAATTAAATTACGGATTACAAATTGTAAACCTGCCGTAAATTAATTAAAATAAGCAGGAGTTTAGTGGGAGAGGAAATAGAACATCTATCTTAAGGTATGAAGGTTGTTCTAAAACTAAAAACATTTGTACACTTGGCATACAGCAGACTGTGAACATAGCTGAACTGAACATGATGTTTACTTGTTTTACGCGGCGCACTTTTCGATGGATCTGAATCGTGGTGTTAATAAAAGCCTGCATCTGTTAAAACGTTGCATGGTCGACGGGCAAGCAAAGTCGAGGGTTGGTATCGATCTGCCTGGCCCGCACATTGATAAGTACTACAACGTACAGTGTTACAAAGCAGGCCATGCCGGAGATGAGTCAGCAGGCAGCCTTGCTCGCAACACATTGTTGCCAAATGGAGAGAAGTCTGCGAGCCCCGCCAACTGATGCATGCATTTAATCTACACCTCTGATTCCAGTAGTGTCGCTGTTCCGCTTAGGGGCGATTTTATCAACTTGAAGTCTTTGGGCCACAATTGCCAATGTAGTCCTTTTCGGGCTAGATGCAACCTTATATCCTTCGTCTTTGCCCCTCCCCTATTTTTTTTGGGCATCCTAGCTCTTAAGGATAAAAACTGGGGTTATTGTAACATCTGGGGTAGAATCTAGAGTTTTATATACTTTACCTATTTCTTAGAGCAATGTACTGTATGCAACCCCCAAAATCGGTTGTCTTTCTATTTTTGAGACCAATATTAAACTTTTTTAATAGTGCTTAACGCCCGTTTTTACTACTGAGGCCCCACAGGCGGTGGACATTGATGATACATGAAAAGAAGAAATCATATATTGGGAAAGGATATTTTTTTTAAGGAACGAATCGTTCAATGCCAAGGTTTAGGGTATTTCCCCGACATTTGTCAGTTATGAGGACTGAGGAAAACCTGGAAAAACCTCAGTCAGGGAGGACGGTCCTGGCGGGATTCGAACCCCTGACCTCCCGCTCACGAGTGCACTCCGTAACGACCTCGGTCACGTCCCATGGCGGTATCTAGGGTATGTTTAGACAGTTTAAATATCACGCAAGCCAGAGAAAATGGATCTTTTGACTAGAGCAGTGTATAGTAACCAAGGATAAATATTAAGCCATTGCTTTCTAACACTCGCCTCACTTCTTCATCTAAGATTGCCTTAAAGGTGTAAAAGATTGTGTACCACTGCTCCGTTAGAATTAGTATCTCTATCAATATCTCCTAGTCAAGAAATTCTCAAAATTATCCTGTATACAAATAATCTCGAGGGCTGCCCTATAGTGCCGGACTTTATTAAACAACCTTGGAGGACATTTCGCCTCCTTCCCCCCTTTCTTTTTTCCAACTCTGAGTTCACTTGCCCGTGTATCAGCAGCGTATGAAGCAAATGGGCAAAAAGCAATAACAAGTAGCCAAATACTCTATTTGTATGAACAGAGCTCGATACAAAGTGAAGAAGTCTAAATATTTTCCAAATTGTTCAATTCTTGGGATCATAGGCCTTCTAGACAAACTTAATTCTTTCATAATCATCCTGGAGAAACATTTTTTGGGACGTAAAAATTAAAGTACGGGTTCCTTCGGAAAGGAAGTAGGGCCGTGGGTCCCGTGTCGTAGATTTACGTCACGTAAGAGACATCCGAGCAAAATTTGTCGGCCGTTTACGCCGTGAATTGAATGGAACGTTGATGACCTGAGATGTTAAAGGGCGTCCATAAACAAACCATGTAAATAAAAAAAAAAAATCATCAGCGAGGAAGGGTTGTTCAGCTTAATACATATATACAGTGTGTCCGTAAAGTCATGGTGCAATCTTGAACAGTCACACAAAAACAAAGAAACAAGATAGAAATGAGAAATCTTCACCAAATGAAAGAAAATCTCTTCAAGTTTGCATACGTGCTCAGTGCAGTTCGATGGGGCTTCCGTTTGTTGCCCTACTCACATCTAAACGATATTCAATTTAATCCACACACGACTAAGGACATCAGAGTGAATAACGTTTCAGATTTTCTCTTTTAAATGGTCAATGGCATTGATACGAACCCTGCACACATATTGCTTGACAAAGCCCCACAAGTAAACGTCTAAAGGCGTTAGGTACGGCGTTCGTGGTGACCATGCCTTCCATCCACCTCTTCCTATCCACCTCTAGGGAAATGTATCCAGAAACAAGCGAACAATTTTGGTCTCATCATTAAAGACAATCTACGGCAAGAATCATCATCATTGTCCATCTCATCAAGCACCTGTACAGCAAACTCTAAACAGTTGGTCGGATAGAGTGCAACAGCTGCAGTTTGTAACCCGTAAATTGCAAACGTTTCTTTAAAACTTTATGAACTGTATCTTCTTCAGGCTAAATTTCGAGCACAGGTACACAAAATTCTTGGGGCCCCATAGTTAACTATCCAGTATAGTTTCAACAGACTCGTCACTAACCGAAGGTCTATACGAACGTTTTTGGTCCAAATGCCTCCAGTTTCCTTCAGCTGCTTACCCCATCTGTGAATGTTATTCTTATGTGGCGGCTCTTCATTGTACATGAGGCGATATTCACGAACACTTGTCACGGATTCAAATTTTGCAAATCGCAGGACACATTGAACTTTCCTTTGCATCATCCACATCCTGACTAAATGGCGTGATTCACTTCACTGTTGTATTCCGCCATTACCTGCGCGCGCACAAAAATGAAATTTGTGTTTCAGAAATCTTTGGCACACTCCTCAATGTATCTTCAGTTTCATTCTTTGGTTTTGTTTCGTTTAGCCGTAATACGTGTTCAAAACTATAATATATACAAGGAATAGAGAGTATATTAATTTTTATGGGTTCTTTGTGTGCTATCTGGTGGAAAAATTCCTAGTCATATTTTATTTTACCACATCGTTCTCTTGCCTTTATCTCAAGAAGTAGCAAGTGAACAGCAGAAAGAAAGAGCGAGATTACTTTTTGTGTATTGCAGACAGCTATTGCCTCATCGCTCAGAAAATTGCAATTCGCTGCAGAAATAGAATCTCCCCAATCATTATTCGATATCTGACAAACTTCAGCAGCATTGTCCAAGTTATGAGTTTCCCTTTGAAGTATGGGTAAAGAAAGTGCTTCAAGGAACTAGGGTTTGGAAGAAGATATAAACTTCCTTAAAAACTCTCTTCCTGCTCTGCAGGAAGTTGTATTAGAACTTTATGTCATTGGTGATATCGTGTTCCCAAGTCCCGGCTGAGATCTGGGTCGAACGAAAATCTATTCCATGTTTGCCTGAGTTCTCTCACAAGTACGTTGTTTCTATTTGAGTTATGTGCATCAAATACGAGGTCACCTGCATACACCCTCGTAAGTAATATATATACAAAACAACAACAGCTCTGTTTCAGGTCTTGAACTGTCCCTTCTGAGTTGTAGGGATTTTATTACCCTGAAATCTCTTCATAAAAATGTGGAAATAACATTGAAAATCATTTGATAACCGTCTAATGAGTTCTGTCGTAACCTTTTAACCGCACTTAAAAATTTTCCCCTTTCTTTTGTTATTTTTCTTCTTGAGGGGAAATTTTAATGTAGAGAAAGAGTTATCTTTCTTCTCCATCTGGCACAACTAAGAAAAGTTTATACGAGTGTAACAAAAAGGCAATTTCGACATTTTGTATTACCACACCTTAGTAACACATTACAATTTTAGAAACATTTTGCTTCTTAAAATCTATCAGGGCCATTAAGCTGAATAAATAATCCGGAATGTGTTATGATAAAAAAACTACCTTATGGTAACAAAACTAGGTTTCTTAGTATTGTGTTTTAGTTTTTCATAAATATTATAGCATAATTGAATAGAAATGTAACAGTATATGAAAATACGAAGAAGAAGGAGGGAGGTAAAAAATGAGTAAATTATTCTTAAAGTTTATTGTACTCTAACCCATTTTTATTAAACTGCAAATGAACATTTTTTCATATAAATATTTTTTTAGACGACTCATACTAAAAATAGTTCTTTTAACACGAAATACTCCAACTAAAAACTGCATTTTGTAACATTCAGTACTACAAAAGTGTTAGGTACTTTGGTTTAATGCGAATTGTGATTTTAATACATTTAAGCGGACACAAATGACATATTTTATGATATATTGCATGGACTACTACAACTGCACCCTGAATATCACACTTTTATCTTAAGTTTAAAAATTGCGTCTGATAAATATTTTGTTGTTCCTTTTTATAAATAAAACTGGTTTTGAGCTGATTTCTGAGGTTTATTTGCATAAGTAACCATGTAACCAATCAAGCTGGAAGAAAGTCAAAATCAGCTGATCCCATTTTTGCTCATGACCAAGTACATGCTGTAGCGTCTTTAAGCTCTACTGGGTTATAAAATTATTCTTTCAAAAGGCATTTTCGAAATGATCACACTACATCCGAAACGGAAGCTAAAGGTACAATTGGGCTTTCTTCGAGCAAACTTTCTTTAAATAATTTAACATCAAAAGATTCTCCTTTTTAAGTGAAATGATAAATAAAAGAAAACAATAAGTAACAACAATTACATTTTATTAAAACATGGTTGCGTGGTAGAGAGCAAGACGATAACTTGCTGACGATTTCAAAAGTCTACTGACTTTTGTAAAATAATATAAATTTGACAGTGCGTAATTGAGCTATAAAATTAATTGGCACATATTAAATAAGAAAATAGCGAAAGAATTGGTAGATAATATACGAAAACTATTACAACTTATATATATACCATTTACTGCGAAGACAGAGAAACTTACAAAGTTATAATGGAAGCAGAATCCACTAGATGCAATTACTGATGTTAAGTTTTGTATTTGCAACACTTATTCCATTCATTGTCACTTGATTTCCGCATTGATACGTTTGATTTGTGTGTTCGTTTGTTTCTATCAGTGAACATTTCACGTTTCTGTCAACAATCAGTGTTTGTGAAAATTCCACAACGGAAATGAAGGAAACGCCTAGCGGGAGACCGAATACAATATGGACATGTGCCGACACAAAGTGCACTTTCACATAAATGTTAATTCCTATATCTTTTGCAGAAAACAGCATTTAAATAAATGTATTGGTTCCCAAGTGTAAAACAGTCTTATAGATAGTTTTCATAGAAGGTTTGAAAACCTCCCACTCTGAATAACTACGTATTAAACATAAGTGTAAATTTAAAAAAGGAAGTTCAAAACAACGTTGATGATATTTTACGTTTTACCCCCAACCATTCTCGCTTTAAAATTTAAATTTATATTTTGATGCTTAAATTTCAGTGCGGATTCAGTTCTTATCACATCTTTTGTTTTCTGTCATTACCTAGAAACCTAGATTGTTTATTGTGTTTGAATCTGGACATAATAAAATATAAGTAATTTAGTTGCAGGTTGAAAAAACAATTATTTTAGTAAAATTACGATTATTAATATTACAATAATACAACCTATTTCGAAACTGCGGACTAATCGGCCTACTTTCTGCTCTTTCTTGCACGGTACTTGACCACCATTTTGATACACTTTATTACCAGAAACAATGATTATATTCATAGTATTTTGTAGTAAATTCTGTCCAAATTAAAAAAAATGAAACTATAGTCCAGATTTCCAGGAAACGATAAATAAAACAACACAAAAGATGTGTTAACTATTTCTTTATAATTTAAGCATCAAAAGATAGGGGTGCCATTTGAACTTTGGGGATGACTGGAATAAGGGTGAGGATAATTTTATTAATTTTGGTTTTAAGTTTTCTTCTCAATATTAAATTGATATATTTAAATTAAAATTATGTTAAATGGATAGTTATTTAGACTAGCAAGTTTTGAGATGAAATCCCGTTCCTTATAATGGCCACAGAGTTTAGTTTTGAGTTTTGTAAATCTAATACGGTTGATAAACTGTCACTTGTTTGCTCAAATTTTAGTTCTCTGGGTTTCTCATAAGCACTCGGGAATTTCATTTCTACAAGTTTTAGAAATTATACCGCTGTTGAACTTTTGTTCGTTTGGACCACACGCTAACAATGGAATTAAATAATTCACTCCTAAGGAGTGTGGACAGAAATAGGTAATTTACTCACTGTCGATGCTGACTTTCCCCCTTATGCCCGTCGGTCCTAGTGTCCTGTGGTAACCATACCTGCCTCGTAGACCCAAAATCGTGGGTTCAAACCTGATTAGTGCCAGGGCGTAAAAATCCTTAGTATTGAAGGCAGGTAAAGTTGTTGGTCCCGTATCGTAGTTCCGGAATGTAAAATAACCTCAACTCCGGGCAAAAGTTTCATGCCTCGAATAAAATGGAACGCTGATGACCAAAGTTGTTAAAGAGCGTCCTTAAATGAAACTAACCTTAACCTCCTTTTATCCTGATACTCGTGGACATTCCATTTTTACACCCAGTATGACGATTTTAAATGTGCAATTATTTAGCTCCTTCATCTATTTCAGTAGCACCTTTATAAGGTTTCCGAATCAACTCTCATTAATATTACAATTTCCGATTTAGAGACAGACCTTATTCCTTCCTTCATGTTTTAGATCAGCTCTAAGGTGCAAGGGATATAATTCTGAATGTCAATTAAAAAAACACATACACACATTTCAGTTTTGATACTGAACTACACAGATATTTTTAAAATGTCAGTAAATAATTTATATTTTCAAAATTGAATTGTTGTATAGTGTTTAACGCCCCTTTTTCTGCTGATGTATTACAGGTGGCGGACAGGGTAATATGTGAGATGTAATGATCCATTGGGAAAGGATTTTTTTTAAAGAAGGAAGCCTAAGTTTAGGGTACCTCCCCGGCATTTGGCATTAAGGATGACTGAGAAAAACCTGGAAAAAACCCTCAGTCAGGTAGAACGGTCCTGGCGGGAATCGAACTCCAGACCTTTCGTTCACGAATCGGCGCCATAACGATATCTCGGCCATCCGTGGCGGTTATTTTCAAGATTTAATATTATTAAGAGCTCAGTTTCAGTGATATTTTTGCAAGCTAACATACGGGAACAGTCAGTAAATGTGAACATGTTTAACAGTAACACCATGTTGAATAGAAAGCGTTGGTAGAATTTACACTTTTATGAGCGGGGACTTTCACGCTTAAATTTCTACAGTTAATGAACCTTGAGTACGATAGCGGAAGAGAGATTGCTAATGAAGTGCACAACACCCACACTGAATGGCATGCTGAAAATCTCTCTGTAGTACTGTTTTTGAACAGTTGCGCATCACCACCTTTCCCCCGCGTGATCTCCGGCTGGGCATCGCTTTGTTTTGATAGCTGATTTTTGACTAAAACATGGCCTCTCTCCCCTTCCACAGACAAAAAGGGATATCGGCTTGGTAGTATGTAGGTTTAACTTTTGATACGCTTTATAGAGGAAATTCCACAACAAATAAGGGGCGTGTTACAGAACCCGGTCTCCGTTGTGTTGTAAGGCTTTGTTTGGACAATGTTTTAGATGTTTACCTTGCACAGGATGTTTGTACTATATCTGCTCTCTTTGCATGTGTAGTAGAGTGCATGTTCCCCGTGGTGTCAGTTCAACTGCTAAACACCAGCTCACGCCTCTTGGACGTTAACAAGATAAAGACCGCCTTTAATCTTCTTGAGGAAACACTTGCCTTCAATAGCTTCTTTCCGATATTTTAATAGAGATTTTATACAGTTTGTTGACCTTTTTGTTTTTCCCCACAGAGCTTATTATCGGATAAAAATAAGAGATAGGCGGTTTTTAAATATTTTATTGCGTTGTTACATAAGACATATTACTTTGCAGCATTTTTAAAAGGAAATTAGTTCTTAAGGGCCTTTGAACCAGACGACAACATAGCCAAAATAGCAATATCTGAGTTGAGAATGTCCAACACAAACTAATCTGGCTTACTATCTATTCTAGATTATTTTAGAGTGGCTCTAAAGCAATTTAGTCACAAATAAGGCCTTTATAACATTTTAGGTCAAATCATGCAGGTTTTACTCGTTAACAATATTTAAATCTTAAAAATCTGCATTGTAAAATGTGCGCCCATTGTTAACATATGCTCTTAACACATTTGGAATGGAAAGTAGTTAGACGTGTATGAAATTGCAGTGAATATCAAGAATTTGTCTCTATTCGAAGAAATGATAGACGCTTATCTCAAAATATGATGTTATATGAATGAATGGTGTTTAACGCCCGTTTTTACTACAGAGGTACCACAGGCGGTGGACACTGGTGATGAATGAAATGAAATGATATATTGGGAAAGGATTTTATGGAAGGAATCGTTCCAGGCCTAAGTTTAGGGTACCTCCCCGGCATTTGCCATTTATGAGGACTGAGGAAAACCTGGAAAAAACCTCAGTCAGGAAGGGCGGTCCTGGCGGTATTCGAACCCAGACCTCCCGCTCACGAGTCCGAGACTAAACGACCTCGGCCACCCGTGGCGGTGGATGATGTTATATGAAATCTCTAAACATAACAAAAGACTATCAAAACTAATATCTCATCAGTTAGGTATAGATTATGTTTCTCCGCAATTTTGTTTCCAGGCTCTACATTAATTATCTAGTATTCATTTGATATTAAATTTTGCTTTACACAATTTAACAGGATTTCAAAGCACAGTACACTAATTCCAATGAATTAACTTCGTATTTAGAAAATTATCCTACATAATAACTAGTGCTGGGAGGCTTATGCAACCATCTAAACCGTAAATATCTCAAAATATGCAGAAGAACCTTCAGAATATGCAAGATTTACTTATATAACAGATATCCTGAATGGCATTTTTGTCTCAGAAAAAAAAAACAGCATATATACAATTAAAAAAAACGGTAGAAAGACGATAAACATATTTTTTATTAAGTATATAATGTCACGAGAATTTTATGCAGATTATCAGTAATTATTTTTATCAGACAGAATCATTTTATATTTAAAGTGGCGTGTTTACGATGAGATAGGTGCATATTTATATTTTGAGACATATGTGTAACTTATATTTTAGGGAAGAGAAACAATCTTCCCTTCCAGGAGCTTTTCAATTGCGTGTAAAAGTCAGTCCCGCATTTTTGTGTTGCATCTGATTTGTCTTCTTTTTATTTGTTTCCCCGTTGTCCCCTGGAGCTACTTTCAGCATTCTTTGGTTTCCTGAACATTGGCTAGTGCATCTATTAAAGTTGCACTGAAGTCTCCGGTTTCCTGATCGTTTCTAGAAGATGATATGCACTCCCTGCGGCATTCCTCGTGTGCTTAGCTTTCTTTATTGAGGCAGTCTCACTCACCTGTATCAAATTAATCTCTGAAAATCATAATTTACTTGCGTGTAAAGAAAAAAATCGAATAAGAAC
Organism: Metallyticus violacea; assembly: GCA_030762175.1. Lineage (NCBI taxonomy): Eukaryota > Metazoa > Arthropoda > Insecta > Mantodea > Metallyticidae > Metallyticus > Metallyticus violacea. Next base: position 103,690,286 of record CM060832.1, read on the forward strand.
GCTTTGTCTCTGAGAAAAATATTTTGCGTTTAACTGATGTTCGTACCCAACTGAGATTGGGTCGGTCCTGGTGATGTAGTGGTAACCATACTTACCTCCTAAACCCAAGATCGCGGGTTCAAACCCGGCCAGGACCGATGGATATTTTCGGGCGTAAAAATCCTAAGTATGGCTTCCTTCGGAAGGGAAGCAAAGCCTTGGATCCCGTGTCGTACATTTACGGCACGTAAAAGAACCTCAAGCCTGAAAGAAGAGACCTCTGAGCAAAATTTGTCGGCCGTGTCACGCCCTGAATTGAATGGGACGCTGATGACTTGAGATGTTATAGAGCGCTCGTAAATAAATCAAATAATAATAATAATAATAATAATAATAATAACACTGAGATGGATATTAATTCCAGGCAGTTTCTGGAGTTCAACAATTGGAAGATAGTGCTAATAAACATTCCTAAGGAAATTGGTAACTTGTGAAAAACACGCGGAGGAAACAAAAGAGAAAGTATGCTGTTGATTGGGTATTGCGAACTTAATTTCTACAAACATGACAGTCTTATTTGTCCACATTCTTAAGGGAAATACACATACAGAGTGAAAGGGAACCCAATTCATATTATTTCACACATCATCACCAGTAATCTTTTTAAATTAATATTTCTTATACGACTAATATTTATTGAGATATTTCAACGTTTTGAGAAAACAAAACGCAAAATGTTGCTACAGAGAGATTTATTTTTGCAGTTCTAGACGCGAAGTTGTCATAAAGGAGTAAATGAATAATCTTTTTACGCTATTTAAATCAAGACTTTATGAATATTTTATTTTCTCGTAGCTTTTTGATATTTTACATGAAAGGTTTTATTGTACCCTACATTTCATTTGCAAATATCTGATTAAATAGCTATACCGATTACATGAGTACATGCTCATTGAAAATAACAATAACATTAACATAAATAAAATGTACTCAAATGGAAATTAAGAATCAGACTTGAAAATGTTTTTTAGTTAAATAAGTTACACAATACTGATAATTACTTTACTTAAAATTGTGCAAATCATCAATTATAATTTATAACAACAGAGCTCATACATGTTGACCATGAAAAGAAAAAATTAATAGAAAGAAAGGTGTTTCATTTTTCGTCAATTGTGCATTGTTTTACTCAAATATTTTTGACTACAATGTTGCCCGTTTTCACACTTAGCTTTTTTGGAGCTTATAAATGAATTTTACAAATTTCTTTTTAGACAAATAATTAAGTCAATCCCTTTTTTTTGGCGCATTTTATAATAAAATATGATCGTAAATAGCCTACTCTAAGCTACAGGGTACATTATTGTAGAATATTTAAAAAACAGTTTCATGAAAACCGACATTAAAATGTTAGCATAAAATTTTATATTTTTATCTTCGAAACCTTTCAACCTTTATTAGTTTTTTATCATACTTATATACCCGAATGCTGTATACAGAGGCTCCCGCAGAATATTTTTGAGGGAAGGGCAACAAAATTTGAAAGTAGATGATTAAAATTACCAGGTTTGAATCAGTTAAACAACCTAATTTTTAAAATCGACATAACAAAGAAAATATAGATTAATCAGATATGTTCACGTTAAATGCTTTATTTTAAAATATCAGTGTTTTAGCTATTAAATGGAAATTTTATTCATTTTAAAAACATTGAGGGTACCCTGTTCTTGTGGACGTCTTTGACTGTATATACTCTTTCAAACAGATGAAACTTAAAATATGCAAATAAATACAATTATATGCTAAGAAACCGTAAACTTTTAACAGTACTTTCGTTAAATTATATTTTTAATCAATCTTTGAATCATGCTCTTTCTCTTTATTCATGAAAATGTAAACATTAATAAAAAAAAAAAAGGCATGCAATTGCTTGAAGGTCTCAGCTCTGAATGAATGACTGATTCCAAAATAGTTTTCTTCACTTTAAATTCTGGTGACTCCTTAGTACGTTACGGTTTATACGATAAGTGTACCTAGATGCAACATAATTGAAGCTTTTTGTTACTGTGTTACAACCTAAAACCTACCAGAATCATAGACATTCTGATGAAATTGCATAAAAATGTTTTGCGCTTATTTATCAGTAAGAAAGAAGTGGCATCTACCTAGGGAACCCTGGTTCGATTCCAGCGGCAGATATTTTTCCGCGACCTTCAGTTTTCATCACCACCCACATTTTCACCTTCATCATTCAGCGTAATATCCATAATTTCTCTGTGCACGCAATTTCGGCCGCTCGTGAGCATAACTCTTAAGGCCTGGCAGGGTTTAGAACCCACTCTTATTTAACTATGATTTTGTCACAAGCCGTACATTAGCTAATATTTTAAATTGAAGTCTAAATACTCGTATATGGTACGGTAGCTCAAATTATCGAGACGGTAAGCCGAAGATCAAATAAAGTTCCGACTCTGACCTCAAATTTGTCTCCACTCCAATGGGAATGAAAATATTATTTTGTGAAATATGGATAATATCATGGCTTAATGAATTTGCTCATTTTTATAAAATGAATTTCAATCCAAAATAGAAAAAGGCGTAGTCTCACACTTATCATAGTTTTTGTCCTCGTAAATTTTAATTAACGAAAATTATAATCCATTTAAGAGCCGGCCATTCAAAAGCGGCGTTGCTCGCGCAGGATTATGCTTGAAATACAAGTTTAGAAAATTTAAATTTGGAGCATAATGTACTTAATGCGAATATATTGCGAGATGTAGAATTTACGCATTAGAAAACCCAAATTTTTCTTTTTAAGTAGTTTCTTTCAGTCTCGGTGTTTTGATTGGGCTTTATTGAGCTTCTATAATGAGATATAACGACTTTGAATAATGAACAGTTTTGCTTTGATGAATATTTTATATTGCCTCTCGGATATCACGTCAACCATTTATAAAACTGGAGAATCGAAGTTTTAAACTTAAAATCATTGCTAGACCTTCTTGAATGACAAAGAATTCTCCTGTACAAGGGGACCGACCTGTAAAAAACGTCAAAAATGGATTTTTGCTTTTTGTAGATAAATTAAGTTTTTTTTTTTTTTAAATTCATATAACAAAGCTATATTGTCCTACTTTAAGAGCCTGCACACGGTAAAGTTTTAAGTATTAAAAGTAGTTTTTCTCAAAACTGTGTTTTCTTGCACATATGAAAATTCAAATTTCGCCATTTAACTTAAATTTTTCACCAGAGGTTCTTGAAACATAGATAAATAAAAATAATCATAAGAAAATCTAAATAGACAAAGAAAAATATAGAACTGCTCATAATATTCCACTTATATTTAAAATTATAACAAAATCTAAAAAAGTTTGAGATTTTTTTTAAGGAAATCAACACTTTATTCAAAAATAAAAATATGCATATGTTTTGCCTCTATTATTTGCTTTAAATACACACAAAATATTTTGTTCTCAGAAAATATTAGATAAATTTTATTGCATGCCATTAATGTATGGTAAAAAAATGAACTGTGGATTATTTTTGGTTTCTCAGATCAATTTGTAATCTTTACGTGATAATTTGTACCAAACAATAATGAGTGGATCAGCAAATAAATTTCCAGTATGCACTATAACGATTGTATCTGAGGAAGATTTAAAAATATTTTGGAAATATTGGGTGGGGGAAAAAAAAAATTAGTGTAAAATCATACATCATGTAGCAACTTGTATAGTGTTTACTTTTATAACAATCTACTTGAAAAAGCCGCTTTCAAAAAATAGTTTTAAAAAACTAGCTGTATTAAAGACAAAGTAAGCTTGAAATGAACCCTATTGAAGAAAGTGAAGACCCATGTTTGATTTATATTAAACACTACTAATAACAGTGGTATAACTGTTTAACCACGATACGTTAGCTCCTAGGGGGCCAAGAACAATAGTTTTGAAAAAGATAAATAGAAAAATATACTGTTATAAAAAACAAGTATAAATATGAACTAATTACATTTAAGATGTAGTCAGCGTGGATTTGTGTTCCTATATTTCATCACTCTCCCCTTAAAAAGCCTAAACGAGCATATCTAACATTTGTTAAGGTTTGCAGCAACCCCCTATAATGCATGTTGTCATTTGTTCAATGTCCCATTAATTTCCCTAAACGAAATCGTCATCCGTCTCTGCGGCCTTTTCCACAGCTGTCACAGACAAATGGCAAAGCTTTTCCAAACCCCTACAACGCCATTACTGCCAAAGAATATGTATGTCATTCTGGATGTGTTAAAACCTGTTATTGATGGGCATGTAGTCAACAAAACCTCATCATTATCTCCCACCCATGGCTTCCCAAAGAAGAGCGGCACTAAATTTCGACTTTGCTTGTGGGACAAAGAGTTGGAATGGAAACGTGAAGGATGATAACGCCGGAAGAGCCTGTAATGAAGATAAGGGTGAATGCTCAGCACAGCTTTCGTAGCTATGACGTCTTGATAGAATACCCGAAGTGTTATCCAGGTTTACGTTGGTTATTCTGAACTATGGCGACCGTTCTCGAAAGCGAGTTTATCGCATTAGACGAGATTTGGACAGATATCCGAAACATTTCATTGTTATGTAAATAGGAAATAGGATATAAAAATAAAAGCGTAAAGCTAGGAACTTAGTTTTCCTCATAAAAACGATGATAATTGCTGCTAGAAAAAATTTATCCTCAAGCTCTCCTGAGGAATTAGACTGCAGTAGGCCATGATATCTTTCCGGATTAATTGCAAAAGCGTACAGAAGTTCTTTAGCATATAAACTGGCTTAAGTCTTCCTGTGTGTGGGGTTTATTAGCTTTATATATGCTTTAATAATTGCAAGCAATGCCACTAATGCGATTTACAATGGTACATGAGCGATGTTTAATAAAACAGAGCATGAATGAAAAGACATGAAATGGTATTTATGAGATGCCCCACCCAATTAAAATATTACCGAAATTAGTATAAACAAGTACATATATTATAAATATTATTGCAGTTAATATGTGCAATTTATGTGTATGTATGTTAGTAGTTAAGTTATTTGTGTATTTCATGGGTAGTGAGGGAAAAAATCTTTTTGACAGAAAATTTAGAAATAAACCAGGAAATGCTGATTGTAAATGTGTTTTGGGCTGGACAAAGAACCAGATGACCATGTACCTCTTTTGTATGTTTTTGCAAGAGGCTTTGTATAAGAAGGGTCGCCCCTTGAAGGTTTCTAGAATAACTTAGGAAAACGAAAAGGTCAGAAACCGCTCTATTATGTGAAAAGTCATAAAGCTTAGCTTTGTTAACGTCTTAAGGCGAACCGTAGTGTGAAACATGCTAATACAACAGGTCAAACATCCAATCAAGGAACTTAGAAAGAGAATATGCTCGCGCCTCGGTCAATAGATAGCCGTACTGTCGAAATTATTCATTAATAATATTTTGAAATGGAAGGAGATGGCCTACCGATCGGACGAAGGGCTAGTTCATAAAAGGTTGGGATTTCGAGGCCCGAGGGGAATGAGTTTGGTTAATATCGAAGAGAGAGAGTTTAGCTGTCAGAGAGAGTAAGGTGAGAGTTTAGTTACCGGGAAGATTTAAGTTCAGAGTTGAGTTATCGGAAGAGAGAAAAAGTCACAGAGTTCAGTTATCAGAGAATTATAGCGGGGAGAGTCATAGACAGTTGATTCAGTTATAGTCTGTGTATTTAGACAAGCAGTCAGTTATTAGCATTCAACTCAGGAATTATCAGTCAGCTGGTTAGTTTGAATAGTGCAAGTGTGATCTAAGAACTACTTAACAGAACTTAAAGCGACCCTTAATAATGAACGGGCAATACAAGTGAATAAATCATGCCATCTCCAGTTCTAAGACTTGTGTTCATCTACTGCCTAATTCCCAATCCTTTTCCCCGTTGACCTGAAAAGGTCACAAAATTCCAGCGCTCTACCGAGTCTAGCTGTGGCATAGCGACACTTCGAGACAGCGGCGGGAGAGGAGTTGAAGAACGTCTTTAATTCCACATAATACTGCAATATCCTAATTAATTTAAACCCATCAATCAAATAACTATCTTTCCTCCCCATCCCTTTATAAAAAACCGTCGCAAACATAAACATTGTTATTTGTTAATGTATTTACCTGGCAATTCAATGTACTTCATCCACTTTTTCTGCAATGACTTTTAAGCTCATATTCTGGTTGTCTGAAAAGCAGAAATTTCTGCAACTTGACATGCTCATCGTTTGAAAGAAATTTCTTCGATACTCGGTACAGGAAATTATCCATGGAGCCAAGTCAAGATATAGGATGCATAGTTCAGGTGCTGAAACTCACACATGCACTGGCACATTGTCGTGTAGGAACAACAACCTGGAATCTATCAAGAACTAAATTTGGAATGTCCAAATTTTTGTGAATTAAACGGTGTGTATAAAGTCTCTGGCGGATTTTATTCATTAATAACTTAAAAACTATTAGAGATGGCAACCTGCTGTTTTCTGGATTGAAATGATTAACTCACATGCTGCGCTAGATGGCTGTTTCTATTTGTTTGTTCTGAAAAATGGAAGTACAACACAAAGCAAAGCAGTTCATTGTTCTTTTGGTCGAGTATACTGGAAAGGCTAATACGCACAATGTCTCGGATATAGGAATCCGAGAATCCTAGGGCGGTTTGTGAAATAGAAAGAAATAGTCCGGAGGAGAAAATGTAGTGAGATCAGGTCATTAGAGCATTCAAGACAGATAACTCAGTCCTTTGGAACTTTGTTTTACCTTTCACGGGTGAAACGCAACAAAACAAAATTTTCCAGCCAGACGGCGCACCTTGACACGGGGCTCCGAATGTTCGTGCTTAGTTTAATCTGCATTTCAACGTTAGGTGGATTGGTACCTAGAGGAGTCCTGTTTAACGAATAAAAATATTCAGTTGGCAATTGCAATGCAGAAAACAGCAAGTTGCTATCTCCAATAGTTTTTGAGGTATTCATGAGTGAAATCCGCAGAGACTTTATGAACACAGTTTCATTTTCCAAACAGTATTCCAAAATGGCAACTTGTTTTACTATTCTGGAAACCTTAATTTATCTGTCTGTCACAATTTCAATACTGACAGTTTCTTACTAAGTTCATGCGAAGACTATCCAGACACCTTGCCCCTTTCAAAGTTAAGACTTGCAATGAATTGAGACTGCATGCATAACCTTGAAATATGTCACACCATGCCTGGACTTGTTTCAACATGCAGTACATAAATCATGGAGCACTCTCGTACAGTGGTTCCTAGGGAAGCCTTGTTGTATCTTCATGAACAGGTGTACAGGTCTTTGCAAACAAAAAATAGTTTTTTGTTATGTTGAGTAGTAGGAGTAGGTGTTATTCAGTTCTCTGAGCTTAGAGATTCTGAAAAAATCACCCAGAGTGGAAAGAGTTGTGTTTATAACTACTTATGCAGCAGATATGTCAAGGTGAAGCAAGACTGCATAGATGTCACTCCATTCTACTTCAAGACACGAAAGCTGCTTTAAGCGATCTGTGAAACCGTTCATTATGTTTGACAGTGATATGATGTAGATGTAAAGTGATTGTATTCGGTGAGGGTGGTAAGAGCTTGGAATAACTGAGACGTAAATTCGGATTGGTCTGTTGCTAGAGTTTAAGGACAACCAAGACTACAAGCCCTGTGTTTGAAAAGGTGCTTCATTAATAGTCATATCTCGAAGAGGAACAACTTCTGGCCACCGTGTAAATCTGTCGACCCCTGTGAGGCACTACCTTAGTCGGCTGGAAAGGATCTACTAAATCCAAATGCATTTGTTGAAATCTCTCCCAGTACTAGTACATATATTTGAGAGAATATTTGGCGCACGAGCGAACAGCCAGTTGTAGGTTGTACTATTTTTAAACTTTTCACGCAATTCTAACATTAGAACTTCATAATAAATTACAAATTGTAATTACATTTTCATAGCATGTTTTATGTAACCAATGACTTATCAGCCGTTTTAATACACTCTGGGTTACTTATTAACTGGAATAACGAAAGTAGAAAACGACAGTGTGTAAACCACAAAGAAAGCCCAAGCAACTGAGTTCTCTTGATTCAGAAAAAAATCAAAATAATTATATACAAAAATGTGAAGAGTTTTCTGCATGGCGAAGAAGAGAAAAATTTACCTCAACAAATGAAAGTCATATTCCAGATGGCAGTGAGTTAAACTTTTATGTGATATTAACGCGGTAAATAATTTTACATTTAGATGCAAAATCTTATTATTTTTGTTTCAGCCTATGGTTTTTACGCCCTTATTATACGCTTAGTTTTGCTGAAAGTTTAGGAAAATATCAACTTTTTGTCATTCCGTAAAGTTGCTGATTTTTTTACACAAGTTTTGCGTGTTATATACAGCCAGGAAATCAAACACCTGTGCATTGGCAATAACAAGCCACGTAAAATTGATAGTGGTCCAGTGAATTGTGTGACGTACGAGAAGTAATTTGCTTGTGTCCAAAAATAGTTTAAAGCAAAAAAGTGTTTTTGTATTTTGGAGGTGGTAAATGCTTGAGAATCAGTACATTAGCAAGACAAGTTTCTGAAGCATGAATTTGCACTGAGCTTCAACAACGATTCTAACAAACAGCGGAGCTAATAAGAAAATAAAAATAAAAAAATACAAACATTAATTTAAAACTAATAACGTAATAATTTAAATGAACGCACACGAATAATGAATATTAATATATATACTTTTATATATATTAAATATATTCTATTGGTTTTAAGCCGAAAACAATCCATTTTTTTTAATTTATAGAAGACATTTATTTTTTGACAGAAATCTAAACTTTGTTTAAGTGAAATGCTTTTCCATTGCCCCTTTTTAGAACATTCTTAATTATACTTTGAATGTTGTTTAATTTTAAGCACTAATGGCTAAGTATGAAATATAGTTAAATTTCAAAATATTTTGCAGTCGTTACAATTTTTATGCAATATAAGTTTTAGGAGAGGAACAAAGTTTTTGCAAAATTTCGAACATGAACACATTTCTGGGTGAAAGAATTGCATTAATAGCCACATGTTATTGTGTACTTCCGGTAAAGACACGCCCTTTCTGAGATGTAACTTCACAAGTACCAAACAATAATGTTATACTTTAACTTGTAATTCGCATGTGCATAACTCAACTGAGAATGGTAAATGTTACACTAACAAAGCGATTACAGAGTATTGACGTATGTCATTATCTAAACATTTACTTCTTTGCAACATCAAGACTGTATTTTCTGATAAGTGTACACAGTTTTTTTATGAAAGGACTGCCTTTTTTAATTAATTTGAAATTTTAACAAAGAGAGTTAACAGAATTTTCAGCAAGTCTTGGATTTTAAGTGGAAGCGCAGTTAAATGCCTGTACATTATATTTAGAATGTTATACATCCGAGGCAACGAGTATTTTCACATAAAGAACCAAAACAAAGGACCGTCGTCGGCGTTAATTAGAAGAACGGCAGTGTTTTCTTTAGACAGCAGTAAAACACCAATAGAGAATCATGGGTTTTCTTTGGCTGTTCAAAAGCGACCCCTGGGTAGACGATTTGCATACAATACTCCAGCATCTGAAAGCGGGGAGGGGGTGATGAGTGGTTCCCTCTCATCAGCCTGTGATAACCACCCTTCACGTCGTACTGCAGTATCTCAAGTACGTACACACATGGCTTTCATTGCTGTCCAATTATCTTGCATAATCGATGTATCAACAGTTGATGCGGAAACGATGTGATATTAGCGCTAATTGCCTACTACAGAGATCAAACCAAAGGCTGTGGAGATGCCGCAATTTGAGAAGCATAAATAATCGTTGTTTCCTCGTTGATTGCAAATACAGATCTTGAAAACGAGTGGTTCATAAACATGAGAAAGAAATTGATTTGTACTGCATAAACAGGAGACATAAACGTCAAAGAATCTAGAGTATCTCAGTATTTGTATATGTCGCTGATTACAGCATCACATGTTTCACATATTACCTGTCTGTATTCACCCAATGCAATGATTTAAAGTTTTATCTCCTCGTTCATAATCAGGATGAAGCTCTAAGTTGTGGGTATAAGATGCTAATGGCGCACATATTTGACTGCACACATCCTCCGAAATGTTAATGACCACGATTAATGAAATAAGCAGACCAACATTGCCAAAACCTACATACTTCTCTGCCATGTTCCTCTCGTTATGTTAAATAATTATTGACATATACCTTTTAACGCACAATTAGGAAACCTATGCTCATTTACGAAGCATAAACACTTTCATAAACTGTTACTGCAAATCATAAAATCACGTGACAGAAAACGGTAGCACAAAATAACGGTGTTTATCATTAAAGAGTTTTTGTCCAGTCAGAGCATGAGGTGTGTTAAAAAAAAAAGAAGACCGAAATAGCGCGTCAACCGGCACAAGGAGCTCGCTGTTGCTACTGAACGCATCTAGTGGCAGGTTTAGACACCAAGATGACATTTGATTCGTTTCGCAATGACCGTCGGTTGTCGAGTTACATTCGCTGAAGCGAGCACGTGCACAAGCATTAGCGATAAAGTGATAATGAAGAACAACGTGTGCATATGTGTGTGTGAAATTTTTGCTACAAACTTTGGCAAATTGCTCAACCAAGCACTTGGGGAGGACGTATGAGTGGTTTAAACGTTTTCAACACGGCAGAATGTCGGTGGGTAAGGATCGGAGGCCTGGACGACTTTCCACATCAACAGACGATGATCATGTCGAGAGAGTTCGTGATGTGAATCATGAAAATCGTCCTTTAACTGTTCGAGAAGTTGCTGACTAAGTGAAGCATCAGCGTAGGATCATGCAATCAAATATTTGGGTGACTAACTTGAGATGCATCGAATCAGTGCAAAATTCGTGCCTCGTTGACTGACGTGGGCGGGCAAATGGTCTCCTCCTCCAAAAAAGCACGCATGGGTCTGTCAAAGATCAAGGTGATTTCCCCCCCCCCCCAAAGGCATTGTCCATCAGGAATTTGTACCACATGGTCAGATGGTAAACAAGGAAGTCTACCAGGAGATTTTAGCGCGTCTGAGGAATGTTGTGCGCAGGAAGAGACCTGAATTGTGGAAAAACCAGGCTCGGATGTTGCGTCATGACAATGCGCTGGCTCACGCGTCGCTCCTTGTCCGCAGCTCTCTGGCAAAGCATCAGACTCCCGTTGTTCCACCCTATTCTCCGACCTAGTCCCAGCAGAATAATTCCTGTTTCCCAAACCTAAAACCACGTTGAAAGGACGTCATTTCCAAACCATAGAGGAAATTCAGAACAATGCGACAACAGACCTGCGTGCCATTCCAGAAAATGCATTACAGGAGGCTTTCCAAAAAATGAGAAACATTGGGAACTGTGTATTGCCAGTAGAGCGGATTACTTTGAGGGCGACAGTGTTTAAAATGTTGTACAATGAGCAATAAAGACGTTATAGCAAAAGTTCGGTCTTTTTTGAACACACCTCGTATACAACATAAGAAAATAGAAGATTTGCTTCAACCCGCAGCATCGAGAACGATTAACTTGAGAATGTGCTTTTACACATGGTCTTAACGGATAGAAATGTTCAGAGACTAAGTTTAGGAAATCCAAAATTAGATTTATGAGCATTTACATACATTCAACAGTTTTATTTACAGATCTAATAGAATTTGTTAAAAAAAATTATGACTTTTAACTAATTTGTTATAATTGTTACTAAATAAAATGTGCAGATGATATTCTCAGATAAAAAATGGACGGTGGCAATTTTCTATTACACTATTTGTAGGCACTATTTATTTATTTATTTTTTGGTAGCTGTCGCTTGACTTTGTTAGTGTTTAGCAGTGCATTATTTTCGCATAAACTTTTTACCGGTTTATCGCATGCATACACACGTAGAAAATGGAGGAATTATTACAAATCGCAGCATTTGGATGCATTGGACATGAGTCATAGGAAGATATGATTACATAACATTCACAGAAGAAAAAATATGCACAACGAGGTATGGATTTAAATCAATTAACCAATGAAGAATGCCGAATTTATTTCTCATTTAAGAAAATGGATCTACAGCATCTAGCAGATGCTTTACACATACCTGCAAGAGTTATAACACAATGGTACCCTGTTACATTAACCCTAATATAAATTCGCTCTGTCTGCTTTCCTCCAGAGTTTCAACAGATGATCCATATGCTCTTTTATTGCACACAAGGAAGACTTTTTTCCTCATGAAAGTCGGTCCTGGTGGTGTAGTGGCAATCATACTTGCCTTCTAAATCCAAGATCGCGGGTTCAAACCCGGCCAGGACCGATGGATTTTCTCGGGCGTAAAAATCCTAAGCATGGCTTCCTTCGGAAGGGAAGTAAAGCCGTGGGTTCCGTGTCGTACATTTACGGCACGAAAAAGAACCTCAAGCCTGAAAGAAGAAGTCTCTGAGCAACATTTTTCAGCCGTTCACGCCCTGAATTGAATGGGACGCTGATGACCTGAGATGTTAAAGAACATCCGTAAATAAACAAATGAAAAAAATCCCTGTTGCGAACACCTTTTTCTCGTGAATTTCTTTCTTTCCATAAATTCATATCATATATGGTTTAGAGAAAATAACCTCTCGTAGTAAAATAATACTTTTTTAAAGATGAATCAAAGTTTTGGGTACATATACTAAGGTATTTTATGATTTTATTATTTGTTTTTGTTATCGTAAAGGCTCAAGTTAAACATTTGTCGTGTCGTGTCCCCTTATGGGACTTCTCGTTACGGAAAACTGACGCATGCTCAGAATACAGACCACGTGACTTTGCCAATTACGTAACTAAAGGTAAGCTGGGCTAAAACTCTCTAATAAAAAGGCTTGGCATGGTTACCGTTTTGCATCAGGAAACTCACAAGTGCAGTGGGGTTTTTATAATTCACAAACATGTTTTTGATAGCCTCTCGCGGTTTATCATATTTGTTGCCGATATATAGTAAGCATTTCTCTTGCAGTTGCCCGTCTCTCACGTAGCTTCACATGATATGCTATAGGCATAATCGAGTGTCAGTAGCTTAGTTGATTTGCATACAGTTGGACGTGTGATCAGTAATGTCGATATCAGGGGCTGTTCGCGGCAGCATAAAACTGGGATGTACAACATTACTACAGCTACAGCTGAAAACAGATTGCAAGATTCTAGAACTTGTTAAATGGAATTAACACTCATTGTGAGGTCGAATATACGCAACAGCAAAAGAGAAAAAGAGGGAGAATTTAATAGAGAAAAACCGCAGCAACGTATCTTTGCAAATAAAAAAACAGAAAATTTTCTTCTGATTTTCATGTTAGCAAACTTGTCGATGACCGTCTGATTAAAGTCTGGAATCTACACAAGTAATCTGTATTGGAGTTGATTTACCCAGTGTTTTAATTTCAAGTTTCTCTTTGAATGACCGCAATAAGACCTAGAATAAAAACATTTTATAGTACTAACAAAACTACTGAATATCACTGCTGAGGAGGTCTGCTTTGTTAATTCAAATGTAACATTGCTTGATATTGAAATATGCAAGTTGTTCTCCATATACGAGGCCTGTTAAAACAAACTCCGAACATTCAAAAATCTCCGCCAAAAAAGCAATGTAGCAAAAAGTGTTGGATAGCACTGATTAGCCCCGACTTGGGCGAGACGCCCAAGGGTAGTGTTATCTTATTTCAGGCGAGTTCCACGCTAATTCCTTTGCATTAATGTTGTGAGTGTTCCGCAATTATTCAGATGACGGGCTATCATGAGCAGCGCATTAACAATGCATTTTGCGTCGAACTTCATAAATCTTTCACCGAGACACATGAAATGGTGAAAGAAGTTTGGGAGATGATTGTTCAAGCCGTAGGACGTTTAAAAGTGGTCGGAAGTCCGCAGTTTATGACTCACGTTCTGGACGACGGTCATTCGGCCAGAATCAACGCCTGACTGTTCAAGAAATTACCGAAGAGCGTAAATTTCTGTGGGTTGTGTCATGAAAGTGTGACAAAAAATTTGGCATGCATCATGTTTTTGCAACAAAGTTTGTCCCTCGGCTGTTGACACAAAACGGAAACACAATCGCGTAGCGAATTCTTGGATCGCGTTAAGAGCATGCAACTTTTATGGTGATGAAACGATAGATCTACGGATACGATGTTGAGGTGAAAGTCAAATCGTCACAATGAGTAGGACAATCTTCACCAAGACCCAAAAAAGTTTATCAGACTAGGTCAAGCGTCAAAGAGCTGTTGGCGGGTTTCTTCGACATTCAAGGAGTTTTTCATCACGAATTTGTGCTGTAGGGTCAAACTGACAATATGAACATATTCGCAGAAGTCTCGGAGACCTGAACTGTGGAAAGACGAGTCATGGATCCTGCAATATGATGACGCAGCAACGCATTCCTCATTGCTTGTTTGCGATCTTTGGGCGAAAAACAAAATGACTGTTTTTCTCATCCTCCATTCTCCCCGGATTTCCCCCCTCTACTCCTAAGCTGAAATTTACGATGAAAAGAGGAAAATTCGACTCAATTGAGCAGATAAAAGAAAACCCACAGAACTTCGCGCAGCCTGAAAATATGCATATCAAAACTGCTTTCAGAAGCTCACAAGATGAGATGTATCGATAGAGAGGAAATTACTTGGAGGATGAAAGCTCAGTAAAATGCAGGTAACCTGGAATATTAAAAAATATATAAATAAATAAATAAAAAATAAAATAAAACGTTTGTTATTTTAACAGACTATAAACTGTTTCATTTATGCATAATAGTCTTTTAAAATATTTTATTCAATTTTACAAAAAACAACAATCAGTCAGTATAAAGTTCTAGGCACACTGTCGTAGGAACGCATGTGACGTTTCAGGTGGTGCATACGCATAATTATGCTTATGGGAAAGAGACTCTTCCCATTCCTTCCTCTCGCCGCCCCCAATCAAAGTTCTGCACAAGTTTACCGAGACATTGGTTTGCATTGCGACTGCAAACCAGGTCCCTACAGACAACAAGAAATACAAAAATCTAGTGCAAGGTAGAAGTCCCCTAAAAACATTTTTACGCATAAAAATGCATTGAGAAATAGCAACAGTGAAGTAGACATTGACTTATGAGAGGCAGCGCAAAGCAAGAACCTCATAGAGGAGTCGCTCCTGGTCCGTAATGAAATGTAGTATACAGGAAACAAAGTCTTGTAGCAAAACAAAAAGTAAATTTCAGCAAAAATATCCTCATAAACCAGTCCCAAGTAGTAACATTGTAAAAGAAATAGTAAAGGATTATTATACTCATGACAAAAAAAGTAACAAAAGACGCTATGTTCTCATAAAAGAAAACCTATATAAGATGGACGCGAGATTAGAACACAGGAGACAGGAATATTAAAAACACAACACAAAGCTTCTTAAATTAAACCCATACAGAACATCAGTGGTTCCGTAATCACAACACATTATGTCGGATTTTCAGTGCTAGTGGCGAGAAAATAATCCGAAAGTATTTTTTTTAAAATCGACGTAGCTTGGTATTATCTTCATGGGCAAGTAACATCCTAAAATAATGTATGTCAGTTTTTATAAGGACATTTCACAGTAAAACTCTACGTGCGAGCATCGTCGACGACGCTGTTGATACGTCCGCCTTATCCTCCGTGCGAAACACGAAATCGTCTGTGTAATCATTCTTGAAGCAGAAGGAATACTTTCATAACTTTTTCGACGAAATGAGTCAACAGTTTGTTCAGACCATGGGAATGAACGCGACTAAGTATAATACTCGCTATTGACAAATGTACCCAAATAACGCTATTCTTGTGCTTTAGTTATCCATAGGTAGCTATTTAATTTTGTTTTTTCCCACTTGTTTATTTTTGTTCTTGATGGAAACAATTTCCGTCTCTCTGTGCTTGCTTCCCTAAACTCTTAGTAAGGTGGGAGTAATTAATTGTAAATTCATTCTTTAAATAATAGGAATATAATATAATTATAATGTTTGTAAATTATCATCTGAACACTACCAGGTAGAAGAACATAACGTGCTTGTATTCCATGGACACTTCGCTGAAGAAACTGGTAATAAAGGGCACATAAACTTGTATGATAGCATGCCCATACAATGAGTTTGCTATGTTATAAAAAAAGCTCATAGCGGACGCCTGTGTCTGGATCAGGTCTGACTACCAGAAGAAGTGTGTAGTTTTCCTCAGAAGACAGGCCTCATTACTTCGAAAGAAGCAATTTCTAAGCAATTAGCACGCAAATGGCTTGACTGTGCATGAGATCAGTTCGTTGCATCGAACATGTAGTGTGTTTTCTGATCCTACACCATCCTAATCATACATGTTTGATACTCCACCCATAGTGGGATATAAGGAGCATAATTTTTCATAAATGATATAAATGTAAAGCTGCATATGTGTATGTTAAAGATAATTTGCCAGAAGCTGCATGTCCTTTGGTACAACCTCCGTGATCTAAAATGCTTCCAGTCTGAGAAGAAATGTCAAGGCATGCAGTAAAACACTATCAACGTCTTCAAGTTCACATGAATCCTGAGGTGCAACCAGTCCCCTTTGTAGATACTGAAGTGCGGCGATTAAAAATGGCTAAATCATGCGAGCTGACTCAGCAAGTGTAACAATATTATTGTTGTAGTGTGATAAGGAATTTTGGAATTCCTGTAAATGTATAATTTAATATGTTAAATATTATTGGTTGCTATGTAGATTGATTATGATTGATAAAATTCTAAATTTAAAAATGTTGACAAACTCAGCTCTAATTCTTTGTCACCAATAAGCTCATAAGTTTTATCATGATAAGGATCAAAACGTATTCATAACTAGTAGGCAGAACTGATCCGGTTTTTGTTTTACTGATCAAGATGCAGTCTTCACTAGATACTGTGGGATGTCAGCTTTCAATTCATCAAGAAAATCATTTTCAAAGCATCTAATGCGTTATTTTCGCTGTGCGTTTATCAACAAAAGATCCGTAACTTTCTTTGAATGCTTGCGAAAAAGAATTAATAGGAAAACAGATTGTATCAGACATTTTGAGTAGTTCCAGTCATTTAACCCTTACATTGAAGGAGTCAGAAGCTAGTTCAAGGTGTCTGTGCCGCCTCGCGGCTGCTCAGTGGACAAGGATTTCTGGATGGTGGATGGACCACCTTACTTTGGATGAAGAATTAGCAAAACCAAAGTGCAGAAATTGGTTAGGTTAAGTATAAGGCTGTTACTAGCCACGTAGGTCAGTTGGGCAGTTATCCGCCCTGATGCCGACCTAACCTAATATGTTTCTATTTGGTCATCCATGGCGTTCTTGGGGAGTTTGCAAGATTTATATTTCCGTGGGGCTCTATGGTCGTAGTCCCCTAGCTCACCAGTTCATTTGGATGCTTCAGGATATTGTCATATAGTGTCCGGGCTCTCTTCCGTATGACGTCTATAATGTTGGAATAGGTGTGCAAGGAAGAAGCGGTCGATACCGTGGACAATCCTTAAGGTTCGGTTCTGCAAGAAGTGGCTTTTGCGGACTGTGGAGGGATCCACAATTCGCCATATGTAGCAGCCCTGCACAACTATCGTACGATACAAGCGTAACTTTTGGGACAGGCTCATGGATCGAGAATTGAGAATGGATATAACTGGCGGAGAACTCCGTGCTCGAGATATACTTTGATCAGCACGCGTTCCTTGAAAGCTGGCGCTCGGTTCAGCGGACTCCGACGAACTTCGCGCTGCTGACCCATGAGATCAGCCCGCGGATGTCTGCTCTTAACCCATGCATGCTGGGTGCAATCAACTGAAATCTGCCCGGTCCCCGTTGTTCGCTTAGCTGCGCGAACAAATCAGCGGTGGTAGATGGGGAAATATATATATATATATATATATATATATATATATATATATATTGGATTAGTTTTAGCGCCCGTTTTTACTGCTGAGGCACCACATGCGATGGGTTCTGATGATACATGAAATGAAATGGTAAATTAGAAAAGGCTTTTTTTAAGGAAGGAAGCGTTCCAGGCCTAAGTTTCGGGTATCTCTCCGGCATTTGCCATTAATGAGGACTGAGGAAAACCTGGAAAAAATCTCAGTCAGGAAGGACAGTTTGGTGGGAATCGAACCTCAGACCTCCCGTTCACGAGACCCCGCCTGAACGACCGCAGTCACCCGTGGCGGCGGTGGTGGTGGTGGGGGGGGGGGAGGCCTCTATGTAAATCATCATCAATGTAGTTGGCTTGAAAGTTTGACTTTGTAGGCGCTTAGCAAATATGGTGGCGATTCCAAACCGCTCGAAACTAGATCAACGTAAATTGATTCAATTTTTGATGGTCGAGTGAATGTTGAGAATTACATATCGAAGACAACAGCGAAGTATTGGGCATGCACATGATCCCAACTGATGACATCATCGCCACAACACAATGCTATATGTGAGGATCACCTTGCGACTTTCATTTGTTCGCACCTCTCAAGAAATATTTGAAGGGCAAATGCTTCCACAACGGTGAAGTCAAGGCTGTTTGATGCAGCAGTCACGATCGTTCTTTTCGGACGGTATCCAATACTTGGTGGAGCAGTGGGATACAGTCTGAGAGTCTTCTGCTAAGCAAATACCTCATGTCTATCAGTTGATCACTCCTCGTAATTTTCTGTAAATACCCCACTTTTGTTCACACAGCCGCTCTCAGTATAATATGTATGCGAAATTGCGGATTTATCGGCTTAATAATAATAATAATAATAATAATAATAATAATAATAATAATATCAATCGCATTTTCAGTTCATCTTAGTTGTTTGGTGACAAGAAAAATAACATGATCTTAACAATCCCCATAGAGAAAGTCACAAAGCAAGAGATCAATCGATAGTTCCAGGCCATGCGATCCGCTCTGCAAACTATTTAAAGTTGGAAATTTACAATCCATAACGGAGAGGAACTCCAAGACTGAGATGAATAAACGTAGGTCTATTTCCGCTCAGGCAACACAATATCTTTCAGCATTTCTAAATAAAATCTCTTTCTTATTAAGCCCCTGGTCCATTAGTAGGGATTTGTGCCACACAAATATAACGATTACATCATCTTCGTCTGTTTATAAAACTAACTGGGTCGATTACATTAGGAGTTACAGACAACTCCTTTGTCACGTCAGTCTTGACGCAGTGCCTGAAGAAGCTTTGTGTCTGTTAGATTATCTGTAGGTGCTGTCGTGTCAATCATGACAATCAGTACAAGGTCATCCAGACTCGGTGCATCTATAATGCTTCCTTTTCTTCTTCTTTCTTTTCCTCTAGATTTACAAATTCAGTTTTCACATTGAAACAGTTGCAGAGTTAACAATGGCACATTCAGCAAAGTCGCTATGAATTGTAGCAGTCTTCCTGTGATCCTTCCATCAGAAACTGAAACACGTAAACTTGCACGTTTGTGTGCCAGTGCAAAAATGTGCACAATTCAGAAAGTTGCATAAATACACAAAAATTGCTGTCTGATAACTGACAAAAGAATGTGATGCTGCCGAATTTGATTAAGCAAATGTTATATCACTGAATAATTATTATTTAAGACGAATGTAGCGTTTGCACCATAAGAATGTACAAATCTTAAAAGGGGGAAAAATTGTGGCAATCAATCGTCTTCAATATTATCAGCATTACAGATATTGTAGTCCTAGTGTGTTTGGAAATGGAACGTAAATTTCAACTCAGTACGTAAAATCTATTTTGATTTATTAATGATGACTAGCATGAGAAGCCAACAATTAGCCTGGCAGATATTGTGCAGTACAGTGAGCAGCTCATAGGATGGGAAATTGATCAACTGTGACCTTGTGCGTAAATAACACAGCCATGTCCAAGGCTGTAGGATGACTAAATCTGCATGATCTTAAGATTTTAAGAAAATATAATTGTTAAAAACGAAATATAAAATATTAATATTCGAAGTCACCACACAATGTTCTATTAATTATTAAACATAAAGCTTTTTTACAATAATCTCGAAGCGCATTTATGACCCTTTCAGTCAACTGGCTGCCCATAAAGTCGAGTAGATAGCTATATCAAAAGTGGTACCGAAACAAAACGTTTTATCCCCAATAAATATACAGTTAATAAGTAAATAATTATCAAACAATCGTAATGTTCTCCTTCAGGTGTCTGTACTGCTCCTAATACTTCATCATACTCTTTTTTTCTCGATCGATTTAGAGTACTCGGTGATATTTCATAACTATTTCATTTTCTTCAAGTTATATACTCTCATGTCTATCATACATTCTGAAGGTTTAGTTTTCTCACCTCCGGTTGTGTATTTTCCTCGGTGGAGCTACTTCGGAATTAGATTGGACAAGCTAGTGAAATAGAATTAGGTGTTCCAGCAAAATCGGGGACACACTTCCATTACGGCCTGCGGCAACGAATGTGCTGCTTTTCCGCACTTTTATCTTAATAGATTGCAAGTGCTTCCGTTATGGAATAAAGTGCTTTTCGTTTTAACCCGGCTGCACTGTTGGAAGTTTCTGTTGATTGCGGTCAATATTTGATGATTTGGTTTATTTACGGACATTCTTTAACATCTCAGGTCATCTGCGTCCCATTCTATCCAGGGCGCGAAACAGCCGATCAATTTTATTCTGAGGTCTCTTCTTTCAGGCTTGAGGTTCTTTTTCGTGCCGTAAATGTACGACACGAGATCCACGGTTTTACTTCCCTTCCGAAGGAAGCCATACTTAGAATTTTACACTCGAAAAAATCCATCGATCCTGGCCGGATTTGAACCCGCGATCTTGGGTTTAGAAGGCAAGTATGGTTACCACTACATCACCAGAATCGACAGCTTTACATTCTAAGAGCATGTGCTTTGCAGTTTCGTGAAGTAGAGTGCAAAGTCTACAGGTGGGCTCTCCCTGCATTGTCAAGCTACCATTTTATAATCACCACAATATAGGCCTGGTTTTGGAACTTTTTAATAGAACGTAAGTATATGCAAATCATGGGTAAATTCCTTAAAAGCGTCTTTGGATACTTATATGCTATAATCGCCCTATAAAAGGGAATCAAGCAATCCTGTTCATATTGACATGTTTAATAATGTAAAGTAATAGGCAGGTTATCTGTGTTAAAACTTTCACGTTCGTATATTTGTTAACCTTTTGCATATAATGTTTTCACTTCCCTAAAATTTAAAACCTTGCTCATAAATTGCACAATGAGAAGCAGCTATTCTTTGAGCTTGTTGTGGCGGGAAGCAGTTACCGAAACTTCTCTAAAGCCGAAATTTGTATTCCGTGCTCTGGGAAGCGATTGAAAACAAAGATATTTTTGTCCATTAGAAGCCCTTCCGACGGGAAAGCAGCTGTGATACGAGTTTTATTCAAGAGCGTCATTCTTGAAAATTGAATTCAGGCAGATAAGTTGCAAAGCCTACGCTAGGCGTGACAATGCAATACAAATCTGCCGGCACTGATGCTCGCTGTATGTACCGACCGCGCTAGCAAGGCGATAAAACGCGCTTCCTTTGTTAAACATTCTATGTACGCTACGCTACTAAATCAACGGAACGCAGCAAGCGTGGAACATTTTTTGTTTCTTTTTATTTACTTTTTTTTTCTGAGTGAAAGAATATTTTCCTCGTTCAACAGCCATATGTCCGCGTGTCTTTTTTCGGCTCCATTGAGCTCAGCATTTCTCTTTCTTTATTTTTTTGCTGCCTACTTTTCGTTAAAGCTCAGTTTATGGCATCGATTGTTATCTTTGTGCTTAATCTCTTAACCTCCATTGTTCTCAGTCATTAACCCAGTCTAATTGTGCATAGTTCAGACCTGGCAGTAATAACGGCATTTTAGATAATAAAAATATCGTTCGTTATGTCTGGAGTTACCACAGGTCAGCATTTATTCGAATGTGTTACTTTATATATATATAATATAGTCGTCCTTTTTTTCGAAATTCTCTTAATTTTCTTATTCATTTTTTTTTTTCATACGTATGAAGGACGATATTCCTATTCTTCTGTATTGAGTGTTGGAAACATTGCATGGATGAACGTTGGCTATAGAGCGGTTCAATTAACATCGATGCTTCGTTATTCTCAGTTTCAAGATGTACTGTAATATCGCAATATTCGGTGTGTGTATATATACATAACTAAATGATTTCATTAGTTTCCCAAATATAAGATGATGGAGATCACAACCAAGAGAAGAAAAATGAAATATAATGTGACTTTATTACATTTTGCTAGATATTGAAAATAATATACTGATATTTTAAAGATGACTCAATTTCTTTTTTCTATGCCAGGCCACAATTGCAATGTCGGAAAGCTCTTAAAACTCTACAAGTAATACAAGCACAGTGGGCCAAGAAAAGAAATAACTTATCATCGATTTTGTAAAAGAACTTGCTTTGGTAACATTAAATTTCGGACATTTTACATGTAAAATTACGTAGGACTCATTGCATGGCGACAAGGAAATTACATACAGTCCAGTGAGAAATATGAAGGAGCTAGACTGCGATACAAATGATGAAATTGTGCATGAAATGAGGTGAAGGGTATCAGCGTTTTCACGGTTTCAGACTATGTTTGTTAACCCTTGTTATCTCGCTTTGACTGTATCTAACAGCAAGTTGGAAAGGTTGCGATGATCATTCAATAAAATATCTATTCAGTGTCTGTTTATGTTATGGAGCTTATGCAAATGTGGGCATGCAACGGACGCAGTGATAAGCACTGGAGAAGAGAGGCTCGCACTGTGCTGTATTTACTGAGATATTGGCAGTTAAGTTAAAAAGGACGGTAGAAGTCGTAAAGGAAATGCACCAGTGGCTGAAATACTGCGTATCACATGATACTTTGGATCAAGCAGTGTGAAAATGACCCCCAAAGTGTCCGTGGAAATATCGTCACCGAGAGATGGAGCTGTGTTTATGGAAAAATGTTGCCTCACGCTTCTTTGGCATTTCAATTGTGATATTTTCTTCTGATCGTCCATAATTTGCTGATGCTATCAATACCAGTCTGAAAGTATGTCGCTAGGTATTCAGCCAGGGAATTCGGGTCTAGTTAGGGAAAGTCAATTGACAAGCACACCAGAGCCCTTGAGAGTAGTTACATTTGCAACAGTCTGCTTTAAAGAGCATGACGACATTTTTCTGAGCTACACGAGATGATTTGCTTTTAAGATTCTTGCCCTCAAGACATTGGAGAAACCAGCTCTTTCTCAATGAAGTCATGAAGTGATCAAACTCGTGAGAGACGCCAGAAAGCGCGTGGTTATAAATCACATGCTGCTGCCAAGGTTTGTGGTTTCAACCATCCTCCAACCTTGCCTCCGTTATTATTTCCTCTTTTGAAACCTCAAGAAATTGCTCTCGTAAGGCAAAATTCATATAATAGCTCTCTCAAGAAAACAGAAACAGGTTAAATGAATGCTTCTATTCTAAGTTAAATGTACTGAAGTTATGGGATTACACTGAAAAGCAAGATGGCCACTACTTGCTGTAGATAAACGAACGAATTCCTCTCGCTAATGCGATAGTAACTGAGCTTTAGAGAGCAACTGAGGTTACTGAAAGTTTTCTTTCTCAAGGATACTGCTGCAGCTCTTTGCAACTCTCTCTGGGCAGTCTACGCAATTGTGTATAGCTTTCATTTCTTTTAAAGCATCGTGTTTAATGTAAGTGAATTATTTCTATTCTATTGTTAGTTTAGAGTCATCTAGGGCTCCATACATAAGTAATTATTAGGATTTTTTTTCCTTATAATTTGCAGTTCGCCCTTTTTATCCTTTGTACGATTTATTAATCTAGTGAATTTTTCATATACAAGCCTTCTCTTAAAGTTTTTTTCTCTTCACTTGTTAGTCCTTTTACTTCACTTCAATAATTGAAAATTTGAATTTTCATTAATACTCAGGTCTCTTTAGAGATTACACGAAATCTCGGTCGTTTAAAACATTTTTACATTAATTACATTCTGAAATACGTTTAATTCTAGAATAACTTTGAAACTTTTTCTAATTTTATTTTATACTTACAATTATCTTTAATGTGGAATGTTATTGCACGATTGCAATACAATATCTTGGGCCTATGGGAATATTCTTGAAGCGCAATATTTAAATACAGTAAGGTTATTTGAGTTTCCGGCCAGCAAAGCGCGGCTGCGATGGAAGTCATCGTCAAGGTCGTATAATGCACGCGCAGGTAGCACCTTGTAGTTAGTTTGAGGGATGCTTTGTTAGCAGCGGTCATGTGTCGTGTGTTACTTAAGCTTTCATTATATGTAAATATGTGCTAGTTGCTGTTCGTTAGTTATGTCACTGCGTAAATTTAGTTGTGAAGAAGGGGGTTTTTCGGTACGATATATATTTGAAAACGGGTTCATGTAGTGAAGTGGTAAGACAATTTGCAAGAAAATTGGTAATCGTGCTCCAGGCAGAGGTAGTTTGTTTGCAAACTTGATAAAATGTTACGGAAGATAATATCTCTCACTAACAAAAAAACTAATTTCGAACCGCCGTGTTCTTAAGGAAGAAAAGTTAGTTGAAACACAGAAATTTCCTTTAGAGATGCCAGCAATGTATTGCCGCTGAGGGGCACCATTTTCAACATTTCTTATGGCACAGAATAGTGCTTATTATCATCAGTTCGGTATTATTTTATGCGTTCAGTAAGAATAAAAATACAAACTTAACCGCCGCGACACTCTCCTTTTTTACGATTGCGGCGGCTGTACTTCCCCAGTAAGCAGTCAGCTCAAGCGGCTCGTAACTCAAATAACCTCACTATACACGTTTAGTTTTTTGGAGCTTGTTTTACACTATAGTTTGTCTATAGTAAATTTATTAATTGTCTTTATAATTTTACCAAGTGTTCTGTACATACATATAAAAGTTGAAGTTTTGTAAAATATATTTTCTTTTGCTTTATAAGTTGCATAATTATTTAAATCTTTCGCGTTCTCAAATTCTTTTACTAAGCTTCTGAATGCCAGGAAACTTTTCCAAACATTTCTAGATTCTGTCAAGTAGATAAACCCAATTAACTTTAATAAAGTGCTGATTTTGTTTCTAGGGCACGTTTCATATCATCATGTAGGTAGTTTATATGTTTTATGTGCACCTGTACAGCACTTGACCACTCTCAGTTCTACTTCCATACTGCAGGTGAAGCTCGGCTTCAACTGTGCAAAAAGTCCGAAAACAGATATCTGTGAAGCAGATGGCATGAGCTGCTGCAGCATCCTCTTTGCTGTTTTCTTTCCTCCATTATGTAGCGAGCTCTACGGAATCGGTTTCGAGGTCAATAATAGTGCCAGAATAAAAAGCGAACTTGCGTTGCAGGTGTTGGCAGCATCTGCTCTGATTCTTGGGCCATTACGTACCAGAGTATTGAACTCTTTGCCGATAGCGTGAGGTGCCTGAAATGTTGCATTTATTTCGTTAGTGAACTTCCTGCCTTTACGTTGGCCCCATAACAATAAGTTACTCGCTAAACTTGGAAGAGCGGCACACCATTTTCCGCAATTTATGGGTTTGTAAGATTTTCTTGAAGTTTTCTCAGAAATCAAAGCTTTATAAGATACCACATGTCTGATAACTACAAAAGTGTTCGTCAAAATAAAAAGAGAGAGGGAGAGGACTTATAAAAATTAAAACATTGAATATCATGAAACTATATTGAAATGCAAATATTTTGAACAGCTCTTAAAATGCTTAGTTTTTATATAAGTAAGACACTATTGTCAAAAACAAACAAACTTGGTAACATTGGGCGATGGTAATTTCATTTAAAATGCTGTTAACTACTAACGCCATTTTGTGCACCAAATGATTCACAGTACAAGATATGTACAAATGCGCATGCGCTTTTATATTTCAAAAGCAATCGTCTTTTCTATGCATCATCGGGCATGGGCAGAGGTTCACTTTCTTAAGCAACAGGAGGACGGTTTTATAAGCTTTTAAAATGCTTTGTCTTAGTGTTGGGTTGTAAATTGCCTGTAACTTGCAAAAAAATAATGGAAGTAAAAGCATGATGATTAAATCATGATAAGCGTATAGTATTTACTAAAAATTGACACATTCTTACATCAATATAACCATATAATGATTTATTTATTTATTTATTTATTTATTTATTTATTTATTTATTTTCCCCTTCACGGGACCGCTCCACGTTGAACGGCCGGTCTGTCGGCTCGAGCTGGTACCGCGGTGAACAGGATACAGAAAGTCGGCAGCTATAATTGTCGCGCAAGTTATTAACACTGAAACACTCACCATTATCAAGCAAGAAAGTTCTAGAACTGCTTCTCTTCTTTCCATACATTTTGGCATCAATTTGTAGTTCCCTCTGAGACATTAAAGAAAGTTCTTCACGAATGATATTTTTAGTTCATCTAATGAGTGTAGATTTGCCTTTAATATTTTTTATTTAATATCCCCCCCCCCAGATTTAAAAATAGCAGGGCGTAATATCGGGGGACCGAAAGGGGCATATGTTTGTGTTGACTCTTATCGTCCGAATACTTTATGAGTTGCATGCAGGAGACATGGGCTGTATGTGCCGTTGTAGATTATGTTGGAAAGTTGCGAACTTGGGTTCCCTTACAGTTAATTCACGGATAAAAGGCTACAAAATATTTTGCATATACCTATCACCATTAATTGTTTCTTTAACTATTATTCTCTCGCCACGCTCCTATTGTGAAGCAAGTTGGGTTTTTCTGAACTCCAGTTATCTGTTGTTTTGTGAATTAACATGCCCAGTAAGGTGGAACTAAGATTCGTCCGTACAGAGAATGAGATTACGGTCAAATTATCCGTCATTCACATTATTCAAAACCCAATCTCTAAATCTTCACCTGGGTGCAGGGTCACCTGGTTTATGTTCTTGCACTACATAATTTTATAAGGTTTTTAACTTCAGTAGCTTTGTAGCCGTTCGAACAGAGGAATAGGAAATTCTCATTTGTTGAGAAAGTGATATTTAAGGGAACGTTCCAGAGCATGTCCAGTGTTATGTAACGTCTCTTCTGTGAGTAACGTACGCTTTTTATTAAGAATATTTCCCATTTCGCGAAATTTAGTTAACAATTTGCATACTCTTCTGTCGCACACAAAGGATTAGTTATTGGGGGTTTATTAACTTTAAGTAGTTGAATTGGAAGTTGAATATCTCCGTACATAACGAGCTGATTCTGTACGTACGTACGTAAACTATTCCTCTGAAATAAGCCGCATTAACATAATCAATACATTGTGTTATGCCACCTTATTAATTACTTACTTAATACACTGTCACAGAACCCATAAGAGCATGTCTGTACGTTCCTGAGTTAAACTCGTACTGACCTCCCCTCCAGCTCCCCGGCCGACGTTTAAGTGTGGGAACGAGAGGATAACTGCAGTCAACTGCACTTGGAGCAGTTCCGCGAAGGAAAAATCACCCAGTATATGCAACCATTCTTCTTCCGCACCATAATTCAAAAGTGATTTTTACATTTGGGCTTTTCGATTCTTTTCAACAACAACAACAACAATAATAATAATAAAAATAATAATAATAAATTATCATACTGTGAAAACATTCACGACGTCGGATATTTGATATCTGTGTTTCTTATAAGCAACTCAAAATATAGACTAACGTAAAACTTGCTTTTATGTAAATGACATTACTCTAAATCATGGGTGCCCAAAAGTTTTCATCTCAGTAGGGACAAACACATATACATATTACATAATGATTTAAAATGTTCAATGACATCATTCTGCCCTCATCCCTTTACCCCTTTCAGTTTTAAGTACTTGAGGAATTAATCGACATGTTATAACAAACCAAATACACAAACTATGCATTCTGCAAATGCTAAGTAATGTAAATAAATAATAATTAGAATTTGCACAATCTCTGACGGATTCATAATCATTTATCATTACAGTTACTGTGATTCTGTTAAAATATGAGAAGTTTAAGAAAAGATTGACCTAAATAATTTCTTATATAGTAAATGAAATTGCAGTTTTAAAATTTAAATACCATCTTTTATTCACATTTATGGACAAGAAAGAACAAATTAATTATGTAATTATTATAATAAAACGTAAAATTACTCTTCTCACATTTATATCCGAATTATTTAAATAAGAACTGAAATAGCCTTGGTTCCTTCCGTAAAGATCTATCACTTTTCCTATAAAGGAACATTCCTCTAATTTTATTTTTTATCGATAAACCGATACCATAATAAACCACCGAGAACGATTAATTATCCTTCACGTTCTTAGCCATGTTTTCATGCGTCTTATAGTATTGCAGACAAAAAATAGGTACTCTAAACCAAAGACACTTTTTTAAAGTGTTGCACTAGTGCTTAAAACGAATATGAAATAAAAATAACATAAACTTGGTATTATTAGTAAAACGTGCATGTAATTAAAAAGATTCACAATTAAAATGAAACACGTAGCCTATTATTACTTTGTCAAATAGTAATACAACCTGTTTAATAATTCAGACAATCTGGTATCGTTTCCCACATACACCACTTTGTCATAAACTTACCAATAAAGATCCACCTAACTCACTGTTGGAGCAATAGCCATTCTGCTCTTAGTAATCAGTTTTTATCTTTCCGCCAAACTTCGAACTAAACCCAATGACTCGGCTCTTGTAAATACTCATTCTTTCCCTTCTCCATAATATTGTAACGATAAATATGAAAATTGTCCTGCTGTTTATAGATCCAAGATCGCGGATTCAAATTTTTTAGGCATCAAAATCCTAATTTTTTTCCTTAGAAAGGGAAATAAAGTCATGTATCCCATGTCGTATATTTACGGCACGTAAAAGAACCTCTAACCTGGAAGAAAAGCCTCAGTAAATTTTAGCGAATGTTCACGCCCTGAATAGAACGAGGCGTAAATGACCAGAGAGTTAAAGAGCTTCCTTAAATATGATATAAATAAATAAAATATAAACGTGGACAAAACACACCGCCACGGGTGGCCGAGGTCGTTGAGGCATGAACCCGTGAGCGGGAAGACTGGGATTCGATTCCCACAGTCCTCATTCCTATGTCGGGGAGGTACGCTAAACATAGGCATGGGGCATTTCCTTCCTTACAAAAACTATGCAAAGTTATCATTTCATCTCATGTATAATCAGTGTTCACCGCCTGTGATGCCTCACCAGTAAAAATGAACTTTATTCACTCAACATTCATAAACAAAAACACCACTTTTACGTTGTAAACTTCAGTGCCCCTAACAGACAGTTCATAGGTTCGTTAATCTTTGTTAACGATTTAACAATTTATTAACTTCCTTATAGCGGATCTAATACAATGAAAATATCATATACTTGTTACTTATGCACATTAAATACCAATAGAACAATTACCTCTATTTCCCGCCTCCGTCATGCAAGGGGTTTATTTAATTGATTCGTGGCATTAAACATCAGTACGCCACTGACTGGCTACTTCAGACGTACTAATGCTAGTCAAGAATTTTTTATGTTGCTAACCGCAAGTCAATACGAAAGACAAAGCAGCTTTTTCCTCCGTTCGTGAATTGTTTTTATCATTCACAGAGAAGTGCAGTAAAAGAAAAGAAAAAGAGCAGACCATCTCGCGCCTTTGTCTCGTGTTCCCTAGCAACACAAAACACTGGGAACACTCGTTTCCTCGTGAAGAGATATTGGTGTAATTATCTCCCTGCGTTTTCTCCACCGAATGTTTTGACTAAAGGGCGTGGTATGCCGGCGGTGCTGAAAAAAATGTTAACATTAACCTGAAGAACAGGCTCCCGTTGCTACAAGAACCACAATATAGCTTAGATCAGCCATTTTCAACTTTTAAAACACAACGACCCTGTTTTTGTTCGCCTCTATGAATCTCCCAGTTGGCATTGATGCATTCACAAAATTCTAGAACTAAGTTTCCAATTACTTGTAAACATAGAGGGTGTTTAAGCATTATAAATCCTTAAAAATGCATAAGAAATTTTCTATGATCATAAAAAACACCGTTTTCATACTAGAAAAGATCTCAACATCCAAGGAGGCTAATGGTGCAAATTTAAACCGTAACAATATGTATTTGTCCATTTCAATTACAATAGAATTGGCACAATGTGGATTGTTTAAAATATTTCTCAGTTTTGCAATGCTTTTGAGAAAATACTCTTATGTTTTCCTTAGTATTAAACTCTGAAATTGTTGCACTGTATCTTCCACAATTTTCATTTACCTAGCCAGAGATTAATCTCTTTCTTGAAGTTTGGTAGTGATCCTTGGTAGGACACCCAACTCGGCTGCAATGAAAATTAAATATTTTTTTACTTCCGAAGATTGGAGAAGTTTCTTAGCTGCTGCGATCGATGTGGATGATGCTTTGTCCTCCAGAGCGTTGGCTTCGTTACTTATGCACGTGGAATATGAAACGTAATAAACAAATGCTATTCAAGTTCATGTTTCCATCTTGTTACGGTAGGTTGAGGGGGCAGAAGTACACACGGAGCAGTTACCAGAAAACTCTAAGGGATATCGATTGACATACTGGGATCTGCTTTCGAACCACACTAATGGGTTGAATATAGGCATTTTCCTAGTCAAAACTAAAAGCAATTTATTTGCTGGTTAAAAAGTAATAGCTTATATAATTATAAATAATGTGTATTATGTTTCAATTCATACGTCTGTAAATACTATTCTTCATATTTTAAGCTGTTTTAATTAATTAATTTATTATTATTGTCTTTAGCATTTGTTCCTCTTTCAAATTGTGTATACTATTTAAGTATGTATGTCTACTACCCATGCATAAAATATACTTGTAATGTGTATATAGGATTTTATAATAATATACACCTACTAATTTTCCACTAAAAATGTCTGAATTCGTTATGGGGCTTTTAGAAATGTGTGATACTGGAAAGTAATGTGTCGACAATTGGAAAAGAGCATCGTACATTTTCAGAACACCCTGTGAAACGTGTGCTACTCAGCATGTTGGAAAAAAAACTTTTAAAGCTTTCCGGGATATTTCTGTTTATATTTTTATCTAGTAGATGTTACTACCTAATACTACAATGTACACAATGAAAACTGAAAGAAAGGGTATAAAATAAAAAATAAATTTTAACCTTTGCCTTCTCTGACTGCCCCATTCATTGTTGCCGTTAAAGAAAGTACGAATATCAACTAGTGGCAGGCAAGCAAAGCAGCGATTTAAACTGTTTCTTCACTGCGGCACTCGCTGTTGCCTTGAAGAAATATTTAACTGACTGGAAGACGTTGTCATGTCACTGTTGTGGTTAGGAAAGAAAGTAAATAAGTGCATATAATTGTAATATGAACATTAAGGGAAGCATTTAAATTAAAGCAATAAAAGGCATTTATTTCTTAAATAGACCTTTGTAGAAAAAGGCAAATTAAACTTCAATGTTTCATCTTTGAAACTAAGATTTAATTTCTACAGATTCGCTTTTAAATTAAATTTAATTTAATGTGATGCATTTAAAAGTCATTCTGTCGAAATTCCGCTTTCTGTGATTCATTTTCACTATTTAAAAACGAACCTGTTTGTGATAAAACATTGTCAAAGTTAATGTACCACCATTTGAAAAAGTTTCACAGTCAGATTAATGAATACATTCCCCCAGAGAACGATTCAGATTTGAGATGGCTGCTTAATCCTACAGAAAAGGCTAAGCAGAGTTCAGAACTTCACGACAGTGATTGAGATATTTGCTAACAAATCTTTAAAATGAAGTTCTTGTTAAATTCTGTCTACAAAGAAAGTTAGAAGAGCCTTGGTTATTATCAGCGATTACTAACAAAACCAGACTGCTACTTAATTGTGTGTGTTGCGAAACCCAAATAAAAAAGTACAAAACAATTTTAAAAAGGGTTAAGTTTTATAGCTATAAAGGTTACTTTTGCAGTTTCAGATGCCTTGAATATATTAATAATAAGGTATATTTCATGTTTTATGCTAAATTTTTCTTAATAACAGCACAGTTTATGTTTGAGTTTTATCATTTTTCATAAAATTGTCCCGGTGCAGATAATGATAAAATTTACTAAACTTCCTCGACTTCCCATAGCACTGTCCAAACAAAGACCAGGAACCATCTATAGAGAAACATATCCGCTTCCTTAGACTTGTTACAGAATGGTGACTTTGTAATAAACTCTCGCGTTCGTGAATTTATCGGCAATCTCAGACCATTTTGTAATATTACTTGTGATAATTTTACGCGAGCGCCTTTAAGTCAATGTACGTTCTCATTGATACTTTATTCACCAATCAAACTGGCACTTAATCGATAGTTTTAAAGCATGGTGCTCAGAAACTAATAACTGATAGTTTTACTCCTACTTTTTGTTTAATTCCTATAATCGTGCTTTGATTCGACTAGGGATCAAGGAGCCCCATTCTTATACACGTTCATCTCACTGCCTCCCAAAAGAAATTCCCACCACAACACAAAATATTACATAACTGATACAAAAATAAAAGTAAAGAGTAAGTAATAACAGTGTTCAGTTGTATTTCACTTAAATTAGATCTTCGCACAGTTCTGCTTGAATTAAAAGCTAATAAAAAAGTTTATGTTTTCAGACAGATCAAAAAGGTAAGCCAAACCCCTTCAATGATTGTATTAAAAGTACCACAAAAAGGGCAGTGTTCTCGTATTGCAACTGTCTTACCGAATCGCCCTCAACGCTTATAATTTTATTACATAATTTAACTGAGCTTTCAAAGTCATGCTTTTTGTTACTAGACAACTTTCTGTCTCGAAATAATTATAATGGCGATAAACATTGCTTAACCTCAATTAAATTGCCGAAAAATTATTAGCACTTGTGGTATTACTGAAGATTAGCAATGAAAAGAATTTAATAACATGATTGTTAACTATGATAATTTTATACTACTAGTGCCATGCATGATGTTGCGTTTTATTAACGATTTTAACCTACAATAGAGACTTGATAGTACTGGTACCGAAATATTTTAAAACTTTTGTTTTACTGAACTTCATGCAATACTAAACGGCGCTGAAACAAACGCTGCCTCCAGGTTCCGTGTGTACCGCAGCTAGTAAACAAAAGGCACATGTTCTAAATAATTTTAAAATTGTGACCGAGACTTTTTCTCAACGAAAAAAATCAGTCGAACTTCTTATCTTTTGTATTATAAGCCGAATTCGTGCTCAATTTCCAGAGGCTGCAGTAAAGTCTTTATCTAAGGCGGAATGCACTGTACAACAGTTAAATTATTCCTTCATTATTATTATTATTATTATTATTAAAAGATAATCTGCTTCTATTTTTGTGGTTTTTATTTCTAGGTCTTCCTCTCTAGCGACTACCTATTTGCTGTATCACAATGCAGCTATCCTCAAGAGCACCATGTACCTACCTTTATAAATTTTTCTTTTTCTTCAGATCAATTTCTTCATATTGCACTCTTGTGTTTCTCGACATAGCTCTCTGCTGTTTTTCTCAGTCACTTCTTGTACTTATTTTTATCTTGAACATAAAATACAAACATTTACAAAAAAAAAAAAAAAGCGTTTGAGAGGAAGAACAAAAGAAGAGAACAAAGGGGAAGTATAGGAAGTGGAAAACAGAATGTTGCGGAGTATAAACAGGAAGGGAAAATGTGATAGGGAAATAAGGAAACATTAGAAGAAAGGAAGAGAATTTCGAAAGAAATTATCGAATAAATGCGTCGGTTGTAATGAATGGCATAAGGGAAGGGGGGAGAAGCGGAGAAAGAAAAAGAACAAAAGCAGAACAGGAATACCTATACATTAGAACGACGCAACCAGGGAAACAAATGGAGGGGAAAAAGTGAAAAGGACAGGGATGGGGCAAAGAAGGGGAAGATATGTCGTACACGATGACAGAAATGATTCATGGAAACAACGCAAAGAGTATAATCAACAAGCATACCTGTAATCCAGCCCGTATCACGACACCAGATCGAGCACAAGTCTAGGGTACTTTAAACGGGCTTGTTAAGTCAGGGTCACTGTACGTAAAGCAAGTCCGGATGTTAACACATTCGCTCAACCCACGCCGTTCGTCCTTAAGCTGTCACAGCAAGGTCACTACGTATTCCGGAAGCTCTGAACTGATGTGCCAGAGGCTGAGCATTCCATTGCGTTTTCTTTCTTCTCTCAGATGAGTCCTTTAAACTGTTTCGTGTGACTTAGAAAGCCAGAAAGAGAGTGTACAGTCACGGAGGTTAATAACTTGAGTTACCTTTTTTATGTTATTTATGCAGAAACGTTTTACGCAGTCTCTTCGACATATTCCTGCGTTATGCAAAAGAAACACATTTTCAACAACTCTTAGCACCATACCTTCAGCGTAGTACTTAAAGGGGGGGGGGTGCCAGCATCTAAAAATAATATTTAAAATATCCATAAAGTTTCATTTTAGTGACCGTACAGTAGAGCTTTGTAAAAAAATTGCATTTTAACCTGTTTTTAATCTGACTGCTTACTCCTCCCTCGTCATTTATATTTTAGCCTTTGTTATAATCGCTCTTTTCAATTGTTCACCACGTTATTAATATTGAACAGGGGCAGAGGAGGAAATTCGGTACCTCAGTTACGCCAGAGGCTGTACGTATGCTCCACCTCCCCCCAAGGGGTGCGTCTCCGGGAGAAAGGGGTGAGATGAAGGAGACACCGGCGGTCAGGAGCCAGGGGTGGTGAAGCAAGGACGTAAACGATGTCCCTTACATCGTTTCTAAATTTCCAAAGAATCGAGCCCATCAGAAGGCCTGTTTCCAAGACGCCAGGGCAGGAACTTTCCATGCGGCACGGCATTAGGCACTTTCGACCCCCTATAATCAGAGACAACGGAGTAAAATGATATGAAATAGGAGAGCGAAAAATTCATGGAAAGGAAAAGTCCATCCCAACATTCGCCTAAGATAAAGATTTATGTGAGGCCCTCCAGCATTAAGTACATTTATTCTTGAATGTATAAGCACAAACAATGATTACGATAAAATAAAAGTTGGTACAAATTTACGATGTGTATTTATTTAGGTGACGTAAATTACAATCAAATTGAAGGTAGTTATTTGTTCCGAAGGGAGCTTTCAAATATGTAAGCCGGAAGCGTAGACTAGGCACAACACTGTTGTGCGTAGGCAGGCCAGCCCCAAGTTTTCCCGGATTATCAATAAGGTTCATGAAAGCATTGATGCTTTTCGTAACAACTTGTGTAAAAAATCATTTTCTGCACATTCACGTAAGAAACAAGCAAAGACACCGTCTGCAAAACACATTTATAAAACACTAATATTAACAATAATGATTGCACAACAATGCAGCGTACAAGGTTACAAGCACTGATTACTCATTTAATGAAATATTATTGTTATGATTATTTTTATTTTCGATTTCGCTGCGTATTCTTATCACGACATCTGTACATTGTGAAAGTGAATATTGCATATGTCCGTTTGCAGATAAATGAAATGAATTAATGATAAAGCAAATAAGCTCGGAGTCCTTAGAGCCTTAAAGCTACCTGACAGCAGCCTCAGGGCGCACACACACTAAAGCTTGTTCTGACCGGGAATCGGGTCAAGGATCTCCTGTGTTAGTAGTCGCAAATGCTACCATAAGACTAAGGAGACGGCCTTTATTACTAGTGTGTAAGGATATACATGGTAAAAAATGCAAAAAGTGAAACATTTTATATTTATTTGTTATTTATATCTGTAGTTTTGTGAAGCAGTGATGAACAACTGCAAAAATGGATGCAAATTTAAGATTTGAGACTTTTAGTTAAGTCATAGATCAAGGAAAGCCTAAGCGACCAGGGGAAAGCAGGAAAAAATCCAAGATGATGATGGCCAGCCCTCACAGAACTTTAAAACCAGAGATCTCCGGAATACAAGTCATCGTCTGAATTATCCCGTTCAGTTAATTATCCTTTTAGTTTATAGTCAGATATTGATATACATAAAAATTTAGATATTTTCAATCTCATTTTATTGTGTCATTATAAACACTACAGCTAACTCAAATAACGTTATTGTATGCTTAACAAAAATGATTTTGCTCGCATAGACCAGAGATTGTCGAATAATAAAGTTACAGTTTAACATCAAATCCGCACACATTCTTTCAATGCCATTCAGAGAGAGTCCCTCTTCCTTGGTCTTTATAACCTAAACGTATAATACAAATCAGTTTATCTTTTCTTGGCTTCTAAAATTAGTTAGCAGTTATACCTGATTTACTTACTAAATAATTACGTTAAATATTGATAAAAGCTATGATTTTACTGTGTTACTATCTATGATAAATGAGAGAAAGAAAAATAACATGCTATACGTCTAGTTTCTGCACCTTTACACACACACTCCCTGACCTTTAATGAAGATAGGTATCTTTTGCGCTGCGCTGGGCGAGATTGCCTATAGTTTTGTCCTTCGGGACGGCATTCATTTTAGCGAAGTGATCTCGCAGTGGCATTGCGCTTCTCGCTAGACTATCGATTCTTCCTTGCGAGAGTAATTTACTCTCAGCACAATATCGCGCAGACCTTCCAGCGATTTAAAATGCAATTCCCTGGAAGACAATGATCCGCCGAGCACATCTAGTATCAGCAAAACCTTCCGGAGTCCTTGCTAAAAGTAAATATCCTGCATCTTTTAAATCCTAGAAATACCGGCTTTACAAATTCTGGGATTAAGCTCAGTAAATGTAGCACATACAACGCCAAAAGTAATGGGGGTAGGGGGGGGGTTGAAATATTGAACTATTTTTTAGTTTTCCTCGGAAATTCTGTAATTCATTACTGAGCTAAAGCGCTAACTTGAGAATTCTTGTTAGATTTTCTCGCAAGTGTTAAACATTTTATTTATGAGGTTTTGTCTCTCGTAAAGGAAGGCAGTACACTAGATAACGTAGTCGACCATCAGGCGTGACATGGCACAGTGCGTGATTCTAACTCCGCTAATGCCAAGGTAATAGACGTCCAAGCAACAAAATGGAAGATAATTATGGCGTTCTTTTTCGAACCATGTGAACCGTGGACCACTCCTCGTGTTTTGAGAAAACGAGTAAATGTAAATGTCTTGCACTGTGCCAAAAAACTTGCGGCTGGTGCTCTCGGATGGTGTCATTTTGCACTGCCAAACCAAACTACAGCAACTAGGATTGAAAATACTGACATACCTGCCTTGCAGTCCTGACATGTCTCTGTGTGACTTTCGCGTTTTCAGAGATTTTCCTCCAAAGTAAACTCAACCGAACGAATAGTTAAGGTGCAGTTCAACAACAACCCAGAGACTTCTTCCACAGAAGCATTCAGCGTCTCGTTTCACAGGATGTCTCAAAAGATGTAGTCACATTGCCTAACTAAATAAAGGTTTTTGTTTTTAAATGATTACCCTCATGATTCCCCATTATGTTTTTAAAATGAACACTTTTCAATCATCCTGAAATATTAATTCTTATAATTTATGTAACAAGCAAAATATACAGTGTTGCTCAAAAGGAATTCGGATATTTTTGGATTTTGGAGAACAGTGCATCAGTACACCTCCATCATTGCTGTGTGTCAGTCTTGGTGGTGTAGTGGTAGCCATACTTCTCTCGTAAACCCAAGATCGCGGGTTCGATTCCGGCCAGGACCGATGGATTTTTTCGGGCGTAAAAATCCTAAGTGTGGCTTCCTTCGGAAGGGAAGTAAAGCCGTGGGTTCCGTGTCGTACATTATATTATTAAACATGTGTAATATAAATTATTTTATGAATAACTTTTTTGAAATTAATGTTGCAAAATGGGGAGCCATTTTATGTACCTTCCCAGAAACTATAGCCAATATGCAGCTGACATTTTTTGTTTTTAGGATCTTCATTAAACGGGTCAAATCTAACATATAAATTGAGGAATGGCTGAACTTTTAAAGTATAACAGGGAAAAATAGTAGAAATTGAATAACTAAAAAACATTAACCTAATCTTTAAAATGCACACAATAATCAATGATTTACCAAATGTAGTTTTTGAAGTTATTAATAAAATTTCATAAAGAATTATGTAGGAAAGTTCATATTGGTATTGGGAAAAAATTGCATGAATATATTTAGTACTTTTGCTGCATATATAAAAAATATTTATATTTTTTTAAAAAGCTGTCTATGTGCCACGACAAAGTATATAAGGGTTTTCATTTCAAAACTTGCTAATCCGAAATGAATGTAATTAAAAAAAAAAACTCGTCAATACTGAAGCAGAAGGTTAAAAATCTTTAATTTAATAATCCAATTTAATTTAATATAATTACAACAGAATCATCCCTTAAATATTTCTTAATCCAAACTATTTTATTACATACGAATCTTAATAGTCCAAAGTAACGAAACTACAATATTGATTAAATTTTAGGTTAGGAATCCCTACCCTGAAATTTCAAATGAGACACCACCTTATGAACCTTGAGGATTGAACTATCATATCTTTTGTTATTGTTGTTTGAGCATAGACAGCATATAAAATAAGTGAGTTGTAAAAACAACTTTGATTTAATATTTCCTCCTCGAAATGTAAATTGACTTGTTTCTGTTCAAATTAAATTTATTTTAAATAGATTGTTTCTCAGACAGACAAGATTTGAAATGAACATAGTTCCCGCACATTAATATACATATGCTAAAGTATTAAAATGTAATATCTAATGTGAAACATGGTGAGTACCTTGTTTAACTCACGTTTGTTCTTACGAATCCCACAGCTATAACGCAATATTCATTTTGTACTACGGTAAGGAAGTCCTGTGTTAATAGTAGTGTCTTGTCGGCGCTTTCCAGTAGTGTGGTACAGAGAGGACATGAGTCTTTTGAGCGTTCAGTGCTTGTCACAATGGCATTATTGTGTTTCCTGCAAGCCCTTTGGAGAAGCACTGTGCCATTACAGAACTTCTCTCGCTCGACCAACATATTAACTTATTTCTTCACTCTCAAGTACGATTTCTCCCTGACGTATAGAATCAAATTACATTTAACTTGGAGTGGAAGGGGTGCTGCTGCCGGAATACAGGGAAGCCATTCATTTCTCGTAATGGTGAGAGCAGAGTTACGGAAGCAAAAAACTTTGTTATATCAGGAATAGAATGAAGTTCATGTAACAAGGGCTACATCCCTAAGGATCCGAAATGTACAAAAATCACAGCGCTTTTGAAATTGCTGTAACTGTGTTAAAATGTATAAACATACTAGAAAAGAACGCTAGAAACTTTTTGTTTCCTTTTAGTTGCAGGGAAAATTACTGTAAATTAATATCTGACTCTTCAACTAATTTTATACCCGGTTTAAAAATAGTTCTGTAAAATAATAATGATGCCAGTTTAAAATCCCTTCTGTTAAATATTCCTTAGATGAAAAGCGAAGTATAACTAACAACTTTTCAATGTACGACAGTTCTTTTAAGACAATGTCACTGGTTCAGTCGAATGTAATCCTGAACTTTTTTTTATTATTAAAGTAATAACTAAATGTTTCTTCATCCTACTTGGTGTTTATACTTCTTCATTTTTTAAACAGTGTTTATTGCCTATAAGGTACCACAGCAATGGATTTTATTAAGGAAGTAAGGGCCTAAATTTAGGGTTACTCCCCGGCATTTGCCAAATATGAGGATTGAGGAAAACCTGAAAAAAAAAAAAAATCAATAGTCAGGAATGGCTTTCCTGGTGGGAATCGAACCCCAGACTTCCGCTCATAAGTCCGAGCCTTAACGACCTCGGCCACCCATCACTATCATCTTCCATCTTCACAGGGACAACGTAGTGTCGCTCTAAGGGCCTTCTGGTCTTACCTTTCCGCCACGCCAGAAGAGACTGTCCACAAGTTCGGTTAGATTGGCATTGACAATATATTTACACACACACTCACGAGAGTGCCAAAATGTATACACACTTTCACAGTAGATATCTATTTAATATATTTCAAAGTTGGACCGAAAAACAACAGTAATCTGTAAACAGATGTGACCACATACATTATGATAGCGTTGCTACGTGGCAGGTAAATCACCAATGAACATGATACCCTCATCCGTCTTACCCAACATTCACACACTCCATGGAAAGAGGAACTTTACTTCCAACAGGATGGTGCACCACCACATTACCACCGAGATTCATACTCATTAACAATTCTTATATTAGACATTTTATTAAATAGGTACTATTAGTCACACTGTTAGCTGAAAAATGTGCCGTTTTGCACGTTATTACTTTATTTTCAATTCGTTCTCCCTTTCCCATCCCTGCTACCTGGTTACGTCAGGAGAGCTCCGATAAATACATGTTCGCCATTAGTTCTTTAGTCTGCCGAAAGTTCTGGCAAGCGCTGGCATACTCTTACTTCCCTTCTCTGAAAGGGGAATTGAATCCGGAACGATGGATGAAGTAGTTCCTTTTGTTTGGTCTTCGCTTTTAAATTGTTAGGTCTGGAGCATTCTCCGAAGGTAACCCTCTGGCGCAGGTACCATGCAACTTTAAATAACTTTATGCAATCTTTCGAATTACACTTTGATATAATGGCATAAAGTTTATTTTTGTAATTATTTTAAATGAACTGAGTAGCATATCAATAACGTTCTATTTTCAAATTGAAATATATTTAACATGTGTATTGTATTTACGTTTATTATTGTTTAATAAATTAGTATACAATTGTAATTTATTCTTCTATATTGTAGTTAACCTTTCTGCAGCCACATATGGGGGTTTTCATTCCAAAGCTTAAAAATTGTTCAGGCATTGACGGGAGGTTGTCGAAATCTGGTTATTTATTTATAGAACTGGCATACGTAGCAGGGTTTGCGACAGAATTTATATTCACTTATCTCTCTAATATCTCATTTACTAAATTTTAGAACGTGAAGTTGTAAATGTTAAACTGTTTAGATAAAAAAAAAATGCAAGTCCTCCAAATCGTTTTCATATTATTAAAACTATGACCAAAATATTCAATACTTTTATGAGCAACTGAATTTAATATTGATATTTGTGATGATAAAGGCCTAATAAACTTGGGACATGTTCTCCGAAAGCATTACTCAATAGAAGAGAGGAAAGAAACAGGGAGGAATTCATCTACCATAAAAAAATGTTTTGTGCAGAGTTACCTATGTATCGAATGCAAGACACACAGGGCCAAGGTTGCGCAGTGACCGGCTGCTTCTGCATTTCTATTCGCATGCACAAAACTTTACTTCTGTTTAATAAAGAGCACTAAACTATGTAAGTTGTTTCAAGTGGTGTCTCTACAGTCACACATTTCTGAAAATTTTCATTAAAATTGCATGAACTTGTAACAGCTCTACTTCTATAAATTTTACTGTTTCTGCTCTGATATGTTCTTTAAGTTCCCCTGAAATATGGAGGTTATTCATACAGACATAATATATCTCTGATGATAACATTTAAACAATGCACTACAAATTTACTTTACTATAAACTGTAATTAACACATAAATATCCTTTAATAACACAACAAACAGAATTGCTTGCGTTAACAAAATCTGCGTCTGTGTCTGTATGCAACTATAAGCGCAGGGAGTGTCTGTTTAGTGCGATAACAGGCAACTGGCCTGGCCTTGGTCCAACGTGCGCTGTGCTAAGCTGCGGTTGCACTACAAAAATTAATTTCAGTATTCCTTGAACGTTTTCCAGTCAAAATGTTTCGTATTTAGACACAAATACATATTACCGAGAACATCTTTAGACAAAAATAAGACATTTTTATTAGTATAATGGAAGATATAGGTACTATGTTAAAAAGACTGAAATGAAATGTTCCCCCATAGGACATTGTGTATACTTTTCAGATCGTTAGTGGGGACGGAGGAATTTTTTTTTTTTTTTTTTTTTTTTTTTTTTTTTTTTTTTTTTTATGGACGCTCTTTAACATCTCAGGTCATCAGCGTCCCATTCAACTCAGGGCGTGAAACGGCCGACAAATTTTGCTCAGAGCCTCTCTTTCAGGCTTGAGGTTCTTTTTCGTGCCGTAAATGTACGACACGGGACCCACGGCTTTACTTCCCTTCCGAAGGAAGCCATACTTAGGATTTTTACGCCCGAAAAAATCCATCGGTCCTGGCCGGGTTCGAAGTCGCGTTCTTGGGTGTAGGAGGCAAATATGGTAACCACTACACCACCAGGACCGACGGGGGGCGGAGGAGAAAACTGCTGTACATCGTCTTGGTTAAGGACCTGGCCGTTCCTAGCCCGTGCAGACAGTACATGCCTGGTGCACTAGTCCAACTCCTTTCACCAACGGCAACGGCAACGGAAAAAAAAAAAAAAAAAAAAAAAAAACCCGAGCCCAATTCGGCTCACAGAATTGTCTTGCTACTGCAACAAATGCACGCAGATAGAACAGTCGTAACGCACGGGAACAAAACAAAAATGTTTAGGATACATTATAATAGTTAATCAAATTCATTATAAAGCAAAAATTGAAACGGGAAACTGTAATGTAGGAACGTAACACGTAAAGAGAATAATTGATATAAGAAAAGGAATATGGTTTTAACATTATAGCCTTCGCAATATATATATTTTAAATCTACGATAATCCAACCAAACCTAACTTAAATTTGCAACGTATATAGTAAGAAAATTTAAGACAAATGTGAAGATTAAAAAAAAAAAAAAAAAAAAAGATTAGTTCCTAGGAAAATCGAACCCATCGTAGCTAGACGATCTAACCAACGGAGCTAACAAGCCGACATGAACAACAAGGCAATTTTCCGCCTATAGTTATTAACTAAATTGTGCTCGGTTTTGTTCTAGGCATAAACGGCCAAACTAATCTGTACACAGAATACGTACCTGGTGCACCAGTCACACCTCCTTTCACCAGTGAAGGTACCGTCTGGAGGAAGAAATGAGGTGAGGGAATCAGACTAATCCGTACATAGAGTACGTGCCTGGTGCATTCAGCAAAGCTCCTGCTCCAAGAAGTTCAGTCCCTCAGAACAGACGACTGGGCTGAAACATTTTCTAAGCGGAAGCCACCGTCACACCGCACCAGCCACACCTCGCCGTGCACTTTCGATGCTATGCAGAACCAACGGAATGAAATAAGGGAGCGGAAATTTCTTGAAAAGGGAAGATCTATCTCAGACCTAACCGACCACAAAAAGCCCCGTTCAGGATGATGGGCCCCAAGGAATTTGAACCCGCGACCTCCCGAATGCGAGTGCCAAGCGTTACCGCCTGAGCTGACCCACTCAGTGTGAATGCAGTTGCTATAGACTAAACTAGTGTAGATGTAATGTAAATTTTCCTAATGGCTCAATAAATCTAAAAGTGTTTAGACCTATGCTCTGTCACATTGAAAGGTTGGGGCGGCCCTTTCTTTAATTTGATGTAAATTGTTCTTCATTTTTAAAACGTTGAAAGAATTAGTGATAATGCGAATAAAGTTATGAAACCTGTAGATGACAACTTCGTGTGTAAATTAACAGAAACATAATAGCTGCACCGACGAAGAAATTTTCCCTTCGCTCAAATTTCCAGTGAAATAACTCGTTGAGCTTAGAATAAGACCAACTGATGAAATCCGTTATGTAAGGAAAAAAAAAACTTAAATCAAATATATTTCAACTTTAGTACATGAAATTATGTACATTTATCATATGATGCGCTTCAGAGACTGCCGAATACAAAAAAACCAACCCGCTGCAAAAGGTTAACACTACAGTTAATAATATCTTATAAATGAACACTTTTTCAGAAGAATCTCATTCACGCAATCCTATACAGTCTCCAAGCTTGTGTAATATAGTTTTATTTCATTCCCTGCTGATATCGCTCATTTCTTCCTATCGCGATAAACTTGCCTGCATAAAATTCCCCATACGTTTTCCATAG
Source organism: Metallyticus violacea (assembly GCA_030762175.1). Lineage (NCBI taxonomy): Eukaryota > Metazoa > Arthropoda > Insecta > Mantodea > Metallyticidae > Metallyticus > Metallyticus violacea. The sequence goes on from CM060832.1 coordinate 103,734,296, forward strand.
GGTTTAAGTTCGGAAATTGGTGGGCTATTCCATGACACTAACACTTTTGCGGCGAAACCACTCCCCTGTGGATCTGGCAGAGTGAATGGTGCATTGTTCTAATGAATTATCCAATTTTCTATTCCAATCCTGTCTGCAGCAGGTAAAAGGTGTACCTCAAACAGAGTGTGATAGTATATGGCTTTCATACTAGGAAACGCAAGATGTGCTTTTCCTCCATACTTGAATCCATTCTGGACCATCAGAGACTTTCCTCCTCGCTGCTTCTTTGAAAACCTTTCTTCTTCCTTTTTTTTTTTTTTCAGGCGTTGTCAGTATATGTCCAACCTTCATTATCGGCCAAGTTGAATTTCTTTTCATTGCTGAACATTCTCCCTTCCAGGTGATGTGTTTCTTAGCCCAGTCAACTCATCTCTGTTTATGAACTGTCAGAGAGGGATGTTGAATCTTTTTCTTGTAGTTCAATATGTTTGTTTGTTTGTCTGGCTAGCTTGGACAACACTATCCGTGAACACAAGCAAGTTGTTCCAACAATGATCTCAGCACTGGGCTTTCTGATCACTTGCTTCTTTTGGCGAGGCGAAGTTTTGATGTCCTCCAGGTGACTTTTCACTGCATAATTATTTCATAACTTCAGGAAGCTATTTATCATACATGGTGACCTGTCAAGCTTCTTGCTATTTCCAGAGACGAAAATCCTTCTTTGTAGGCCTTAACTCGAATCTGGACAACCCTTACTTACTTAATAAAACACTCTTCACAAACACAACAGACACACTCCACAGCTGCAGAACAGCATTTGTGTATAAAGGTCACAAAGTATTCAGCCTGGTCTTATAATTTTGCAACAGGACTAATTTCTGTCTTCCTACTTGTGAGAAAAGAATGCATATGTTTGTAACTTACCCTACGATAAAGGTGATTTCATTTGATGTATTTGACATCAAATATATATTTTCTCTACACCTGACGAGTTTCATGTGTTCTTATCATTTTGCAACGCACCTTATTTCCCCGAGGAATGTTCTCCTCCTGTATGGCTCGACAGCTCAATATCGGGCCTTGGCATGCCGCAGCGACATCATTTATAGAGGGCAGTATTGCAGGAGGGCATGTGATCAGCTTGCCGGCACCCCGCCTGTCGCCTACTACGCGGCTTTCTAAATCAAAGGACGCCACCTCTCTATCAAAGGTCAGCTCCTCAGTGTTCCTTTTATCATACATTTTCATTCTATCTCCATGTATGTGTCTGTGTTTGTGATGTTTTCGAGGTGGCTCTGATATTGAACTCACTCAGGGGGTCCTGAACTCTGTGTGTGTCCTGAGGTAATTAACTCCTCGACAGGCGACTAATCCGGGCATTGGCTGTAAGTCCCAGGGGGTGTATGTCATAATATCATAGCAAGGTAAATAGTTAAAGAAGAAGAATTGTAGTATAAACTGAATAATCAATTATATAATGCTATTTTAAAAACATACATTTATATATTATTCAAAATATAAAAAATTAATAAATAAATAAATAAATTTCGAACATAGCAATAGTAAAGCGGTCCTCATTTGAAAATATTATAAGAAACGCTGTTTTAGACCATCGCAATTGGGCCATAAATGATTGGACCCCGTTCCAAAAATCCCTAATTTTGAAAATTCCTAAGCAAGCACCGGGGATCGAACTCGATACCTCCCGGCCAGCAGTCAACAATGCTAACCACTAGGTCTCTTAGATGGTCTTGAGGAATGTCAGCTTTTGTATTATGCAAGACCGATTTGTAAACATATGCACATATTGTTTTGTGGGGCATAAGGATGATGTTAGCTTTACATTTAGTTACTATTTCACGAATAATGGTCCTATTGGGTAGAAATATTAGCCCTTGAGAGGTATTTCTAATAGCATCGTGAACTCAGAATGCCCTAATTTTCATTGTTTGGTGCGTACATCATTTGGAAATGAATTATATTCATGATCAGCATCCACGATAGCTGCGCATGGTGGACAGATTCTGAAACAGAGAAAAACAAATAGGAGTGCAGTTAATGTGCCATACAGACTATTTAATGATAATCTATTTTATACATAAACGAAATTTTAGAAAAAAATGCAAAGACACGTCAAATCATGTTACTTAAAAGGATTGATTTCATAAACGCGAAACTTTTTCATGGCCATTGTTGCATGATCTATGACGTGTTAAAAGAAGCATTTAAATTACAACGTAAGATTTCTTTTTTTTCTTTCTTTCTTTTGTTTCACATTTTCATTTTTGTCACTCTGCACGTTCATTTTTTTGTTATATAGAAGCGTATAAAAACAAATATATACATACGCTTGTTTAAATTTATTATCCCTAAATGTTACTAAATTACACTTGCGTATAAAACTAATGAAGGCTACTGAGTTTCAAGAGTTACTTTATTTTTCTGGTGTTTGTTTTAAAAACTTTTCAGCCGCTTATCCCGAAAACAACGCGTTTTCAAGAAAACAATTTATGTCTAATGTAGAAGAGGAAAAACAATATTAGTCACATTTTATTTAGTAAACTTTTCAAAGTCTTTGAAAGTCAACTCAATTTTTTAAAATAGCAACGCCAAGCTCTTTTAACGTTCTGGTTTTAAGCAGGAAAAAAAAAAAAAAAAAAAAAAAATACAAACGACTTTTGTCTGAAGGTTTCTTTTTTATTAAATCAACCGTTATTGTATAAAATATTTAAGAAGGCTAAAAAAATTGATATACGCTAATACTTTGAAAAATTAACTTAGATTTCATTTGTTTGCATTTAACAAAACACAATCGCAGTTTAAACATAAAAATTAAGTTTCTTTTGCTTACTTTTCTCATAAATATAAACAGTTAATAATTTAACAACTGTGTTGATCAAGTCAGAAAACTGTACTTATTGAAATACTCTAGCGAAGGGATTATTCAGGTGCTCAGCATGGTGTACGCTCTACGAGAAAGAATTGAAATTATTTTTATTTATGGGGGTACGAATCAATGTGCAAGATAAACGGCCCGCATATTGAGCTAAAAAGATCATGGTAGAAGTTTTAAGTCATACTCAGGTATGTGTCAGTTGAGAAATTTAGACAGAATATGTTGCTAATAAAAAAGAAAGGTATCGCCTGTACTCTATGAAGTGCTAGAATATGTTTCTGCTAATACAACACCTCACTTCGTTAAACATCTTTCTACGTCCGAATTTCGATGAGTTCAGTAGGCAAAATTCTCAAAGTACAGAAGTTTCATTCTTGTAAATTTAAAACATATAACAAATTGTTATGGAAGAATCGTTTTTGCGGGATAGTCTTAGAGGGACTAACAGAATCGCCTTAATTACTAAGAAACATTTGCTTCTCTGACGAATGCACATCTTAATCGACTAACTGTAGGTACTGGAGTGATGATAAACCATGTATTTTTAGAGAAGATAACACAGTGGCACTGGACAAGTATTCTAGATGATACAATCATTGATTAATTATTTTTGAGAAAATCTCACTGATTACACTAAGTACCAAGAAATATTAGATGTTATGAAAACCAGGAAGATGAGAACGGTAGAGTTGGAAAACTTGCTTGCATTCCAGCATGATGGAGCATCACCGCATTATACAAGAATGCTCGACAATGGCTCAATACCGAATACTGATTCAATAAGGGGGGATCCCGAATGACCTACAAGCTCCCCTGATTTAAGCCCCCTTAGATTTCTTCCAATGGAGTACCTAAAATCAGTCATTTTTAAGGACACTTGGTAGAGATTTTTGGCTTTATACATAGTTTGCACATTATACCCATATGTAGTTGTGTGTTTGAGACTTTTAAAAGGATTTAAATAAGGCCGCCAGGCTGCCACATCTTTTCCACATCTTTCAGATTTTGGATAAAAATTGTTGGTTTTATGCATAAATTGAAACACACTATTTGCAGATTACGCCAGTATAAATTTTTTCTTTGTTTGGAAAATTTAAATTGTTTAAATGGCAATTTAATTACGGTCACCATGCTGTTACACAACACACACTCTTATTATTATTATTATTATTATTATTATTATTATTATTATTATTATTATTATTTTATCATTTTCGTAATTTGTATATTTTTAATTTTCGGTGCACTTTTCTTAAAAATTATGTCATTATTATACATTCTTTTGTGTATGTGCAAAACAAATTGCTCTATATAGCTGGTGAAACCTTTTAACTTATGCATTGGTTTGAAAATTCGAACAAAATAATGTATTCATTTTTTTTTTTTCAAACATTAAACTTTTGCTTTAAATTATATTTTAGTTCACCAGTAATGTTAAGTAACATGTTTTCGTGTAACTAAAAGCTGGTTCATTAAAATAATAATAAAGTTATAAAAACACTTAATCATTTAGAAATAATTGCTTAATAAGTGGTAATAGTTTCATTTGGATAGACTTTATAGAGCTTGTATTCAGATTTTTTTTTCTTTGACTCCGATGTAAAAAGGTGTAACATAAGTAGTTATAATTACAAATAAATATGTAGTAGAATGTGTAGTTAGCCAGTTATATGGTCAATGACTGACAATAAAGTACATTTAGCTTAAATTAATATGTGTAACATAGGATTCCGAATCGTTGAAGTCTAGTAAAATTACTGTGTATGTATTTTTTTCCCTCCCTAATCATGCTATGATTTTTAATCCTTGTCATTTTCCTAGTGTTGTTTTCATCTTCTTACTTTAGAACATTTCATGAAAGAATGAATATACATTTGTGGTCTTAGCTCCGCCCATGTGCTCTCTTTTGTTTCAGGCGGTTTCTCTCGACCGTTAAAACATCTCCCTTTTTTACTCCCTCCCGTAATAAGCAATAAGTGACTAAAAGTGAAAGCATACCCATATGGGTAATGCGTGCCCTATGTCGAATGTCACTTGGTTTAGTCGTAGCACCAAACTTTTTATCATCTACTCGCGCTAGCGATCTCATATGATTCATGACATAAATTTCTTCCTTCGTTTTTACTGCTCTTCCGCATATGTGCTTTGGCCTTGACACTTGGGATGTTTTCCATTGCGCGTCATTATAGCCTTCTATTTGGACCTTCTAACGATCCCATTAACGTCTTGATTTTATAAAGATTTTAGAGAGGGAAATTTGCTTTATTATAAAATGTGATTTAATATTCTGGGATTTTTTTAAATGCAAAAAGAATAATATAACGGAAAACAATATAGAGATGTCTTTCAAAAAATATTTAAAGTATTTTACACTTTTACATTGGTTGATTTGCTTAATTTACGAACGCTCTTTAACATCTCAGGTCATCGGCGTCCCATTCAATTCAGGGCGTGAAACAGCCGACAAATTTTGCTCAGAGGTCTCTTTTTTTTTTAGGCTTGAGGTTCTTTACCGAGCCGTAAATGTAAGATACGGGACCCACGGCTTTACTTCCCTTCCGAAGAAAGCCATACTTAGGATTTTTACGCCTGAAAAAAATCAATCGATCCTGACTTTTACACTGAAAATAAGACCAATCCATTAAAAATGAAAATGTAGAACAAAAATATAATGCACATTGAACCATTTCTTATTTATCTTGATACAGAAGAAGCTTTTTAGCATATCAAAATTATAAACTTAATTGTTGGTCAAAAGCGCTAATATGAGGGATGATTAAGAAAGGCTGAGACTGATTCCTCCCCCCCCCCCCGTAGTTTCTTGATAGTTACCCGTCTGTAACACGTATATTTGAAAAGAACGGGATTTTATGCATAATGCCCATATGTGGTAGCACTGTCATACTGATCGGTTGGTTGTAAAGCTCCGTGTTGACTTTTTCTTACCCGTAAAAAAATTCTCGGAGGTGCTAGTCCCGAGCCACTCCTGAACATAGCGGAGAAAGCCGGAGGCAAAGAATAAGCTTTCAAGCACCATGGCACGATAGCTCAGACGATTAGAGCGTCCTGCTATAATTGTAAAGGTAGTGGTATCGGTCCCTCACATACTGATGTTTTCTTTTTCTTCTGCCGGTACGAATTTTTTTATTTTTGTTTATTTATTTATTTTTTGCTGGAATCAAAGTAGATTTGCCACCATTACAGTGATTTACCCTGCCTCTATCATTTTATATTTACGAAAAGGAGGCGAGCGTAGGCCGTCAGGCTGTAGCGAGCCACAGTAAACCAATGGGTCCACGGTCGCTCTGAGATTTACCGAATGTTAGCATTAAGGTTAGTGTGTGTGTGTATATATATATATGCACATATGTATGTGTGTGTTAATTGCGAATTCCAATAAGAGTACTCATGCTAAAAAGTGAAAAACTCAGTTTTTTTAATAAGGAAAAACTTTTCAGCCAGAAAGTTACGGAGGACAACGCATTGGTTAAATTACTTGTAACAAAAAATTAATGCATGCAATATTTGCTCTTTTACAAATGGTCACGAAAACGGTTTGAGCTTTATATTTCGAGCTAATATTTGAACATATTAATTGAAAAATTCTCGGAGATCTAGGAACTGCTAGAGCTATAGCGGAGAAAAATACCTATTCCAGAGAAAATTCCTGCTCAGGAGAAAATCTCTACTCCGGAGAATAATCCCTATTCCGGAATAATTCCTATTACCAAGAAAAATATCCGTTCTGGAGAAAATCCCTATTTTATCTCCCGTTCGGGACTGGGAAGTTCGCCTCTCTCCGCTGTCGCTTGGAACTGCAGCTCTAACACCTCCGAGAATTTTTCTCCGGGTAAAGGTATATTGTTGTAGACCTTGCTTGCATTTCCCATACTACAAAATGGAGGTGACGCGAGAGGAACGGCATGGAGTGGTGAGCTTCTGTTTTCGCAGCTGCAGCAACTTACGACGAAGATGCATTGCTTCGTGCAACAGTTAAGGTTGTTCAAGGTCTTAAAGAAGAGCGATTTTCCGTTGTTTAAAGAGATGGGCTTGGTGTTTCGACCTCTATATTATTTCAAAATAGTCTTGATGTCCTTCAACTCTTAAATGTATTTTCTTCTATTAATGCCAATATAAGTACTGAGCTCATTGGCTCATGTGGGACTCTTATTCGGGCCGCCCCAAGTTCAAATCCTACAGCTGATCAATCTGACTAAGGTGTTCTGTGATTTTCTTCACTCAGTCAATTTTCTTACTCTCTATCACGGATTCACCTTCAATTTTATCATACATCTTCATTTCTTTATCACGTGTCTGTGTTTTTGTGCTGCTTTCGAAGTGGCACTGCTACTGCACTCACTGAGGGTGTCATGAGCTCTGCGTGTGTCCAGAGATAATTAACAGGCGACTAATCCGGGCATTGGCTTGTAAGTCCCAGGGGAAACGTCATAATAAAGGAATATAAATAAATAAAGAAGAAAAATTGTGAAATAAACTGAATAACCAGTTAATGCTATTATAAATCGTCTATTTATATATTATTCAATATATGAAATAACATATATTAAGTAATAATAGATTTCTTGCCACGTTGAAGTTGTGTGAGTTACGGGCTGACAGAGCGCGCCTGCGCACTGGGAGAATTTTTTTTTTATTTGTTTATTTACGCTCTTTAGCATCTCAGGTCACCAGCGTCGTATTCAATTCAGGGCGTGAAACGGCCGACAATTTTTGCTCAGAGGTATCTTTTTTCAGGTTTGAGGTTCTTTATCGTGCCATAAATGTACTACACGGGACCCACGACTTTACTTCCCTTCCGAAGGAAGCCATACTTGGGATTTTTACACCCGAAAAAATCCATCGGTCCTGGCCGGGATAGAACCCGCGATCTTGGGTTTAGAAGGCAAGTATGGTTATCACTACACCACCAGGACCGACGCACTGGGAGAAGTCATCGTCAAGGGCGTATATTACATATGCAGGTAGCAGCTTTAACTACTTTTAGAGAGACCTTATCATCGCGTGGTTGTGCGTGTGACACACAGTGTTTTCATTGTGTGCTAATTGTTTTAGTTAGTTATGCCTCTACATAAGTGAGGAACGGAATTTATCTATACTGCACATGTGAGAAAAGATTATTGCAGATTCTTCCTCCGATTCGCAGGAAAAGACCCTGGCAATCGTGTTCTAGGAAGAGAAACTTTGCTATTTTGTTAAAAAGTTAAGCAAGACAGAATCTCTGAATAACAAGAAACGCGTTTGTACTAGAGTGTTCTTACGGAGTAAGTTAGATGAAATACAGGCATATACCGGCATTGTGTTGCCGCTGAGGACATGATTTTCAACATCTCCTATAACACAGCTTAATGCTTGTTATAATCAGCTTTAAATACAATATTATTTATGCTTTCAGTAGAAATATAAATACTAAAAGTTATGTACCACCTTTACTCTTGGCAAATCATCTGCCCTTTAGGTTGCATATTTCCAGTAAGCGGTCATAATTGAAATAACCTCTCTGTACGATGGCGCACCAATGCTGTCCGAAATTTCTCACCGAATAAAGGTCTTTAATTATTCTTCCTCACTGAAGAAATGCATTATGTTGTTCTTCTTAGTCTAATCTTTACGTTTTGTGTATAACATGATTTCTGGTGCGCATATTCAAATTTGTAAAACTTGTACACGTTTCCATGTCAAAATACTTTTAATTCGTTAACTACGATCCAATTGTAAGGCTAGTCGTCCGTCACTGTGGCACAGCAAACACTTTATCATCATCTAGAGCCCAATATAACAATTTTACTAACTCTTAATGTCAATTATAATAATAATCATAAATAATATGAAAATAACCTTGAACGGTACTGTATGTTTTATTCTCTTGCATGTAATGATAAAGAGTGCCAGAAAAGGTCTTCAATATTCCTAATATAGCTATTGTTGCAGTCACAACATTTGAAAATTTACCAGTTTTAATAGTTCAATTACGTCATTACTCTCAACAGAGTAAAAAATAAGTATGTACAATTTTTAAAACTATGTTGGGGAACGCTTAAACAAATGTAAAGACCTTAAAAAAGAACAGGAAATATATCAGCGTATATTATTTAAATTGAGCAATAGTTATGTTTGATAATTTCAAGACTAATGTTCCAATTTGAGTATTCTTCGCTAAAGTATGTGAATTTCAACATTATTTCCAACAAAAGGCACTGTAATACGTTAGTGTCGTTCTTATGTCAGAGAGTGGCAGTTAACGCGCAGGTCTCGTTTGGTAATTGTTTTGTCAAGAATGGCGTTGCGTAACCAGGAGATAGAAACAGACATTTGAATTATAAGAATAATTATGACTATCAACTATGATATCTGGGCGTTCTGTATATTTGTTCTCAATCTTAATCTATCAAAAGTTCTCTTTTTAGGTTTTTTTTTATCATTACTTTTCCAAATTGATACCTAGTTTGTTATTGCTTCGCGGTATGAACCATATTCTCCCCTTTTCTTAATACTCAATTTACTTTCTTACAGAAATGCTGATATATCTGAACTTTATAGTTTTAATAAGTATTTCTATACATAGTTTGCTATCAACATTCATTTCCTCACAAGGAATTCTCTTACGTTTGATGATCTCTTTTTCTTAAATTATTTTCTGTTACTATTTAATTCCACAAAAATGAGAACAATATAAATTTAAGAATTGGCGACGCTAGACTCCAAATCTATGCCCCTAAGTAAACAAGATCACTGTTGCAAGAAATGGTGCCAAAGTGAACATTACAGGTCTCACTGCATATGTGAAGCGATTTAATTTCCTGCCCCTCATTGAGTAACAAACAGATGGGATGTGGTTCCCCTCTTGCCTCTGTTTACTCACAGATCCTTTTTACAACATTCTCTCATTCGTCTGAAGATCAAAGCTTCGTTTCTAAAATAGAAACATTTTCCCTTTGTCCGCAATGAGTGCGGAGCCGCTTTGAAGGGTGGTTGACGAAGTCAGAATGTCAAAGAGCCCTGCTTTAAATTCAATACTGACAACAAGACGCGGGAATGCCTTGAACACGATCCCTCCATATCAACTTTCGATACTTCTCGATATTTGTGGTTTCGTCTCTAAACACATCCTCCAACATGAATGGAGTTGCGTGTTTCAAAAGTAAGATAAACTCCGTCTTTTCGCAAATACTCAACAGAAATAATGTAGAGTTTCGGAAAACAAATTTGGTTAATATGTGAAGCTCTTTAATCATTTGTGCAGGTAAAAGTTTCAATTCAGCAACACTAGCGATCAAGACTGTTTGCCTTGAAATTGTTTACAATATCACAACAGTGTTTTAAAAGAACATTAGTTTACCTGTACCGAGTGTCTTCTCCCCAACTTTCTCTGAGGCAATGTCTGTTTCCACAAGAATCTGATTTATGAGTAGTTTTATTTGTACGACTTGTGTTATTGGGGCTACCACGTACGTGTGTTCGATGATCTTAACTTTGTTGCAACTCGCAACATTTCCTACAGTTTTATGCTGTACACCGAGAATGCCTTTTTTAAAGTGTGTTTAACGCCCATTTTTACTACTGAGGCACCACAGGCGGTGGACACTGATCATACATGAAATGATAAATTGGGAAAGGAGTAGTTTTTTTAAGGAAGGAAGCGTTCCAGGCAGTTTAGGGTGCCTCTCCGGCAATTGCCATTTATGAGGATTGAGGAAAACCTGGAAAAAAAAGTCAGGGAGGACGGTCCTGAGAATCGAACCCCAGATCTCTCGCTCACTAGTTCGCGCCTTAACGACCTCGCCACCCGTGGCGTTCCGAGAACACCTTGCTACACTTCTAAGGTACAGAGTGATTTATATAGAACTAACACGTTGCTTTCTGTATTTATTTCAAAACGATTGATGTTAGTCTTAACTTACTACACCTCAAATGTAGAGTAACTTTGGGAGATTATTCATTTCTATAGAAAATGTTGAAAATGTCCTCCTTCCTGCATAAGGAATAACTCAACACGTCGTTCCATGTCACTGGTCTCTCTTTGGGGGACTGTGTCAATGCTATTAATCTCCTGTGTAAAGTTGTTCTTCAGATCGTCCAATGTATGGGGGCGTATGGCGTAAACTGTGTTGTCAAATCAAGAGATCTCGGTGGCCACAGGTTCTTGCAGATTATTCGGTCGTCAAGAAACTTTCAATTAGCGCGATCTTGTTGAAAATATCCATGACCCAGCTCTACGTTCTCCAGTTGCTCACCAAACTCCGACTTTATAACAGAGAGCATCACAATGAGTGGATTTTGGACAGCCCAATAGGTGAGTTCTGTGAGTTTGCATAGCCGCATAAACGGGACCATGCTTCATCTGTGATGCATAATACGCCAGGTTTTTCCACATTGAACGCCGTGTTGTGTTGTGCCTCATGCAGGAGAGAGGACATTTTCAACATTTTCTGTAGAGAGGTTGATATTCTACATTTGAGGTATATGTAGCTATAATAATTTGTTTGGAAATAAATAAATAAAGAAATGTATTACTTCTATATAAATCACTCTATGGAAGACATCGCAAACATAAAATAAAACAGGCTAATGATATTTAAGTCAAATAGATCATGAAAAACTCGCATATTACATTCCATATATATAAAGTAATCTATTGTTCACTTTAGAAGCAAAGAAGGCATAGGGCACGTATAAGGGATGTTTCAGAATAGCTCTTCCTGATTTGCTGATGTGATAGAGAGCATACAGTCTTTTTTTTCCGCAATAATGTAGTGTTCGGCAGTACTAACGTTTTGAGATATAGTGATATTAAAAAACGAGGATTCTAAAGAATATCAGCGTTAACATTAACAATTTCATTTCATTCGTTATGCAGTAGACTATTAAAATATTATGAAAATTGTCTTGAAAAAGTTGTAACAAATGTTAAAATGACGACTTCCATTGTTGACACACAAAGTATAATATATAATTGAACGACGCAAATTTCGAAATTTCTGCTACGATAAGAAGATCGTCAAAAAGAGGAACCTTCTAACAATAACTCTTCTACTGTGATGATAGGTTTCTCATAAACGATTGATTTAATGTAATCCGAGATGCAAAATCAACTGGTGTCACATCTGACAAACGTACAGGCCAGGCAGTAGAATCTGCTGCCCGAGCCCAATTGCTCCTGTAAATAATTTTGAGAATTTAATCCGAAATGTGCTGCTGCACCATTAAGTTGAAGACCATATTTCTTCGAATATTAAATGGGTCATTTTCAAGTAACTCCAAAAGCGTATTCCTCAGCAAAATGCCACAAACCTATTCAGGCAACTGAATGACTTGATTACATGATCATCAACAATTCCAACCGAAATATCTACAGGAAACTTCCATTGGTCGGCGATCGTTTTTAATAGTGTTAGGATTCAAGTCACTTCAAATGTCACATTTGAAGTGACTTGAAATATATATTGTACTTGTATATTGAAAAAAAAAAATCATATTTTACACAAAAAAGCCTCGTCTGTCCATGATGTGCATCTGATAAAACTATGTTCCTTCAACAAAGTGTAGTCTGTTAGGATCAGCAGCTGCGGTTTCTCTAAAGGTGAAAAAGAACACATGAACACTCGTTTACTGAGTAAGTTTATCTTTTTATGGTTCATGGAATTTCAACATAAAACTGAATTCACGTTGTTTAAATCCCAGTGTGGCTCGCCCTGTTTGCCACAAGTGACAACATATACTCGGAAACTTTGCACTTGATAGGTAGTTCATGTAATGCTGATTATGCTACAGCATTACTGTTTAACGGTTTAACGGTTAGTGCTATAGTGCTCTCAATTCTCAACATTAAGTGCATGTAATAATGAATTTCTTTGTTCTAGAGTAATTTATAGGCGCTATTAAATTGCTGCATAGTAATGCAACCATAACAACAAAATTGTCGACAGTGAAAGATCTATGAATGAATTGTGTTTAACGCTCGTTTTTGCTACAGAGGCACCACAGGCTATGGACACATGATACATGAAATGAAATGATATATTGGGAAAGGACTTATTTTTAAGGAAGGAAACGTTCCAGGTCTAACTTTACGGTATCTCCCCGGCATTTGAGGACTGAGGAAAACCTGGAAAAGCCTCAGTCATTGAGGATGGTCCTGGCGGAATTCGAACTGCAGACCTTCCGCTCACGAGTCCGCCCCTTAACGACCTCGACCACCCGTGGCGATGTGAAAGATCTACTACTATGTAGATTTTTGCTCATGATTTTAATTAGGTTAAAGCTTCGAGCAATTAAAATATATGCATTCTCTAAGAACATTTTGCGTCCGTTTAACGCATGTACGCAAGGATTAAGTATCGCTCTGCAAATGGCCTCTTTGGAACATTTTCTAACTACTACAAATCAACAAGTTCAATGAATCCACAGTAACTCAACTGCAAAAACGTGATAGAAATCAGCTGCGCACACAATAAGACAGAACGGCTCTCACGTCACCACTGACTGACCGCTAATGCTACATTGTCATTGGTTCAGAAGGAGTAATGTAGCATTGCCAACTGAAAAGGTACCTGTCAAGAGCAGAATTTCAGCGTCCCTGGTAGAGATACCTACTAGCATAGCACATTCTCTTTTGTGCTTCAGAACAGATTTGTTTGCGCATGTCAGAGGGAATGTGACGTAACTTACTAAACAGGCAGGAATACATCGCTGTTTTAACTATCGAAGATGTGGAAAATGCTGCCATCAATGAGGAATTCTCGACTTCCCCGGTAAAACACTGAATGCTTGTAATGTAGTGAAACAGGTGACGAGCAGAAAGTAGTAGATAGCAGGCAGGTATAAGTTCTGTTGGCTTCTATAATGAGTTTGCAGAAATTCTGTGTACAAGTTTGTATGATATGTCCACATATGTGCCGAACTTCTAAACATGTTTCTTATCTTGCATGTAACGTACATTGTTGAAGTTTCGAACATTTTTATAGGCTCAAAAAATGAACGCTATTCAAGGTGTTTTAGGCAATAGAACACTGAATTATAAAGAACAATTGCCCATTAAAGAATTGAAAAACTCCACATAACTGAATCACCAGAATACTAAGCAAATTTAACAAAGTGGTTTGTGATTCACATAAACGGTTATGCAGACGAACCATACATAACGTAGGTACTGTTGTTTCCTTGTTTGATATTTAGTTAAGGAAAAAAACTGCATGATAAAATTTTAGTTTTACCGATGTTGCTCACTTATTCGAAAATACACACAAGAAAGTGACCATTGAATTGACATAGTTAACAGTATTCAGCTAAATAATGCTAATTAAGCATTCTGTTAAATAACACAATAAACGATTGATAGGAACAGATACATTCGTTCTAAGCTAATTTATTGATTGTGTAAAATTAGTGGGGAGGGCCTTTGGAATTAGCTTCATATAGTCACGATGAGAGCGAAAATTCTGTGTGTTTCGTGGTTTGGTAACTTTTATTAATGTTCTCGACCGTGTATTTGACGATTATGCACACAGTAAATGCGAATAAAGATTTTATGTAAGTAAATTTTGAATCAACAAATATGTGAATTTTTTAATGTATTTCATACTACATGAAACTAGCACTTTTAGTGAATACTATGAATTAACCCACATCATAAAAACAGTACCTTAATGACGTTAAGAGTTAGAACTTATATACATCCAATATATTATCTCACGAGCCGCCACGGTTTACAATAATTATCTAGGTTTAATGTTTGCTCTTTTGTAATATGAAATGCTGATTTCTATACTCATGTAATACTATTCATACAAATAGGGAAAAAACGCCTACAGTAGGCGAGAAATTACCTTGTGATTCACGCTTGGGACGTTTATGCCGGCGACTCGACTGGCGAGAAGCTCGTCTTATCGCTGAGCAATCAGACAACAAAACACATTATCGTCAGAGGCATCACATCATCGGTGTTGCAACAGTTAACAGATAACGGAAATTACGCAGTTACAACGCATTTTAAGAGGAGTGCGTGGAAAGATGAAGGCATTTTAGAAGATGTAGTGGAATGTTTTATAATAAACTTGGGTGACTCTAGTGATTTAATTGACTGTGATAGTGAACATCGTGAAATGGAAATCACATCGAAGAGGAGCAGGAAGAAGATGATGATCTTGGAGTGCAGCCGTTGGGATGTGGCAACAGCGTGCTGGCGCGCCACATGGCAGCAGAAACGTCAATCACAAGGTAGTTTCTCGCCTAATATGGTCTTGAATAGACCTTAGAAAAAATTGCCCAATTTCACCCTCTCGTTCCATGTCTCGAAGTTGTCCTCTGTGAAACTTTTTTATTTACAAACTTTCGTTTTATTTACAATTCCATTATAGTAAAAAAGAATACAATAAGCTGGAAAAGCGCATGTTTTTAAATAAGTTTTGTCTCAACTCCATATTTTGCATCTGTTCTAGGCCTCTCAAGCTTTTCCAAGGGCTCTATTTTAACCTTTGCCATTGCTCTTAGCTTAGACTGGGTTAGGTTAGGTTAGGTTAGGTTAGGTTAGGTTAGGTTAGGTTAGGTTAGGTTAGGTTAGGTTAGGTGGTGAAAGATGTGTATGTGTGTGCTACTAGCTGCTAGACTTCAAACGATACGTAAACAACTGGAATTTTATCAGGGCACATTTTGAAAGATGTGAATAAATCAAACCTCTCGCATTAGACATATTGAAGCGCGCAAGGGTTAAAATTTGTGTTTTTTCTCTCGGGCCGTTTCGAGACTAGGAGCCTTTATCCAGGGTTATATTTTCCCGTACTCAAAGCAATAGTTTCCCTTATTTAGCAAGAATGTATGTTAGCATTTGTTCAGATATGTCCACCTATTATAACACAAATAGCTGTCTGCATACATTTTTAGGAATCCTCTCATATGTCAACATTTTTCGTATTGAAGTCTTATTTATAATTTTTTTCGTACATGAAGGGCTCAATGTTGGTAACACAGAAGAGTGCAGATGCTGGCTATAAACCGACTGAATCGAATCGATGTTTCGATGTTCTCAGTGTCGTGATGTGAGATGAGATATCATACTGGCGATATCCGCAAGTGAGGTGTACAGATAAGTGACAGTGCAGATTTGATCAGTTTTCTAATTTGAATAAAACTTCTCACTTTATAAGTTGGGATAGCAGAGTCAAGTCAAGAAAAATGGAATAACTCTATTAAAGTTTGCAGCAGTGAAGAATAGTGTGTAGACATTTTGAAGACGACTCAATTTCTTTTTGAAATAGCACGCCACATAGCAGTGTTGAATGAAAGATATGTTTACTATCAATTCTGCTGTGTAAAATTTAATTTCAGACATTTTATTCTACATGCAAACTCATATAGTAACAACGACATGTAAAATAAAAACAGATTTCTGTGGGAAACATTCAAAAGCGACAAAATGATATAAATGATGATGTCGATACTTTTACGTTACTATAATACTTGGGATAACTTTTTTGTGCGTTTTATTTATTGTCACTTTGATTGCATTGATATTTTCACGACATCTATAGAGTGTGGTTTGAATTCTGTAGAAGTGAATGAATGAAATGAATAATGATGGCGCAAGTGAGCTAGGTGTCTTTGGCCCCTTAAAATTATCTAGCATATATCCTCTCAGGGTGAAGATAAACTCCGACAAAAACCTTACCCAGACAGCTTGACCTGACCGGGATTCGAACCCAGGGCTCCCGCAAACCCTGAAGCAGTCGAGATAACTTATCACGGTAATGTCACAGGAGGTTCTGATGTTATCTAGAGGGAAAAATCGCATCAATATACTTTGCTAATGAAATTAAATATAAATATTTAAACAATTTAGCAATTAATAAAAGTGAACTAACTCATTATAAGAGGGCGTCTATCTAAAATCTTTTTTTCTCTCTCTGATCACTGCAATGCACTATTCTAATTGCATGTCTAGACAATATATCAATAATACAATAGCATATTCAGATGACAAAATTATAATAATAATTGTAAAATCGTCAACTTTGGTTGGTTGTAACTCAACTGGTTCAGTTACTGGATACGCGAGCGAAATAATCATACTCCAAAAATAAACGATGAGTGAGACACATTCTGAAAATACAGGACTGGCTTATTTAAAAAGAATTACAGAAAATAATAAATACTTGTGACATAGGAACAGGTCTATAGTAGTATTGATTTTTATAATTTTTTTTTTCGTGTTAATCTCTATTGTAATGCCGCACGAGGCTTAAAAATATGTTGTCAAATACGTCAACGCTTAGACACAGTAGGATGGATATCCATAATTCGATTTCAGAATGAGAAGTTTCTTATTTGATTCACTCTTTCAACTCTCACCTGCACAATACCCGTTTTATCAATCATTGCTCATAAGATGAGACTACAACAACAACCGATAGGTAATCTTGGATATCTGTGGGTTTTTCCCTGTACGTCGGGTTCCGTTTATCTTCCGCAGTGCTGTATTACACAGGCTCTAAATACCATCCAATGTCACTGCATTGTTTGTAGAACTGGTTACTGTATCAACATTCTGTACTGTAAACAGTTTCGTTCATTGTGTGTGTAATTACTAATGTCAATTGCTGTTTGCACTTTCATTAATTTCTATAATTAGAAGAGTTTTGTAGCAATCAACAACATATGCTATTGTTATTTCTGTATTTAGTGTTTGTTAATTATCTAAATAGATTAGTGAAGCAACCCAAAGCATAAAAAGCTAATAACCTTGTAGATCTGTGATTAATGTCTTTAAAAGGATTATGGTTGATTAAAGGCCTAAAAAGCGTAGTAAAGCATATAATTTTTAAAATAAAAAGAAGTAATCATTCATAATATAAAATAAAAATATAATTTAGTAATAATTGTTGGAGAGTTTAATAGAAAAGGCTTGTTTAATCTTATTATTCACGTTTTACACATTATAGCAACAAAGCTTATAATTACTAATCTTCAA
Organism: Metallyticus violacea; assembly: GCA_030762175.1. NCBI lineage: Eukaryota > Metazoa > Arthropoda > Insecta > Mantodea > Metallyticidae > Metallyticus > Metallyticus violacea. The sequence continues at coordinate 103,752,154 of CM060832.1, forward strand.
CTGAATAAGCTTTAAGTAATTAAAATTAAAACTAAACGACACATACCTGTATTAAAAGAACTATTTTTACGGTCATGAGCAAACTGAATCATGAACAGTGATATGTGTTAAATACAAATTGCACAGTTCCCCACGTTCACTTTATGTTCATAGTTCAAAAGCGTATGTCAATTTTAAGCACTCATTTTTTTTTTTTTTGATTGATTTATTTACGGACGCTCTTTAACAGCTCAGTTCATCAGCGTCCCATTCAACTCAGGGCGTGAAACGGCCGACAAATTTTGCTCAGAGGCCTCTCTTTCAGGCTTGAGGTTCTTTTTCGTGCCGTAAATGTACGACACGGGACCCACGGCTTTACTTTCCTTCCGAAGGAAGCCATACTTAGGATTTTTACGCCCGAAAAAATCCATCGATCCTGGCCGGGTTCGAACCCGCGATCTTGGGTTTAGGACGCAAGTATGATTACCACTACACCACCAGGACCGACTTTAAGTATTCAAAAATGACTAAAATATTGGATAGGTGATACAAAATCGACAGTTCTACAAAAGTTATCATTACTACGATCATTTTTCGTCAGAATAGAAATAACGCTGCATTGATAGTGTTTGTGATCTTATACAATTTTAAAACAAACAATGAAATATCTATCGATCTTCATTAAACCGCCTCCCCCCCTCTCTCTCACTCACACACACACACACACACACACACACACACAAATGCACACACTAAAGAAACAGATATCTTTTCGATGGCTTAACTGACAAATAATCGTCAGATATCTCTATGAAATGTCTGATGTATAAGATGCCGTGCAGTGTTTTCTGTGTATAGTTACAGCTCGAAAATGTTTAACAAAGGAAGCTAGAACAAATCTACTTAAACAGCACGACTATTGATGTTACGTACATCTCCGCGCACATATCTTGGGGGAAAAAGTCGAAAATAATAATTCAATTTCTAGTTTACAATCTCCATATGTTAGCGCCGTCAATTATTATTTTTTTCATTATACATTTTTTCGCACACTAATTCAAAAGAAACAAATTATTTTTAAATTCATCATCATCACGTTTAGGGTTCAGTTTGCCATCTAGTTAATTAGTGCAATTAAATTATGACACATAACTGACATTAGCCTTTTGTTTCAAAGTGATATTTTAGTCCAACGACTTAGGTTTTTTTATTTTTGAAAAAAATTCTTTCCTTGCGCCGCTCTCTTTTAAAGCAATCACTTTTAACAGTATTTTGCTTGTGATGAAAATGCGATTTCCAAACAATAGAAAATGATCAAACGAGCTAATAAAATACATTTTCGAACTAAAATAAGAATTTTGATTCTTCTGCCGCATTCTCGACTAAAATTGATTCTGCGACATAGCCATGTGCATCAAAATTACCGAATATAATCTCAAGCTTGAATGTTACTTTGAATGTTGAATAGATAATAAAGTATTTAAATGGTCATTACTTCTGAGAAAAAGTATCAGACCCATTTAACAGAAACAACAACAACAACAACAACAACAATAATAATAATAATACTAATAACAACAATAATCCATGTTGTAAATTAAACACGAATTTATACTGAGTGGTCATAACCTAATTCAAGGTGGCACACGGCTGTTTCACCATCTTGCTGTTATATAATTATGTTAATTGTAAATTTTTAATAATACGTTATTTTTTTCTGGAACAGAAAGTTACACCTTCATACTTTACAAGGACTTGAACACTTTCCATGTATTATATCACACTTTTTGTGTTTCATCTGTGATATTCTATTGTTTCACAACAATAAGAATACAAAATTCATTGGTAAGTACAACGCTACTGGCGACAGCTACAATAACTATATGATAAAAACACAAGTCGCCATCTGTTGGACAATTTTGAACTTCACTATCGAACAAATAGTCCACGAATGGATAATTCTAACTTAGAAACGGATATAAGTTATCTACTCTATAACATTCATGAAACAAATAGATATCAAATAAATATCTAGAGCTTTATGCAACGGGCCTCTAGCGGATTAATTGAACATGGATTTGGCAAACCTGCAAGTAGCTTCTAGTAACCAAGCAAGGAATGGTTCAGTTCAAATGTAAAAAAGCGGTAATGTCAAGTGTTTCGGTAGTGGCTAGCAATACGGGTACTTCTATGTAAAACGTAAGATATGATGACTGATATTTCGGAAAGTGAAAAGTTAAATAAACTTGACGTAAGAGAAGAAGGCGTAAGTGCACGTGTAGGTACATTCTCGAATTTTTCAAACAATTTGTCGGTATGGTCAAATCTCCAAAGATAAGTTGATTACTTTTAAACTTACTTTACTTTACACATAACTATAAAAGCATGTTGCATCGTAACTTTTCCTTACTTGTAGCACTTTATATGCTATTGGGAGAATCTGTTGCTAAAAGTTTGAATGACAATGGGATGAATATATCCTATATGGGATGAAGACGAACTTTTTGACAAAGGTTTCTCTTTCATATGGTGGTAATATCCCATAGTAAATGCAGCACGGGACTACCTTATAACTTTATGGAGGTGCATTTCCATAGTAGTTTTGACTAATTTTTGGATCCTAAAATTACATTAATTTTGTTGAATAGTTGATAAAAACTTTTGAGCTGTAGACAATCATCTTTTAAGCCTTCTCCATTTCGTATAAACTTTCTTTCCTGGCCTTTTTTTAACCATTTTTAGGAGAAAAACGCAAAAAATTGAATCAAAATTGTGCAATGCCATATGAGTGAAAATGCATCTCGTGCAAGGGAAACAAATTCATTAGCTGTAGACCTTAATGTTAGTAGAATGTGACATTATTAAATAATAGTGTTGCACCCAGTTCAACCGTATAACATAAGCTGAAATTAGCCACCACTCACCGTGTCAAATAAAAATGTTGGATTTTTGTAAATTGATGAACAAAGACATATAGTTTTTACACACATACACCACACACACACAGAGGAAGTTTACCTTACATCTGTAGGACACACCAATGATACCGACATGCAAAAATATCTAACAACTGTTTCCCCTACATTAATCGAAGTTATGCATCACTTCAAATAATATTGCAAGTATGGGACATTTCAAAGAAAATCTGAAAGAAATTACCATCGTTGATTTTGCTGATGTTTCACTTCGCATCTCCCGAAAGGAGTAATTCATTTCATTATAACTACATGAAAAAAAAATATATTTGTAAAAAATAACTCGTAATACAAGTAAAATTATCTTGGAGAACGGTTTTCTTGGCTGTGTGTGGCCTCAGATGGTAAAGTTCGTTAAAACAGGCCGAATTTCTGACCAGCTCCGCGATCCTGATTAGCCTCACAAACACAGGAACAGTCTTTTTTATTTATTTATTTATTTATTTATTTGTTTATTTTTCCTGGAGAAAAATGTATTTCTTTTGTTTCTTTCTAATGATTTTCCTTGACAGTAATAATGTAAGATCCTATGATTTAAAGTATTGCTGTTAAAACAGTGTCTTTTATTTAGGAATTTCGATTAAATATTTATTTTTCAGTGTATTGTATAGCAGGAAAAAGTATGTGTATATTTTCTTTATTATTTGGGAAGCTGAACCACAGTCTAGTAACAGAGTTGCCAACATATGCCAGCTGGTGCAACACTAGCGCTCCAAGCGGCCAGCAAAGATCTTGGGTTTCAAATAGTAAGACTTTAACTAAAAAGTTTTACTAATTACTAAATGAGTTAAATATCGAACAGGCAGTAAACTATAAACGATCTTTTGGTTTTATTTTCAAATTCCATAATTCTTCCAAGTTGGGAAGAACATGGTTAGCAAAATTAATAAAGTGTAGTGTATTGTTTCTCCAATACAATGATTGAGTTTAATTACTAAAAAATAAAGCAATCCATATAGAAAGAATGGGGCAATCTAGATAGGCCTAAAAGAAATTTCCTCTGAAACTTGGATGGGACTGTTTGCAATTGTTGAAAACTTCTGAAACCCTGATTTTCATTTATTTGTTTTGAGTTTCGCGTAGCTACGTGGGAGCTTTCTTTTTGGGGGTAACTGAAGCAGGTGCTTTAGATGTGTCAAATAATGTGTTACATCATTCTATATTACTTTCCTTCCCCCAGGTTCATACAGATACCATCTTCAAAATGAAGAGAGCAAAATTTAATGCTTTTATACAAATAATGAACTCTTATTCATTAAGTCTTCCCTCCTCGTATTTACTAGCCATATTTCACTCCTGAAAGAAATAAAACTTGTTAAGATACGCAGAAGAAAATAGACCTATGCATAATTAATTAGACCTTATAAAAATAACTATCTACGTTTACTATGCAATTATTCAGTATATATGCACATATACTAAACATGAAAAATAAAGTATCTCGTAAAGAACAAAGAAACTAAAAAATAATAAGAATTAGATATAATATAAATAAATATTTACACAATATTAGCCCCAATATTTTGAATATGCAGTGCTCTCCTTCAAAGACTAGAGACAAGCATATATCCTGTCCAACTGCTTTAAAACTGTAACTCAATTTATATGAAGTTGTATTTAAGATTAGCCTGTGACCACTTAACTGAAGAACGACAGATTCGGAAACTTATTCTTGTTGTTAACTGCAATTTATAGCACTACACCATTCCCTTTACTCAGATGCACTGCCGCTGGGAGCGCTAGTGTAGCGTCAGCTGCCAAACTGGACATAAGAACAACCCGAGTTCGTGACGGTTTATTTATTCTGCGATTAATTCAGGGGGAAATTAAAAAGTATCCCGAAAATTTAAAATTGATTTGTAAATCTATAATATTTATAATTTAAAGTCAAAAGAGTGAATGAATATACAATAGTGTACGTTTCGAAAACTACTAACTTGTAATGCGTAATAAAATTCCAACTGAAACTGAACAATGGGCACGTTTAGAGCGGCAGGACTGGTGTAATGTACTAAGCATCTATTGTTATAATAATTTCAACTTCTTGCAGTTACAGCTATTATAACTGTTAGTCAATCAACAATTTATTTTGGAACGATGATGTCCTGGCGCGGTCTTATGGAAAGAAGCGTTACGAAATACAACAACATTATTCTCTAATAAAAGACAGCGTATTTCGAAAGACTTGTCTATTGAAACAAATGCTAGTGATGGTGAATTTCTTAGTTATTCTCCCTGTCTTTGAACGAAAAGTGTGCTATTTCTGACCCTGCCGTAATTCGCAATCCTGAAGAAAGTGTAAATTGTGTTGAACACGAAATTAATTACCAGTAAAAAGAACAGTGTAGGTACAATTGGTTTTACTTTGATCGCGATCGGGTTGGGGCTTTTTGTAAATCGTGTGAAATGCATTTAAAATTATATTGAAGCGCTACAAAAAACAGAAATGTTTATTTCTGTACTTTTCACTAAATGTAGAAAAACTACCGGAAGCATGCGGGGGGGGGGGGCACGCTATATCAGAAATCACGGAAAAGTTGTTGCACTTGAGCATTGTAGATTACAGGGATTTAACGCCTCAGTTCATGTGCAAATAATTCAGAAAAATTGAACTAAAAAAGCTTGAATCGGCAAGTGTCTACTTTAATTCTAAGTGAATATTTTCTTAGAAAGAGATCTCGCACACAATGAAATATGAACCTCTAATTCGTAAAATATTACTAAAAAGCACATATAGTGGGTTAAATTTCAGAATGAAAGATTCACATATGTCAGCAAATATACTGCTTCAGAATTATTAAATTATGTTGGTGAGGTTCAAGATAATCATACTGAAATAATTCACCAAGATAAATAATTTTCCTTAATAGCAGACGAATCTACAAATATTTGTAACCAAAGAGGGCGGTCCTTGCTATCTCGTTATGTTTCCAGTCTCCTTTTGAAGGGCAGGAAAAAGTTTTATATGGTGCTGCTAGTTTTAGTGATTGTGCCATTGGGATCCACGCTCGGTAATCAGAAAAAAGGGGGCACACATTCACTGCAGAGCATATAATTTTCGATTGCTGTCACCAACTGTAGGTTAAACACCCTATAAAAGCGCACATTAAGGACATTTATAAACTTTTTATGCATCCCCTAAACGAGAAAATATACTGCACGAAAGTGTTTACTTTAGAACAACCTGTTTTAAAATTTCCCAAACTGTTGATATCCGCTGGTTAAGTTCTCTTTGACAAAAACAAAATGAATCGTCCCCAGATCGCAGAACTTACGTCCCGCTCGTAGACGCTGCATTCACAACGCGCATACATCGACTGGCACACTGCAGTGGGCTCTTTGCCTGGAATCACAATGGTCGCATCTGAAAAAGGAATGCTAGGATACAGTAGTGGTGGCCAACCTGTTTAGAAGGTATTGCTCTTCTGCGTAAGCTCCCTAGTTCAAATTCCTTACATTTTTTTATATTTTTTATTTGGTTTATAATTGTACATATAGATATTATGTTGCCTTAATATCATATTTATTTTAACGTGTCATTTGAGTTTTATTGCATTATCTATACAAACACAAAAACATTATCACGAACTAACGTATTCTTTACAAATAACTAAATAAATACAAGAATAGCAACACCTATCTTCAAAAATGAAAACATATAGAAATAAACACAAATTTATATCGGGTGTATGAACCCTCAGTAGTGTGGACGAGAGGCTACAACATCCCATTCTTCTTGAATTTGTGCAGGGGATGCGCGTGCAGCATTTAGATAGAGCAAATACTAAAGGGAATACTATAATATTTCCTTCGGTATTTGTTTTATCTAAATTATCTATCTACATATTACGAAACTAATTTGTCATAATATTTTATAAAAGTTCATTAAATTTTTTTTTTCCATGCCAAAAGTTTTTCAAAAGTTTCGCCATGAAGGCGAACCTGCGCTTACCAAAACTGAATACAGAAAGTACTCTGAATTTCGCTCTTTATGCTCACAAAACAAACCTTAATAAATAAGACTTTAATATGTAAAATGCGAACAAATTAGAGAATTTCTAAAAAGGTATGCGGGCGGCTATTATTAATATAAAAAGGCGTAAGTGATGTAAGGTAACCTAAGATAAAAGGAGTAAAGCTAATTTCGAAAATCTTTCATACACAAAAAATATTATGCATATACATGTTTCCCTTAGCATCGAAGACCCCAACAGTAATTTCAAGACATAAATACACGTTTTAAAAAGTTTTGTAAAAAATAGCTTAAAATTAAGGCTGCAATTATGCAATTCTTAAACTGAAAAATACCATTTTAAGATTTAAATGAAAGTAATAGTTTTTATATAAAAAATACGTTTTGAAACACTTTGAGAGGGAAAAAATGAAGGAATAATCCAAGGACAAAATGATTACACATTCCGGTCTTCAGTAATTCTCATAAATATTCAGGTGCACAGAATACAAAGATTTCCCGGTGTAACTGACAAAATACTCTTTTTAGCTTCACCCGCATTACTGCTAATATTTTATTCTGTTTGGACTCGTACGCACTTTAATGTGGGCACGCCTTTCAACTGCTAACGAAGGCATTTTTATTGTGGAGGTGACTTAGCCCATGTTCTCCCTGGGAGAAAACAACACTAGTAAAATTCCGCGTGATGTTCCGTTGTCACTGAATAATACAACACAGCCTATCATTGTGCTTCCCCCACAAACATGGCGACCGCTTTTGTGACGAGATACGATCGGGTCACTGGCGGAACTTGTTCTAAACTGGAAGTAACAACGTTTAGTTTTGTAATGTAGCGGGTTAATTTAGCTTTTTGTATAATTTTTACTTACAGGCACAAATTACTTTTATTTGATTTAGCAGACTTGAGGATTAAAACCTCAACCAGATCTGCTTCAAGAGTACTGAACTAAAATGTGCCTTCATATTTGAGCTGAGAGTAAAATTGACATTTTTCTATTTTTCCATGTATGTACATCAGAAAGTGGAACAAGTCAAGATGTACAAAGTTGTGTTGCAATAATACATCTGCATAGACATTTAAAAATGTTTAAGTATAAAAATAAACATAGTCCATAATGTCATACATATAATCTGAAATGTAAGATGGGGGATAGTGTTGCGAACATAATTTGGCAAATTTAGTCCTAACTTACATGCAACATGCTTAAAAATATATTCATTTATATATTTTTGTATAATATATATTAGTATTTTAATGTTATTAGGTTTAAAACAAAATTGGACTCGCCAGAAGGAATTATAAAACAAAATGTGTCCTCCATTGTTGCAGAGTGAGTTGTTGAGAAGTTTCCCTATGTTAATATACCTTCCTTATGTAACGCTAAGTAAAGCTAGTCCATTATCTTTCTTCAACAAATAAACTTTCAATCTTTGGAGGGTCGGAAAACTCTTTTCTGAACTAGTGCTTGTCACAGGCAGAGTACATAGAATTTTGAGAAGTCTTTGAATATTTTGGAAGAAAATCTGATAGCATGCATCGAGACTCTCAATGAAAACTGCAAAATGACTTCTAAGTCCCATTTTGTTTTCCGAAAAGTTCAAACTCAGCCTTTATTGCCTACACTGAACTTAGTAAATCCCGTATAAAACATCGTTTTTTCCCGTGAATCCCTAGCACAAAATTTAGGAACCAACATTTGAAGCATGTGAATTGTGTTTCTGTGTAATTTGAACCTTTCAGTCAGTTCACTTAACATGAAATCCAACATAGAAGTATACACCGTAATATTTACTGCATCACTTTGCGTGCAGTGTTCACTACTTGTCTGCTATCCAACTTGGCGCGACAATTTTCAAAATCATCTTCATTACTCTGCAAAGCACTTCAGCAGACACAAAAACTGAGTTAAACTTTTCATGTGCATCATCTCTATATGTATGTAAATTTTATATGACTGTGACTACAGTGCACAAATACCAAACACGTCGCAAAATCACTTCCTACGGATTGCAGTGACACTGATGAGGGGTATGTTAATTACTTTTTCACATATCTACAAACTGATTTATAAAGTTTAAGTAAAACTGAGTAATAATTGACAAGCTTCAGTGGACGAGCCTTTATCAAACATTTCCTGTATGTGTTGCAGTTTCATTGCGAGTACTATTGTTCAAAAGATATCTGTAAAAGAGTCAGCGCATCATAATGCTCTACCTAACGTGTTTTACACAAGGTCTGCAATGTATTTGGACTGTCAACTGCCTGAGCAAATTTTAGGTTTTCTCTCAGTTAGTTTTTTGGGGGGGAAAACACAGAAAAAGTTTATGGTATCTTCAACAATACCAATGTAATTTCTAATAGATGTGCTACTTCACTACTTTGAGAGGAGCCAAATTTAACACATGACTTTCTCAAAGGACGTAAACAGCCTGAATTCCTTTGAAACCGCTTTTCATTGACTTGCATCTTCATAGACTTGTCCGCGAACGCAATTTAAATTGACACGTTTGTAATCATCGCTTCTTCTAAAACTGAACTTGTATTTGTAGCTGGAACATAAGATATCTTCACGAATACTAAAATCCCCTTTTGTATCTCAACATAATGTTCTTATCCTCAACATCTGCTGAAGCATTTTGCACCGTTTACATTAGCTACTATTTGCTCAAAGTTAAATCAAATTACTTCGTTTTGAATTTGGGGGTTAATGCATTGAGCATTCATTTAGCATCATTTAGTATTTTTTTTTTCAAAACTCCATCAACCCTAAAACTAAATCTTAACAAGGGACGAAATGTCCCATCATTTTCCTGTGAATCTAGTATAGTTAATGGCCGTGAGTCTCTAGGTGGTATTATAGAAATATTTTGACAGTTTCTGTAATAAGGTTTTATATTTTCTGTATTTCCCAAAACATTCGGAATTTTATGACTGCACACAAATAAAGCATTCTCCGCTGCTATACTTCAGCGCTCATGGTATTTGTTTATAGAACGGAAACACCCAAGCGCATCCTTCCAATTTGTGAAGGACTTTGAGACCATATTTCATAGTTTTTTACTTCCCCGCCTTTCCCCAATTTAGGAATACAAGGCACAAGTGCGACAAAGAGCTCCTTCAGTACGGTTACTATAGCACAACCATTTAAACCATTAAAACGTTAACTGGAAACGCCTTCCTCTTAGCACTGGAAACATATAGTCAAAGGTTAACTTCACCAAAACAAAGCGATCGTTTTGGGGGTGCGCAATATACACTCCCATGTGCTACTTGTGATGGGAACCAGCTTCACTTCATTAGCGATCACAACAGAAGCAGAAGGAATAGTTCTAATGCTTATGCTTGTGTTGACGGATGTACAAATATTGCAAGGGACTCACATGTTCAGATTTCTGTCCTCCGTATTAACCGCTAATTTGATTCTTTTGGTGAAAAGGAGAGCATTTTTTTCTTTGAGAGAGATGTACTTTTTGAGTTTAGTACTAACCAACTGATCGACATGAAAGCTTACAGCGCTTTGCTGCTATTCCTCAACAGCAACGCGTTGCCTTGGCAGGATGTCGTGTTCTGGCCACAGATTACCCACAGATGCAAAACATGCTAAAACCTGGGTACCAATTTCTGACCTTGGCGACAGCGCCGGAGTTCGTCGGCGAGTAAATAGTGCAGGAAAGTATGTAATGTAGGTGTGTCGTTTACACTGGGCCTTATTAGATTTGTTTGTTTTCTTTTTTATACCCCCTCCCTTTTCATCTAAGTTTCTAATTACTTGTTTCCTTTCTCGAACGAAACTAAGCTATCGACAAAGCAATAATTCATTGCAAGTGGTCTAAATAGTGAAGGTAACCCAGCTAAGCACCCACAGACATTATCCAAGTTTTATCGTTGTTTTTTACTAGCTACTCATTCATTTTAGATTGTTGCATCAGAATGTCCATATTTAAAAGTCGGCAGTAAATCATTCTATCGCAAATAGAAACTAAAAGAGGCAAGGATATTAGAAAGCAAAATGTAATGTTGTTTTTGTACATAACCCGTATATAACCTAAGCCTGTAACATTTATTCCATATAATAACAAGAATAACATTTTAAGTAAACAAAACGCTCAATGACCATGTACAAGAAATAACAATACATATAATTATATTTAAAACATACTCATATATAAAACATTAAGCATTACATTGAAGTGAACAAAACTAACATGCAAATCCTCCAAATAGCATTTACGTTATAAACGCCTTTCCTGTACAGATTTAAAAGAGATGCAATTAACACACGAAATCTAATGCTCACATACAGATTCAGGCATTAAAGCGGAAAAACATACAATGTAATATGTTGAGAAGGATGTCAGAAATACTTAAGTTTCATATTGGATTTAACCACTATGGTGGCAATGCGAAAATGTTCTAAAGATTAAATATAGCCATTTATTTTTTGTTTTGGCCAAAATCTAATACCAACCTGTCAGCCATTCATGGTACCAACACTTACATCATTATAGCTAGCTCAAATCGAATACAGCAAATGGTAATAATACACCCTTCCACGCAATCGAGACGATAACTGACTCGTTTAACGTGAAATGCCGCGGTTTGACGGTGGAAGCGAACTAATTAACAATGCTCGAATTACAGTGACAATGATACAAAGTAATGAATTCGCAGAATGGGCCATAAAACAAATTAATCTCTACTTCATATGCCAGCTGTAGTAAGCATCAATATGTATAAATTACAGAGCCGGCAGGTTTTTTTAAGAACCAGTCTGTGTGGTTCTATTATCGGTAGAAAGAGCGAAACGTGTAGCGCTCGCAACGACATTGGTGGATGTTTTTCTTCACACTTTAATTCCAAGTTAAATTTTAAAACTTTTCTGAACGAGATTTCAGCCGGGTGAGGCCCCTCACAGGCTACGCACTGCATGTAAGTAAATTATTTAAACTGCATTAAGATAATAAAAGATATAAGAATAATATTTTTGCAGTGTAGATCTTGACTTATGATTGAACATTTTACATTATTCATCTGCGAAATTATCAACTGAATAATAAGTTTCGTTGCACAGAAATTGTGTAAGAGCAGAACTATTAGCAGTAGTTGAAAATTAATTTTAAAATATAATCGTGTCCTATATTGACTTAATTACAGAGCTTGTGAATGGGTTTGACGTCACGTCCTGTTGGCTATTGGTGTCATTTGTTGCATCACCCAGTGTTTAATTAATTTTACACATCTGCTAAATTGATCATATCGACAATTGCAGTATTTCAAATATTTTAATAGTTTGAGAAAAGAAAATCCGAACAAGGGAAACCATGTTAAAGAAAGTTTTCACGTTATGGACATCAGTTACAAAAGCGTGGCGATACCCAAAGATGACATCGCAAGCTTTACGAAGGTAATTATTTAATTTTCGGCATTCTGCTAAGTAGAAGGCTGCAGCTGGCCAATTCTGCCTATTTCTTTTCAAAGTAGTCGATACATAGGTGCATCCTCCGGAATAAATCATGGAAGTATCCACGCCTCTTCTCTACTTGAATATTTTTAAAATTTTAAATTTTAAAATAATCTCTAGTATAGCTGTCGTGTTGTCGTGAATTTATTTCATTCTGGAGCATGGAGAACCTGTTGGATTAGATTGGATTGTTAAGTCGGAGAAAGATATTTCGGTACTGCAGCCTTGCTAAAGAGCTCGCTGTTTGTGCCTATAGGAGGAAGGGATGAGATAAGGGAGAGTTCTTGTGAACTTCTATACCAAATGCCGAACAGAAATCTTTCCAAAACGCAAGTCTCGCCTTGACTTTCGATTCTGTAACAGAACCATCGGAATGAAATGAGATGAAATGGTAGAGCGGAAAATTCGTGGAAACGAAATATCCCAGCATTCGCCTAAATCATCAAGGGAAGCCATGAAAAAGCCTAAGGTCAGAATGACCGACCTCAAGGGATTTGAACCCGGGAGCTCCCGAATACGAATCGTCCCAAGATTACCGCCTGAGCCTCCCATTTGGTCAAGGAAACCTGTTGCACGTTGGTAGGCCTGTTAAAACTGGAAATAACTGCTCAGCTGTCAATTGTTACTTTTAAAAGTGGAAGCATCCGGTGGTATGATTTTATTATTATTATTATTATTATTTCATTTTGTTAAAGTATAACCAAACAAAGGTAGATGAAAGGTGCGATACTGCAAGAAAAAACTGAATTTAAAGATAATCACTGCTGCGTGAAAAGAAAATTGAAAACTGCATATCAGAACCGCAACTGTTATTATATACTTTTTTCAGTATGTCGTTCGTTTTCTCAAAAATACATTTTTCAAAATTGTTTACATCACAACTTCCACAGTTTTCAAGATAATTGCATGAACTTTTGCTTGACATTCTTATTGATGTTTAATATCTGAGACGTAGCCTGTAGCTGAAGTAAATAAAAAAAAATATATATATTGGGTAAAAAATTGTGTTTCAAATTAAAATTTCAGAAAAATTTTCCCTGCGTTTGAGCTGCAACATTTTAATTATTAATATTAAGTTTGCATCTGTAGATATTATTAATTAACAAGTAATTATTCAGGAAAAATTACATGGTGTGAATAATTTTGTAAGTATATTTTTATGCAAATATAATATTACATGTTTCGGAAATGAATACATTAAAATGTTCATCAGATACAAGTATTTTTATTGTGTAATAAATAACAGGCTTTAAACTTTAAGCACACGTATTTTAGTTCTTATAGCACATATAGAAACGGAGAAAGAACATGTGTAAAACATAGCTATACTTTTAAGTATCAAAAGTGTATGTACCGCTTTAAAAACGGACTGCACATTGACTAGCTGGTGTGTGCCCAGTTTGTTTGTAGTGGTAACCCAATTCCTGTGTTATTACGAGAAAGGTAACGGGGATGGAATAAATAAAGTAACGTGTCTCTAGCTGCTGATAATGGGAGTTAACTGTGTGGTTCACTGTTGGGGACAGTTGTAGTGTCCTGTAGGATTTTCTGACTCTAAAAGGAACCACATCCAAGAGCTTAATTGAGGTGCGGAGAAAATTAGTGTGTAGATAACGAAACGTTTCAGAGGATTACTAGGAACTTTGTGAAACAAATGAGCAAATGCAGTGAAATGCAGGGACACAATTTCCATCACTTTTTGGCAATGAAATGCAGGGACACAATTTCCATCACTTTTTGTGGCCAAATTAGGATTAAAGAGAGAGAGAGAGTAAATCTCTGTAGTACTCTGCTTATTACTGCTTCATTCGATAAAAAAACCTACTTTCCTTTAAACAAGTATTTATTTAATTTATTTATAGATATATAAAGTAGCTAATAATATGCCGAATACCAAATCTGGAGAATTTTGGGAATGGTTCAACAATACAAAGCAAATTCACCAATTTTCTGCAACACACTCGAGAGGACTTTGTAAGTTGCAAGAATAGCACACTTTTGGACGTTTTATCGTGATGTTTTCCCGTATTTTCCCTAAGCTAAACGAATTAGTCCTTTGCGCCAAATAACTGTTTCCTTCCTCTCGCCTTCCTACCCACGTTGCAATGTATTTCATGTATCGTTTCTTAATTGGCTTCCACTAACGTCGAATGTTCTAGAAGTGCCATGATGTCACAATTCAAGATTAGATCTCACTTTTGGACCCCGCTGCTAAATTTTAGGTTCGTTGCTCTCTCCCAGGTCTCGCCCACTGACCAGGGCAGCAAAAACTGTAATTCTTAATTTAATTTCACTTTTGTATTTTAATGTACTGAATTTCAGGCTTTTTTAATATATTCAAATGTTGGGCTAGTACCTTGAAATGTTAATTATTTAACTTTCAATTTCGTTAACGTGCTTAGTCTTTAAACTTTCACAAGTTAAATTGCAGGCAAGCACATTTTTATATAAATTTGTAATGTTTAGTAAAGTGCTTACCTGGTTATTGCATTTTATGTGAATGTTAAAACAGTTTGCACAAATCACAACTTGTTACTTTTTCTCATGTTCAATGCACCGTTGGTGATTTAATGTGTATAACTTTATGATAATTATTATAATAATTAATACGATTGTTAAAGATATTCTCCCGTACAGAGATTTTGATTTGATTTTGTTTATTTAAGGACGCTCTTTAACATCTCAGGTCTTCAGCGTTCCATTGAAATCAGCGCGTGAAATGGCCGACAAATTTTGCTCAGAGGCCTCTTCTTTCAGGCTTAAGTTTCTTTTACGTACCGTAAATGGGACCCATGGCTTTATTTCTCTTCCGAAGGAAGCCATACTTAGGATTTTTACGTCCGAAAAAATCCATCGATGCTGGCCGGGATTGAACCTGGATCTTGGGTCTACGAGGCAAATATGGCTCCCACTAGACCACCAGGAGCGCCCCCATACATTGAAAACTATCTTTCCCAGTTATATTCTGGTCGCTTTCTTTTCAGCCGTTTCTTAAATTAAATGTTCCCGCAGACATCAACGGGAGAGTCCGTATAAGAAATTATTAGTGTCAGCGGTTCCAAAGTCGCTTAGCACTTTCTTCTAAGTAGCTTGTGAGGATCTGTTCTGCAGATGTTGAACACTATTATTATTATTATTATTATTATTATTATTATTATTATTGCTTTTTTATGGAGAAAACCAGTTCTTGCTTAGATAATTCTTGTGTTTGTGAATCGTAATACTGAATGATAATTGCAGTACTACCCAAATATTAGAAGAACACTTTTCAAAAAGGCGGCAGTGTACTTTGGAAATTGTGATTTTAGCCATATATGGGACGAGTCAAAAATAGCCTGAATTTAGCGATCTAAATTCAGAATAAAGTAATAGAGTGTTGTGTTGCACATAAAAACAACAGATTTGCATTAGTGAAACGCTGGAACGCCTGCCTTGAACGTGGTGTGGACTCAGATGAAAAGTGGAGTGGTATTTTAATGTCAATGCATGCATTTTATGAACAAAAATATTAAGGTAACTTTTTGACACAACCTCGAATGATCAGCGTTCACACATTTAGGGACCGATTTAGCATATCATTTTAAATGTTACTAACTGTAAGCACTGGTAGAGTGGGAATTTTCCCTGCTAATGCTCCACTTGTCATCCTCAGAGCAACTGCCCTTTTCGGCTTACGGAAAAGTTACAATCGCCATGTAATGCCAATTTCCGGAACATTACATTTAATGGGCACATCCAAGGGTTCTTCAACACAATGTTTATAAACTGCATTTGAACTATAATATTTACAATAGTTTCTTCTAAAAGCTTAAAATTCGGCATTAAATGAGATTTGCTAAACGAAAATGTCTAATATAGCAAAAACATGGAAAATCTTCTTACGTTTTCAACAGAAAATGTACTCCCCCGGGGTTTTCTCAACCGTAAGCTCTGCATTTTTGTTTTATTTAACAATTGAAACATTCTTGAATGTAACTCTATGAGAAACCGCCCAAACTTGTTTTACAGTAAACATGCGCTACTCTCTGGCACAGCGCAACTAAAGTGAATGAATAATTAACGGAAAGCTGGCGTGTATTTGTTCGCTTGTAAGTGCTTAATTGAAGAAGGGGACGAAAGATAATTGAAGTAAGTGAATTTGCACCGATTTAATCAAGTTCGCAAAGATTGGAAGGTTCTCCATGGAAAAAGGAAGGCGTCTGCCACCCTCTTGCGGTATTGTCGTTCTGATACTACGCCGGTGAAAATTAATCTAATATCTCTGTGGCGTATTGCCTGAGCACCGCGGCGCTGCGGTCGCCAGGCACACACCTATCAGGAACTTGGGGTAAATTGAGCGTTTAACGCTTTAGGACAAATCTGCTCTTCTTGTGTTCATATATGCATTTTATCAAATTACAGGTATACTTTAAGACATATATATATCCAAAGATTATTTAAAGATTTCGAGCTTTAATTTTTAAAATGCATTATTTTTCAAAGAAATCTTATGATACCCATTTTTTTTTTGAGTTGTGTTTAACGCCCGTTTTTGCTACAGAGACACCACAGGCGGTGGACACTGATGATACATGAGATGAAATAATATATTGGGAAATAATATTTTTTTTTTAAGGAAGGAAACATTCCAGGTATAAGTTTAGGGTACCTCCCCGGATTTGCCAGCAATGAGGACTGAGGAAAATCTGAAAAAAAAAAAAAAAGTTAGGGAGGACGGTCCTGGTTGGATTCGAATCCCAGATCTCCCGCTCACGAGTCCGCGCCTTAACGACCTCGGCCACTGATATACCTTGAAGGTCGTCAAAATAACTACTTACTATTGCTAGTACTATTCTTCATTTGACGAAAAATGTTTGTCACAAAACATTTTTTTTAGGTTTATGGACAAATAGAACCATAGTAGAGCTAAATTTGGTAATAAATGCTAGATAAGGAAGTATATATGTATTTTAATGGCATAACTCCTTTTTTTTTTTTTTTTTTTCTTTTTTCTTGCGCTCATTCAGAAGCCGTGAAGAGTAATCTCTTACTATCATAATATGATTCGTTGTGTTGTAGGTAGTACTCCCTTTAAATTCCCCATTGTTCCCGCCGCATATCGCTGAATAAAACAGTCGTGTCCTAAAACGATCCAATAACTCTTTGGGAAATTAGCACTAAGGTCATAATTTGAGAGCAATAATCAGTAGAGCTTTTACATATAACTTCTCAAAAAGATTTTGTAATATGAAGAAAGGCTAATATTTTTTCTGCACTAGCACTTAAAATGCTCTTTATTTCATCATTCGTAGCAACCTAACAGTGGATTTTTATAGCAGCAAATTTATATATATATATATATATATATATATTCGTTGTTATGAAGTTTTATGAATACTAACAAATGACAATTACAGAGAAATTCGTAAACTTTTGCAGTAAAATGCAGAGATAATATGAAAACCCAGTATCTCTTACATCAAGTAAAACTTATTCAGGAATAAATATAAAACTTTCTTCTGAAATTTCAATTTACAACTCTCTATGTCCATAAGAAAATTGAACTGTTGACAACTAATATAATTGGACTGTTTTTTAACCTATCAATGTACATATTTCATTAAAAGTAAATTTAAATACAAGCAATGGGAAAAATACTGCATATCACAGAGTTCGTAAATAGACTTTATACTCTTGTAATGATCAGTTTTTGCTAAAGTTTCCATTCGTGAATAAAATCCTAATTTTCTCTCTTATAACATAAATAACCTTTATCATACAAGGTCGAAAAGCGATTATCTTTCGTGAACCTCGTCCCGAAAACTTTACGAGCGTGTCATATACAATGTTTTGAATGACATTTTCAAAATCGTACAAGGAAAATTAATTTTGGTGTTATTGGTGACAATGAAAAAATCTAAACAGACTTAGTAAATTACTATGCACTGTTCTGATAAGAAAACGCGTAAAACTGTAGATTATAACTTCAGAAAATGCTTCGCTCTGTCACATTCCTACTATAAGAGGTATGGCAATAAACGTATAAAATTACATTAACTGCATAAATAATTTGGGTACTAACAAACATGCATTTACTAATTTCGGTTAATAATTAATGCTGCATTTTTTCATTACTTTGCCACAATTCTTTCTTGCCCTTTTATGCGCACTGGTGTGATAAAAAACTGACCAGATCACTTTCAGAAGGTATACATTTTTAAAATTATAAAATAAATCACATTTGCCCTTTACTGATATCTTAAATGGGGCATGCATTTTCAATTTACGTGAATAATCATGCGATTATATATTTCATGTTTCAATCAAGCAGTGTGTCTTCATTTTTCAAGTAAGTTTTGCCATTTTAAAAATAAAGCATTTCCATTCCATATTGTAACAAATATTTAGTTTATTTATGCACTTTTACCTATGCTTGTCTTATCTTAGTTTCTTCAGATCTTTCTGATCTTGACTTGTTTTGTAATTTCAGATCTCCCTAACTTAGATATTTTATAAGTAGGTACCTGGGATCAATTCGTGATTCCAGTACACTGATCCTTTGAAGTGCAAAAAATGAATCACATGTACCTTAAGTTAACCCTTCTACTAGGACGTTGTTGTCTAGAAATCGGCGTACACGTAAGAGATTCTAAAGGTTCCTAAGGACAAAATTATCACTGGAACATTTGAACTTTAGGTAGCAACTTGCGATTTGTTGGATGTATAGGAGAGTGCATTGATGTGAAGCACAAATGGTACTGAAAATTGATCATGATGTTTTGACTTCATATAACAGAACCATTGTGAAACATTTCTCTTCAGTAGTTGTTGCCTATAATGACTTGAATTTCAACAGCACTACCCTCTGTATTTACCCGCAAACATTCCCTGTAATGTCAAAAACTCGTGTTTGGTTGCTGATTCAAGTTTACATTTATCAAAACTAGACGCTTTGCTTCATGCGGTGTCAGATTCGAAGCGTGTGGGAGTCGTTGCTTCCGTCTGCTTCATCAATGCAACCCGTGGAAGTGTCGTCAACAAAGCTGGCATACTGCAGGGGAGCGCCATATAATCATCCGTTTGGGACACTATGTCTAGGTAGTGTTATGTACTTTTAATGTGCTCTGCAAAGAAAATAAAACCATACCACACGTTAACTTTAGGACTATCAGTATCAAGATGGTCTTATATTTCCCGCCTGTTTCGTATGTCTTTCGTGTTCTAATCAATTCATAGTTAGAAACCTTGTCATGATTTTTAGGGACTCATTTAAGTGCTCTTTGAGAAATTGTATTTTGAATCACATTATTATTACTATTCCAGAAAATTATGTCAACTTAAATGTCCTTGACAAGAGAGTGTTGCATAATCACGGTCTTCATTTTGGTATATTTCCTGTGATGATTTTTTATTTGTTTATTTAAAGACGCTCTTTAACGTCTCAGGTCATCACGTCCCATTCTAATCAGGGCGTGAAATGGCCGACAAATTTTGCTCAGAGGCCTCTTTTTCAGGCTTGGAGGTTCTTTATCGGGCCGTAAATGTACGACACGGGACCCGCGGCTTTACTTCCTTCCGAAGGAAGCCATACTAAGGACTTTTACGCCCAGAGAAATCCACCGATTCTGGCCGGGATCGAACCCGCGATCTTGGTCCTGTGATGATACCTCAAAGAGACCCCCTGTGTGGGAATCATCTTCGATTGACCCTGGACTCGAATTGCTTGACTCGCATTCTGTAGTAAAAGGTGCATAATTAATTTTCTCGTTAATTTTCTTTGGCTTCTTCTCTCTGAGGGGTTTATTGACAGATGTTCCCAATTCGCCAGCTCCTTAGCAGAGCCGCAAGTGGATACGTTTGCCATCCCGCACCCCAGTGTTGACTTGAACTGCATACACAACCCCCTCCGACAAGCTCACTTCAGCAACACAAAAGGATAATTCAGAAAGATTAATTGATGGTTAACTATCTAGTTTAGCGCCAGGGTTATTTGAGAAATTTCGCTTTAGAAAGAATTTGATAACGTGTATTCTCTAACATCGTTTTAATGTGAACAGAACTGCACGCCACTGATGCTATCCTTAGAGTTCTACCTGGCCCCTCTCCACTCTGAATCATAAAGCAACAGGGTGTGGGTACGCCATGATGATTTATTTGATGACAACCATCTTAGCGTATTACTCGATCCAGATTAAAGCAAGGCCCAAGTCGTAAATTACAACTCGAATGAGTTAGGAGAAGTTCAATCTCTGCTGACGAGGTATGAGTGAAAATCAACGCTAAGAAAGAAAGACAAAGCAATATCGATCTCTACTCTGTGTCATACTAAATGTGTATATTAGAACGTAAACATGTTAAGTTCAGCTGTATCACTGCCACCTGGATGAAATATTCTGAAGAAAACGTTGAACGCTTTAAAACATTTAACACTGTAAAATATAAATACTTGTGGTTTTTTTTTTTTTACTTGCGTCTTCAAGAACAAAAATTCAACTCACAAAAAGTACCTACTTTTTAATTCAATTTGTAAAACTAAAATAAAGTTAGACAGAGACAAGATTTTAAAATCAAGGAAAAAATAAACACATGTGAAAAAATATAAAACCACCAGAAAACAAATATAATAAACAATGTAAAATAAGACAACATAAGTAATAACTTGAGTAAATTCAAAATGAGAACTAAGGAGGAAAACTAATAAAAGTACCCAATTGGCACGAAGAAGCCAAGAAAGGCAAGGGAGGGGCGAAAATAGTCAAACATAAACACAAAAAGTGTAAGATAAAAATAAATGGGAGAGAAAATATACGCAGGAAATAGCGGCAATAAGCTAAGATGGGCAGATGAAAACTCGAAAATAAATGAACGAGTACTTTTTCTCGAGAGGTATTTATGTAAAAAACAACAATTTTGTGGTTTTGTTTAAAGGACAATGAAATATCTGCTTTTTGCATTATTATTATTATTATTATTATTATTATTATTATCCTTAAATGAAATGAACAATTCAGTCTAATTTACTGAGACATTTTTTTGGGAAAAGTTACACTGTCTAAGAATATATTAAGTTGTTTACAACACTTTTTTGTGAAAATTGTATTTATAAATTTAAATTAAAAGAATGTGTGCAATTTTATACTGTCATAGATTGGCCTCGCCGCTTTGATCTTTAATATGTTTGGGCAGGAATCAAATAATAAATTTTTCTGTATGTAATACGTCCTCAGAGGTGTTCCCAAGCTTTCAAAAGCTGAAAAATCTTTTAAATGAGTGTTTTCATCAATGTAGCTTAGTGAAAATAAAAATAATTGCACGTTAGAGGGTCATGTGTTGCCTCTCAGTAATTGTTTGCTCAAATGTTTACCGTTACTGTATTTACTTTTATTAATCCCATATTTCCTATCGGCAGTTGTTAATGTACATATCTAAAAGGTTTTGTAAACAAATGCGGCAAGAGGGACAGCCTTCGGGGAGTGTGTACATCCATGCAGCCAGCAGCAAGCATTCACACCCTTGCTCGTACATCATTGTAGCAGGCATTTTTATCACTCGACCGTGATTAGTTGACCATCTTGCGTCTCGCTTCTTTCGTTTGCCGACATTATCATACAATAAACACGCGGTGTGTTTACTGAAATGTGTCTACCGGCGGCGGACAACCTTCCAGCGAGGTTTCGGTCGCTTGGTCTTGCAATTTTAAAGAAGAGACAAGAGAAGACCAGAATGAACAAGAAATAGCAAAATATCAAAGAAAAAACATTCTTAAAGAGATTGAGCTAAAAGAAAGGATGGAAAATGAAAAAAAAAAAAGCCCACTCAAACCGAGTCAAAGAATAAAACCAAATAAAGGGGCAGGACGTAAAAAAAGCAAAATAAATAAATAAAATAAAAATAAAAAAATAACCGAAGTAGAGACAGCTGCTAGGGAAAAAAGGGAAGACTGAAGCTAGGAATTAATGGCAGTTTAAGATTAAAAAAAAAAAAAAAAAAAAAAAAAATTATATGTAAATTCAGCCAAAATTGATTGATGCACCTGCGTAAATTAATAGCTTCAGAATTATTGTGGTTATATAACCAGTTGAACATGCTACCTGATTCCTGGTACATCTTATATATATTTCCGTTTTCTGATCGATTAGCATTTGTCTATCATAATTTTACAGTAAACAAAATACTCAGTCGTTTTTGTTTCTATTGAATTTACCCGCACAGAAACATACGTATTGTCAGTCATTAATTTTCCAAGTTTATCGTATGTTATACCAGGTGTTACATCACTTTCATAATTGGCAAACATTTGAACCAAATTGCAGACTTGTTCATAGCTAGAGCTGTGCTCTGCCTGGTTTCTTCCCTAGGGAACTGAGGAGGTTTCGACCGAAAGAAGCGAAGTCTTATGTCCTACTCGATTTTCTCACCTGCAAGGCAAAAATGGGAAGGGGAGAGTAGCGAATGCTGCATACATATTAATATTTATGCATGTTTTTTTCAATATATGCTTTGTTCCCTCGAATTCAAGACCCCCCCCCCCGGCATTGTAGCTGTCTTCTTAGCCGAGCAGCCCGTAAGGCGCAAGTACTGGATGATAATGATGATAGGGTTATGGTGCGTTGGGAGTGTCCTTAAACCTACTGAGACCTAACCATGATCCCATAGGACTTTTCTTATGGCATATCCGGAAATCGAATCGGGGATACCAGGAGTAGAACCAGGGATGCTAATCACTAGACAATGGGACTGGTCTCTCTGGTATTTATTTATTATTATCTTAAGATAAAGAGATGAATAAAAAAGAATAAAGGTGTGTAATTATACTGGTTGAATGTGTTTTAGGCAATTAGAGGCAGAAACTTACATATTAGAGGTTTTTCTAATGGTTTATTTATTTGTAAAACATGATAAGCCCGGCAATGCAAAATATCATGCCAGTTGTCTACAGGATGCGGAAAAATGTGTACAAAAATTTCCAGCAGAAAGGAGACTTGAAACTAATAAGTACAGAACCCTAAATTGGACGCGTAGCCCACTTTGTTGGGATTTTCCTGCCGTATTTGTGACCTGTTCTGTTTCTCCCTCCACTTTTCCGCCTCTCCGTGTGCTGACGCGAAGTCTTCGTGCTGAAGCGTTGTGAGAACATGTGTTTCAGTGTTACAGTGTGTTAGTGCTGTTATAATGTCAAAAAGTCCATAAACTTTAGCGCACAGAATCTTCATATATGATTCCTATGTGACAAGAAACTCATGTAGAGAGGTGAGACGGCGATTTATAGACAGATTCCATGCTGTTCGTGATTTTATGAATAGATTTAGGGAAACGGGATATGTTCTTGATAAGAAACCGAAAGTAAATATATCGTAAATTGTTTTTAAGTGTATATTTTTCCGCACCCGGTGTTAAACTGCAGGGCTGATAGCTTAATAATTTTAAGACGTAATAAATAAAAAGAAGGGTGTTACAGAACTCCTCTGAGGTTTGCCAAAGGGAGTAATCGATACATTGTTTTCAGAATTTTTTTATTGTCAACTAGTCAAAATATAAGGACAGACTTTTACATTCAGCAGGATTATTTCTACCTCTTAAGTTCGAAGAAAAAACTTCAGATAGAAGAGATGCTTCTTGTTCTGGAACTTCTTGAGATAACTCATGATTACCAAACTATTGTCCTGAAATACGACATTCATAGTTATAAAACAAGATCCCGCTCAGATGATGTGTTGGCATAGCTGATTTACATTCCGGAATCGCAACAACACATTCAGGCACGGAAGTTTAGATTGTCGCGTCCTTCGTTTGTTTTATGTTTGACTGTAGATGAAGGGGTGCATTACAAACAGCCTGGCTTTTGATTACAGCGATTCACATTATAAACTCGAGACAATAGGGCAGTCAGCGTTGGTGCAGGGAGCATACAATACAATGGAGGGGGTCCGAGTGCTGAGGGCCTCAGTCCATAGTTTGGTTCTCGACAGGACAGGCGTGTCCAAAGGAATTTCCAAACACTAAAAAGAAAACGTGGCCATGTAATATTCAAAATTTAAATCGTTCTTATTCCTTAATGCAATTACCAAATTGAATATTATTATTTTAAAAATACATTCGGGGGAGTAAAAGCGGTCTTTGAGTTTCCTAAGAAAGGTGACGTTCCAATTTGTTCTTTAAAGAACTTAATGACCTAAAATATTCAACCCCGTGAATTTCTTTAATTCTACCGAGTTGAGAATTTTCTCAAACGAAATGATTTAATGAGGCTCTGATACAAAGAAAGTATTTTGTTCGGTTACCTGAGGCTCTGATTTAACAGAAACGCCAAAGAAACTTGGCACTAGCCACACACAGAACCTTTTCTAACTTTCCTGCTTCAAATGCGCAACCGAAGGAAGGAAAGCTGTAGGAATCTCAAAAACTGTTTCGTTGTGAAATATTTACTAAGCCTACTATGATGTAATAAATGTATAAATAAACTATCATTAAGATAAAGACTTCAGTATTTGCGATTATACCAGGGCGTAATGGAAATAAAGAAAAGCATTTTATTCTGTCCGCTCAGAGGTAAAAGTAACTTAAACAATGAATCATTTTCAACCTGAATACCTTGTACTAATATAAATGATTAATTGCACAATGTTATTTCTTAGTTCTAATGAAATTATTTTAAAATAATTACATCATCCTCACATTTCACTATAATAAAATTTATTTTACAGTATTTCTGTAAATTTCTTTAAATATTAAAAAAAAAAATCAAGTTTTGAGCTTTGATAATTCCTTATGCTCATATGTATTTAGGTTCGGTTTTAAAAAAACTGACGGTGTACGTGTTAAAAATGTGAAAAAATATTTTTCTCTAGATTTATTGAGCAACACTTACCTGGCTAAAGAATTAAAATTCGCTGCAGCTTTTAAGGAGCATGCACTGAACAAAATCTGTTATATTGCATGTTATACATATATCTAAAAGTCTGCTACAAACATTCTATCTTTAGATTGTTCAGTCTAATTGTAGAAATTGATAGCGCGAAAATGTTTTCTCTTCATATCCATTGTGAAGACCGAAATTCGCTTGTACGAGACGTTTGCACAACCTCTTCTAGAAAGCGAGGGAGTGGACGCCATGTACATGTAGCTGGTCTTAGTAAAGTTGCCACCAAAGTTTTGAGACTGGTGAAATGGATTGCTAGTGTGTGAAAGTTGGTAGAGAATGTTGAAACAATAAAGTCACTTTAGACCTCTATTGTGTTAGATAAATTACTATTTTTGTCAAAATTAAATGTAATTAATGATCTTAAAGATAGGTATGTTTGTACTTAGTAACAAATCACCAAATATCTCTGAAGATTTACCCCATATTTCATTAACTAACATTGAGTAAGTATAATAAAATGAAACCATTAGCTTTAAAATGTTGAAAGCTATAATATAATTTTAATTTTGTTTTAATATATATACAGCCTTGAATTTTCAGCAATTTTTTTTTTTAAGATATGATGTATATTTCGTTGTTTTAATTCAACGTAAATATAGAAATATGCTAATTAAATTTATAAATAATGCATATATGAAAATCAAAGGCAAATATCATTTTAACTTTTTTTTTTTTTTTTGTTTTTTTTTTCCCCCAAAAGTGTTTATACATGCTCTTTAGTGGCATAACTAACAATGTTAATTTCACAAACAAAATGCAAAGATATCTTTTCACTCAAACAAATTGAGATATATGAGAACAAGGTTATGCCAAGGAAGGCATTCTATTATCATCGTTATAAAAAAATGAATCAACTCTAGGCTTCAGTGAAATAACATTACCAATAATATGCTAGTTGTTTGGATGCTATAGCTGTTGATAATGAGTGAAGGATAATTTAGTTCTGCTTGAACTGCAAAAAACCGTATAAGCCTAGGTAACAGGACAACTGCAACTAAGAAACTTGAGCAGTGCGCCATGATACAAACTTTGAGTTTTTGTACCCACAATTAGTGTTGCTAAATATCAACATTTGCAGATTCTCAAGAAAGTTTTTTGACCGTAAGGTTCAAATGTTCTTTTCAAGTTAGCACACAGGTATTTAAATAACTGCTTTTTTGTAACTGAGACAACCAGAGCCTAAAAGAATCAACACCTTTTGGAATTCTTTATATCCTCAAAAAACATTCAAACATCACAGCTGTAATCACGGTGTAATTGTAACGTAAAGTAATTTTTAGTTTTAAAACTGTACATAGTAAAAAGAAAAATTAATAATATTTACTGCTGAGTCCTTTTCATGTATATTTTGACACTACTTGCATTTATATTTATGTTACTTAAAGTAATTTGATTTTGAGCTAAAAATGCCAATATCTCAAACCAATTTTTGTTATTTGCAATATTCTTTGTCCGTGGCCTTCGTATAAAATCTACAGAATATATCTTATTGTAACTGGTGTTTTTATACAAAAAATTGAGCTCAGGACGATTTACATGTAAAACATTTTGTTACAAAAGTTTTTTTTTTTCTTCTAAATAGTATTTAACGCCCGTTTTTACTACTAAGGTACTACAGGCGGGTTACAAAAATAGTTTTCAGAAATGGGTCACTTAAGTTTTACACATATATTAACGGGCTGTTCTATTTTTGTAGCAGTCAAGTTGGTATGATAATAAATAATAAAGCATTTAAATTCAACTTAAATACAAACAATTAATTTTATAAATGCCAAGCGTTCTATTCTAATATACTTAACTAGTAGTGAACCATTTTTTGAAGAATTTGTCCTTTTTCTACCTTGTATAAAGACTTGTGTGGTTAACATTATTTGAAACGTGGGCATAAAGCTGCCGCAACAAGCGAGAGCAACTGGTTTGTCATAATGATGTCGAATTCAAACATTCAAATTATGTTATTAAAGAAATTTAATGTAGATGTTTGCTTAATTTAAATATAGCCGTACGCGAGACTATTTAAGAAGCGACCCAGTACGTTTAAAATTAAAAATAGTGTTTTTTTATTTTTAGATAAAGTACACAATCATTTTTGTGATCTTTAAAATAACAATTTTTGGTCAATTTTCACATAAAATTCTACCATGAGGGCCTTGAAGTTTAACACTCCATACTCTTTAGCTGTAAAAGTTGACCATTCTGGAAACCGTACACCTCTTGCTGATGGTCTGGACCGGGGGTTTAAAAGAAAATGGTTCACGGCACACTCGGTATAGGCGCTACATTCCTAATATAGAAGCAACAGTTTTAACCTACCTGTTCACTGACCTACATAAAAAATAAAATAAAATAAAAAGTCCGCCATGCAGGAGCTGCGTAAACTAAGCGAATTCCTTACCAAGTTAAACAACTTTAAAAATTAATATAAAACCCAATTGAAATAAGTGAGGTATTAGGGGAACAAAATTAGAATTCTTGCAATCTGTAAGTATTATCTACAAAAGAAACCATATTTTCAGAATTGTTATTATTAAGATTAAACCACAAAAATTAATGGTATATTATTAATTAAAATAAATATATGACCGACAAAGCTATACTGTGTGGGTATTATTAAACATTTTTAAATGTAACCATGTTTAATGAACTGAGCCCTTGATATCATCTTTATATTCACTAAAATAGAGAAAAATTACAGAAATTTTCGAGTTAATTGCGTATTCAAGAAGAAAATATTCATGTTTCAATAAACAAAAACATGTTACTATTTAAAAGCAATTATAATGTACTAAGCAAATATACGCAAGCAACAATAAACAATCAAAAACTTCGTCGTTTTTCAGTGGCTTTGAATTTTATTTAAATTTTACTGTAGTAAAAGCTCTTAATGCAAACGTTTACTGAAGGTTATTACAGAGCGTTTTTAAATCGAATATAATTCTCTCACACATATTAGATTAATGTTTCAAATCTGCTATCTTCACACCAATTGAATTGGCAGCTAATTCTTTACATTGCTTTATATGCACAATTCTCGCCCCGCACTAAATTGAAATGTAAATAAAAAAGACAAAGAATGATAGTTAACACCCAGACAGAAGTTTTTTTTAATAGTGTGATACATGAGATGAAATGATAAATTGGGAAAGGATTATTAAGGAAGGAAACGTTCCAGGCCTAAGTTTAGGGTACCTCCCCGGCATTTGCCATTTATGAGGACTGAGGAAAACCTGGAAAAAACCTCAGTCAGGGAGGACGGTCCTGGCGGGATTCGAACCCAAGACCTCCCCTCACGAGTCTGCGCCTTAACGACCTCGGCCACCCGTGGCGGTGGACAGACAGAAGTTTGCCAATCATTAAATCGGAAGTATAAGGATAATCCGAAATTGCAAAAGATAATTTGTTCTGACCGTATGTATTTTTGAACATTTCTCCCAAGTTGCAGAATGTTTGTGCTTCAGTAAATGCTGCATGTCTAAAGCGTGCAAACCACAAACGCAGCTGCACCGCTAATTCGGAAGGTCACGAATGCTACTTGCCAAATGCTAGTCACGTCTCATTCTCTCGAATTTCATCTGTCTTCTGGGGATGACTGACGGTCGGAATTTTAATTGTAGCTCTGTTCCTTCGGTTGGTCTCATGAAAAAATCGTTTGGCAAGTGATGATAGTCCTATATATCAACATTTTGGCCGATGTTGAAATAAGAATGAATCGTGATTTTGAAGGTGAATTCATTGAATCTCTTTATGCAGGGTGATTCGACGTCAAAAATGTTTCAATATAGAGCATCAACCATAACAAAAGGTTAAATATAATGATCGGCTTTCTTGCCGCAACTAAGCAAATTCATAAACCGGCATTTTCCAACGTTTTGGCACCTTCTGATAAAATTAATTATTGCTGTTTCATTTGAGAAACGGATGCAATCTCGCGAGGCTGAAAACTTAATAACAATGAACTGTGTAGATACTCCAGCCGTGTCCAAAGCAGCTGCTAAGACTATATATAAATGTGACGCAATTATTACGACTACATTGAAGGTTATGAAACATTTCTTTTCCCCAAGAAAAGCCTAAGAAACGTATTAATGCATTGTATAGTGCGATCAGTTTTGTTTTCCCCCGGAGCGTTTGGTCCATGAGCGAGTGCGCCACTTGTTGGCCGGCTAGCCGGCCAGCTGGGTCTCGGTAATTAGCAGGAGGGTGAAACAATAAAACAAACAACCAGACAATAATACACAAACCAACTTAAGAGACTCGTTATCCACCAAATTATTATAAAAGTTGTTGAAACTCTCCGCCTTCATTCTCTTTACATTTCTTGGCGTATCTTTAGGAAAATATTCTTCACTAGTTGCAGTTTATTTTGAGAAATCCGGGAAGTTTCTGATGAATACATCTTGTAGTTCTTGTATCTTGATACTCTAAAGTCTAAAGTGAGATTTTTTTTCCCCACCATCACTATATTTCCTCAAGGAACTAAATTCCTACTAATAATTATGTCTTGCGGAAATACTCTGTGAAATGCTGTCATGGAATTATTCGCAGTGTTAGCATTAGCAGAGTCCTGTTGAAAAAGTGCTAGATCACGCTCCCTGTCGGTCAATTCTCTGAAAAAAGGGTGATATGGTATTCACATTAGCTGAAAAATATGGTCCTATGATTCTTTCACTACTGAGTTAACACACATGAATTGTACATAAAGACACGCTGTACCGCTGTAAACACACGAGGCATAATAAACGTTATGTGTACTGTCACGAACAACGCAACACTAACCCAGTAACAGCTGCGCTACGACTGCGACATCAGCAAGGGCAACAAGTAAGCAAGCAGATGCTTCCCCTCCACGGCGCGGCAAACGAGTGGGGGCTGGTTCATGGAAGAAAACCCCGCGCCGCAGGGGAAAGCATCACTGATTGCACTGTACAATAGAAAGTATCCGAAATCTGAATGCGTGTTATTCCCTTTTGTTTAGCTAATTTAATCTTTTACACTTTCCATCTCGCGGAATTTATTCACCACGCTATTCTTTATTGAGCTATTTGAAGTCGTAAATTTTACCTCGAACCGTCTCCACTTCTCAAAGTGGCCGGATATTCAGGGTCACTCTGTGTAATATATCCGGTGTGAATGAGTATGTAAAGGGATGGGAAATAACGGTGATATATGAATATAAAGAATTTGAAATTGAGAGTCAAACTTTGCTATAGAAGATCTGCAAATCTTCTTCTCGAGCAAGGAAATGCAGATTTTTCAATATCTCAAGAATTGGTGCTATAAAAGCCTTTAAAATTTCCAACTAATCATGTGGCACTGAACAACGGTTAACTCATTTATCGTGCTATATGCGTTAGTCTAGAGCAATTATGGCCGTGTAGGATGATGGATAAGGCGACAGACTGGTTTCGAAAATCATGGGTTCAAGTCCTGGGAAAACGTTATTACGAAATATAAAGTAACCAACTCCATAACAGTAATCCGTTTTTATTTGAAGCCACCATAATCATACCCATTACCCTAAAGAGGGGTGTTTCACAACTTGCATCCGTTATGTCATTATGTGTGGCATCATTTCGACGGAATCTTCATTAATCAGCGATGTATTGGTCCTTTAGAAACTTAATGTCATAATTTTTAAATATGAACAGGCAGATCATAGATATCCTATCTCAGATTACTTATTTACACTCTCTGAAAGTATTGT
The DNA here is from genome assembly GCA_030762175.1 of Metallyticus violacea. Classification (NCBI taxonomy): domain Eukaryota; kingdom Metazoa; phylum Arthropoda; class Insecta; order Mantodea; family Metallyticidae; genus Metallyticus; species Metallyticus violacea. The sequence continues at coordinate 103,783,148 of CM060832.1, forward strand.
GGTGCAGTTTATTAACACTCCGCATATTCCTAGTTAGTAAATAAATATGAAGGTATGTGGAACTTTTAAAAAGACTGCATATACAGTTTGTGACATTATGTTTAGTGTGCTATTGTGTTCGTCAATTTGAAACACGAATCCTGTATGTAATTTGGTATCTCGTGCTAATTGTGACGTCATGTGTTTTGTTATCCGTACTGTGTCAGATTTTTCGTGAGAACTGTGGCATTAAAGGACGACGAGAACTAAATGTAGGCGTCTGGTATGCTTACAATGTCGTTATACGACCTGGTAACTATAATGTAGTGTTCCGTCACTTAATGGACTTCAGTCGTCAGCCGGCAGGCTCTCCAGGGATGTCAATTCTTACATGGAGCAACCGCATTGGGGGCGCAGAGATGCAGAAGGTTGCACAGAATTCCTTCCAATTCTTGGGCATACCAGAAACCCTCATGTAATGCAAAATATTTATTTTTCTACGCATGTACATATTGTAACTGCGCAGGCCAATAGGTTCACAACGAACCAGAAATAAATTAGACGAACGAAACATGTTTAAAAACGGGTATTAGAAGCCTTCCTTGAAACTTGTGTACCTGATACGTACTTAATTAACTTGATTAAGAACTCCTTTAAAGCTGTTTGGATGAAATGTCATTGGAAAAGTTTGCTGTTCAAGATAATAAAACTAATAACCTGAAACATGATTATCGATGTTACCAAACCTGTGAATAAGATAAGAACGCACATTTCACAAAGCAGTACTTTGCTGTTAATGTGCCCAACAGGAACCGATATGTACTAACTTCTGAAGCCATTAGAAAAATATAAATATCGCAAAACATAGAATTAACTCTATTACATAATTTTGCTCTCTCTCGGTAATTTCGATGAAAAACTCTTCGAAAACAATGCCTTTGCTCTATGTATTAAATAAAACTTGAGATTTGATTGAAAAAATATCTTTGTATAAAATGACATTGCAAAACTTTCGTGACCAAATGGTATTTTTATGTTACAGTGCTAAAAGGGCAAACAGAAGGTCAATGGTTGTGGCGTCCTGTAATAATATATACCTAATATAACATAACCTAACTTAAACAAACTAACTAACCTAAATGTTTTCATCAAAATGTAACAGACTTGATATAAAACTAGCACAATTTATGTAAAATAATAATCTAACTAATAAAACCTAAACCAAAACTACATCTAACCGAAACAAAGCTAAACTCACCCACACAAACTAAGCCGAATCTAAACGTTACATAAGATGAAGGTAACTTAACCGTTACCCAACATAACATAAAATTAACCTAACTACAACTATTCTAAGAATGAATATAATGAAGTCATTTATGAGTTTTTAAAATCTTATGTGGAATGTTGTGGAGTACGTAATGTGTAGATATTTGAAAACTCAAGTTGAGTAAGATCAGTATCAGGGCCAGTGCACTATGTCAACTGTATAAATGGGGTATCCAGTTATTTCGCTTTCTTTTATTCGGGTTTTAGTTCCACGACTTTTTTAGTTTTATTAATTTTTTAAAGTATTGCTTAATTTCAATTAAAGTTGAATGCGAAGTTTTAGAGAAGACGTCCCGAACATTAACACTTGTATTTTGAAAATACTTTTATATTTGTAAAAATTGATTCTTAAGATCATTATTGTAGAAATCATGATGTCATAGACTATTTTTAACTAATCTTATTCTTTATAATATTAACTAAAACTGAACGTATTTCTTTATATCCCTATATAACAATTCATTTGCATTGCTGAAGCATATATTTATATGAAAACAAAATATTTGTATCAGTTTATTTGGTTCTTAATGTTATGAAGACAGCTTTATTATTAACATTATCAAACGTTTTAAAAATTTTTTTTTGATTGATTTATTTACGGACGCTCTTTAACATCTCAGGTCATCAGCGTCCGATTCAACTCAGGGCGTGAAACGGCCGACAAATTTTGGTCAGAGGCCTCTCTTTCAGGCTTGAGGTTCTTTTTCGTGCCGTAAATGTACGACACGGGACCCACGGCTTTACTTCCCTTCCGAAGGAAGCCATACTTAGGATTTTTACGCCCCGAAAAAATCCATCGGTCCTGGCCGGGTTCGAACCCGCGATCTTGGGTGTAGGAGGCAATGTTTTTAAAAGAATATGGAAGAACTCAAATTCTGATGATAAAAGAATACGGAAAACCATTTGATATTCAAATTGTTAACTGCCAAATATTTAAATAATAAATTTTTATTTGTACAAAAATTTAGATATCATGTTGTTCAGAACTTAGGCTAATTCAGCGAAATGCCAAACCCATTTAAAAGATTGACACATTCCTTAGACAGTATCCTTCAAGTAATGTAAATAAAAGGATACGGTGACATATAAAAATATCCTGTTTTTATTGAAAATCCTTCATATCCACAAGTTTAGAATTTTCTTCTTCTTTGTTGTTGTTGGTTTTTTTTTTTTTTTTTTTTTTTTCCCGCTGATTCCATTTTGCGTAAAATTATGCGTTGCTTTCGAAAACCTCTATAGCTTATTCTCTATTTATGGGGTATCTAACCCCATGTATTCAAGGTTTCAATATCAGCCGTTTCACTCATGAAATGTTGTGCACACTCCTTAGCTGCCTTCTCACAATTTCTTTGCTTTCTGCTTTCTACTTCGCCAAAGGTTTTTCATTATCGTCCTCTTGGTTCAGTTCTTTCACCTTGCACAATGGTCAAAGGTTCCTCGCAATTATGACTTTATGTACTATATGGTTAGAGTCATGTGACCCAGCTTCCAGGAACTAATGATGGCATGGTCTCACAACTCCCACACTGGTGCTAGGTTCCTCCTTCGGGTGTACTCTTAGCCCGTTGTATATATCAGCAGCTATATGACCGAATGGCTTCCTTATGGAGGAACTCGAAATGCTCAACCTGTTTCTCTGTCTCATATAGGTCACTCCTGGATCGTAGATCTCTTTTTCCTCTTGTGTTCTACTTCTAACTTTAGTTCCTGGTCGGTAGAAAGAATACGCTGTAAATACCAAGAGGCCAGATGAGTGCTAACCCACTGGTGACTCCTGAGGAAGCTTTTGGTGGGTCGCGAAGCCTCCGAATAGAAATGTTAACGTTTTTTTAAAACTTCACTGTATGCTCAATTAGAGTGATTTAATTTTTGATTAACGCAATCTCTTCTCTTTTTATTGCATTGTAGTAATTTTACTTAATAGTTTAATATCCTTCAAGGGGAATCCTAGGCTTAGAACCACCGACGTAGGAGTTTTGGACAGTCCTGTTGTTATTTGCTGTACTTCAGTTTAGGAATGGCATTTTGTGATCACAAAGAGGTTACTGTTACTAGAGTTTACTCAAGGTCGAACAGACTTCATTATTCTCTTGTTGACTCATTCATTTATTCTCCTCGTTTCTCCCTCTTCCTTTTTCTTTCTTAATGAAGGACCACATAGTGAGTTGCTAATAGCCGTATGAACAATTTCTGTACTAACAGCACCACAAAAATAAACGTGTATTGACACAGCAGTAAATTAGCGTGGGCCTTGTGCTATTGACAGGGAAGGAGTTATATGCTTATGCAGTCTTACCTGCGAAAAAGTCATGACGTTACACTGTTACTTCTCTTTATCGCACTTAAAGATAAATGCAATAATTTGCTCACCAATTTTAGATTTTTTTTTTTTTTTTGTGTAATCTGTACGTGATTGACCGGCAATCCTTGTTTTCGTGCTTGTTTCTGTATTGGAATTATGACTTTCTTGCCGTTAATCATTTAAATTATATTTCTTCCAATGCCTGCCTTGTTCCCTTGAGCTTGGGACCAGGGGTAGCCCTGGATTGTAGCTGTTTTCTGAGACCGGGCCGCTCATAATGCGCTACATCGTGGCGATGATGGATGCAGATATGAGATGTAACCTAATCAGTTGATTGTCGATTTGTTTTATTTAAGGACGCTCTTTAACATCTCAGGTCATGAGCGTCACATTCAATTCAGGACGTGAAATGGCCGACAAATTTTGCTCAGGGGCCTCTTCTTTCAGGCTTGAGGTTCTTTTTTGTATCGTAAATGTACGACACGGGACCCTTTATTTCCTTTCCGAAGGATACTATACTTAGGATTTTTACGCCCCAAAAAAATGCACCTATCCCGCTATCTTGGGTTTAGAAGGCAAGTATGGTTACCATTACACCACCAGGACCGACCTAACTTAGTCAGACCATGAAATCTTCCTAGCCAAGAAAAATGATCATGGTATTTTCTGGAATCGAACCCGGATCCACAGGATTAGTAGCCAGGAATGTTGACCATTAGACACTCGTTGGTCAGTTTAAACACATATACAATATTATATACTATACGACGCATCTATTGTCGAACACATTGCATTACTTCATCGCAAGTAAGCTTTGTTTCTGCTAAAAATTCTTTCAGGAGTTCAAATAAATATATAGATCTAGACTGTGGAGACTCTGTGTCGGTGTATCGGCAAACAGAGGTATATTACGATGCATTGTCCAATTGGTAGTAAAAGTGATTTTGTGTATGTGATTCATTTATGTATTGTTTCATCTTGTTACCAGTAACAGTTGGTTCTGTAGAAAATTTGTAGCATTTTACCAGAAAATTTCAGTGTAAAATACCCATCTCTAAGGTGTTTCCTCCATTTATGAATCTGGCATTTTTATTTCGTTCTGCCCATGTTTCTAATAGGATCTTTCCGCATTTCACTCAATCATTGCTATGCAATCAGCAATAGCATGCCAACTACGATCCAGGAGAGTGTCGCTTCCTCTCAAAAATCGTTATATTGCTGCCTTGAGTCCCTAGTAAGCCAGGGAATAAATTGTAACCCGTTTCGGCATTCGTGCAAAATGACACCTTCAACAAATGAAATGAGTTAAGTGTAAAGTAAAGTGTAAAGTTCACGTGTCTAGCATTAAGCAGATAACTGTTTAGCTCATTTCCATCAAGATGTCCTCCAGTTCATGGTGTATTTTGCTAAATTTTTGTTTCCGTGATTCCTTAATTTCCAAACATAGTACAGGTATTATTTCTACACGGAAGTTTAGTCTATATGACTAACGATTTCCATTCGTTTAGAAATGAAATAATTGGGAAAGTCCTTAATATTAGGGATCTTTGAGTATAAACACTTTGTCTTCTATACAGTTGGAATGAAGAAATGGGTTGTGGTGGGTGCACCTATATTCATCTTCCAAAAGTTTCGAAATTCTCGACGATACAGCAAATGGCGATTCAATGATTCTTCTTTTGTTTTCGCTCGCCACCCTGGCTCATAGTGGCACATAATACACGTCTGGGAATGTGATATCGTACCTTACTACTGTAATGGGTTTCCTTGCGCCATTTAGAGCTGCATCTGAGGAATGTACGCACTCTTTATGAGAACATTCCACAAAATCTCCCCTTTCACTGTCACGCCAACAATCAGGGTGGTCATCTTGAAGCTCGCCTTCAGCCCAAAGAATGAATGCCGGAATAGGCTTAGGATTCTTGTGGTCGGGTTCATATAGATTGATCATAATGAATTACTCGCAATGCTTTGTAAACATTTCACTAATGGGTACAGAGCAGATAGTTCAAAGATAGTGACATTCTAATTCAGTGTTGCCAACAATTTTTGCTATCCATTTATTAATGGGGATAACCACTCCATTCAAATCCTCCCTCACATTTCGTATTTATGTCTTTTGAATAAAAATATGCCTAGGAATAATAATTGGAATAAGAGCACATTTCCCATCGTTACAATATTTCACCCGCATAATAATGCAAGAGATTCCTTCCTACAGCCGAACAAGAGATTCCTCCAGCAGCAAAAGATTCTTTTCAGCAGTTCGATTCGATCCAGCTTGTAACGCCAAGTCGATGAGTTGTTTATATCTCAGATGTTCATCTTTAACTTGTAAACACTTCTCAGTTATGTCTTCTCCCTGAACATGCAGGAGCGTTTCCCGCGAAATGTTTATGCATTCCAAAGATTAAGTTCGTCGATTCACCTTGAACGCGTTTGTTTGGTACACAACAGCTTTTCAATGGTCGCAAAGTAAGAAATCTACAGGTATGAGATCTGGGGACCATTGGACGGACGTCGTCATTCGTTCCACTTGTTAGGAAATTCACGATTTAGAAACTTTTGACATAATCAATGCAAAAAATATGGACGCACTCCTTCCTGTTGAAAGAACATGTTGCACATCCTTTCTAACAGAACATCAAGAAAACCTATTAAACAATAAGCATATGGAATAAGGACCGATCAAGTACTGTTTCCATATTCAGGCCTATACTATAACCTTAGCATCATTACTTGTTGATTATCAGTCATCCAACCAGAATTACTGTCCGACCAATAGCGAAGGCTTTGTCACTGAACAATGATTGATTGCCAAAGTACAGAAACCACTCACAAAATTCTTTTCGACGATCTTTGTCAACCCCGTGCAAATTCTGTATGAGATGATACAGATGGAAATAATATCCATGAAGAATAAATTAAATTTACCTTTCGCGACTGCTGTCTCTTGAACTTAACTTCCTGGTTGATCTTTTGACTTTCAGTTTTGATCTTCGGTCTTGCACTTCGAGGGCGATCAGCAACACGTTCTCTTTCTTTAAAGCAATTTATTAATCACACTACACTTGACTGCTCGATTTGTTGATGTGGATTCTGTCTGTTAAATTCCTGTGCAACTGATCTATGCCCCTTACATAAACACTGCTATCCATTCATCATATGTTCGTTTATGATTCATATCACCCTTATACCGCCATATATCAACAAATAGAAGACAGAAGTCTGTTTGAAAGATTACAACTGTTAGATTCAATGATTACATCAGTTCATCCTACACCTTAAGGATTGTGCACGACCTTTACCTCGCTCTGTACTGTAATTTGCTAATGTAAGGTGTAGTCAATGATTGACGATTATCTGCTAACACAGCTTTATACGTTGAGAAGCTTCTCTCTACTTCTACAGAAGAAACTGCGACATATTTAAAACAAAGAGTGTCCTTCAATTCTGAATTTCCTTCCATTTCGTCAAGTAAAGTTTTTTTATCGCTACATACTTTTCAGTTTCTGCTTCATTTTTTGTTTTTTGTTTTATTGTATATCCAGTTTTTCTGTAAACGCTATCTAAATCTTTATCGATTCAATATTGTAAATTAACTTAACCTGAGATTTCCTCAAGCGAACTGATTGCAGCAGGAAGAAAAGCAAAACTTGCATTGATATAGGATAATTTACCTTCTGAAAGAAATGTTTTGGCACCTTTCATTTTTATCCTTCACTTCAGTTAGGCATGTTGAGGTAACTGGTTGAAAACACATCCGTTACTATTCAAGCTGCACTTTAATTAAATGAATGCGGGGGATTTTCCGTTAACAAACGCGGTTAGCTTTAACAAGGTTCCGGTTATTATTGCTCCAATGAGCGACAATTAAACTTTGATATCACACTCCCCCCAAAAACTCAATAAAATGAAAAGCCGAAAGATAAATTCGGGCCGGCTAATCGATCACAAACACGTTACGTATGTATGTGCGTTACTAAAGGCGTTGTTTATCTACACAACTCAGGAAAAGAAATAAAAATAACTGAGGAACAGAATTTTGTTTTATACATTAAATAAAAACTTAGTGAAGGCCATAAACTGCTCAAATACCAATATACGCTTTCACGCTTCATAAAATGCACTTTTTCACGAAGAAATGCTTGAAACCGCATTTCCTAACAATTGCATGCAAATGGTTCAGTTCACGAAACAAATGCTAATCGCAAGTCTGTTGATGCACGCAATGAAAAGTTTAAACGGATGCTAAGCAGTGTATGGCAACGTCACGCTTCTGATTGGTCAACGAGTGAGCTAGCGAGGCTTGACTTTCCCTTCCGTGACGGAGCTGCCAATCCTAAAGTAATTTTAATCCTGATATACAGATTCTCATTGATATATTGAAGATTTGTCACCTAATTGTGAAAAACATAAGGCAAAGAAAAAAGAGAGGGGAAAAGTAGCATGTACGACTTTGAAAAAGAAATGTAAATGAAAATTAAGAAATAAGCTAAGATTCGGTGATTGGAAAATGAACTTCTTTGATTTATATAGTTACTGGAATATACAAGATGTTTTAAGTGCATCTAGTTTTAAAATAATATCCGTCCAGGCGAAATGGTAGGCGCAGTTGAGTGGATGAACGACGATATTTCTATGTGGGCTAAAGTATTTTAAAAATATCATTCTATTGTAATGTTTCATCTCTAGCTCTCTAGACCTTAATAACCTGCCGCTTATATATCTAAATAACACACATAACCGATATATCGAAATAGTTCATTTTGTTGTCTACATGGGCAATGATCTGAATGAAGTGGTCAGGGAATTCACATTTGTAAGAAAATAAAGACACGTGAGAGAATTCCTACATTTTACGAACATCTGTCACTGGAGCCAATATGCTAATCTTCCTATTGAAGACAAAAATACGTGAGAATAGGCGGGGTTTATGAAATAAGAAAGTCATTTTGCACCAAGACAACGCTTGCCCTCACACATATGCCATTGCAGTGGCGAAAATCAATAAATTGGGGTACGATTTACTGCCAGTTCGTCTTGTTACCTGGACTTGGCTCCATCAGATTTCCATCTGCTGCGTATTCTGGGGAAATCCTTGGTGGAAAGAAATTTTCGACCGATACAGAGCTTAAATCATCAATTAAGGCGTATTTTGCAGACCTGGAGGAATCTGATTTTCGTGATGGGATCACTGTGTATTCATTCCTAATGTTTAAAATATGACCTTCTTATCTCGTGACATATTTTTAGTTTCTCTCAACAGCCAATTATCTCGTTATTCTTTTCAGTAGCTTTACCTCGCCTCTGGAATTCTTGATGTTAGGATTTGCCGAACGTTATCAGCGTTAAAATTAATCTGGAAAATACCTCATCTAATAGTATGTATTATTAGTCACTTGCTAGGTGCGTGGATTACAGCTTCTGACTTTTTTTTTTTAATTTTTTTTTAGAAATGTAATTTTATGTTTATAAATATAGTTTTGCACATTGCATATATATGCATATGTACTATGTATTAGTTTATTTGTAACTATTAACAATGTATTTATATTGATTAATGTATTTCTGGTGGAAGAGAAGGTCTGATGGCCTTAACCCCATTAGACGAAATAAATAAATAAACAAATAAAATAAGTATATTATATCCTTAAATAAATAACAAGGCAAAAAAGACATTCTATAGTCATAGAAAGTATCTGAACCTGTGTAGATATGCTGTAATAAAACGAATTACAATCACCTTGCAGATAAACAATCAAAAAGGTTTTCCTATCGTTGTGTACTGGAGACTACAATCCAATAGAATTATTTTCTGGTTTAATGATAAAAATAATGTCTAAATGATTAGAGTTTAATCCAGAATTGTACTTATATATTTATTTATTTTTGCCTCTTGTGTATACATACTATACAAACGCGCAATTGTGAATTTGGCTGCATCTTTGTGTTAGATACAAAAGCTACTTATCTTTAGTTTGAGGTACAGCTCAAATCTTAGTAAACATGCTGAAACAATACTTAGAATGCTGAATGTTATATTAATATGATTTTTTAACAAAATTAATTCCAAAACATTGTATGCAATAATGAGATAAGTAATTTCGCTCTGGATTAAATAATATTAGAAAACAAAACACTACGAGAAATTTGAATGTCCTTATAATTTCATTTTTAAGGTCTGCTGTTGGTAGGATATAGCTATTAGGTTGGTATTCATGACGTTTTTAGGTCAGCAGTGACATCTGGTGTTGAGTGCTCCCTCAGGTTGTTAAGTGATGGGGCCATGCGGTCGAGTGTCAGGCACGCGATGGGCAACTGTTCACTGCAAACACCTGGTCCTCAGACAGACATCTGCCGTGCGTCGATCTGCCAAAACAACCAACAGCCCTTTAGCAAGTTTTAAAGCTTTTTGTTTTCCTTCTTCTCTTCTCACAGCCAGATCAAGATAGTTTTCCTTTATTTTCTTTTTCACCGTATCCGACTGCTGCTCCATTTTTGTACATCTTTCTTCCTTCATTGCTGCTCTTTGCCTTTTCTGTCTCATTATTCCGTAGCTACTATAGACACGCAAGAGAGATCATGCTGTTCAGCTTTATGCATCTAGTTATAAACGAAGCGTTGATTGTATAGGATGAGGGAGGGGGTAATGACTAATGAAATAAACAAAAATGTTATAGCTGTACCAAAGTCGAAGATAAATGCGTAATCTCTGCTTCAAACCCAGGAAGATAACACAGCTATGCTATACTGAACTAAACGAAACGGCATTTCGGTTTATCGAGATATGTATACTTTTTGTAATAATCTTCCGGGACAGAGCCTCCAACTGAAATAAGTAAGAATTTTAAATCCCCTCAGTTCATTAAGAACAATAAATTTGTTTAAAAAAAAAAAAAAAAAGAAAAAAGCACGCACTAACCCACACTGCCAAACTCGAATCGTTATTTATTAAATCTCGAAGTAAACATCACCATAGAAGTAAATTCAAACAAGGGAAGGTACTTGGATATTAACGCTTAGTTTTTATTATTTAAATTGTCTTTAAAAGGATTCAGAATGGAAAAATAAAATAGAAAAGTATACATCTAAAAAAATATTGCATGAATTATCTTTAAATTTTTACAATATGTACTAAGGCGTTTATTACGAGAACGCTTAGGACACTGGGGCCAGTTTCATCAACATATGTTAAAATGAACAAGCTGTTATACTCTTTACATTCAAATTAACAAACATTCTGTTTTATCAACCAAACATTAACCTTGCCAACTTGTTAAAACTCCTGTTAAGTTAACTTCACCTTTCCCTTGTATTAAAAATTTAACAATAAAAATGTTAACAACTGGAAAATGGCGGTTGTCTGCTGAGATATCGAAATTCTACATTTGATCACTTTAAATATCGTTTCTAACAGAGGAAGAGTTGTAAGATGCAATGACTTTGAATTTTTTTTAATATAAAAATGTACTTTATTACAAAGGCAAAATAATTTGTGAATGAAATGTATGTGAGGCTAGAATATACTAAACAGAAACACGACACTCTCTCTCACTCTCTCCTATTGGTTACGTAATGAATTTGTCACTGGTTCTTTTCATTATATAATTGGGAACAATGTCTCCCTTCCGAATCATGTTTTCGGGATTATCAGAAAGGTTTCCACAGTAATTGCATCAGAAGGGGGAAGATGCATATAATTCCCGTAATTAGAGGAATATAGTAAATTATAAATAACTTCTTTCACAATACCACTTTCATGATGTTCTGAAGGCATTTAATTGTAAAATTCAATCTCTTGAGACGACAGAACCGAATTTTATATGGCTACATTTCCATTGCTGTTCAACTAATCTCCGATCCTAACCTCCAAATTAGGAATTATTCCTAGGTGACCTGAATCTTCACATAATTGTATCTCATTGCACCGTTCAGTTAGGATGGCATTAAACAACTTCCACTTCATAGTTCAGTTCGAAATGGGTGTTAGATTATGGATACCATCTTTAGGAAATATACTTTAACGCCGTAGCTTCTAAATGGAGCTCATTACGGGTGCAATACAACGCACACCAAGATACACAACTGTGGAAGAATAATAGGTGTATGAAAAAAACACTTTTCTGTTGTAAACCTGGGATTACGGACCAAACTGCAAACAACGTTAACAATAAACTGTGGCGGCAGCAGCTGCATTAGATAATGTTATAGAGTAGATGTGACTGGCTACCTCCATTATTTCTTAATATTTCCTAACTCGACAATTATCTGCTTATGAATTTTAGAAAAGGTTATGTCTCTGTTGCTCTTAACGTTCATTTGTTTATATCAATAATGATATGGAAACAAAAGTACATCGAAGTGTGTTCAAAAGCTTCAAGCTATTGACTTTGCCTTCTCAATTCATGCTATTCGCAACTTTCTCGCGGACATAAACATCGTGTTAACTAACATTATGCTTTAAAAAATCCTTTGGAACGCGGGAGTTGTAACAGGTTAAAAATTGAACATGATGTTAATAAACATTTTAGTGTATTAGTAGCATCTATGGATGAAACTGGCCCATAGCAGTATACTGAAGACCTTGTAAACACTAATAATGTTGTGTGATAATAAATCTTAAAAAAAACATTGTATCTTACACATCTAAGATGACGCGTGAATGTATCATAGGAAGAATTTGATAAATAAATTGATATTTGATTTAAGTTACCGCTATACAGTTATTTTCTAGTCATCGCGTATCAGCAGTGCGCAATATGTGAACATTATTATGTTATTGCTTTTTTGTCATAACTTTGTATTGAAGTGCTTTGCCCCGGGCCACTTTAATTCCGTTAGGTACTCCTGTTAGTTATTTTAACATCTTTTTAAGCAAAACTGTCTCAGGATAAATTCGCTGTTTATTATGAGTCTAGCTCAATGGGACTGAAAAGGGGAAGGATTTATAACGAAAAAAAAAAAAAAAAAAAAAAAAGTAACACGCATATCGCTGCACTTGGTAGTTTATTGATTCAAAGTTAAGGACTTCGTATTACAGGACTACATCGACCTTGAATTTCATTATCATCTGCTTGTTTTCCTGCCGCGGGCAATTTGACCGTGAATTTACCTGATCTTACGCTCTGGAATTCTTCGAAATGTGGGGCAGCATCTCCGCGGTTTATTTCACGCGATATTTGCTTACTACGAATTCATAGTTGAAAGAGACCCCCACGAATGGCCGAAGTCGTTAAGGCGCGGACAGTGACCAGGAGGTCTGGGGCTCGAATCCCGCCAGGACCGTCCTCCCTGACTGAGTTTTTTTTTTTTTTTTCCCAGGTTTTCCTCAGTCCTCATAACTGGCAAATGCCGGGGAGGTACCCTAAACTTAGGCCTAGAACGCTTCCTTCCTTAAAAAAAATCCTTTCCCAATTTTATCATTTCATCTCATGTACCGTCAGTGTCCACCGCACTACTAATATATATATATAGTTGAAAGGGAACACTTCAATCTCACTATTATACTAACAACCGCCACGGATGGCCGAGGTTGCTAAGGCTCCCACCAATTCTCCCTGACTGAGGTTTTTTCCAGATTTCCCTCAGTTCTCACAAATGGCGAATGCCGGGGAGATATCCTAAACTTAGGCCTGGAACGTTTCCTTCCTTAAAAGTATCCTTTCCCAATATATAATTTCATCTCATATATCATCAGTGTCCACTGGCTATGGTGCCTCGGTAGTAACAACGGGCGTTAAACACCATTAAAATGTTTCACTATTATATTAATTCATCTCAAAGGTGTACGAATGCGTTAACGAGCAATACAGAGACTGCTCTAGGATAATAAGTCTCTGGAATTCGCCTTACAAGTCTTTATTTACATCTCCTAAATTTAACTCCACGTGGTTTCCAGACACTATATGGGCTTCACAAACACAAGCGCAAGGTCCTCCCCCCTTTTGTGTATATGTGTGTGACCTACGGAATTTAGAAACACATGTGCAGAACAACCGCGACAATTTAACATTTTGTAACCTGAGAAATTTACTGGACCGCAACTAGCTCATATTGTTCATACGGTGCGAAATATTAGCGTCACTATGCAATCGGAGTTCATGCCATAATTGTCCTCCGTTTGAAGCAAGGTCATTAAAACACATTAAGCTAAGCTTCGCCCACCTTCCTACATCTTGGTAACTTCGACATCTTCTTATTACAATGTTTCTATATAGTTAACACCCAACGTTTAAAATAAACTTATGTAAACACGCTGTGCCGGCTGCACTCTAGAAGATCGATCGATATTTCTTTGCTTTCTAGCGATGGTCATGTGAGCGTAGTGGTAGTGTTTAACGCCCGTTTTTACTACAGAGGCATTTCGGGCGGTGGACACTGATGATACATGAGATGAAATGATATATTGGGAAAGGATTTTTTTTTTTAAGAAAGGAAACGTTCCAGGCATAAGTTTAGGTGACTCCCCGGCATTTGCCAGTTATGAAGACTGAGGAAAACCTGGAAAAACCCCCCAGTCAGGGATGACGGTCCTGGTGGGATTCGAACCCCAGATCTCCCGCTCACAAGTCCGCGCCTAAACGACCTCGGCCACCCGTGGTGTTGACATCATTGGAGATGCTATTTGATTGGCTGTTATAGGCTCTCAATACGCACCAGAGGAGTTGTAGTCTTCACCTTGTTTTGTGTCTTTTCTCTGAGCTCGCACAGTGGTAGGTTGATAGTTAAGATGTTCCGATGGGGGAAAATTTTTGGCATATTATTAAAGACCGGGAATGGAGCCTCTTCCATACTTTGGTGAGCACACTTGTGTGTTTATAAATATTTTTATTAATTTGTTCTGCACAAAATGTAAATTTATGTAAGGCTACCGGCTGATTTCGAGGAAATGTTCTGTAAAGTTGTAACAGTACTCACGAACTGTGCTGTGATAATTTTTGTTACTAAAGTCAGTTAATAGTGCTTGTCGTTTATTTGATGATAATGTTAAGTGTTGCCTTCAATGGAAGAAAGCATATTTGCAGGTCAGCAGAGTAATTTATTTGTCTTTATGGTGGAACGGTTTTATAGGACATGATCTGTGTAAAAGGAAAGTATTTCAAATGCTTTAAAGTTTATTCCTAATATTTATTATTTTAATATTATAATTTATTATTTACACAAGCTTAAATTGTTCAGTTCGTGGTAATATGCGGCATTTATTTTCTACTTTCATTACTGTTCAATAAATATTGTTAAAAGGACTATATCCTTCTTTGCTTTTAACAGACACACAATATTTGAGTGATTCACGGTGCATAATGTGATATGACAATAACAATCTATTAAACAATATAAAATAAATAAGCAAACATAACTAGATTAGTGCCATAATATGCATAAAATTTTAGTTTTGGTAAGATAAAATGTGAAAATAATTATAATTTATTAATAATGAGGGGGCACTATTGAATTTTTTATATTGTGAAGGTGAGTTTAGTATATAAAAGATAACCGCCTGTGGTGCTTCAGTAGTAAAAACGGGCGTTAAGCACCACCACCACACCATTCAAAATATATAGCAAGCAGAAAAGGGATATACCGGAACAATTGTAAAGAATTAACGTCGGCTTCTTTTCAGTATTTATTTATTTATTTTTTGTTTACCATACGGCATATTCTTAAATGCACTCAATATTAATTTTAAAAATGTAACTAAGTATAATGTAATGTACGGTTTCCCTTACACCGCTCTTCAACTTAACCTATCGACCCGACGGATAAAATATGAGATGGTACATGCTTCTAACAGTTAGACACGTTGAGACTGTAACGTCAAGAGATTTAAGTTTTATGTGCCTGAAAAGATAAAAGTTAATACAGTATACTTTCTATATAAACGTAAGATATATTATCAATTAACGACGTGGATCAGCTACTAGGGTGTCTGTTCGTCAAATGACGGACCCGGATTCGATCCCCGTTTTTGACATATTCCTTGGTAAGGTTTTCCCTTTCTCTCCAAATGTGTATACCTGGTAACCATAAACATTAAAAATCAATACTCATTTGCCTCAAAATTCATTCATTTCCTTCATATAAATCAAATATCTTGGATGTTAAACACTCAAAAAGATTTATTTTCATTTTAATGTAAATATTTAGAATCAAGAATTTTTTATTTGGGCGTTATAACTCAAATAACAAAGAGGTCACGAAAAATAATTTTCATAACATGCAAAAAGTGGTATAGTTACATACCGCTAATAAAATGACGAGATTCGGAAAACCAAACAATTAAATTTCTTTTCTTGAGTAAAGCAGTTTTCTGAACGGTTCAACTTAAGGGTGCTTTTCGTTCCTGAACTAATACATGTAGGTGTCGGCATAACATTAACAGTGATAAACTGCAGATCCTCTCTAGGGCAGGAAGAACGAGCGTGGTAATGTGCATAGCTACAGTCTCCCACACATTTGCACCCGTTCCAGTGAATCATTAGATAAAAAGCCTTCATATCCCTAAAGGACCCATTACACCGGGCGCTTCCCGGAAAATCGAACTCTGACGCATTTGCAATTAAACGTTGCCAACTTCCGATGCAGACAGAATCTAATTTCGAAATGAGCGTAGATAGTTTCTTGCACGGAGCACAACAGCGAATGATGTTTGCAAATAACCAGCACATTATTAAGCAATAAGCCTTTTAAAATATATATATATATATATATATATATATATATATATATATTTACTTGCCAACTTCGAAGAGAAGCATCGCTTGATTCTCTTCAAGGCTTCGAGGGTGCCAAAAATGTATACACACTTTCACAGTAGATATCTATTTAATATATTTCACGAAAAACAACAGTAATGTGTAGTATGATGTTCTATAAACAGATGTGACTCACATATATTATGATAGCGTTGCTACGTGATAGGTAAATCAACAAAGAACAAATGAAGTCAGGATTATCGTAAATCAACAATGAACAAATGAAGCCAAGATTATAGTATATAAACAGATGTGACTCACATTACGTTATGCTAGCGTTCTACAACAAAATGGAGCCAAGGTTATCGTTTGAACAGCTAAAAGCAAATTTGAAGTGGTATTGGAAAACCGAAAATGTTATTGAAGTTCAAAGGCAATGGAGACGTGTGTACAAAACAGAACCGCCAACGCAAGTAACAATTGCACGCATTCGAGACAAATTTGAGACTCGTGGTACCGTATGCGATGTTCACAAGGGATGATCTGGGAGATCACCACATTACCTGCGTACCTTGATGATAATCATCCAAGATACTGGATAGGACAAGAGGTCCGGTTGAGTTTACACCGCGTTCTCCGGATCTAACTCCGTTGGACTTCTACCTATGGGGAACTCTTAAGGAAGTTATATACCGTAGAAAACCAGTTACATTGACAGAACTTCGGGAGGAAATTGAAACGACATGTGCTGCAATCGCTAAGGGCACTTTCGCAAACTTGCTCAATCAATAGTTCAACGTGCTCAAAAGTGTATCGATGCCGATGGTGGGCATTTGAGCAACTGTTGTAACTGTAAAAGTCTAAGATGATAGTGCTCATCATTTATATATATAGTGAGTTGCTGGCAGCCTGAGCGCAGGTTCTTCTGGGGAGCGTATATCACTCTATTTTCATTTTCCAACGCTATTCTGTCATATATCAAGAGCTTGATCCACATTAATTTTAAGCATTGTCTATGATAGACATGTTCTGGATGTAAATATTTTGTAAAATAAGAACCTAGGGATAATTTTCAAACATAATTCTTGAAGTCACATGCTGATAGATAAGTTTTAGCTGCATTTAGGATTGCAGTATTAACTCCTGCTTTTATTACCTATAGTTTAGGTTCAGTCTCTTGCATTCCTAGATTGCACATATTAATATTAAATTAAATGAAGTAATATCTCATCATCTAACGAAAAATGTTTTCCTCTATAGAAATCAGAGTAACAAATAGCGTTGTAAACTTGTGATGCAATTTATAATACCAGTTTATTGAAGACGGCACAGAGATAGGCATTAAACACAAAAACATACATGCCTGCTCAGAGTTCTTTGTTATAACCAAACTTTGTTGCTGTGAATTGCCGCCAGAGATGGGACCGAAATGCTGGGAAACAAGTGAACAACCTCTGAAAGCAATAAATATTTACAGCTGGTCGATGTGACCATTGAATGAGTCAGGTAGAAGGCGGTACATCCGGCCGGTGATGTTCCTCTCATGCTAAACAATTAATTGGAGGGCCGGAAACCCCTCCTAAACAACGCTTTTTTGGGTTTAAACACCCCATACAGTACGTGCCTTGTTAAGTCCCCAGGAGATTTAAGAAGGAAAGATTTTCCAAAACGTATACCCATAACAAATAGCGAAAACCGTTATTTGTTTATTGGGTTTCTGATGTCAACCTATTTACCTGCTGCACTCCAGGGAGAGGACTGCGTAGTGTCCCAGGGCATATCGACCAGCTCTTACATTTATGCTCCTTGTATTATGAAAGTTTATCTATCTAAACAAATCGTGTACTGGAGAGGACTAGTAAAAGACACAAGGTGTTATCTGCAACTAGCGCCGCTCTTACTGGGAAAGTACACCCGTCACAAACGGATAAAGGGAGATAGGTTCCCGTGCATGAAGTTGGTATATTTATGTTTTGCTGAAACTCCAAATGCTGTGTTTAAATAATCTGCATTATAAGCAATGATAAGATATATATGGAAATGTGTATTTGAATTGCAGCTGCATGCCTTAATAATTACATGCTTTACGTTAAGACGACCGATGGATTTCGTGCATATGTTGAACATTAGTGCATATTTAGACGCTAAAGACAAATTTCGTGCATATTTATGCATTCTTTTTAATTGCAAGTACTTTTTATAGTTTTTTTCTGGATTTAGATGAAACATGCATAAAAAAAATGTTGCCCAATGTTCCCAGTGGTGCTAAGTTGGAGACAGTGCATGAAAAAACTTAAAATGCTAAAAGAAAAATTCAGCAAAAAGTCCCTGGTTCAAGAATAGATAAAACATGATCCATGCTTAACCAGTGATATGCTTTATATTTTGTCAACTATGCAAAAAAAAAAAATGTATTTGGTACGTTAGTGTTTAATATTTATCAAAGTTTAGTTTAATTACTTTCGGTTAATGTTCGTTTTCCCATCAGTTTTTAAGAATTATTTGAACTTGAATTGTGTTATAATGATCTCTTAGAAAGCACTATGATTCGCACTTAAAGGGGTAAAAAAAAAAAAAATCACAAAAAAATTCAATTCTGTGTAAAGAAGGTACACTCACACTAAAATGATACCTATGAAGCAAAAACAGATATTTCTCGGCAACTATTTAAAAAGCTAAGAACTATTTGGCAGAGTTTTGTTAGGTGTTCATTTTAACTGAATAAATTGGCAACCTCCAAACTAAATTAACTGCGGTAGGCGAAGTTGCAAAACACAAATTGTCGAACGTCTTCGCAAAAAATGATTGTCTGAAGGAGCTGACAGAAATGACCAAAGTGCTTTAAAGATATGATAATGATTTGAACGGCAATCTACTTGCTACCAGAGTACAAGTTTTGTCCTGAAAGGACATTTACTATGCACAGCCTAATTGTTACGGACAGGAGAAATGAGTCGGGCCATGAAAACTGGAAAAGGTTGCTATGTTGCACACTGAGATGCTGTAAATAAGTAATAAATTATTGTTAATCTTATCTTTCAATATTTCCTTTTATAACGCAAGTTTTCCCTTTTAGGATCTGAGGTTATGATTACATTCGCAGATTTTAGGATTGTACTTGAATTGAAAATGCATATTTAAGTGGACATTTGAGCATTTTAAATCACATATCGATAATTTAGAAGTTTGAATGCTTATACTTCGCAATAATAGTTATAAGAGATGCTGAAAACAATGCCCCTCGGCGGCAATACATTGCCAGCATAGGTAATTTCTGAATTTCATCTACCTTTTCTTCCGTGAGAACACGACGGTTTGGAACACGTTTGTCATTAAGGGATCCTGTCTTCCATACCTTTTTAACAGTTTCTGTACGTGGAACAATTGCCAGGATATTTTATTACCTTACCATTTCTCTACAAGAATCTGTTTTCACATGTGTATCGTACGTAAAACCAGTTGTGTGTGTTTAGTGACATAACTAACAAAGGACAATTTACACACAATGAAAGCATCGACTATCACATGAACACTCTATCACTCCCTGATAAAAGTCTCCCTCAAGCTAAGTAAAAGCTGTTATTTGCACATGCATTAGGTATACCGCCTTGACAATTGCCTTCTCCCGCGCTCTGACGGCCTATATCGCAAATAACCTTATTGTACTTCTGTAGATATATACAGAATAAGTGTTTAAAATGAAATTGCTACATTTCTATATGTTTCTTTATCCCATTAGTGAATAATAAAATTGCAAGTTTTTAACAATAATTTGGAAGCTGAACGCAAGTCACGCAGAGCTAAGTTCCCATCCATTTCTATTTGCACACTTAGATCAGTAATAACTTGCACGCAGTATTAGTTTAATTCCTAATTCGTATTATAGAAGCTGTTCGAAGCTCCTCTACTGTATCAGGTTATTACAGCCGACTTCATTACTTTTTTTCTTTTCTAGTGGTAACATTTCAATCCAGTACATTAAGGTAAAATTTACTTCATTGACACACTGTAATTAATAACTCGGTACACTAGTAGCCTATAGTTATAGAAAAACTTGAGTTTGCTGATCTCTTAGCAGCAAACTGAATTATAAAGACAAAAATAATGATCTTATCACAGCAAACTGCGACTGACACTCCATGTTTAACCATTAATGCCGGAACTATCGTTATTCAAGCGATTGATGTCAGTTTGACACTGCGCTCGCTGCGGACACAGGCTAAAAACGAATTTCGGTAATTCTGAAAACTTTCATTGTAGTATTTACCAGCTTTTTTTTCTGGAGTAAAACCCTCTTTATTTCTTAGCTGGCCATACAATACGTAGAATTATTTCAGCTTGGTTGAGAGGAACTAATGAAACGGCATTTTGGAGTAATATAGAAAACCCCATAGCCGGCAAGTGTTGTAGGATTCACCACTGCTACTTAAGATATGCATATTATGTTTTTTCTCTCAGCAATCATATTTCCTGAAGCCCTTGCAGACTGCTTAGGGCATGAAAAGCTTTAAAACTTAAGTATCGGGATTCCATTAATCTCTAAAAGCATATTTGTAAATGATTAACAGAAGCGGAAATTAATTTAAGGACTACTGGGGTCATCAGATGGTAACCCTCGTTCTTACTGATCATTAGGGTGCACATATTAGCATAAAGTGACTTAATTCAGTGACAAGTTAAGTTTCCAGCACGAGGAAATATGCAACAAAATTCCTGACATTCCCTGCGTCCCACTATCCAGAATCCCGAAATTCCCCAGTAGCTTTTCTTTATGACACTGTGCGCCCCTTCTCCAGGCGAATTATTTAATAGGCAACAATAAACTAAGGGTAACATTACAAAAACACAGGAATGAAATTTACTGCCTTCATTTGAACAACTAGTGTTGGATATGTAGCACTTGTTTTGTTTATATTTTATCTGACAGTCGCGCATCACGTAGTAGCGTATGCATTTTATATGAGCCCGGGTACTATGCCCGTTCTTAATGATTTAGAGTCCGGATTTCCACTCTATCTCGAATTTCAGAGTATTGCTGAGGAGTGAATTGAGGGGAACGAGTCGGGATTATAGTGTTAAATAGTCATTGTAAGAAAAATTATCGAGCAAAGCACACATATGTAATATTTATAACATTTATTTTGTTTATGTTATAAATGTTGCATAGAAAATGTTCACTTAACCCTTAAATGTTGACAGGCCAATATCGAATAATCTTAGGCGCCAACTTAAAAATTCAACACTCTTTGCTTTAGAATTCGCTTATATGTAAAACTAGAAGACTCGAAAGTCCTCTGGAATATGAAGCCAACTGCATAGAACTACAACTCCTAAGTACGGATGATCACCGCAGTAAATCTAGAAGAAATTTCTGTAATCCAGTAGTAATAAACAAACAACAGTGCGCTATATTAGGGAAAATGTTAAATGTTGTGTCAATAGCAAACCCTAAAAATAGTACTTGTATCTATAGTGCGAACAAAAAGTACAAAGAATTTACGAAAAACGGGCTTGACTCTTGGCATTTTGAGAGTGGAAACGAATGGCTTAGGCGCTTCAGTATGGAGATACAGGCATCGATATGGATCAACGTCGTATCTACGTTGCGATGTTACATTTGCTGATAGCTAGTAGAGTGTAATACAATTTAATTGGCTGAAGCCGCAGACTGCACCTCAATCCAAACTCAAGTAAGTACGTCTTCGAGGTAACGGTAAAGGATTTTAAGCTATGGTTGTTACGTTTTATGAACAATTGAACTCCATTTAATTAATTACAGCACGTGATCAACTAAGCAATGTACTATGTTTGACAGAACAAATTATTTGCTTAAGGTAAGATATTGTGTTTTCGGCCCTCTTGAACTGCCACGGGTGGCCGAGGTCGTTAAGTCTCGGACTCGTGAGCGGCAGGTCTGGGTTCGAATACCGCCAGGATCGTCCTTCCTGACTGAGGTTTTTTCCAGGTTTTCCTCAGTCCTCATAAATGGCAAATGCCGGTGAGGTACCCTAAACTTAGGCCTGGAACGATTCCTTCCATAAAATCCTTTCCCAATATATTTCATATCATGTATCATCAGTGTCCATCGCCTGTGGTGCCTCTGTAGCAAAAGCGGGCGTTAAACACAATTCATTCATTCGGTCCTTTTGACCATTTGTATCTTTAGAGTCAACGCCTGCACCACCATTCCTGAGGTGCCTATTTTTCGACCTCATTTCTATTCGTAAATTTTTGTACCTATTTTTTCGCACTCAGTATATGTACTTTGTAATCATATAATCTTGAAAATGTTTATTTAAAAGTTCATAAAATATTTTAAATTATTCATTATATTTATCAATTTATAGTTAGTCTTGCAAATTTTAACTGATCCAATTTTTGTAAATATGTTTTCATGATTGTCACCACTTAGAATAAAAAAAAATCATAAGATCTGATATCACTGTTTAATAGTTTTAGGAGTGGGTAAGATGACCGCTGCATTGATTACAGGCCTACTGGTCTATACAGTTGTTATACTAAGGCTTTTATTTGGAAGTTGTACATAATTTGTTATATTCTGAGCTTAAGGAAGTATTCAGATATTCGCTTTTGAATAAAAAATTAGACTGCGTATTGATCCCTGTCCAGAGAAAATGTCTAGTTCCTATGTATGAAGTTCTTGATTATTGAACCATTATTAATATATATCTTGTTGTTTGAAGTCATATAACAGTCTTTTAATAAACTTTGTACTTGTGTCACACAAAAGAAACATTGCGAGTCACTGAAGAGCACATATTTTAATACCTACATATTACTTAATTAAAATGATGGCATGTTTTTCCTTAACAGTTCTTCCTCAGACATATGCAGGCACGATTCTGGTTGCTGTAAACCCGTACAAGGAACTGGATATCTACACCACGGTAAGTACCTCTCTACATACAATTTGCAGTCTAACTGAGTTAAGAATTCAAATGCATTACTTTTTACTATAATTGTTGTTATTTTTTCAGAATTATTTCTATCTTATATGTATGTACAGTAGTTAAGCTGGAGACCTGCTATATGACCGTGTTTTGTTATTTTCTACTTTGCTCCATTTTTAGGACGTACGTGGAGTCTAATTTTGAGCAATTCATAGCAGGTCAATCAGTAATTATAGAACAGGAGTAACTTTGTCTTGTTGTCTTTATATTTTGTCTCTAATCTGGACACCTAAGCTTCATTAAAACGTGTTCAACCTAACGAGGTTCCTAAGGTAGAGGGAAACGATCTAACTGAAAATATGACCGTGTTCAACTTTTTAGCAATTTCTTTGGGTTTTTCTTTCAGAATGTACATCACATCGTTAGATGATCAGCAACTTTTTTGTTCTTGTCGTGGTTAATGCCATAATTTACGCTTACTCGTATTGATGATACAAATCAAATGTTGCACTTTACTCTTCAATAGCAACTATTGAATGAGAAACAAAATGGTAGAATTCATTCCCTTCTTGAAAATGCTAATTAATGAACGTGCTAATGACACCTAGTATAAAGGACCAAATAGCATACAGGTGTCCAAGTCACATATCACAAGAATTGTTCAACATCCAGAATAATTTGGTCATGTTAAAATACAGCCATGGGGCTGGTTGCATCATTAAGTAATGTCCAAGATATAGAGGCGTCCAACTAGAAAGTTTGTTGCTGGCTAGAGAATTTTAGTATTCTGATTAATCAACGGGAATGTAGAACAGAAAGATGAATATAATTAATGGTGTAGGGTCTGTAGGTTGAAAATTGCCTGTCATTTGTCTTTAAACTGATGAACATTTTCGTTTACCCAAAATGCTAGTGTGAAACGGCGTAGACACGTGCTATTTATGCTTCTTTTTACTACTTCCCTTCATTTTCCACCAACTCTTTTTTCTGTTTTTATTCTGTATTTTTTCGTTTTATCCCCTCGTGCTTTCAAGAATGTACTTAATAAAATGTATTGTTTTTAATTCATTTTTAACAGGAATGGAATAATCTTCTTTAGACTCATAAAAACAAAAACAAAAAAACACAAAACTGACAAATATTTTAATATTTGTGCATTAATTCGTAATCTCGTGTTATAAGAAAGTTGGCATTTTTGAAAATGGCATGCATAATAGATTTTTATCAAAACTAAGACATGTGCAGAAAACTGTCTATTATTTAAAATGTTCAAAAGTTGTGGCGTTGGTACACTGGATA
The DNA here is from genome assembly GCA_030762175.1 of Metallyticus violacea. Lineage (NCBI taxonomy): Eukaryota > Metazoa > Arthropoda > Insecta > Mantodea > Metallyticidae > Metallyticus > Metallyticus violacea. The sequence goes on from CM060832.1 coordinate 103,807,663, forward strand.
TCTTGTGAGTGAAACCGGCAAGTATCGTTCGTTTAGAATTCCGTCGGTTGCTGTAGACGTTCATGAACTACCACAGCGGTCACCCATTAAGGCTTTAAGGCATCTGTCGCAGTAGACCGGTTACACATACGCGATGTGTCAAGAACTGCGAAGAAGGCGACGTAAAGCCCTATAGGACAATGTCTGCTCATGAGCTGCTTGAACCAGATAAGGATAAAAGGTGGAATGTTGTCTTTGGTTCCACATGATCATTGTTCAAAATCCTGGCCATTGCATGGTTCACAGTCAAGGCAGGTTTCACCTAAGCGGTTACGAGACTCTCAGAACACACGCATTTGGTCAGCACAAAATCCACTTGGCATTCAAAAAACATAATCCATTGAACGTTTGGTGCACACTATCAGCAGAGAGAATAGTGGGTTCCGTTTTTTTTCGACTATACTGTCAACACCAAAGAGTACCGACGCATTTTCAGTGAATTCGTTCAGCGATTGGATGATATTGAGCCGCGTCAAGGATACTTTCAACAGGACGGTGCCACTTGCCATACGTCACGTGAGTCTTATGGCGCTGATACAAAGTTACTTCAACGGTCTATAGTCTCCAGGAACGGATGGCCACCAAGATCACCGGACTTGACCTCACCAGATGTTTTCCTGTGAGGTTATTTAAGGGAAGAGTCTACGGTACACGCCCTCGCACTTTGGACTATCTGAAGGAGTATATTGTACGCAAAATCAACGGCAATGATCACGCAATGCTCCAGCGAACTGCCAGAAACATGGAACGGCGTGTTCACCTGTGGCTAGAGGCGGACGGAAGGCGTTTTCAGCACAACCTTTAACGGTAAAGTAATCTCCCAGATATTCTGCACATTTTACACGCAATAGCACGTTACTGGCATCCTTCTTGTCAAAATAAACATAAAATAAAAATCACTAGTTTTATATGAATCATCCTATATTACATATTCTTGCTTCTAGTATGTTCATATGAAAACAGTATGTTTCAGATGTATAAAGGGCCAATAAATGCAGTATGCCAGATAGCTTTAATGCGGCAAGGAATGCGAGTTCATATGCGCTGCGCCATCATTAATTCGTTTAATTCTTCCCTGCAGACTTACACCTACACCTACAATATTCAGTCCAAAATCTACAGACGAGAAGTCAAAGCGACAGTAAATAAAACATTAAAAATCATAACAGAGAAGTTTACTTGGAGTAATTAATAATGTGAAAGAAATACAGGAGACATTAATTTAAAGCTTTTAGCAAAGAAATCAAAAGTCATTAAATGAAGAGGAAAGAATAATGTACGTTGTAATTGCTAACGGCCAAATATTTCAACCAGATCTCTAGTTTTAATTGCCTGCTTTTAAAATTGAGTATGTGATTAAATGCATTTTAGCAAATGAACGGGACGATAATGAGAAAAACTGATAATAAAAAAGCTAAAAAGCGTACAAAATTACATAAAGTATTATTAATGTATGACAGTGAAATCTTGACTATAAATAGAATAGATTAGAAGAAAATGGAGGCTGCGGGGGTGCAACCCTAGACCCTAAGAGGAATATAAATTAAATAAGATTATTTTGAAAAAGGGATTTTCAGCAAAATTTCGCCTTTTGCGTATTCCATTACCTGTTTTCATGGCTATAGATTGTTGTTTGAAAGAATTGCAACAGCTTCCCTATAGGACATTATTAATAATATGCGTCTTTCCAGAGCTTCCGCCCCATCAAGAAAAGTCAGCAGACTCTGTTGGCTGTCCGCAGAGATACGAGAAGTGTCTGGAGGTGTTTTCTAAAGAATCATTGGCTTTCCTATCCCTCAAAATCAGAGTTTTAGCCAGGTGTGCTTGAGATGACTTAATTAGAATTTGCCCCGGCTTTTGGCCAGGAAAATTCTGCCTAAGATTTGTCTGTTCCTTCCTGGTCCATTGATATAGTCCTGACTGTAGATTTGCTGACAGGAAGAACTAACTGATTATGCTTCAGTAAAAGTGCTATTAGCCCCATCAGTTTCCTGTCTTGTCATTTCCTGCAATATTAGAGACCGAATACCCAACAAGAGTTCCACCTTGTTCCGATTGAATAGGGCTAACAAAATTAGAACAATATGGAAGTTCGTATGCAAGTAAACGTATAGTTTAAAAGAAGATTTAAAAAAAAAAAAAAAAAATAGACGTGAAAATATTTTAAAGCTGAAGACAAGTCTTCCAAAAACAGTTAAGTATAAATCTAAAGGACAGAGAAGTGCAGATGGCAAAATGCTTTAGCTTGAAGACGATCTAACCCTTGTAGAAGATATCAACATCAGAACCAATAAAGTGAATGTTAAGTAACATGTTACAACCTAATTTTCCTAGGTTGTTAGATGTTGCTTAACAGCTCCTAGTTTTCAACTTATCAGTTGGCCTTGAAGTTGGGGATACCGTACTTCAAGACTTCTCAATCTGCTTCTTCATTTCTTTGAAGAACTACATCGAAGAATTGGTCGTTAAACAGTTTACGACAAAGATTTCTTCTTTAAACAAAGCTTAATTCAGTTGGAGAGTTTAGATACATTGTCTCTTCTTACTGATGTATATGATTAGATTTCAATGTTACCATTTTAGTTATTTGAACCCAAAATCCCAAGATCGCGGGTTCAAACCCGGCCAGGATCGATGGATCTTTTCGGGCGTAAAAATCCTAAGTATGGCTTCCTTCGGAAGGGAAGTAAAGCGGTGGGTCCCGTGTCGTACATTTACAGCACGAAAAAGAGCCTCAAGCCTGAAAAAAGAGGCCTCTAAGCAAAATTTGTCGGCCGTTTCACGCCCTGAATAGAAGGGGACGCTGATGACCTGAGATGTTAAAGAGTGTCCGTAAATAAATGAATTAAAAGGAAAAGAACTCAAAACCTGCTTTGCAAATGTTTAATATTTCATTAAATTTTAAAAAGAGAACTATCTGAATCATAAAGATAACAGCTAAGCAAGGGTTTTAGGAAGTTAGACTAAGTTTGTATATCAAAATTAATAACTGGCTGTTTTAAAGATGGGAAGATTAATCGTTTTCAGAGAATGTCTCATTATCTCATTATCTACTTACAGAACATGTTTCATAATATAGTTCTCATTAGCAATAGCGTGCCATCGCTTCAGTACTTTACCTTTAGCTTTTAAATGAACCTGTTGCTTGACAAATGTAAAAAAGGAGTCGAATTACTTAATTTCTTGTTATGTATTGTGAAAATATCAAACTCTGCTAAGCAACTTGTGGTAAAAGAATAGCTGACGGATTCCTAAAGATGCCACTGCAGGAAATCATCGGAAAGAAAATGAATATAGTGAGGGAAGCGCCAAGTGTGTCATCTACAGTGGCTGAAAAGCGCCGGTGCTGTTAGGAAAGGCAGATCATCCACACGTTGATGACTCGAGCTCTATCCTGCTGTAATTGGCAGGGACAGGGCTGGAACTGTGACTTTAATTGAATCACTAAACTCGCCTCTAAGCTCGCATTACAAGAAGGTTCATCTAAGAGGCTTGCACGTCAAGACCACTAATGTTTAAACTTGCCAACATCTTCCTCTATCGACTTGGAAACCTTCCACGCACTGTCATCCGTCAGATTGTGTACGATACATTTTACTCTAAGCGCTCTCCTTTTTCTTCAAGTTTACAAGCTATAGCTGATAGTTTATATGTGCTGTTAAACAAGTGCTGCTCCATTAAAATTTAATCTCTTTGGATGCAACAGAAAATCAACTTAATGCTTAGGCCTTAGGCTGTGAGGCTTCTTTGTTCTCATCGGTGCTGAGATGTTATAAACCCAAAACAGTCACTTAAAAACACATAACAACTATCATCTATTAATGCCTGTAATACCTCAGGCATTAAACACTATTAAAAAAATAACACAACAATGTTTGTTTCATACAAAAACAATTTCACAACAGGTCATTAAGCGCGGACTCATGAATTTCGATCCCCACCAGGAATATACATAGTTTTGGAACAAAACAATGAATAAGGCAAGTTTTGGAACAGCACATAGTGGAAAAGGCCAGTTTCTAAACTTATTTAGTTCAAATTATTATTATTATTATTATTATTATTATTAATTGGAGCAAGCTGAAGATATAAAGATTACAATATTATGAAACATAGAGATAAAGTTTGCAAAAAAGAATTGCCCCTTTCTTTCACAATCGCAAATCAGATTCATCAATTATTCCTTCCTAATTAACTTCATAATTATTTTTATCCCTTGCACCAGATTAACCAGCAGTTTCTTTATAATACGTTAAATTATTTTGTTCTCATTAGTTGTCACCAAAGTGCTTTTTAAGAAGGTTGCTCACATCTCAAAGTTCGTCCTGATTTATTCTTACCTTCGCTTCTTCTATCTCCAGTGGGTGAAAATTCTTTATCCATCTTGCATACTACCTTGATTTGCGATAGACATTTTTAAAGAGGAAAAATATAGGAAAAGGAGAGGTTTAATAAATAAAATGCTTAAGAATAATGCTGGGTGAGAAAAGACTGGGTGAGGCAAGTTTTGGAACTACACGCCTCAATTTCGGTGAATACTTCCACCATTTCTGTTTTCTAAGTCATAAATCTTCTTCAGTTTACTAATAACGGTTATAAAGGCAATTTATTAGGTTAGTTTTATGTAAGCTGGTTGCACTTTTAGCGTGTGTTCAACTCAGGTGGTAGTATTATAGCGTCTTTGGAACACCCTTTGAACTTCCATTAAGGGTATTTTAAACCAGGATACTGACCTTTCTCATGTGCGCAAAAAGCTCTCGAAGAAAATGCCCGACCGTTTCTCATTCCTGAGGGGACGGGTTTCGAAGTAGAGCAAAGCAAGTAAAGAGTGCAGTCGCTGCCTGTTATACAAACTCTCTCAAGCGTGTACATGTAAACTAGAAGGCGGTGAAAAGGTATAAACTCGCCAGGGCGTAAACCTCGCTAAAGCAAAAGCCAGCAGCATACGTCGTTAGAAAATATTGAGCTGTGTGGGAGATGTGCTTCAGTGGACATTGAATCACGATTTGTGTATTTCCTCTCAAATTAAAATCGATAGAGGACTGTTATATGCATCTGGCGATGCGTAAGAAACCGTTTTTGATGGCCATGGCTTCTTCTTTACTGCCTCCCTGGGAAGCTATTCCCGTAAAGACTGCAGCATTGAATGATGTTTTCAAATAGCAGTAAGATGAAAAATATGTGACATTTTCTTTCGTTCTTGGGAGGAATGTGGGTTTCTGTGGGAACTCCACCTACCTTCGTTGAGATTCGGTTCCACTCGTGTCAGGGAAACTATTTCAACTTGAGCAGCGACCAAAAGACCGTTAGTTACGCGCATCAGCTGAACCTATCACATTATTTACTATACACCTGCTACAACTAATCTCACCGTTGAACTAACCTCATTGAAATAATCTTGCTCTCTCATTACAAGCAGACATATTAAATACTGATAACACTGGGCAACAATGAAAATGTTTCGGGCTTAAAAATAGTGAATTTACAGTATTTCCATTAGCTGAATTAAAAAATCATCATAAAAATGATAGATTAGCTCTTGTTTTGAAGATAAAGTGACATTTTTTCATTTTTTAGAGTGAAGATTTTAAATTTGGGGGAATTTTTGGGGGGGTTGGCACACCTGTCAAATAACGAAACACAAATGCTCTTCAGCTGTTTGTAAGTCATAAACATAGATACTGTTGCTGTGACTGAATTACATGTAGTTTCTACTCAAATTAATGCAAACTTTCTGGTTCGCGAGTGCTTTTTTAGTGTAAAATTTGTAAAAATGCCACGAAAATGTGTAAATATGGTGAATAACTTTTGTTATATTTGTGGTGAAATAACATTTTCCTCACAGAAACGCAATCTGACGCCTCTTGTAAAGACTGCCAAGCCTCTTGTGGACCCAAAAGACGTTCTTCTTCCACCCCTGCATATCAAGCTGGGTTTGATGAAAAACTTTGTCAAAGCTATGAACCGAGAAGGACGGACCTTTAAGTACATCAGAGAGAAATTTTCGAAATTAAGTGATGCAAAAGTTAAGGAAGGCATTTTTGTCGGACCACAAATAAGAGAACTTGTAAAGGATCCTGCATTTGACCAAGTTTTGGAGGGGAAAGAAAAGGAAGCTTGGGAAGCCTTCAAGGGTGTTGTTCATGGATTTTTAGGCAACAAAAGAGATGACAACTACAAGCATTTGGTGACAGTGGTCCTGCAAAAATACCGTAACCTTGGATGCAACATGTCCCTAAGATCCATTTTCTCCACTCCCACCTAGACTTTTTCCCTCCTAGTTGTGGAGCTGTTAGTGATGAACATGGGGAGAGATTCCATCAGGACATTTCTGTTATGGAACAAAGATATCAGGGCCGTTGGAATGAAGTAATGCTTGCGGATTACTGTTGGTCTTTGTATAGGGATTGTGCGGAACTCCATCACAAGAGGCAAGCTAAAAGACGACGAAGTCAATAGGCCACCACATGATTCTCTTCAGACACGACTATCTGCGAAGTATTTTTCCAGCAATTTAGAACTCTTAGCACGTAATTACCAGTTAAAAAAATCAAATGCATTTTCATTGTTGTTAGTATGTATGTAATTAAAATTTATCCTTTTCTCTCAACCCGTTAATATGTAATACTTCCACCTTGTGTATATCATAGAAACTAGAGCTAATAAAAATTTTTCATTGTCATATTTGTTTTTCTCAACCCAAAATTAGTAGGAATTGCCTCATGAAGTGCTCGAAACATTCAAAAATTATTTTTTTGTTGCCTAGTGTAATCTGCGCCAAAGTATAGTATGACTGGAGCAAATAACTTAATGATCTCTGTATGGAGAAGTCGATCTCGATCTAAAGACAACATGGGCTCGCTATGTATTGAAGTTCGACTTAAAACTTTATTAGCACGGTCTTTCCATATCATTCGCCATTCGGCGCGGTAATCCACCGCTAGCGCTCAGTACTGAACCGTGTTAATAAATTATTTCGCAACAATTTCTTAGACAAACAATTTGAGACAGAGAGTGTGATCCACGAAGAAAAATAACGGAGTTATATGGTGATAGAGAAGTTGAGATTAGATGGTGATAAGTAAGCAGTGCATCATTTTCTCCCAAGAATGTCTTCAAAACTGATTCGCGAGGGAGGTATAGGTAATCGTTAGTAATGGATAGAAGTGGTGGTTTTAGCATTTTAAAATCACAAATTTAACATTTTGATGTATATATTTGGCATTTTGTAGCGTTTATACATTTGTAATTTAGCATTTTATAGTATTTTGATGAAAAACAAAGTTTGAGTTAATTCTGATATAAAAGAATGTCTTGAAATAGCATTAATGTGGAATAAAAATTGTCAATTATTAATAATTTTAAAATTCAACACTTAATAAAATTTTGTGTTATTTTATACCCATAAATTTATTTAAAAGTTTAGTTCTCATTTTATATATGTTAATTGTTTAATGTCTTTGCCAACGTATAAATTGGAAATGACGTTCAATTTATGGTCCTTTCTTCGTTTTTAAGAACCAGATAAAATTAAATGCGCGGTATACAGCCTTAAAATAAGGTACTTGTTTTGAAAAGTACTTCCGAAAAACTGAATGGTCCACTTTGTGAAGAGAGACGTTAATCTGCAAAAACATTCTCACTACGTCTTGAACAAAAACACTTTTCCAGATTTCTCTTCGTACTTTTCACTTTATCGTGCATAATCTGGATGGTGATTTGCCGCTTTACTCCACGTTGTTCCTCTTCTGCTTTATTGTTGAAACTATCTTGTCCCCCATTTTTGAGTTGCTTGTCTAAAACGCCCTTATTTTGCCAATCCAGGCACTGGATATACAATTTCCCCATCACTAATACAAAAACTTTCCATTGTATTCTTTTCTGCCCGTTGTTTTATCGATATTTTCGATCTCACCATCTTAGCACTTGTTGACTTTTACGCGAGGGGAATGAAAGATACAAATCTCGGTAAAATGTGAAGTTTTGAAGGATTTACATTTCGCAGGAGGGGTTACTTTCCGCATTTCAGAACAGTCGTGCTCAAATACGTCATAAACATTCGAAAGATGTACAAACTGCTCACTTGAAGTTTCCACAGGAAAATCAAAGAAGAAAATTTTATATGAAAAAAAAAGGTCCATTTTACATTTATATCGTATTTTATATACCCAATTTCGCATTTTATCGCGCTATATATCGTATTTGCAAAAAAAAAAAAAAAAAAAAAAAAAAAACACCCCTAGCAATGGAACGTTTTCTACCATGGACGCGAAGTTGCCTTAGCACCAACCATGCGGTGTAGCTGACCCGAACTCTGAGCGTTCCGATGTAAACAAAACAAACAGCAGCGAGAAACTCGAACCCTGTCCCTCTGACGTCATGTACCGGAACTCGCGTCAGGCTCATGCTGATATTCTGTTTCCGTTTGAATTGTTCCATCTGTGCTCATCATCAGCGTTTTCAAGATTTAGTGCTATAAAAATCTGTCGGATTACTCATATGACAATAAACAGCTGTTAACTGATGCATTGTGTTATGTAACACAGTCTAGAGGAAGCTATCCACAAGGTGACAGACTGTGATTTAGAAGATGGGAAGTTCGGGTAAAATTTAAATTGTTTTTGTTTTGTGATGAAGTATGTTCACTTATAAGGTGTAGAGGTAAAATAAGAATGAAATTCGATAAAAATGATCCGCTTTTCCTTGACAGCAGCTGCGCCAAAGAGACATGTTGCACAACTCATTGTGGTCATCCAGGTCCAGTGGAAACTTGATGCCATAACTTTGAAATCTGAATAGACATATTCCCTGCTTATCTAAGACCCCGCCCGGTATCTAAAATACTGCGATGTAATTAATTAATAAATACACGTATCTGTATTGCATGTCAATGTTCTTACAAGATTAATTTCGTAATTAGGTTGTAAAGCATGTCTGCCATAACCACCTAAGTCACTTTAAATGTTGGTGCTGAGGGGTATAATTTCTAAATACATAATTACGGCACTTTATACTATGCCCCCATAGTATTTTAGATTTATATGCTGTTTGCAGAGATCTTTAGGGATTGGGTTCGTGAAACTTAGAAAACTTAAAGCACTCATATTACTGACTGCTTATATTATGTGTTTTATTTATTTAATCAAGATTTCTATTCCAAAAAAGATGTGATAGAAGTCAAAAATGTGCAGGAGCAATTTTTTCCTTTAACCACATTTCGCATTTTTATCTTCTCATTGCTGCTGCATACCTTAATGGCAAACTTTTGCGTTTTCATTTATCTTTGCAAGTTTTTTATCCTCACCATTTGGTTTTAGGCACGAAGTATCTGGTTAACAACCATTGTGCTGGGATTCTATTCCCGGCTAAGACAATTCTGAGGGATCTGAAAAGGCATTCTAGATTACTCAGACACTGATGAGCTCCGGAGGCATTTGCTCCAATAATTAGGTTTGCTCCTGGAAAATCCAATCATTTAAAGATTTGAAAAATTATACAGCGGTGTACTTTAACGCTATTTACGAGTAAAACTGTATTTACACTTCAAGCTAAACGAACTTTTTAACTAAATTCTAATCCATTTAAAGCATCCGAGAAAGAAAGGGAAAAAATTGTCAAGGTTGAAACATTTTTAAAAGCGATGTATTTGCACAACTAAGTTGAAAATCAATGCAGTAAAAGGGCATAATGTTTTTAGATATTTTCCCCACATTAAGGTTGTATGTGGTAAGGGTGTGAAAGGAAAATGAATTATGCTAACCCAATTATATTAGTGATCCTCAGTCGTGACTTCAATATTTTTCTAATTCGTGTTTCAAACCCTTGTGTACAACCGTGCTTAATGTGGGAGGGAAGCAAATCAGAATTCTTTGAGTTAACTGAAACCTAAGCAAAAGTATTGGAATTTTTATGTTCCATTGAAAAGATGGCTTTCGAGGACTCCAAAATACGAAAGATGTTTCGGTTTTAGCCCAGGAATAATCGACATCGAGGTGGAAAACGATCCATGTTCCGTGACATGAATTTTTGTTAATTTTGTGTTTCAAAAATCACTTCATTTGTTAAGCAACTTTCTTAAAGATGTACTCTTCTTTTGCTATCTGAAATAGTATTATTTGAGTACATTGTAATTAATTATTCAATTACAATGAACATGCATTGTCTATAAAATTAGTGTATAATATACAGGGTTTTTAAAAAGTAACGTGCAATTTGTTTTACAGATAAATGGACGATTTTAGGAAAAAATACAGAAGGATCAAATCTTATTTCTTAAAAGGTTTTATTTAATAATTGCAAAACCTTCCCATAGTCATTGTTGTATGAGCTATGGCATCATAAAAGATAAATTTAAATTAGTAGCTATGATTTTTTTTTCTTTCATATTTTCTGAAACAGCTCCTTCGTTTTCTATCACTCTGCGCCTTCATTTTGTACAGAGCCTTCATTTGTCTTTTTATTACTCTTGCCAAACCCAAGGACTAACCCATTTATAGCATTCTGTACATTACTATTGGGTGTTGTAGTAACGTACTCTTCTGGAAAAAAATTCTGTATAAACAAATGAATGCGCAGAATGGTAAAAACGAAGCGCCCTATCGGCAAATGTGAAAAAATCATAGGTTCTAGCTTAAAATGTTCTTCGGTGACGTCATAACTCACACAACAATGATTACGGAAAGGTTTCGCATTTATAAAATAAATCCTATAAAGAAATAAGATTGAATATATTTGCATTTTTTCTAAAATCTTCATCTACCTCTAAAAAAAATTGCCACTTTTGAAAACCCTATGTACAGAGCTTATTTAGTACTTTTAGAAAGAAAACACAAATAATTCACTTTCAACAATAAATAAATAAATAATTAATATTATACGATTAGTGTAATGTGTTAGGTGTTTCATTATATGAAATGTAGGTGTAATAAAGCAAGCTCCCTAGTCTGTCATGTTAGTAGAGGAATGAATTAACCAATCATAATTTTCTACTTCAACTTTTACTGGTCTTTTACAGACTTCATGCTTAAAAGATATAACAAGAGAGTTATAAATTTCGTATGCAGCATTATCAAGTGGAGAAAAATAGAATAACTTTCGTTTCAGTAATGTTAAACCACACAGAATAGTTGTGTAGTACTTTTAACAAGGAAACACAAACTAATAAAAGATACTAAAACTTTAAATATTTTGAGCAAAAGCCCTTTTACTAGATAAATACAAAGCAGGCGGTTGAGAAATTACTACTTATTGTAATTTACCTGTGCTTTCTCTTGAAAAAGGACTTCGGTCCGAAATATAGAATGTACTAGTTCATCGTAAGGTGGCAATAAAGGAAAAAAAAAAAATACAAAATAAAATAATTATGACACTTTAACAAAATGAAAACTAATAAAATATCTGTTACAAATTATGCTGAATGATAGTAGATAATTTTAAGGTTAAAGTGCTTTTAATTTACCTTGTAATTAAAAATGCATTATGTTTGAAAATAATAACTATTAATTTAATTAAATTAACGTATCTCTATAATGATGCTGAGCTACTCAGTAGCCTAATTTTTTTAAAAATATTAATTTTAAATGATTTTAAAATAAAAATATTTAACCTAACGATTAATAATAAGCATAACATTCTCCCCCTCCAATGCTTTTTAGTTACTACATACTTTTGGCCTACCGTGGCGACCGCTGCGTCTTATATCTCCGTCTGACGACATCATAGAGGGAGTGCAGTGTTGTAATAGGTCATGTGACCAACACACCGCATACCGTCTGTCGCCATCACGCAGCAGAGATCGCTGCCTCTCTGATCAGGCAGCTTCTCAATTGCCCTCGATACTAGGATCCCGTTTCAGATCTTTGTAACTTAGTAAAAGTGTAAGTAGGTATCGACGACGATCGAACAAGGGATCTTCCTGCCAGCAGTCAGCAACCTTACCACTATACCAAGGAGGTGGATGCACACTTTCCTATTATAATAAAACAATCGCCTTCTTTTAAATGCTTCCTGATGGGAACAAACCTCAGCGCCGTTTTACAAGAGAAAACTACTTTTTAGATAGTAAAAGTAGTTAACATAAGGCTCCTAAACCAGAAATTGCACTTTGTAACCGTCATTGCTATAAAGTCTTACTATTACTAACGGAATGTGACAATTATTCATATATCATAGCGATGATATAGTGTGTTACACATTATTTTAATTTTCTATTCCTCACCGCGGATTTCAAACATTCGTGTGCTTAATAGTATAAATGTAAAAGTATTAAACTGATTTCTAGCGTTTATTTGTATGAGCAGCTATTTTTGCAACGCTGAAACCTTGTCAGGCTGAGAGAAAATTATCCATCATTGCATATGCCTAAATGCTACTGCAACTTAGTGGGATAAAAATACATTTTTAAACAGCAGTTTAGTACAGGATGTAAAGAAAGTGCAACAACAAAAATAATAATAATAATAATAATAATAATAATAATAATAATAATAATAATAATAATAATAATAATAATAAAACATTTTATTTGTAATTTTACCGCCCCAAAATATATTTATAAATAATTGATTATTAACACCCTTGCGATATTTTTAATAATTTGGATCAACTCCTTGGTCTAATTGTAGCGTTTGTGACTACGCATTCGGAGATCAAGGGGTTCGATTTCCGGTCAGGTTCAAGCTGTATGAGTAAGTTTCCCCCCCCCCTCCTCTCCGGAGTTCGCGACGACTAATGCAGTAAAGCGACAATAAATAAAACAGTATTAAAAACAATACAAAACTTTAGATAACGTATCTTTTATGTTCCTAGTAAGACAAATGCGAACTATTTCTTTGAAACAAGGAACATTTCGGAATGACTTAATACATTTAAATTATAATTAATAATTTATTTATAAATATTAAGGACTGCCTAAAATAGTGTATGATACAAATCTTAAATAACTATTGATCCTTTTTATATCAACAATTTTTTTTTACAATGTGGGCCATTAAATGATGATGACACGTTTAATTAACTACTGTATCTATGGTAACTGTGAAAATATTTAATAAACGAGATGGCAGATTAAGGTCTCTTGAACGTTACACAAAAAACTAAATTTATGGTGATGTATGCTAAATCGATAACTAAGTTCAGAGATATTCACCGTCAAAGAACACAAGAGGTATTAAAGTGTCTTGGAGCAAAGCGGCCACGCCAGCCTACGAATAGCCTCTCAGAGAACGTTGAAGCTCTTGTGTTGTAATAACAAAATGCAGAACAGCTACTCCCAGATTGCAAATATTATTTACAAATTTCATTTTCTCAGAATATAATTTAATTTGAAAAATTACACCATACTTTCATAGTTTTATCTTTTAAGAAGAATTCGGTGCATTATTATAAGTACAAGGAACACTGCATTACTGAAACTGACTGGTTTTCTTTTTTATTACTTCCACCAGACATAAATAATAAAACCAACACACCTTTTATTTGATTAAAGGCTCAAGAAAAACCAGATGGACATAGATATTTCTAAAAACATAGATCAGTATTTAATTGGCATTTATTCTGCATTAAAATGAATTTATTTTAAAAATTATTCAAAACTATTGTACATAAAAATATAATCAGTTTGAATGCTGTAGCGATCTGTGAAAATAGTACATTAGACTTAATATTTGTTTATTGTTTGCTGCCAAGATGTCATGTTTCATGAAATTACAACGTTCCGGATAGAACTAGAAGTATACTTTTTAATTTAGTAGATGCTGAACATAAAGGAAAGAATATTTCCCATAAGCGGGCTTTTGTATTTCATCTGAGTGCACCTCTTTTCTCATTATGCGACTTGGCAGCCTCTGTTTCACTCTATGTGATACCAAATAAACAGTCTCTTCTGAAGAGTTGGCACCAATTTGTAGAGCCGCCAAGACCTGTGAAAATGCAAGCAAGCAATCCACTCGCAATATAAACCAGAGTGGAGGTTAAGTCGATAGAGTAATGCATTTTCATCTCCGCTTCAAACTACGGTAACAGAATTATTAATGTACTATCCGAATAGCAGTCAGGGCACGTAGCAAGCAATCCCTCACCAACAGGGAGAAAACCGCCTTACGTGCTCTATATGGGACCTGCAGGCCCCGCACTAGGCGCATCGTCTGATGTCGAATGCTTATAACTTCTAGATGAAGTGGTGATCGCTAAAACACTCACCTAGATGGATTAATTTCGAGAAACTTACTTTTCTTGACAGTCAAAGCTAAATTATTTAGTTCCGGACTACCAGAAAGAAATTAAAGAGTGCAAAATAGTAAAATATACTATTTCACTAACTTACTTTATTCATAAACACGAAATGTTATATAATTTAAGTGAGATAACAATTTATTAGCTAAAAAATACAAAATATGGTATTGGCAAAACATAGAGTCCTTTAAAAATTTGTTCATGGGGTGTACAGTAAGAGAAACAGCCCGGAAAGGACGTATGCCAAGTGACAATTGACATTAAGCAACCATTTTTGGCCATGTTGATAAGGGTATACAGGCGAGATGGTCCAGGATAGTTGCAAAGGAAGCTGTGAAGAAATGTGGCTTCAAGGAGATAGACCATACACCCTACAGCCCAGATCTAGCTCCCAGTGACTATTCCCTCTTCTCAAAGCTCAAGAGGAACCTTCGAGGAAGGAAATTTAAATGTGACGAAGAAGTGATGAATGCTATTATGCCCATTTTGCAGACAAGACTTCTGATTATTTGGGGGGGGGGGAGATTGAAATGTTAATTCAAAGATGTGAGAAGTGTATTGCAATAAACGGTAACTATATTGAAAAGTGAAATATAGTTTTTGTCTTTATCATACCTAGAATGATTAGGCCGGAAACTTATGAACCTACCCTCGTATAATCGCAATTTGATTCAGCAATGAAAATCTGATCTTAACATTATCTGGTTTTTTTCTTTAATTTGTTGTGTTTTGTAATTAAGAGGAGGGAAAAAATACGAGCTACAAGTTCTTTGCGTGCTCAAGGATCTGTTTGCTTGTTAATGAGAAATTGCTTAATGTTTGTTTGCTTGTTTGACAGGAGTGTAAACTTTCCCCTTGAGTAACCGCAGTGGAGTTCCTGGAGGCTAAGGTATGCTTAATGAGATTGATGTACGGGAATGTTTGTTCACAAGAGTGGTCGAGCGATTGCCATTTTTCTTTTATTTACTGGAAGACTTTTGGTCATCGTCGTTCATAATGTGCATCCAAATATTATGTATGGTTTGTTCGGACGATTTACACGGATTAGATCTAAGACCTTTGCCGGTTCCTCGCGGGTTGGAAATCAGTTACTCTTAACACCTGCAGATGTCAGAAAAATAGCTGTATAATCCGGACAAGCTGATTACAACCCACGAAAACATGTGGAAACTCCAGTTAAAGAAGGAGATTAACGATAAACGCTGAATACTATAGCCCGGAGAATATCGAAGTATAAATATATATTTGTGAACTATCAGACATTATGATGTTGCCTGTTTTAACTGTTCTGCCTATTGCTGCATTTTATGTAATTATTTTCCTATTTTTGCATTTTTCCTGTTATTGTAATTTAGAGCCTCAATGGCTGTTTTAAGAAGTAATTGCTTGTTGCAATGCAGCTGTTGTGAAGAAACTTTATATAGGAAATGCTCTGTGACCAACAATGTGTTTATTGTTTATGTTTTGTGGAACCATGGAACCATGCCGCGCTATAACTGCACTGATTATTGTTATAATAACGCAAATTGAGACGGGCAGCTCATAAATACTGCTCGATCACAATGAAAATGGGAATATATAGTGACATACTTATATGATTAAATATTTTATGAATGTCTCCCAGTACAGAATCGTCCCTGCAAGTGTTTGGTTTAGTGTGCGGGCTATGCGCATGTTTCGTCAATATGGATTGTTAGCCTGCCTTCGTTTGGGAAACGTCTAACTCTCATAGGTAGCAGCCTAATGTCACGTCTCTCCCTTAGTATGAAGGGCAGTCAAATGAAAGCCCAACACCCGCTACCAGCTGATAATGGAAATTGTTTTATTCAAAAGTAATTGCCATAAGTGTGACTACATTCATCCCACTGGAGACGAGACAATCAATTCCAGTTTGCAGAAAGTGTCAGGTTGTTGACCTCACCCACTCTTGCACTTCCTCGTCCGAATGAAACCGAAGTCCACGAATGACTTTCTTCAGGTCGCCAAAAATGCGGAAGTCACAAGGGGAAACATCTGGACTGTAAGTCGACAAGCAGAACGCCCCTGTGACAGAAACGCGAGCTCTTCCTTGTGGAACCGCTGCAAATGGCTCAGGCATGCAGACATTTTGTCTCTCCGTCAGCTGATGCGGAACCCACTACGCGCAAATTTTTTGAAACTGGAGGTAATCTTTGATAATGGCATGCACAGAGCCATAGCTAATGCCGATCTGAACACGAATTTCTTCCTCTGTTTTCCCAGAACAGACCATCAATTCGCGCAGTCACATTAGGGGTGGAGCGGTATCTATGGGGGTGTGGATTAATTTTATTTTGATTTAATAGGTCTTAAGGATAAATTGGGTCTCAGGGTTTTGTCACCCCCCTGGCTAGGAGACTGGAGTGGGTTAGGATGAGGAATCCTCTCAGTACGATCTACAAAGTGATGGTTGGTATTACTGTTTCTGTGACTGACGTATCCTCGTCCTCCGTTGGATTTTCTGATAGGTCCTGGCCGGTAACTATTCCAAGTAAACTATTGTTGAGACATCTTCTCAACCTGTTGCCCTTTTTAAATAGTGGTATTTTAGTCGCTAAGCATAGCGAACAGGGGAAAGGAGAGTAGGAAGAGATTCACAGACGAAAGGAGGATGCGATGACGTCACTCCCAAATTGTTTATTTTTCAAGTTTCACCGAGAGTACTAGGAGATCGAAACACAAAGACCACTGGTATGCACATGTAGATAGCGCTCCCGAGAAATCTCGCCTGTCCAGGTTTGTTAAAAAAAATCAATGAATTTATACCTGCGGAATTTTAACTTTAAAATTCTACCAAAAAAAAAAAAAAAAAATCAACGTCCCGACAAATGAAACTGAGAAACCTGTGGAACCACTGGGAGACACATTGCGAACTGGAGTAGCGCCAGTTTCTGGACATCGGTTGCTACCCACATTTTGAGGTCTGGTGTAATGGTACAAACTTCGAAAACAAGTTTTAAGGGGTTTCTTATTATTCAATGGCTTTGGCTAGATTCCTCTTCGAACCCTCGTTTTGATGGTTTTAACAGTAAAGGTTCAAAGATTTTAAGCGAGGGGAAACATACCGAAGTTACAGATGTTGCTTCTTCTCTGGACTTCTAGCAAGTTTCCACTTATGTGTGGAAATCCTTGAACCCAATGAAGTATTTTCCTCATTATAATACTAGTGAAAATTATAGATGTTAATATACATTTCAAGTACTCTCGTCGGGTGTAATAACTGCTTCAGGGGTAATAGTCGATGGGCCTGTCCCAGGCGCGGATCATTTTGCATTAATGTGCATCCTTCGCGGAATCTGATGCCAATCGTGTACATCGTCAGGGACATGCAGCAGACGTGCGACAATGAATTTCGCGTGTTCCAACACCCTCACCCACCAAGAAACGAACCACACACCTCTCTGCCCCCATTTCCAATGTTGGACGGACACACTTGTCGCTACGTTCTCCTCTAGAGGAATAAAGAAACAACTGTGTGGACCTGTGCATTTTCACTATGCATTTCTCCTACCCTACAGATGGCAGTATCGATACGTAACAATAGTGTTGCCATCTGTTGCGAGGAATGTGTTTTATGGCGCGGTTCCGTTTTCATTTGACTGCCCCTCATATTTTCCTCGAATATTCCGTTTTTCTCAACGGAAACCCCAGGCTTCGTATTATCTTTGTTAATGTGGTTATGCGACCCTAGAAATGAATATCTTCAACCAGTATTCTGTGCAGTTTTTCCTTTGATTTTGTGAAATTGTGAATAGCATCTTACCACACATTTATCAAAATCTAGTTTACATTTCGTTACAGATGTTGATCCTAGATACCTGTTCTAATTCGCCGCTTTCAACCTTACTTGCCTGTTGAACCACATTCAGCACAGATTTCTTGGTTACTTCACTTACCATCTTTTGAATATCTTTCAAACATTTAAAGACTCCTGTTTCGTTTATCATAAACCTATAAACATTGTAAATAACGTCTCTGCTTTGACTGTGTAACGTTTTAACACGCCCTAATTAGATTGCAGCGGGTGTAATGCTATCTAGCTGTACAGTATCATTTCAGGATCTTGGGAAAATGGAATTTCAACGATATAAACTAGATACAAGTGCAATATACCTACCTCCTGCCGGCGACTTGCACTGCTGAAGAGCGTGTTAGCGACTGAGCCCTGCAAGAGCATTGAGGCAAGCTCATGCTAAATTCGTGAACTTTTCTTGTGCTTCCTTTACTATACCTCGTTCAGCATTGTGAATTTTCACTCAGGTGCCAACTTACAACATTATGCCTTGGAATTTCCAGCTTTTAAATTAATTTTAGTTCCAGTAATCGTGTGAAATGCCTTGTTTATTTTAACTATCTATATTTCTTATTCAAAGTGATTTTTTGTTGAAACTTTTTAACGCTTGAACATCCCGTCTCTAATAATTTATCAGCTCCTAATTTCAACCTCTTTCCCATCATACATTTCTCTTTATTTCTCTTTCTGAGCTTTAGATTCCTTATTTCAAATTTCTTGTCTTAAGCCTCTTTACAATGTGAAATGTGTTTCATTAACACCCTGTGTATGACGGCAAGCTCTGTTCAATGAATTACGTTAATTATGTTTTACAGCAAATAAAGAGCTCCACGCATTGCAGTTTTTCACCAAAATCACTCAAACGTTCACTTATTTAATATTTTTGTTATAAAAGATGAATTAAAAGAAAAAAAATTGAAACCTTAAAATAATGCATAAACATTTCTAAACAATTTCAATAGAACAAAGGAATAACGCTATGTACTGAGTAACTTATAGGTGTTCAGGGCAAATGTTTAATTATTTTAAAATGTTTATTATAAAACAATAATAGTTAGGCAACTAATAACTATCTCAACAAAGCCTACACAGGGTAATTATTGTTTCATGAATAATGCTCGAACAAACGCCGCACAACGGAAGAAAATCACGAAAAAGATTGCACATCGAGAATGAGTGAGTCATGAACAGTTTTCTTACATTTACAAACGTAATATTAACTCAGGAATCTGAAGAGAATAGTTACGTCAAACTAGCATTAACACATCAAGGTCACATCTTAATAGCGATTTACAACCGTGATACCACCGAGGTCGTCAAGACGCGGTCTCGTGAGTGGCAGGTCCGGTGTTCGATTCCCGCTAGGACCGTCCTCCCTGACTGAGGTTTTTTCCAGGTTTTCCTCATTCCTCATAAATGGCAAATGCCGGGGACGTACCCTAAAACGTACACCTAGAACGTTTCCTTCCTTAAAAAAAATCCTCTCCTAATTTATCGTTTCATCTCACATATCGGCAGTGTTCACCTCCTGTGATGTCTCAGCAGTAAAAACGGGCGTCAATCACTATTTAAAAAACAGTGATAAAGTTCATAGCCGTTGACGACAGAGCCCAGAGTTCTAAGGATTTAAGGGGAAGAAGTAAACGAATTGCTATAATTTAAGCTTTTTTTCTACTCGATAGTTAACTGTGTTATATTTAACTGATTTTTCATGATACTAGAAAAATAATATGGAAAACTCGAAAATTTACAAGCTGTATTTGACTCTATAATTCTTTTTTAATATCTGTATAACTGGAGATAATGGTTGCGGCTGTTTCTGTAGGTCTGGAGGAAGTAATACGTCACGGCCGAGGAACTGTCAGAGAGAATTAAAGGGAATTGCTGGCGTTATCAAAAAGACTCGACTGTAGTAATAAGCCCACACGAGGGCTGGTACTGGCGCCCTTAGACTGCCGGCTGCAGCACCAGAAACAGATCAATATCTGCCTGCCACGCCTTCCTAGTCTTGTCTCTGGAGTAAGCAGCTTCCACGTGCTTCCTGTTGCCAGACAGAATCCGGTACCGGCCGATTTTCCATCTCTTTCAATCGTGTATAATAACCCGCTTTTTATTTATTTTTTGTCTTTTTTATGGCAGTAAAAGAACCTCAAGTCTGAAAGAAGAGGTCGCTGAGCAAAATTTATCGGTCGTTTCACACCCTGAATTGAATGGAACGCTGAATAACTGAGATGTGTCGGTAAATAAACCAAATAAATAAAATAAATGCACATTCCACCAGCTAACGAACACCGAACTAATGGTGAATGCTCTCTTCCATTGGAAATTCCTAAAGGGTATATATAGATGCTTGACTTGCCAAGTGAACGAACACCAAAAGATTACAATTTCAGGGTGTGTCAGCAGAGTATGCTCAGCTCAGCTCTTAAACTATTCGAGGTAGATACATTATGCTGCCCTTACACATCCCTTGAATAGATTTAGTTTTTATTATTTATTTGGTTGCATTGTTACCGTACGTGTTTAAAAATTAGCCCCAAAATTAAGGGTTGCAAATATTTTGAAGTATTAATCGAATTGCAATATGTATACAGGGCGTTCAGAAAGTACCGTATTAATTCAATATTTCCCCCAACATTCCTTACTTCTTTTTTTTTTTGAATAGTGTTTTTACTATTGATGCACTACAGGCGGTGGGTACTGATGAAACATAAATGATAAATTGAGAAAGATTTTTTTTTTAAGGTAAGAAACGCTCCAGGCCTAAGTTTAGGGTACCTCCCCGGCATTTGCTATTTATGAGAACTGAGGGAAACCTATAAAAAAGACAGTGAAGGAGGATGGTCCTGGTGGAAATCGAGCCCCAGACCTCCCGCTCACAGGTCCACGCCTTAACGACTCGGCCAACCGTGGGGTATATTTCTTACTCGTTTCATCACTTGAAAATCCCAGAGAGAAAATTAGGCGGCGTATAACATTCCGGGACTATTAGCCAATTAATAGATGTAGGTGTATGAATAGACCAACTGATGTATCTATATATGCAATATATCAAAGATGAAACATTACTTAATTGTTCTCAATAGACTTTGAAACTAAATTCATGAGATGATGAAAACAGATCTTTATCATTACACTCTTAGAACTACTTTAACTATAAATGCGCAAAGTTTCTGTTCATACCAAGCACTGAAAATCACCCTTTTTTCATACACAAGGAATCCTTTGCGAACAAGATTCAAACACCCTGTCTCGTTTGGCGTTCATTCCCTCAATGTATAAAGATTTACATTCAACTTTCTTTCTGATACATCCATAATATGGGTTATGACATTACAGCATTATGAAAAATAAATCATAATAAAGCGCTCTCTAGGAGCGGAAATAAGAGAAATTTGGAAATTAATTCTCTGTGTTACAAAATTTTCTCTTATTTTTTTTTAAATGAAGTATAAGTAAAGACGGATCAAATGTCCCCCATATTCGATACATATAGTAGATACGTTTTTAGTCTCGACACTCGGATGCTTTCAATTTTTTTATTAAATAAAAACCTTTTCTCGTTTTATTATTTTGAGAATATCTAATACCTATATAAGAGAAATTCATCTAAATTTTTTCACTCGTTGATTATATTTTTATGACATTTAACACATTTCTAATTATATTGATAACACCCTAGAGGTTGTTCAAGATGCTGTGTCAACACCTTAAATTCATTATCTTCGATAATGCTAAATGGCTGGTTGTCATTGCGTATCATGTATGCTATTTCCCTGGTAATTAGCGTTGGCCGATTATCTCCTTGTTTAAATGTGGAAGAGAAGTAAGTGTAGATTGACTGGTATTCAGGTTATATGACTACTTCGAAAGAATAGTATAATCTCATCTACTGCTGCACCTTCACTTGTTACACTTTCACTATCGCCATTTTTTGTTTGTTTTGTTGGGATTCAGAATAAACAGTTTTATGAACTGAGGTGACATTCTTCTTTAGGTTGTCAGTGTTGCGAAATTTTTCATATCGGGAAAAAACTTGTTATAAATGTGGCAAATGGCACGGTTATTCATTCATAGGGTCCAATTGAAAATGTTTTCAAATTCACTCATATTATCCGAAAAATGTACCACGAAACGCAGTCTTCTATCACTTTCAAATAACAACTTACTTGAAAATTACAGCTAGGTAGTAATGTAAACTCAGCTTTTATGCTGAAGAACCTGAGGTACGACTTTGTTACAGTAAGTTCGTACTTGTGACCAGATATGTTTACCAAAAGTTGTCTTTATTTGTGGCTAGACTCAGAACAGATTATTTTGAAGGCGGAGTGTGATTTTTCATATCCTTAAAAAAAAAGAAAAACATGCTAGAAATTAATACAATAACACCTGCTTCAAATTGCAATTCAGCACATTTTATTACCGTGATACGTGATTTTAAAAGAAATTTGCAGTTTAGGTAAACTGTCATCAGATCATCTGCATAAACATACCTTAGACAGGGAGGCCGCTTTTTTGTCGGAGTTTGAGCTGAGAAACGGACACAATTTCTTGATACCTGCCAACTCTTATATAGAAGCTTATCAATTAGGTATATATATTTCTTGTGACAACTTTAATGTGCTAATTGTTGCAATAACAATGTATCGAAAAAGTATCGAGCTCATTTTTTGAATGATTTTATTTATGGACGCTATTTAACAGCTCAGGTCATCAGCGTCCCATTCAACTCAGGGCGTGAAACGGCCAACAAATTTTGCTCAGTGGCCTCTCTTTCAGCCTTGAGGTTCTTTTTCGTGCCGTAAATATACGACACGGGACCCACGGCTTTACTTCCCTTCCGAAGGAAGCCATACTTAGGATTTTTACGCCCCGAAAAAATCCATCGGTCCTGGCAGGGTTCGAACCCGCGATCTTGGGTGTAGGAGGCAAGTATGGTTACCACTACACCACCAGGACCGACATCGAGCTCATGTCAAGAGTAAGGTTCGATACCTTTTGAGTATCGAGGTATAGAAAATGCATATATTTTACAATTAAAATTAACATTATGGAACCTATCTGTGTAGAAACTAATAAAAACGTTATGGATTTTAACATAAGTTATAATTTTGTTAAAAGTTATTTAGAAAATAAAAGTTTTGAAGTATGCTAAAGAAATTTTCCATGCATATGGTGTTAAAAACCAAAAATTCAACGAAGCCGAAGTGTGTTAATTGAAGTGATGCTGTGTGTTTGAACGCAATGTTTATCTTGTATAAAGCAAATGCCTTGGGAAAGAAATGTCAACAAATCACGCAAATTTGGAACATTTAAGTATATTAATTTTGTACATCGCTGAGCCTTTACCCTCACGTATTTTCAGATATAATATCACAAATGGTTTTGATCTTACAGAGGTAGTAACAAGCCACGGCGAGGAAATTTGCCTTGGGAAAATCAAATCTCGAGTAATATTTATACAGTTGATCAAAAAGTTTTTTGTCGGTCTTTTCGCAATGCTCAAATTTCAACTTTGGCAATAATTAATTGCACAAGTAAAGTTGAGGCAGAGATGAATTATACCACGATATGCACAGTAGGGACAGTTTGTTCGGTTTTTTTTTTTTTTTTTTGAAGTTGTTGTTCTTAAAACCGGCTCCGAGTTGAGAAAAATTTCTTCGCTAACAAGTAACTGTTAAATGTAGAATTTGCAAATCCATCATAAAACGCTAATTTTAATAAAAATGTGCTTATCCTTTTAAAATAAAGAGGAAAGTCCTGTTTATTTATCACTGAAATAAAAGGTACTTATGTAGAACGGCACATTAATTAAGGAGGATAAACGGTGTTTTTTACTCTGGTTTTCGGTTAAGATTTTATAGTGTTTCTGAATGACGGCGAAGCATTTTTAAGCATTACTATTACTACTTTAATTTTTATCCTAAATCCCTACTTCATGTTTAGCCGAGAAAGTATAATAACGTTTCTGAAATGTAGCATTTCATTAGGAAAATTAACTGCCGAGCGTAGCCTAATTTTATAAATTATTGTCGTAAATGGCGTAATCTCTGAAAGCTATATATTGCGTTTTCCGCGCTTTACTGCAGCTATGCATGTGATACGCATTACTCGATAAGCAAATGAGAGAAGGAGAGAAGAATATCGTAAAGAAATATGAGGGAATTCTGCAAAATTATACATTATGCAGGAGAAATTTTCATTGCACAAATACCATCTTGATTTGTTAAATTTTCTGCATTCATTATCTTGGCAGCCTTTTACCACATATGAATAACCTAATATAACCTGAAATAGGATTATTATTATTATTATTATTATTATTATTATTATTATTATTCATTGGAACATTTTATGTGTTTTTACAATTTTCAGTGGGAAAAAGGATGGACTTGGAATTTCCAGGACCATTTGGTCAGAAATAATGAGAGGATTTCGATTCAACAACAACAGTTGTAACCTATGCAAGCGCGCAAGTAGAAAATTATCGCACGCTTTAATTCACAAGAGCGGGTAGTGCTAATATAATCGCTAACTGCCACTAACCCGGTGACTTTAAACACAATAGTAAATATTTCGGGACGCTTGCGGTTTTGATGGCATACTGTCTGATAGTGTTTAATTTATTAAAGAAATAGTAATAAATGTTCTTAGTTTGATTTCAATTATACCATTCCTTTATTTATGCAGAACCAATCTGAAGGAGCATACAGATAGAATTGTAAATTTCGTGACATGCGCACTCAGAATTCGATCTTGCGAAATATCCAAGCCGTCCCTATTTTATATACTGCGGTTATATTGTCAAACTGGAAGGTTAAAATTTTTTTTAGTGTCAGCCAATATTCCGAGAAACGCACCCTCTGCGATGTTCATAAGGGCAGATCTGGGAGACCTCGCACAGCAACAAGCCCCCGCATCCTCCACTATGGTTTAGGAACGTTTTGAGCTTTCACCGCAGAAATCTACAAAGCAATGTGCACGTGAGACTGGGATTAGCAGAATCAGCGTACGTCGTATTATTAAAAAGCAAAATTGAAACTTTTCATCCCAAGACCTTTGCATGCATTAAATGAAGATAACCCTATCGGAGAATGCAGTACTGTGAGTGGTTTCGGAACATGGTGCAAGAGGATGAGGTCTTCGTAGGGAAAGTTGCTTGGTTCGATGAGGCACAATTTAAGTTGAACGCAACTGTTAACCGACATAACGGTGTCTACTGGTGTACAAACAATCCACATGTTATTTAGGAAAAAATTGTTAACTTGCCTGGAATTAATGTTTGGTGTGAATTGTCATCTAGGGGTCTAATGGGACCATTCTTTTTTGAAGGAACAGTAACTGGCTTAGTGTACCTGAACATGATAAGCACATCCGTCTCACTCGCCATTCATACATTCTATGGAAATGAGGAACTTTACTTCCAACAGGATGGTGCACCACCACATTACCACCGAGATATACCTTGATGACAATTTTCCAAGGCACTGGATAGGACGAAGAGGTCCGACTGAGTTTCCACAGCGTTCTCCGGATCCAACTCCGTTGAACTTCTACCTATGGGGAACTCTTAAGGATGTTGTATACCGTAGAAAACAGCACTGCAGCACTGCGGGAAGAAATTGAAACGGCATGTGCTGCAATCGCTGAGGACACTTTCGCAAACGTTGCTCAATCAGTAGTTCAACGTTAAGTGTATCGATGCCGATGGTGAACATTTTGAGCAACTGCTGTAACTGTAAAAATCTAAGATGATTAGTGTTCATCATTTTCTGTTTGTGTGAATTTAGTTTTGTTATGTGAGCTCAGTTTTTTTTTCTTTTCTTTTCTGAAGTGTGTATACATTTTTGGCACCCTCTGTATATACGAGTATGTGTGGTGTGTGTGTGTCAACGATCTAGCAGTCGCAATTTTTGTTTTTTCTCAACGAAACTCGGCATATAACGACTAATTAATAAATGATTCGTCCAGTTAGTTAAGCAGTAAAATTGAACTATTGGGAGTGGGAGTTAACATAATTTGGAAAAAAAGGAAAGAGAAATCGCTCTAGCGGTTAAATTTATTTTTCCGTCAACGAAATGATTATCCATTAAAATCATTTAATACAAATAATTTCTGATGGTCAGGGCAATCGGGCAATCAGGAGTGGAGTATATCTGAAAATCCAGTGGGGATTAAAGGGAAATTTGAAAATCGTTCTAGCTGCCGTAATTAATTTTTTTAAAGGAAACTCGGTGTATGCCAAATGAAATAAAATGAAATAAAATGAAATAAAATAGTTTCTGAAAATCAGTAAAATAAGATTATTAGGATTGGGGGTTTACCTGAAACCCAACATTTAAAAATCGCTCTAGTGGCACCTACAACGAATCTCTGTATGTATCATTTAAATAAAATAAGAAAAATACTTTTTGAAAATCAGGGAAATAGGAGTGCGCGTTTACTTGAAACAAATAATCTAAAATTTGGTTTATCGGCACTATTTGTTTTTTACAGCAAAATTCGGTATATGCCATTTAAGTAAGATAAGAAAAACTACTGAAAATCAGAGAAATCGGGCAATTAAAGGGGGGGGGGTATACTAGAAATCGAAATTTAAAGAGTAGGGGTTAAAGTAAAATTTAAAAATCGCTCTAGCGGCTGCAATATTTGTTTTTTCTTGACGAAACTCTGTATAGGCCATTAAAATAAATTAGGAATAATACTTTCTGAGAATTGGTGATATCAAATTATTAGGAGGGGGTGGTTACCTGAAATCCAAAAATTAGTCTAGTGGCACCAATATTTGTTTTTTTAGAAACGAAACTCGATATATGTCATTTAATTAAAACAATAAAAATAGTTCCTGAAAATCGGGGAAATCGGGCAATTGAGAATGGGGTTTTACCTAAAATGCAAAATTTAAAAATCACTCTAGCAGCACGAATATTTGTTTCTTCACAATAAAATTCGGTGTATACCATATACATATAACAAGAAAAAATAGTTTCTGAAAATTAGGAAAATCGGATCTTTAGGAGCAGGGGTATACTTGAATACTGAAATTTAAAAAGCGCTCTTGCATTTAATTTTCTCTCTACTTTGTTTTTAAATAAAAGGAACTAATTAATTCAGCATATAAACTTTATTTATTACGTTGCATATATTTTATGTTTAACAAAAGCATCGTCGAGGCGATAGCAAATGTGAAATATTAATCTAATATGAATATGAGTATTATATTTGTATGTAAGAGCGCTTTGTAATAACCTTCAGAAAACGTTTTCGTTACATGTTTTACTACAATAACATTTAAATTAAATTTCAAAGCCAATGAAAATCGACGGAACTTTCGATTAGTATTGTTGATTGTGTATATTTGCTTAGTGTGTTGTAATTGTTTTTAAATAGTAACACGTATTTGTTTTATAGAAACGTACGAACATCTTAAATACAGAAAATTTCTGTTATATTTCTACTTTAGTGCATGTAAAGATGCAGCCACACAGTGTAGTTTTGTCTATAAGTGGTCATACATTTAATTAAATTAATAGTATACCATTAATTTTTGTGGTTCAATCTAAAAAATAACAGTAATTCTAAAAATGTGGTTTCTCTTTTGTAATACTTATAGCTAGCAAGAATTCTAATTTTGTTCTCCTAATACCACACAGCAATGCCATAACTTATTTCTTTAATTAATTGGGCCATAATTTGGATTTTATAATCATTTTTAAAGTTATTGAAGTTGCTGAGGAATTCGCTTAGTTTAGGCAGCTCCTGCAAAAACTTTTTAAAGATTTGTGCTTGCCTGTGCAGAAGTTTAGTTCGATCTTAGAAATTGTTTCGGTAATAATATTAATAATAACAATATCTCGCTCATTAAAAGAGTGACCTCATTTGTCAAGGAAAGTTTACTACTCGATTATAACTTGTCTATAGATAAAGCTGATAAAATAATTTTTGCGTTACAACAATCAAAGTTTTCTAATGCAAATCAAATTACAATTCGGTAGAGCTCTTGATATGGGCTGCAACTTTTTCTCACACATATATTAGATAAATTGTATATTTCATTGCGTTTTCCAGTATTTTGGTTAAAATTTATTGTTCTGCTTATAGAAAGCATTATAATTAGACATCAATGGCTAACTATTTTATGTTTGTATGGCTTTAGAATAGCCAAATGCCAAATATGTATATACATGCATTTGTATTTAAATAATCCGTTAATTTTGCACTGCAGAAATTTTTTTTTAAATAATTTTTTGTTTTTATTTTAAAATAATGTTACACTGATGAAATTTACTTGATGCATATTGTTGGTGTTAAAATTACTGTTCCTATTATTAGTTCATGGCTTATTGCACTGCAGTAAATGGTAGTGGGTAGTAATTGATTAACTGTTTTTGTACTAGGATGATTTAATATATACCATTTTGTTTCATTTACATATGATACATGATGTTTGTAAACAATTTCAGATTATTAAAAACCATGGAAATATTTTCTGCTGATATATAATGCCATCTTGTAGACATAACCTTGTGTAACATTTTTCATGTTCGCTATTGCCCGTAGTTAGACGTATTGGAGTCCGTCTTGCTCGCTGCAACTTCGGCATAACGCACGACATTCACATTTGTTAATCTTTCCAGAAACTCCGTTAAGAGTGGGACATGTCGATCGAAAAAGAACATCTTAATTAGTCAATTTCGTTACCATTTTGCCAATTAAACGACGCCTACACTGCCGACAGTGATGTTCGACTGGTGTTCGACTATTTCACGTGACGGTCGACTACATTGCGTGGTGTAATGCCTTCTTTCCCTACGGATTCACCAACACATTTCTACAACCACGTCAGTTCGGTTTTTAAATAGCTGGCCGTCATACATTAATTCATTATGCTCTGTTAGCTCAGGGTGCTATATGTGACATTCGCCAGAAATACAGTGAGTCACATTTAAACCTTTTCGGCGCGGCTCTTCCCCACGTAGTCATCGCTGGCATCTGGCGCCGCGAACTACGGTGCCACAAAACTTCACCTTTTTAAAACTGAGATACTGCAAACAAAGTAAATGAATGTTGTACTGAGCCATCTTTCAGAAAATGTGGGTAGAAAAGTAGAACTAATTAGATTCATTAGTGCAAAATAGTTTCTTAAGAAGATGTAGGTAACCATATTTGCCTTCTAAACCCAAGATCGCGTGTTCAATCCGGCCAAGGATTGTAAAAATCCTAAGTATGGCTTCCTTCGGAAGGGAATAAAGCCGTGGGTCCCGTGTCGTACATTTACGGCACGAAAAAGAACCTCAAGTCTGAAAGTAGAGGCCTCTGAGCAAAATTTGTCGGCCGTTTCACGCCATGAATTGAATGGGACGCTGTTGACCTGAGCTGTTAAAGAGTAAATAAAACAAATAAAACAAAAAAAATGTAGATTGGGGGAGGGGGTGTCGTTTCGGAAGTGGGCGACTTGCTAATAGTTTAAAAAAAAAAATCTTTTTCCTATTTATAATTTCATCCCAGTATAATTAGTATCCAGCGCCTGTGATATCTCAGCAATAAAAACGGAAGTTAAACACAATCAAAAATTAACTCACGATATTTACACTTACTGCCGCAATCTTGCAGTTAAAAACTCTTATAAAATCGTTATACGTACATAGTAACAGCTTTCCGTGTGGTGAATTGAATAGTCCCACCGCATAGCAAGGCGACCATAATGGGTACCCAGCCTGGAGGTATAACTAGGCCACCTTCGGGGAACATAAATAAGGGTCTGGTCCTCCAAATTGGATATGGGGCCAATGGTCTCATCCTATAAATTCCATTTGTTAAGAAACCCCAGAAGAAAACAGCCAGGCGGATTACAACATAAGAACTCTCTCACAGTAATTTCGCACTTTGAGTCAGTTATTCTCCGAAAGAGGAAGCTGTTGTGTGAGAGAACATCCTGCACCAGCGCATAACCTTTCTCTGTAACATTTATCTGTTCTAAGAAAACATTAGTTATGTGCTTGAGTGAGAAAAGTACAAGCGTGCCATTAAGTGACAGTGCATTTATGCCATGTGCAGTTTATGTAACTAATTATTTTTAAAGCAAAAGTATCCGAATAGTTCACTATAAAGCAATGTGCAGTTTAGTGTACATGATGTTTCCGCAATTTTCCTAAAGATAACATTTCGTCATAGCAAGTAGTAAAGAGCCATCTGTGACTGTGTGAAGTGCGCGAGTGCAGAGGTATCGTGCGTTAGACCTATAACAATGTATCGAACAATGGATTGCGATTATTTGGAAAGAATAAGAATGAATTAAACATAGAAACTTAGAGTATTCTCTCTCTTTCTCTACCAAATAGAAGCATTAAAAAGGTTTAGTGATGAACTTGACAAATATAAACCTGGGATAATCGCTATGGCAGATATACGATGGCTTAGTACTAGAAGAGATGAATACAAAGAAACACAATTGTTTACAACTTGATGGCAAAAAGAATTTGTTTGGGACGGGATTTATTTTCCGGAAATATGTGAGACACCTGGTCCTGGATTTCATTCCAGTTCCCTCTAGATTATCATGCATCAAAATTAAAGGAAAATGTTATCGTTTTTATATGAACGCTATAATTGGATGATGAAGAAAAAAATGCTTTTTACGATACTTTAAAAAAGGCATTAAGATTGTTATTGGGGATTTTAATGCTCAAGTGAGGAAAGAATCTACAATTGGTAAGCATAGCCTTCATTGGTACACAAACTGAAATGCATTAGAATGATACAGTTTGCAGTATCTAGGCATATGGCAATGGGATCAACATTGTATCCAAACAAAGATATTCACAAGAGAACTTTGAACTCGTTGAACCATTCTGTTTTCAACCAGATTGATCATGTTATTGTTGACAGAAGGTACAGATATAGTTTAGTGGATGTTAGGTTATATTGTTGGGCAAACAGTCTCGGACCATTACTTGGTCTTGGCCCGTATAAGATCAGAAGTAAGCAATGCGAGAAAAATTAGAGAAACACAAAGACGAAATATATTGCAAAGGTTAAATCGTAGAAGCGGCTGAAGATACTAAAATATAATACAGGAAAAGTTGCAACAAAATAGGGATACTGAAGAAGAAGAATGTGAAAATAAAAATTGGAGACATTAAAAAAATACCGCAGCTGAAGTCCCAGGGAAAGTGCATTCTTTAAAGAAAAGAGTCGGTAGGACTACGCAAGTAGTTATAAGATAAAACATAAGGCCTATTTGAGGAGGCGTCAGGGATATAGAACTAAAAGTCTGTACCTTATTGCAACGATCATTATTCTAACTAATCATAAAATAAAACACTATACGTTTTTGCATGTGAATTGAGAAATATCGTAATAAAAGAAGAGAAAACAAATATATATATATCGAGAGAAGGAAAGAGAATGAATGACAGCAGAGATAGAAAACAGGGAGCTACTAAATCGGTAAAATGAAACCGGACAGTTTTATAAAGAAGTCATTAGAACAAGGAAGCAACATAAGCGTAGGACTAATATATGTAATAATGGATATGAGTGTCATCAGTAATTCTACTTGAGTGGGAACAATTTTGCTGCGTTATTAAACTTGAATGTAGGAATTGGACATTTAAACCTAAATATTGTACTAGAGAGGACCTGATCGATGATTTAGATGACTTCATAAGAGCGACAGATGCTACAGCTCCAGCACTGATGTGATGAAATGTGCAGGAAGTATTTAAACGATCTAATTACAGGAGTGTGAGATACTACCAGAAGAAAGAGCAACAGTGCTAATATCTCTGTGTATAAAAAGGGGAGGGGGTCCATTATAATGTAAGTATTATCAAGGCACATTTTATAGACGCCTTTTAACTTACTTTGATGATGAACTTGCTTGTACCAGAATGGTTTCCATCTAGAATAATCTACGGTAAATGCAATTTTTACCGTAAAACAAATTATGAAGAAAACACTTGAGTTTAAAAGCAGGTTTACAATCTGTTCATTGATTACAGGAAGGTATATCAAAGAGCAGCTATATAATGCTATAAAGCACTTTTAAATATCATCATATTAGTCAAGACGATTGAGTAAAACGCAAAATGTAGTTTAAAGTCAACGTAAACTCACCTCGCCTTTCTTTACAAATAGTGCAGCGTGTTGCAGTGACGTGCTGGCTTATCTTTTGTTCAATATTGTGTTAGAACTGATAATTAGCAGAACCAAATGAGAGGCATATTATAATATAAATTTACACAACTAATGCTGATGATATACTGATTCTTAGTAGAACAGATTCAGCAATAAAAAGACAATTTTAGCATTAGAGAGCTTGAGGGAGTGATCAAGAATATAAGGTGAGTAATCAATGAAATGAAAAACAAGTGCATGATGACCAATAGGAAAATAGGATAGACGCACATTTGCAAATAGAATATAAATTTATAAATATGGCTAATTTTAAATACTTGAGTCGCTGGTTACAAGCGAGAAACTCTTCTTCTGGCTCCCCCCCCCTTTAAATGGTGTTTAACGGATACATGTGATGAAATGATGTGTTGGGAAAGGATTCTTTTGTTTTGTGAAGGAAAGAAACGTTCCAGGCCTAAGTTTAGAGTACCTTCCCGGCATTTATCATTTATGAGGACTGAGGAACACCTGGAAAAAATCTCAGTCAGGGAGGGTGGTTTTGGCGATATTCGAACCTCAGATCTCCCGCTTACGAATCCGCGCTTTAACGACCTCGGCCACCGTGGCGGCATATGGCTGCTAATAAAGCATGCTATGGACTGATTTCGACATATTAAGCCACGTCTATTGTCCAGAAAAAACTAAAATAGCTTTGTACAGTACGATCAGTTTTATTTTCCCCCGGAACGTTTTGCTTACGGGCGAGCGCACCGCTCGTTAACCGGCCAGCCGGTCTCGCTGATTAGTGGCGGATAAAACAGTACAACAAACCAACTATACACGACGCAGTAAATGTGTAGGCGTTCGCTCATAGGAAAAACCCCACGCCACGGGGTCAATGATTGCACAGTATAAAACATTAGGACGATCAGTGCTAATGTATGCATCTGAAACAATACCTTAACCAAAACTAATGAAGAAGAAATAGCGTCACTTGAAAGAAAAGTTTGGAGGTAATGATGTGATCCAATGTGGGAACAAGTACAATAACATAGACGATTTAATAAGGAACTGTATGAAATAAATAATGAAACAAATGTGATTAACGTAATAAAAACGGCCACAATGAGATGGGATGTTATGTTAGAATAAACGTGCATACATTGTTTGGCAATCCAAGCGGACGATCCAGGTTGAAGCAATTAAGTTACAAGACTAGCACAAGCTACAGATCAATGGCAACTTAACTGGAGAGGTACGAGTTCATTATGAACCTGAGCTTTAATGATAATGATGATGACGTGTATGTAACAGGACCTCAGTTACAAACCTTGAAGAGTGATAGGTCATACATTGAGAAACATATGCTCGCTGACACCTCTTTCTTGAGTTACGCGTCGGTTTTTAGAAGCGCATTCCGCATGGTCCATCGATGTTATTGTGTGCACCTTGAGTGTATTGTGTCCGTAAAGTCATGGTGCAGTTTTGCATACTTTTAATGGCTAAACGAAACGAAACGAAACCAAAGGATGAAATCTACGATACATTGAAGATGCCAAAGAGTTTCTGAAATTTAAACTTCATTTTGTGTGTGTGTGCGCGAGCAGGAAATGGCGCAACACAACATTTTAGCGAATCACGCCATTTAGTAAAGATGTGGATGGTGCAAAGGAAAGGTGTGTACCTGTGCTCGAAATCTAGGCTGAAGAAGGCTACAGTTCATAACGTTTTAAAGAAACGTCTGCAATTTACGTGTTACCAATTGCAGTTGTTATACGCTATCCGCCCAACTGATAAACCCAAACGATATGCTGTAGTGATGCTTGATGAGATGGACAATGATGAACAGTTCTTACAGAATATTGTGTTTAGTGTTAAGGCCAAACTTTTTCGCTTGTTTCTGGATACATTTCCTTAGAGGTGGATAGGAAGAGGTGGATGGAAGGTATGGTCACCACGAAAGCCGGACCTAACGCTCGTGGGACCTTGTCAAGTAACGATATTGACCATCTAAAAGAGCAAATCTGAGACGTTATTCACTCTGTTGCATCTGATGTCCTTAGTCCTGTGTAGAATCAAATAGAATATCGTTTAGATGTGAGTAGGACAACAAACGGAAGCCACATCCAACAGATATGCAAACTTGGAGAGATTTTCTTTCATTTGATGAAGGTTTGACACTTTTATCTTGTTTCGTTGTTTTTCTGTGACTGTTCAAAACTGCACCATGACTTTACGGACACACTGTATTTGTTACACTGCTGTAGTAGACTGTCAGCGATCTGTCTGTTGCTGTGCCCAGGAACATGTGGTTCCAGCATGATGTATGCAGCGGTATTTCAAGGGGGGGGGGATATAATGATGTAAGGGGTTTATTAAAAAGGTTAGATTAATTAATGTGGGATTAATTGATATGGGGTCTCAGGGTTTGTATTTTGTGGTAGTGACACAGAAAGAAGGGTGTAAGGAGGAAGCGGAAGCAACTGCTAGTTCGTATTTTCGCTGTCGTGTAGATGGCGTCTTCCTGCTTCCTCTTCAGTCTCCCCGCTGCTATGCTGTGTTGTTCACCACGTCACTCCACTGCTCCGGCGCATGAGAGTAAATTACTTGTTTTTAGTTTTTGGAACGTATGCACGTTACCAGGGAGACAGGATGTGGACTGGGAACACTCTCTTCTTCACTTCAAAAGACATATAAGTTCTTTTGAGAATTGTTTATTTTACAGTTACACAAAGACGATGAATCCTTTTATCTGTATGAAGTATATTTCCTTGCCAGAAGAGAACCTCGAACTGTCTGACTATGAAAGAGCTAAGTAAGTCACTAGAACTGAACTGCGGACTGTCTGATTAACTAGCAACTGACTGCTTGCTAACTAACTAGGTAGCTGGAACTGAGCAACTGCCGAATAATTAGCTCGAACTGCCCGAGAAGAAGTAACACTAACCAACTGTCAACTGAACGACGGCAACTGCTAACTGCTGACTGACTAAAACTGATTGAACTGGTCAACTGCTCCTGCCTGAACTGCGGGGCTTGACTGACTAGAACTGCTTAAACTCTTCAACTGAACTGCCACAGCTGCACCGCCTGCTTGACTGAAAAAAACTGCTTAACTGATGGGCTTTTCGGTTTTCCATGACTTTTATTAATTCCTCATTCGGTCAGTCTCATGTGCATTCTTTAATTTTATATTCAAATTCTCGTAGCGTCTTTTTAAGTTCTACTCGTAGGTTGGCTACATGAGAACCACGTGGGGTTCCCGGTTCGTTCCCCATAGGCTACAATTTGCCGCCGATTTCTCTAAGGGTCCTCCTACTAACGAACTCCTAGGCTTGTTTATTTTACTTCTCCTCTCAGATCTCCCCCTCAAGTGGTTCTTGTGTTACAAACATGTCCCGTTATGCTTTGTTATACTTGCGTCCTTTTCAAGGTTTTCAGCTATAATATCGCCCTGCTAGCTGTATTTGGGGATCGGAATTTTTATGACCTGGCTACTCTGTCCCTTTTGTATAAAGGGGACGCAAGGTTGCGAGGTTCGGACTTACATAATTTTGCTAAGTTACTGCACAAATGTATGATACGGAATCTCTGGGGCATGTCTAAGACGTTTGCTTTAATTATACTGATAGTGACTGATTAATGTTTAGGATTCATCAATTAAATATTCTATTTTATATTCTCCCTACTCGCTGGAGCTAGGAAATACTGCTCAATGTAGTGACCACGTTTAACCGTAGAATTTGAACATTGGATCGGAATATTTGCGTGGCCAGCACGATCTCTCGTTTTAACGCCTCTTGATTGTTTCTTTGGGAGCGTGTTAAGAGTACCGTTGATAACATAACCGAGTTGACAACGGAGCGTAACTGGTTGACCAAATAAAAGTTCAATTGAATATGTTCAATTATGAAAAAATGACATTTGTAGTAAATTGTCCATAAATGCATGGAAATTTGAATTTCATTTCTCCAAAGCATTTTACCGGATGTTTGAATTTTTGGACGCACACCTTCTTAAGAACGTGTCAACGAACATTCATCCCTTAATAAAAATTTTCCTATCTATGTGATCTATCATTTCTCAAAGTATGTCCCCGAATTCGTACTGCAATTCAGATCAATGTATTTTACTATGAGATTGGTAAATACTTAAATGTTTCAGTTGTTGCCCTTGTAGAATCGATAGTGCAAACGATTTCAATCTGGCAGATACTGAAGTTCTTCAAAGTGTGTGTTTACATACTACATTTTTTTAATTTGGTCACCAACATGTATATTTAGAAATATTATTCGCTTTTTTATGTATTTTAGAATGACACGATATTTTCATTATGATATCATGTTTGCTGCACTGCTAGAAACATTAATACAAAATGAGTTTGTCGAGACTGAAACATTATCCGTCTATTTGGAAGTCAAATATACACGCGTACTACTAGAAACATTAATACAAAATGAGTTTGTCGAGACTAAAACAAAATCCGTCTATTTGCAAGTCAAATATAACACGCACTGAGCAAATAATGGGATATTAAATGTGTATTGATACCACATTCGTCACAGTCTTTCATACTCATTTAGGACAACTCTCTTTTAAAACTTTAATGCACTCGTTTGTTTTATTTTAATGTGGAATCTGTTCATTAAATTATGCTAAAATCGTAAGACTAACCTTTTAGGGCTTGCGCATCATTAAGTTAGAATTGTTAGAACGAGTAACAGTAGGCTAAATAGAAAGCAGGTTTATGGCAGGCAGCATTTGGAACGGAAGGAAATGGCAGGCTGCTTATCGACTGGAGGAAGTTCGATAAGAGAGTAGCCCGAACTCTGTCAAGCTAGTATACGTTGCTTATATGTACCGTGCGTTCCTTAGCATACAAGCTGGTCTCCGTAGCACAGAAGCATTTCACGAAAACCTCTGTTATATAAACAAATGTTTTACTTCTGTAGGACATTCTCAGGGATCAAACTTTTCTTCTCTGTCGGTCCTTGTGGTGTTGTGGTAACCATATTTGCCTTCTAAACCCAAGGTCCTGGGTTCGAACCCGGCCAGGATAGATGGATTTTTTTCCAGGCGTAAAAATCTTAAGTATGGCTTCCTTCGAAAGTCATGGGTGGGTACCGTGTCGTTCATTTACGGCACGAAAAAGAACCTCAAGCCTGAAAGAAGAGGCCTCTGAGCAAAATTTGTCGGCCGTTTCACGCCCTGATTTGAATGGGACGCTGATAACCTGAGATGTTAAAGAGCGTCCTTAAATAAACAAATAAAAAAATCCACACTTTTCTCAGAATAATTTGTATCTAGAGTTTAAGTGTGTATCGAGGATATCAGTGTTGAACAACAGCCCACTGTTAGTGCATTTAAGTGAGAAAAGTGTAAAGCAATACATTATTATGGTCTCACAATAAATAAAATGAACATTAACTGCCACCTTTAAAACGCGCTTCCCTGAGCTGAAGAGAAGAAAGTTCGAAAGCTTTTGCAAGGAACTGGGTGGGACCCCATTTAATCTCCTGCATGATAATGCCAAACCACAAAAAACGTAAGACCGGTGATTGCTTCAAAACTTTGATGGCAAATCCGTAATCCTAACTACGTTTTAAACCTATGTTAGAGGATTAATTATATTATATATTTATTCGTTGTCCATTTGTGCTCAGCACATTACTTATATTATGGTTTAGATATAGCCCAGATTCTTTTTCAAGCCTTACAGATATACAAAAAATAATAAATAATTAATTAAAAACGCAATGCTTTCAATAGCATTTCCTCCTTATTCGTTATGTTTATTTTGAGTCGCATTACTCAGCATTTTGTCACATTGTAAAACTAAATATGTTCCCAGTAAGCCTAAAATGTAATAAATGAGAACTATAAGGGGAAAAAAAAAAATACAAAATATAAACCGTCAGTCACACTTCTTGTTCATTACTCATGTTCTTTTCTCTTGGATCTTAAGTAAAAATTCCCTAAAGCTTCTATTGCGATGTGCTCCCTAATGGCTGCTTCACTCCTCGGTCTTTTTCTATTTGTTAACACATCTTGCCACTTTTCCGATCAACGAAATTCATAACCCACAATTACGTGACGCATGTGACAAAGAAACTTGCTTCACAACTTTCATCTGTTATGTCATTATTGCGTGGTATCATTTCAAATGGACGCTTCATTAGTCAATGGTGAACCAGTCTTTAGAAACTTAATGCTATAAAATTGAAATTTGAGCGGGCGTAACATAATTCCCAATCTCAAATTATTTGTCTAAGACCCCTATATAATCTCTGAAATTATTGTGATATATTTTTCGAATTTATGCTTTAAATTAGTTTAAATTAGTCTCTAATTTTTTTATTTGCTGACCTAACGCTTTGTCATTCAATTCTTGCTAGGTATGCAGCTAATGTAAAAGTCATAGAAAAGTACACAAAATCTGGAATATATTCGTATTTTTTAGCTCTGATAATTAATTTACAATCTTGTAATCTGCTCTTGAAGCCTAACTCTTTCCCCTAATTTGATACATGTTCAACAATTTAGCTACCTAAACCAGGCCAGAAAACCTCGCAGCAGATGGCGTTCGGACTGCCATAGATGCGTATTTTTGTTTGCCTTGCAGAGGCAAATAAAACTCACAAAACGCCTGAGGGACAAAGGCTCCCCAGCTTCTCATTATGCGTGTATGACCAGTGCGCATGTCAGGTCACGCAGTGGCACGCGATCACACATGCCACGCAGAAAAGATGCAAGTAATGCATAGCAAGGTTATTATTACCTGCGGAAAAACCAGTTTGTAGGTAACAGAGATATAACTTCAATCTTGATACGAACCGTAGGGGTCGAGAGGTTCCGTGGATTGCGTTTGCACAGTTTCACTGCAAGTCTTTCTATTTTCATCATTGCAAAATATCACAATTCGCTACCACAAATAAAATATGCACTTACATTTAAAACTGGCAATGCAGCACACTGTCCCCCAGTGCATGTCGCGTACTTCAGTAATGACATTTTCCCCACAGGTCAGTAGTAACACGATGATTTCCTTTGTTACGTCTTTATTTTTCTTTTATAGTGCACTGTGTTAAAGCAGAGACATGTTTCACTCTGACATCGCTTTAACACTTGTGGATAGATGGATGGGGTTTGTAAAATTGTTGATCTAAATTCTTATACAATAATTCCGCACCCTTTGTAGTTTTAGTTTCTTTTGTTTGTATACTGCCCCACAAATTAGGGGGAAATTAAGTATTTTCACTTACTAAATTTTCAAGTATTTAGTCTAGAAAATGCGCAAACTAATTGTGATTGGAAGCAACGCTATGCAACTCTACGAACGCATCCCCTACTATACTTGGAAGTAGAAATCTATCTACTTCACAAACTTTCCCACTTCTGAATTAGGTATCGATATTCAGAGCGAAATCCGATATCACGCCTGAACTAAATGAAAACTGCAGCCTTTATTGTCAACATTTAGACACAATTTCTGGACCGCCACATGAACAGCGGCTTCAAAATCTAAGTTATTGATAACAGTAAACAAGAAGCAACTTGGACATATTTACGAGCGTAGGTCCATAAGTTTCCGGCCTAACTATTTTCTAGGTATCATAAAGACAAAAGCTATATTTCACTTTTCAATATAGTTACTCTTTATTACAATACACTTCTCACATCTTTGAATTAACATTTCAATCCCCCCCCCAAAAATAGTCAGAAGTCTTGTCTGCAAAATGGGCATAAACAGCATCTATCATTTCTTTGTCACTGGGAGTGAATTTTTGGCCAACCGCAAATGTTTCCTTGAGCCATTGGGTGTCCACAGAAAGCCAACATTTGCATATTCCTCCTCCTTCCGTAATTTAAAGAGACCCGAACGTTCTTTTTTCACCTTGCCACACTCCCTTAGTACAGAAGTGTGCAATGAGATCCATAACTGTACTCACCTAAGGAAGTGGGGGTATGTGCTACTGTGTGGAAACAGTGAAGGCAGAATGTGTCAGTCATGTAACAAAGAGGATGACTACAGCTTTCCTCAAGCTAAAGAAAGACATGCTGACACAGATTGCGTGATCGTGGTCGTGGTAAGCTGAAGTTAGAAACTATAAAAAGATTAACCAACTGCTACAGACTGGCCATCCAGAAGCATCTGCCATGAAAAATGTTACACTTTACATTACAGATCAACATATCAGAAGCAGAAGTGACAGATTCTTGGTGTTTCTGCAATAAGAGCCTAGTTCTCTGTGTGACTCCGCAGAGCCATTGCAAGCTGTCAGTTCAGTTTGATGATAGTATAGCTAGGAGAATTCTCCTCATCTACCAGAGGGCTTGCGCTCGCGGGGGACACAAAATTTAAATGAAAAGTGTTCTCTCACTTATTTAGAAAACCTGCCCCACAGAAAATATTATTTCTAAGAAGCGGCTGGAAATTGGTGTCTGCTTTTCATATGGACTGTTCAGCTTCTCAGGAGCTGAGAGATCTGTGACAAGTGGTGAGGAACGTTCGACAGGAATGTTCAAAGATCAGTAAGATCCAGGATACAACTCTCTACAAGAGCAGGTCAACAGCAGCACAGAAGAACACAAAGGGAAGTTGAGACACACATAAATATAAATCAGGAGAGTTCTGATATGTAAAGCACACAATTCACTCTTTCCCACCATACTTTTTTTTTTTTAATGTATATAAAATGGCGTTTTTCTTAAGACTTCATTTTCACGCATTCAAAATGTCC
Source organism: Metallyticus violacea (assembly GCA_030762175.1). NCBI lineage: Eukaryota > Metazoa > Arthropoda > Insecta > Mantodea > Metallyticidae > Metallyticus > Metallyticus violacea. Next base: position 103,848,604 of record CM060832.1, read on the forward strand.
CATGCATTTCAGTTTTTGTTTAAATTCAATTAAAATTTCCCAGAATGTGCAGAAGTATCAAATATAATATTGTACCAAAAGAAATGCATGCTAATTCCAATAATAATTTTAAAAAATATTATGAAAAATGGTTAATTTTAAAGATTATGATTTTTTATAGATTAAAAATTTATCACACTTCATTCATCAAATTTATTTAAAATGTATCTTGATACACTTTTTTATGTGGTTCAAAGCTCCAGTTGCAAAAATGCCAATCAATCATGTGAAGATTGCGATATTTTGATTCTGCGACATATTTACCTAATACAGTTTATGAAATAATTTACAGCTCGCAAAATATTTATCCACTTTGGATGAATTTTGGTATAAACATTAATTTAACAGCAATACAATTAGAGTGAAAATTTAAGAAAATTTCTTGCAAAATGTGGTTGAAAATATCTTCCCAATGTCTCTTTCTTTCCTTGGCAAGGGAATATTTATCCTTTTCGCCAAATCCTCTGTATTTTCCGGCACTAACTGCGTGAGAAAATGGTTGAATTTAATTATCCCGGTAGTTTTCCTGGCAATTGCGCTTCTGTCTCGTATTGTTCTTTTTCCAAAACGTTGAACTTATCCGCCAAGAATCAGATCACGTACATTATATTCAATCTACAAAAAGTTATAATTAATGTTAATAATAATAAAGCCTTTTCTTAATACATAATTATATAAGAATTCAAGTCAAGGTACAGTAATAGCTAAATTGGATAATGGATTACAATAAATTATATTAAACTATATATTCAAATAGAAACAAAAATACAAACAAACTTAGCATGGTACTCAAAAACTAATAAATTGTAGTTTTTTCCCTCCTGTATTTATATGTTTTATTTCTATCTTCTCTGCTTTGACTAGACTTCTGAACGAGAAAAATGAAACTAGTGCGGTAGTAATCTGTGTGGTGGTTACTACAAAACTATGAAGCAAACATGGCAAATCTGGCACGGTAAATATTAAACCTAAACGAAACTATTGAAGAAATAACACAAAAAGAACATTTATTATAATCTCGAATGATAAAATATTTAACAATAAACGATTGTTATAACCCCAACTGTTTACTTGTTTTTATTGCAAGGGGGCTTTCATTCCTATCCTGATTCTATTCTTTTTCCACAAACTTAATAATATAATAACTTCAAATGTTCCATTATTTTTCTCAAGCTTTTACAATAACCTCAAATGTTTCATGTTTATAACTAAATTAAAGGACAACATCAATCTTCTGGAATTAAGTTGCAGAATACAATTCCTATAAGCTGATAGTTTTCCTGAAGTAATTTAATTTCGTTTTTTTAAACTCATGTTTGTTGTCATGAGATAATTATTTCGAGACCGAAGATGGAGAAGAAACATTCGTAACGTTCAATTAAGTTACCGGAAAACTACATGAATTCGTATTATAGAAGATAATTCATTCAAAGCCTAGAAGCTGAACGCTGTTAAGATTACAGTACAGCATTATTACAGTAGGGTTTATTTACAATGTCTTCTGCATGTTGGTACTTCTTTTGTTTTTCAACCGAAGTCTCAAAATTTATACAGACTTTGACGGAGAATAGTAATGAATGTTTCTGTACCTACAATAATTATAAGTATTTTGGGAGATCTAATATAGCATGTACATTCATAGCTTTGCGCTGAGCCAGGATTTCTCCGTAGTCAGGTTCCAGTTGTTAGGATCCTGCCTTTCTGCACACTTATATAATCTTGTAAATAGCTTGTAAGCAGGCCGCTAGCTCGATAGCAAATGTTATTTTAAATTAGTACATATTCTTTTAAGAAATAACATTTGGGAGACTCATGCAGGAAATAAATGTCATGGAAGGAACTTAATTCATCATTTTATACAGATGATCACACTATTGCAAGAAAAAGTTTAAAGTAATTTTTGTATTTAATGATGTAGTTATACTATTTTGAAAAAATGCAACCTATTTGCTACAGTGAAGACTTACTCTTGCAAAAGAAACATTGTTATGCTTCGCGGATTCCCTAAAAGGGCCTCGCCTGGAGCCCGGGATCACAGTGTGAGATTCGCTATGCTAGAAGAAGCAAATAAAACACGCAGCATCAGTTATTTCGCTGACGTTTGTTCCTTAGAGGCTTAGAGGGTAAGTACACTGCAAATGGCAATGCATTCCGTAACAGATGACTTGAAAACTAGCTAATGTTTTGTTAATAGATGCCGTTACTGCTGTAATTGCCACCAGCTTGTTGTACATTCGTGAATTTTCTTCATTGTTTTTTGGAGTGTTATCTGCTTTTATATTTTTACTTTAACGTCCTTATTTTGCAGTATATTTAGTTGAATAAATTGTCGATCTGTATAAGATATATTAGGTAGGTTGGCTGTTGCAGCACAAGAAGCTCTTTAGCTGCTCGTTTTTGTAAACAAACGACAGGTTGCTCTCTCCCTGGTCCAGCCGGCAGTAGTTACCTCAGGTCGTAAACTCACGCTTTCTCTGAGTGTCGCGCGTTTATATTTTAACAAGTTTCTTGTAGCCTGATTCCTTTCTTATGGACTGCGTTACAAATGTTTTCACGTAAATAATGATGAGCATAAAGCTCAAAATATCAAAATGCTTCACTTTAGGAAAAAGCAACAAATGAAACGTTTCCGTAGTTTTAACATTAAATTCTGTCAATAGTTCTTTTGGGTTATTTCTAGGTTTTAATTATTCATTATAGTATTTCCTACTAACCTACTGAAGTCAAATATTTTATCAGTACAAATATAGAAATATGTAAAACAAGAATGTCCTGAGTTTTGAGAGATAATTAGTCGAAGGGTTGGAAAAATAACAATATGAAGAATTAAAAGGTTTTTTGGATGAAGATTTAGAAAAGTCCGTGGAGAAGAAGGGGAAAAAATTAACGTGATTATCATTAAAATGTCTGTGGACTTAGAAACGTTTAAAACAGTAACTGGATAGGAAAGAGAAAGCTAATGAAGTGTGGACAGTTCCATGAAACGTGAGCTCGACGGGAAGATCATGAGTCACGGAGCATGTGCTTCTGACCGGCCGGAAACAAGAGTTTGGGTTAATCTCGTTAACACTGAGGTGACTGTCTAATGAAATGCTGCCGGGTCTTTCATGGTTATATCGCCCGCTTCATGGCAACTATCTGGTCGGCAGTCAGAGCGGTAACTCCCGGCAAAGCGGATGTAATATCTACGCTACTGATTCAAGTTCTCCAATTACAATATAATTACAATGAAAATAAGCACGCACTTTATGACTGGACACGTTGCAACTATCCACATATCTTGGCGTCTTTTTAGAAAACTATCATTCACGGTACCGTTCATCTTCCGAAATTGAATCAATTTCAACTTGAAAGCATACAAGGTCACTGTTGTCCAGAATTGCGGGCAGGTAATCCTGATATTCAGGTAAATTTCTGTAATGGGGGAAAAAATGAGTAACAGCTGATTACATCATTGCGATTACCCATACTGTACATGCATACTAAAGTTTCTTTCAACGGGAGAAAATTACATTTTAAACAATAATTCAGTATGGAAAGAAAAGATAACAATAACAAAAACTAAAATTTAAATTTACAGTTTTATCTTGCCAATTTACGTTTTAAAAATTACTAAATTCAGCGATAATAGCAATATTATTCAGAGATTTGCATGCGCTCTCTAGTGAGAAAACGCGGATTGTTTCTTTGAAACAAGAAAAATATCGGAATTATCTATATAATTTAATATTTAATTACTAATTTATTTATATATATAAGATTAGTGTTGCATTCATGTTTAAATTTATTTTATTTTGTAATCGGAATCAGACAGGAGGTCACGGCCAGGACCCGAACCACGGCTCTTGGGTTGCCGTGCCGACGGCCTTACTATCTGAGATACCGTGGCCTACCAGACCATACGCGCGAATTCCCTCCATCTGAACGGAATCACATTTCAAAAAATCACATTTCAGGTGGTTAGCCTGGATCGCAAGTATTCCAAGGTTTCGAGTCACCTCTTAGGTTTAAAAATCGCTGTAACCAGATAACCTTGAAGGTATAAATAGACTCAGACGGGGAAGATTCGCGATCATGACAGGATAGGCACGGTAGCGCAGGTTGGTAAGAACACTGCCAGCCCAAAATCCGCGGTTCTAGTTCCAACAGTGACATAGATAATTATATATTTGACTCTGATTGCAAAATTTAGCTTAACACAGTTCTTGTGTGAAAAAGTCACATTTCAAATTCTTTTATTTTGCTTGTATGTTTGTTTAACTCTGACTCCGGCCTTGTTTCACAAACATTGAACATACAAAATAAAATGCCACTTTTAACAAATTCATTATAAATATCTATTTCAGATCATCTCTATGTGTATGTGACAGAATGAAAGAGTTAAACATGCAGAAATAAGAAAACAACATAAAGAAAAGAATGGAGCAGCACAGTGAAAACTGGCTGGACACTTAAAAATACAATATGTCAAAAAAAAAAAAACACTCCGCGGAAAACGGAATACACGCGCCCGAAGGAAAATTTGAGAATAGCAAAAGTTTTTGAAACTTGTTACCAACATTTAAAGAACTAAAGTTTTAAGAAGAGAAAGAAATTTACTATACCAATTCACAATTAACTATACTCCCGAAGTACCCGTACGCTATGAACCATCGTATTGCAGAGGGTGTAAAAATGGCATTTATGAGTACTGGTAAAGTATATAGCGTCTATATCCTTATAGCGTCTATGGAAATAATCGATTACTTGCTGGGTCTACTGTCTAGGTATCCACTTAGAAAATTTCTGGTGTGGAAAAATCTGGGAGGGGTCCGACCAGCATCTGGGAATAATTGAAAATCCAACTGAAGGAGAGGTATGAATAAAACTGGGTAATGACCACCTGCCGGGGCGAGTATCTGTGACTTAAAAATGTTAGACATGTATTAATTACCTAAAAGGACTCAAAAAGACAAAAATATGATCTTATATGTAATGTATTTATTCAAATTTTTGTGCTGTATATTTTCCATTGTTTTATAAAACAATGTTCTTCTCCACTTATAAATACAGCGTATTATCAGCCTGTTATAATAAAAAATAAATATCCACAGCAGTGGTAATTGAGACTATGATAATCAATAAATACAATAATAATTAAAAGTAAAGTATTCATATGTGGGTTATTTTTGTTGACAGCAAAATTATACAGAATGATAACGTGCATTTTCAGGTTTTGTTGTCAGAGAGAATGTTCGTATAACCGAAGAAAGGCCAAACGAGGTCATGGGAACCAATTTGAAATACACTTGTTCGTGTGGAGAAATTTCTGGCTCATAATCTTCACATTTTGCACAAAGAGCGTCATTTATCTTAGAAAGGGTACAATAACCTACATTAGATCACATACATTCCAATTTTGCAATAATATTTACAGCCACTTTACCCTTTGCTCGCTATAAATCACTCATTTTTTCTTTCGCGATTTGAAATCGTCCTGCGGTTTCCAGGCGGGTAATTACATCTGATATTCTACCGAAGTTCTGCTTTATAACTTCAAATTTGCAGCCAAGGTTGTTGAAGAAGATGCACCTTGCTCAATGTGAATCTTAGCAGTGTCACAATGCTAAACGCTTTTGAGCACATGCCCTAACTCGGGAGTCCCGTTGTCATATCCAAGTCAAACCTATGCTCGCGTTAGTAATTTTTGTGCAGTGGTGCCACTTGATACACATTATTTTATAATTGAAATTGAAAAAAGCGTACGTTATACAACAAGCGGGCACAAGAATATTCAAACTAAAACGTAACAGGGAAACTTTTGCTTGAAGTGCGTAAGATCTTCCTCGAAAAATGCAATAACCTTTCACCAGAGGGAAGGAACAGGATAAAGAGAAATTTGAAGAGCATTGTTTTCAAGGCAGTTTTCTCATTTTCGTACTTTTCTCAAGGACAAATAAAGAATTTGCAATCATAAAAATAATGAAAAAAGGAGAAACACCATAATGGCGATTGTTAGCTAGTCGATGAAATTTTAATCATAAGATAAATAATATCAAAATTGTACTTACTTATCATAAGTTTCAAAAACATGTCGGGGGAATCACGTTTTGAGTCAATTGACTGGCGAGAACTTTGTTGCAACAAATTACGAGGTTTAAATTGTCAAAGTTTTGAAGTCTGTAATATAATTTTTATCTTATTTTGCGTACATAGGCTACACCAAGATAGATTTCAATTATTACCTTTATATTGTAAAAATGTTGGAATTAATTTCTAAAAAAAGGGAACAAAACTCGTTTTGAAACGATATTCCTTATTTGTCATCTATTTAAACAGTTGCTTGTTTACCTAATTAATTAATTATTTAGTTTTAACCCCCAATTACACTTTATAAATATAAAAATGTCAATATAAAGCAATTTACAAATTAATATAAATCCATCTATGAAATACAAATTAGAAACCAAGATAATTTTTTACATGTAATGAAAAGAAAGAACTGCGTCAAGTAATTTCTAACAGCTGTGCCCCCAACGTCATTGGATCTAAACTTTGTAGCGGACAGGCTGTAATGAACTCAAAACGAACTTGCTGGCCGGAACAACAAAATTATTCATCTGGCTTTTGATTAACCTTGGTTGAATATGCTCTAGCAGTTTCTCCTAGAAGCGTTAACGCCCTTTTTCGTTGGCGAGGCATCACAGTCAGTGGACACTGGTGATACATGAGACGTATTTATAAATAGGGAAACGATGTTTTAAGGAAGGAGATTTCAGGCTTAAGTTTAGGATACCTCCCCGGCATTTGCCATTTATGAAGACGGAGGAAAACCTGAATAAAATCTCAGTCAGAGGAACGGTTTTGGTGAGAATCGAACTCCAGACGCTCCGTTTACGATTCCATGCGTAACGATCTCGGCTACTCCTGTCAGCACCAGCTAGGATATGAAATATATTGCTTGAAATGGCAAACGTTTCATCTCCGACAGAAAAAGTAGCAATGGCAATGTAACATTTTTTTCCCCCTTGATTACAATATCAGAGTACCAATTGATTTTACTATCGCCTAGTCCGCTCCCGGACTATTTACTTCCGTGATATTTTAGCCAAGGATTTACTTAATTGCTAGTGCGCGCCAGGGCTTCTCCCATATGCACAATAAGACAATGTGGCAGCCACTGCGCGCAAATTTTGCGATAAGCAGTAGTTTTTGGAGTATATTATTATTATTATTATTATTATTATTATTATTATTATTATTAATGTTTAATGCTCGTTTTAACTACTGAATCACCACAAGCGGTGAACACTGTTGATATGTGAGATGAACTGGTAACCTGGCAAAGGATTTTTTTTAAGTAAGCGTTCCAGGCATAAATTTAGGGTACCTCCCCGGCAGCTGCCATTTATAATGACTGAGGAAAACCTGGGAAAAACCTCAGTCAGGGTGTCCGAGCTTAACGACCTCGGCCACGCGTGACGAGCAGCCTCTAAAGCATGTTCATTTATTAATCTCCTTTTCTCTGAAATAAGTTCATCAATACACTGAATTGTGTTATACAATACTCATGCCTGATTATGGATCGTACTCTGGAATGAAACCGCGCATTAATACAAGGGCAGTCCGGAAAATTCTTGACTTTGACTATAGGAGGCAATGTAATTCGCAATATATATATAATTCCATTAAATGGATAAAATTGAGTATCGTATAATTAAAAAAAACTCTTTGTAAAATATGGTTTAGAAAAAGGAAATGCATAGCAAATTTATAAATGTTTATGCAGACTCTTCTCCTTTATTTTCAAAGATTAAAAATGGGCTGCTGAATTTAAACATAGCCGTACCAGACTTGAAGATGACCCACACGAAGAAAGTTCAAAAAGTGCAACTGCAGCAGATTTTATTGAAAAAATATACGTATAATATCTTGTTAGAACTAAAGTGCAAAAAACTGCTGAGTGCATAAGATTTCAAAGGAAGGCGCATTATATTTTACATGGAGAAGTACAAATGAAAACGCTTTGCGCAAGAATGACGTCGCGCTTGCTAACAGCATATCAAAAACGCATATTTGTGAAAATATAGCAACAATGTTTGAAGCTTTTAACAGCAGTACATGTGAATGAGACAGATCTGCCATAACGGTTGACAGAAACTTTTTTGTTGAACGCCAAGGAAGACAAAGCAGGAAAGACTGTGTCTTTAGCATTTTGGGATGTTAAAGGAAGTTTACTGTTTGATTATCTTCACCATAGCCGTAAAGTAATAATCCAATTTTTGAAACCAACAAAATAAAAAGAATCTTTAGAAATGACCCTGTGTGAAGAAGAAATACTAATTTTTCATCAAAGCAATGCACTTGCTCACAAAATTATTCTAACGATGGGACAATTTAAAGTGTGAATCGTTAGAACATCCATGCTGCTCTCCAGACTTTCATCTGTTCCCAACCTCGCTTGTCAGCATTTTCCATTCAATCAAGAGGCGATTGCAGCTGTAGACCTTCCGAAAATCCACTTCAGAGGTAGTGCTATTGGAGCATTCTCGGAATAAATGTATTGACAAAAAAGCGGACTACGAGGGTGGTCTGAAAAGTTTCCGATCTAATAAAGATACAAGACATTTTTTCAGATTTTTTATTTTTATTTTTCAACATAGTCTCCTTGTAACTCTACACACTTCTCCCAGCGATGCCCCCATCTCTGTAACCCGTCCAAATAGTACTCGGCGTTTTTCTCTGCAAAATAATTGTTCACGAAGGTGATTGCCTCTTCAATTGACGAAAATCTCTGTCCTCCGAGCGCAATTTTCAGATGAGGGAACAAAAAGAAGTCGCTTGGGGCTAGATCTGGTGAGTAAGGCGGATGGTCAAGC